>CM032659.1:18315744-18370744 GCA_019095985.1 Streblospio benedicti
GGTGTTGCATTGCTTATTGGTTTTGTATTCATTAAATATTATATCAATAATAACACTGATGATATGATTATGTGATTAATGAATTATTATAAAAGTCATGAGTAAAATAAATTGTGACCGAATATCAATTTGTTGGTTGTAAAATTTTCTAGTTTGGACATAAATTAAAAAGATGTCAACAATAACATGACAAAAATATGTTACATATATACATGTAGCATAATTTGAAAACTTATTAAAAGTAAAATAGATATAAAAGATAGATATATTCCCACCATAACAAATGACCACCATTGAAAGAGTCTGATAAAATGAAGGCTGAAAACAACAAAATCAATCATGGTTGAAAACAGCTTTATAGCCCCAGCTTGCAAGTGCCATCAAAACACGACTCATATTTTAACGAGCATGCAGAGATTCCTACAGCAGTGCAATGTAAGCTTATGTGACTCAACAAATGTTTCTAATTGGATACAAACGATTACAAAACAAGAGATGACGAGTATATATCTACGAAATATTATAACCGCCGAAAGATGTTATACTTATAAGTTAACATTGGTGCTTAAGTTAGACTATTTTTTAGCGTTGGTATGAAATAAAGTTATTATAAATTTATTAGTTATATATATTTTTTTACTTTTCGAAACTTGCGTACATGTTCCACGTATAAAACCGTTGAAAAATAATATATTTGTTATCATGATTAAATTAGACTACTAAGTTATTTGACGAGACATGGTAGCCTACTCAATTTGCGGTGCATTACCAAATGAGGTATCTTGGAATCAATGAAAGTTCTAAAAAAATCTGTAGTCAGACTACATACTAGGCAGTTCTGGTATGCAAGCATCGGTCCCGGCTGTGACTCTAGGTGGGGCGCTTTTTATCGTGAGTCACACGACATTTGCGTATCATTGATAATGTTTGCACATTGTGTGTGTCTTGAATAAGAAATATACACTGACTGTATATTCTGAGGTAAGACTTCCGCGTAATACATTTTAAAAGCATTTTTAATCCACGGAGGGCTCAATATGCCCCCCCCCACCCACCCCCACACACACACTCACACACACACTTGCCCCGTGGTCACTGACACAGGAGACCTAGTGCGGATACTGAAATGTGGTGGCTATGAATTCCAGTGGGTGACCCTCGTCTTGGCAAGTGCTACAAACAACCATCATTCATTCGTTTCTCTGATAGATGGTCATATAAAATGACCCCAAATCACGGACTATGGGTGACACTCTCGTTGTGACCAAAATCAGTTTAGAAATGATAATTCCACAAGACATAACTCGAAAAGACAACCAATATGCACAAAACCGCATGGTGTGCTATATGCGCATGCGCAACCGAGTGTTTTCATACGCGCATGCGCCCAAAAGGACACGTGGAGTGCGCTCGGCAGTCCACATCACCAACAAACTATATCATCGTTCATCCGGGCTCTTGTTGCAATAGTGAGGAGCACGTGGACAACCCAGAAAAGATCTGGTTGATCGAGACTAAAAACCACACGGCCATGGAATATGATACACACATACGTGTACTTCGCTTAGTCATCGATTGATCGACTGACTGTCCTGATAGACCGTGTACACGTGCGCACTGTGGCCCCGCTCAGGACATCGATGAGTCAACCATGCGGCCATTAATCCAATATGTTATAGATGTAGGGGCTTTATGTAAGAAAATGTTAGTTAAATGTCAATGTCATAAACCCTATGAGTTTTATGACCTACCTCCGTGTTTTCCGAACCGGTTACACGAGCATCAATCATCATCAATGAAAGATTTTACGACGCCTCCTCATCGAACACGATGAATCATCGTCTCATCAATTGAAATGCATGCTCAGTCCATCAAGATCTTTCCGGTATCAGTACATCCCCGCGGAATGTCAGGACACGCCAGGGTATACAAAAACTGATTACTAAAACTAGGATAAAAGAAGACAGCTTGTCTCAGAACTCATCAGTCGCACTCGAGCCATACGCACTTTTGTGGATAATACGGATTATTGTGAACGTTGTGACAAGAAGTGATGTTGCTGACTAACGTGTTCGTGAGCTGCGTGCTTCTGGCCGTGTTGGGCGGTGGACGTGTCAAGGCGGCAAGTGAGTGGATGGTGCATTTGATAGAGGCGCAGTTAAAATGCAGACGTTTATGCAGTTTACCTCTCACACTGGTTCATGGTACCGACATGTCAGTAATACGTTCTTGGCGCTGGTTGAGGGATGTTGCGAGCGTTTAACGTGATGCGCTTTGGTAGCAAGCGTAGCAAAAATTTACAAAAATTACAATTCGTACATACTGGTTAGATCTATTTGTAAATAGTTTCTAGAGAAGGCTCACGCTTAACATGACCTTTGAATATTCTTATATCCATTTGCAATTGCCCTAAGTGGGATGTAATACTGCATATAACATGGAAACTGTATAAACTGCGTTTTGATATTTGGTTTAGTCTTGTTCTGTTAGCGTTCTGGAGACTTATTTTATAAATACTTTAGAAACCCAAAAATGAATAATAATTTAAATAATTTGATTTTTTGTTTATTTTCCTTAAAACGATACTATTTCCAACGTTACATCACACGCATGTGTCGCGGAAATGTCCCAATATCACAGTAAATTCAAAATAATGAAATATAAACAAAATCTAGTCTAAAACAATTCATATACAAACTAAATACAACACACACAAAATAAGTCTCCAAAACGCTATAGAACAAGACTAAACCAAATATCCAAATTAGAGCATCTGCAAAGTTCAAAATAAAACAACTTACACGTGTATAAACTACGATTATAAACAAAGGGCATTCACATTTTTAGTACATTGCTTCATGGTACCTGCACGTTGATTATGCACAACTCTTAGTGGCTGCAATATACTTTAATTTAGGAGACAGTGCACATTTTTTTTATTTCTTGTTGTTGTCATCTATTATTAATGACGACCACATACTGTCTATAACAAGCACAGCAGATAATTTAAAGTCGTTAAACATGTGAATTTTAGCTTTGAATCACTTTATAATTGTGTGTGTTGTTGTATTTCAGCACTGCCGCCAGAGGCCACAAACACCCACAGGCACAACAACGCCGAGCACCACCCAACACCGTCAACCTATCCATCAACAGGGACTGGGGGACCGGCGAAGCGATCTGCAGAGGAGGACCCATCCTCTTCATCTTTTGAGGATGATGAGTCATCCGGTTCGTCTGAGGAGGAATCAACCTATCCAGCACCACCGTCAACCTATCCATCAACAGATCGAAGGAAGCGATCTGCAGAAGATGTGGCATTCTTCTCACTTGAGGTCGATGATGGCCCCGTGAAGAGATCCGTCCATGATCACTCCTCCGAGCAGAACGCGTCTGATGATCCAACGTTTCTGCCAACCATCTCCCCTTCTGACGAGGAGGCTTAAGTAAGTCACCGTTGTATTTACACCAGATTTTTTTGTAATGCCGTATTATGTATGTTTAATTGTAGTTTTGATTGCCAGAACAAAATTGTTAGTTTTGATTGCCAAAACAAAATCTATGATGAACTATTGCTCTCTGTGCATTTATATATAAAATAGCATCTACAGGGATAATGAATTTTTTTCACACACACTGGGAAAAAAAACACACACACAAACACACACACACACACACACACACACACATGAAAATAAGATGGTTTGTTTGAAACAAGGGACAGAGAGGATCTGCATGTGTGCCACATACTATGTTTCAGGGTACAATGGACAATACGTAGATCTATGTTATATAATGGTAAATGCTTCCATTTCTAGGAGCTGACCAGACCCTGTGACCGACAACAAGCGCCAGCTAGCAGTGTCCAGACAGTAAAGACGCCAGTTTAGTTATCAGTGTAACTAAAGTAATAAAACATTTGTTGATGCACTTATGTGTGTTGTTATATATCATACTCAACCAAGAACAATATATACAGTTATTCATATATCATACTGATTGTCACATTTTCTTTCAAGTTTATATATTTTAAACGTCATAAATACTAACCTTAATCAAAACAAAACTTAAGCTATACAAAATTATAAAAGTACAATGTGTATGTAGGGATGCATACTTTTGCCTGGTTGGGAGAGCCAGTGTTACGCCTATTCCCCCAAACATCCAATCCACAAAAACAAAACATAACAAATACACATAAAAACATAAACATAAGTAGAAAAATTGAAAAATGTCAGGAGCATAGCATATTCTAAATTTGAGGAAATGCCTCATGCGCTATATATCTACACGAAGAAAAAACTGTAGATTCATCATAATTAGTTTGCATACCTTGTTTCCAAATCGGATTGATATAGACCGCGTTTGCAATTAAATGGCATTGCCAAGTACATTAACATTAAATTAGAATCTGAATACATCTGACTTGTAACATGCAGGTATGATGCTAAAGATACAATAAGTTCTATTAATGCAAATAATTACATGGACCAACAGAATATTTCGTACGAATTTTGCCTTTCATGTAGAATCCAAAACAACTGCAAAATTGTCTCATTGCAAAACCAATAACATCAAAAGCATATAAGGAAATAGCTTTCTTCCTGGAAAAAAAACTTTTTCCGATTTTCGTACGAGCAGTAAATTGGGTTTTTATTAGCATCATTTGGTTGCTGAACAAATTGCGAACATGGTATATAAATACCATTTTCTTGCTTGCTTTTCGAAGGCAATCATTAGCGTTTGATTTTAATTATAAGTTTTGGCTTGGTTTGAAAAGGAGTGTAACATTTCAAATTAAAATTAAAAACTTTTCTAAATTAATCCTTTCTGAAAATTAGCTATATTAATTTTTTTGACTATGATTACTAATAGCAAGGGAAGTGAATACATATTATATATTCATATGTAACAAATAACTGGAACCAAATAGATAGAATGTTTGAAAAAAATGTATAGTTGTGGCTCTAAATAAATATTTTATTTTAACCCTTTAAAATATCATAATTAGAAATTCCCCATTTTATCAGCTGATGATGTTAAGAGATGTCTACTACTTTAAACAGTTAGGTTTGGTGCACAAGAAAGTGATATATGACGATCTAACCTCTGGCTGGGCGGGTGGAGATATATACCTCCAGGGACACACACGCACACACATGCATAGATACACACACATGCAGGTTGACCCCCCCCCCCACACACACACACGCACTCACATGCAAACACCTCTCACGCACATACACACACACATGCATGCACGCACACGCACAAGCACGCGCACATACACGCCTGCAAACATGCACGCACATACACACGAACACATACACACCCACCTCTATTTATTTTTGCTTCCAAATTATATATAGCCACACAAAACCTAGAAGGCTAACTCATTTACATCAAATTACACGTGCTCTTCCATTAATGCACACCCTTGTCACGTACCGGTAGATTAATACGCAGTGAGCGGTGCGCGTTGTGTAACATACATTATGCGGCCATTACAGGCTTAAAACCCACAGTGACACTGACGCGCCTAATCTCGTCTGACCGACGCCGAATCCGTGACGGTGTCTTGTTTACATGCAAAAATCAGGGGCATTTACACTGCTAAATGCGTATATGTCAATATAAATGTGACGGTTTGTAGCTTAGTCGTGGTCTTAAGTAATGCTCTTGCTACTTTATAATTTACACCAGGCCATTGGCACACTTATTGAGCCATTGATCGTTTCTCACATACTTGCAACATATGTTGTGGCTGATTAAAATTTCTAGATATTTTAGGGAAACTTCAGTGGTTGAATTTCGGTGGTAGTAAAGTGACCAAATCAGAAATTTCAATTACATCTTGAAGTGTAAAAAATAGTTTTAAATCTAATAGCAAAATTCTCTTGACATTTAGCAAAACATGTCTAAGTATAATCTATTTCATGTTTCTGGAAGAGAAAGGATGATTGATGTTAACTTAATGATTAACCACAGAGAAATTAGTAAACGAACAACATTAAACCGCCTCACATATACATGTATTGCTCTTAAATTTCATATATATTTTAATAGTATATGGAACCAGAACCTTCTTAAAACCAGATGACAAGCAGTAGGTTGGGTTTTTGCATTGGCGCTCGATGATTATCTACCAACGTATTACATTTTTCACTTGGAATCCCCACAAGTCAAAACCTATATATCTGACTGACCCTGGCCAATATTGGCTCACCCACATGTATTGTTAAAGATAACGAAGTACTAGAAATACTATACAATTGGCTAATAATTAAAAATCAGTTAAATCTTTATGAACTTTACAATAATTTAATGTGTTTTGATTTGAAAAAAAAAAAAAAAACAATTTGCCAACCATTTATTATTACATAGACAATATACTATTATCACAGATGTTGTAAAGGTCGTGTTCAATACGACTGGGAATACTCACAACTCAACTTGAGTCAACAATAAAAATAATAAATGTAATATCATCTGCTGAATATCATGTGTGAAATTGACATAATATTTCACATTGATTGTGGAAAATTACAATCTTATAAAAATGGCATAATGAAAATCTTCACATCACAGTTTCATATCACTAAATTAGCAAAAAGGGCCCTGTTGAATCTAGTCCATCAAAAGATCCACATATCTGGAAAAAAACGAGAACAAATCAGAATCAGCATACTATATATACATATACTACATATACAAATCTGTTGATTATTGACTGACAAGTTCTATCTCATATTTTTAAAGAGTAACATTCACGTGAATGACTAAGTTGAGTTCAAGAACCCCAAGTAGAAATATCTGTTACTGGTATCTAACGATCAAATGGGTTTTTTGTCACTGACAGATCCAGGGTTTTAGAAGGGCTGTGGGGGTTGCACTTAAAGGATTGCATGCGCTTTACGTGGATCGATATCCAGCGTGCAAAATGCTGATGCAAAATAAGGTATTTGGGTGGGGGAGGGGGAGAGTCGTGTTGGATCTGCCTATGCTTGTATACGTTTTTTCTGGGGTTTAAGAACCACGGATATATAAGAGTTAGATCTAATGGCTTATAATGGGTTTCTTGTGTACTTTTTATATTTGATAGACGTAACTTTGAATGAGTTCAAGAAAACCACGTAAAAGTCTATTTTAGAGGTACGCCTGACGATCTAATAGCTTTCTCGTGTACTGTTATATTTACTAAGTGTGACTTTGAATGGTGCCAGCTTTTACCGTTTGAGTATATTGGGTATTGGTAGGTGTTCAATGCCGCGGGGCAGCTGGTCGGCTTCCAGCAGAGCCTTCCTGACGGCCAGACGAGAATGATGAATGAGACGTGACGGGATCAAATACCTACAACATGACAGGGGTGGTGGCAATAGTATGTGTGAAACTT
Organism: Streblospio benedicti; assembly: GCA_019095985.1. NCBI lineage: Eukaryota > Metazoa > Annelida > Polychaeta > Spionida > Spionidae > Streblospio > Streblospio benedicti. Next base: position 18,323,138 of record CM032659.1, read on the forward strand.
GAGATTTGGTGTACAGCTTCATGTCTCATTTTATAGTTATATCTACTTCATTTCATTCATAGCTTTTCAAAAGTTCACAGTCAAATAGTCTGCAGTATTGAACCTTTGAAATTTTCATCAGCCATCAACACAATGAAATGAATATAATCTAAAACGGTGTTAATATTGACTCACGGGGTGGGGTATTCATTCATTCTGAATCCAATCAGGGGATTTTCACAATATATGGCCACTATATGCACACAGACTGATAAATTCACTACTAATCTGTATAGAACACTCATCTAAAACAGTAACACACTGATAGAAGTTCACATTTGAAATACCTTTCTTCAGGGATAATTTTAGCTGCTCTTGGCGGAATCAACAGGATATCGTCGTATTTATCCTCTGAAAAGGAAGACAGAGAGTAAAGCTATCATTTTGTGACACTTTTTAATAGATAGACTTCACAATAACATCACAATACGAAGGTCATTTTAATGAAACTTTCATAAGCTTGTTACAAGTGTGCATTTTACATGCTCAACAGCACATACATGTACCCAGTCAGGTTATTCCCAGGTACAAATTCCCCGGTCTATACAGTTGTGTACGGAGACAGCAGGTATTTTTAATATGGTTGGTGCAAAACAATACAATAGTGTCTTCAAGAGGAGGTTGGAAAATGTAGTGTGTGCTGTTTTCCCTCTTTATTCTTTGGATTTCTTAAGGAAACAAACAGTGACACACATATTCACTTCTCCCTCAACTATCAACCAACATCACCACATGTCTATGAAATAAAAAGTTAAAAAATAAAAAAGTAGAATACCCCAGAAGAAACGGATTTAGCCACTTTGCCCCGTTCACATCACAAAGAAACATAACGATGGAGTGTGATGAGAACGTATCTACACACTCATAAACGCTCATTAACACTAATTTTTGGGATGGGGAAGGGAAATGGATGCTCAGTCCCAGAGGGTCCTCTTTATATGTGGCTATGGACTCGGCATCATGAGAAGGGGGAGGAGAGGTGTTCAAATGATGCATATCTTAGTAGTATAAACCCCTCCCCCTCACGTGATGTAAATGTAAATGTGCTTATTTACAGTCGCACTTCACAGCTTGTTGTTCTCTAGCGACTTTACACAACAGCATAGTATAGTCTGCATCACATCGCTACCGTAGCGCAGACGTGTTTATCACCAGATTAGCGTTATTGCCTAACCATGTACCTATTTAACGTTTGGTACCATGTGGCGTGTGTGCAACGTGTTAGAGAGGTATGTTTACTCAACATCCATTATCAGACCCGACCTGGACTCGAACCCACGACCTTGTGGCAACGTATCCAACTCCCTATCTACTTGGCCACGGAGGGTGAGGCCAATGGATAAGGACATGGGCCTCAGTATCATGGGAGGCGGTAGGGTGTATAATGGTCGACCACTATGGTTTACAAACACCATGCCATACAGTATATATGACTATGGTCACATAGACTGTGTTTGTATATATTGTGTATAAACCATAGTATTAGACCATTATATATCCCCTCCCCCCTCCCATGATGCTGAGGCCCATGGATAAGGCCAGCATCAAGGGCCGGTCTCTCCTCACCTGGCAGTTTGGCGAAGGATCTCTCCTCACCTGGCAGTTTGGCGATGGACGCCGCGCGCTCCTCGGCCTGCACCACCCACACCTGCAGGCTGTGGCGGGCGCGGCAGAAGTAGCGCACCATCAGCGCCTCCTTACTGCGCAGAATCTCATCCTCGGTGGGCGGCCGGCTGCCGGCCGGGATCGCGTACTTCAGGTCTGCAACAAAATGTGATACTGTAGAATCTCTCCCAGCGTGAGGAGCACCTTTGGGAGCTGCAGTGTTGGGTGGTCTCTATATACAGAGGCTCATTTCATTTTGGTAGCTTTATGAAGATTTGGGTACCGTGGAAAGTGGTTGTTTTATAGAGGTGGTATCAATAGAAAGGTGGTTTTTCGTTGGAGGTTTGACTGTACTTGCAAATGTAGATACATGTTGGGCATAGAGTTCGTAGTTACCATCATGGCCCTGGCCAATGTTATGTGTTGAAACTGCTGTACTGCGGGAATTTTATTTATGCAAGGCCAAAGGTCATCAGACAGTTCCGAGTATTGAAACTGAATCAGTCGTGGTGTTGGAGCAATTTTTGCAGGCCTTTTCGTACCACCACAGCCTTGTTTTTATGGGGTAGGCTCATCTGTCACCAAATGTATCTTTCATTTCCAAATGCACAGTAAACATCTGGGGTGGAACATTTCTGACTGTCTGACCTTAGCTGTTGCGAGTGCATTTTGACATCGTCAGTTCTATTTTTCCTGATGTAATTACTAAGAGTATAAAAATAAGATGAACATCGATGTGCTCTAAGAGGACTACATTAGGCCGTTGCAAAAAGCTTTATTACTATATTAGTACATATACCATGTCTTCATAAAAGTGTTGTTTCATAAATAATGATGTAAGTTACAGAAAATGCAGTTCAGTCTGTCTTAATAGCGTTCCTGACCAACTTTATTGATTCACCAGCTCATCACTCAGTCTGTCTTAGTTTGATTCACCACATGGCTGGCTGACCATCTATTCAACGCATGGTACCATGGAGCAAAGTGCAGCCCGGAAGAGATGAGTTTGCTCAACACACATCACAGAACCCAATGAAACCCCATGACAAGCTGGACATGTGTCAAACTCCCTATTTATTTGTAGAGTTGATTATAATACTTTACTGTTATTTTTCATATTAACTTTTTGTACACTGACTGAGTCTCCTGACTGAGTCTATTTTCCAGGTCGATTCCCATAATGTGAAAGTAAAATGCTCTCTGACTCTGTTGCACGTAGAGTGCAAGGACCTGACCAGAAACGTCATAAAACAAAATATTACATATGTCAACACTCACTAGGTCTATTTTCTAGGTAGATTTTCATATTGTGAAAATAAAATTCTTCGTGACTGTGTTGCACGCATGGGAGAAGGACACAAAACAACAACATAAAAAAACTGTTTTGCCCATGGCTTCATTATATAGGAACGTTGATGGAAATGGTTCATTATCTTGCAGGATGTTGCTTTATGCTAATGTTGTTTTATGTCATCCTCGCCGCCTCTGTTAAGATGAAATGCCTACCAAGACTCATTATCTTTTGTCAAGATGATAGCTTGGCGGCATTTTAAAAGCACTGGTTTTGGCGAGCGTTTTGTGTTATGCAAATCAAATAACTACAATGTAATACCGGACAATAGTTACAAACGTTTGCGCCCCCATGGTAAATTTTCAATGAAACCATGAGACTATTACTATTAGGCATTTCTTTTTAACAAAATGCACAAAATGATTGAGAAACCGAACAGACTGTAATATCTGTCTAGCTTTTCGTTTGTTCCTTGTTATAATACATTTGATAAACAAATCAAACAATAGTTATTGTTAGTACTGCTGTATATAATGTTATGTTAGTATTGCTGTATATAAAGTATAGATCAAAAATGAAAAATCATATGTAATAAAACATATAATTTTTCATTTTTAGTCTATTCCTTTTTCATTTTTGATCTATACTTTATATACAGCAGTGACCAGAAGACTGCTAACAATTAGAAGAACTGCTGCTGCTGCTGCTCAACTGATTAACTTAACAAAAACAATACATAACTACACCATGAGCACCCACCTATGAGGATGCAGACGGGCCAGAGGTAGAGGCAGCTGGGCATGAGACCGGCCCGCAGCAGGCGCAGCACGAACTCGGCGTCCTGCTGGCGGTACATGGCCTCCGCCATGATCGTCGAGTTGGCGGTGAACGTGGAGCGTCTGTAGGGCAGCTCCAGGTAGTACTGCGGCATGTCCAGCTTGAACACAGCATGCTCCTCGGGTATCTGTAGGGAGGAGAGCCACAGTGACTGAGCCTGACAGTCATGAATGTTTATTTGAAGCATCAGTCGGACCGTCACAAACGTTTTCACTTATACACGTAGCTCTAGTAGAACAAGAATTGTCATCTAAAGCCCCAGTCTGATAGTCACGAATGCTCATCTAAAGCGCTAGTCAGACAGTAATGAATATTCTTTTAAAGCGCCAGTTTGACACGAATGCTCATGCAAAGCCCAGTCTGACAGTCACGTGCTGCACGGCAGAAATTGGACTGTGGAAGTAAACCCGATTTAATATGTGACGTGAATGTTTCGTCTAACAAACGCGAGCTGCCTAAGGAGCAATGGGTTTTGCCATCTTGAATCCAAAGCAAGGGGGCACTACCGTCTTTAGGCATTTGCCATTTTGGCAGTACTGCCTAGTGTACTGGCTCCGTACAGTCTAGCAGCGGCAGGGCTACTGCTGAATAAGCTGCATTAATACTACATGTATATATAGCAGAAGATTTCGCTACTGTCTTAGTGTTGTCTATAATGGCTGTGTCCCACTGAGACTTGCGTCAGAAAAGCGTCTGGATACCGTGTAAAATGTAGGAAAATGTCTTGTACGCAATCCCACGCCAACAGTCGCAATGCACCCGCTACTTTGTCGCTTTTTTACGCTTTATGTACGCTATTCGTACGTCTAAGAAAATTGATTGATTGATTTTTTAAAAAAAATATTTTGTACGCTAACTACACGCTATGCAGACGCTATTCTGACGTTATTCAGACCAAGAATAACAGAGCAGACAAGAGCAGATGGAAAGCAGAAAAACACGTTGGCCTCAAATTAGCGGGCAGATAGAGTATTAAAGCAGATGAAAAACGTCAGATTTGCTTACAAAAACGTGTAAATAGCTGATGATTTGCGTAAGGCGAGCACCTTCTCTGTTCTCCACAACCTGATGAGGACCAGGTACCCTCAACTGCAGAACAGGCTCCGCTTTTATCTGCTTTTTTGACGCAGACATTACGTCGCCCTGCCGCTTTTACACGCTTTTCACCATGAGTGCACAAAGGTCATATTTTTGGGGGATGGATAGCGTACAGCTTTTAATGCCATGAATTTTACTAGAACCTTGACGCTATTCAGGCGCTTCGCGAATGGGACATAGCCTTAACAAACGTGCATATACATCCGCCCATTATTTTCACCATGCTGGACAAGCACTGATCTCTGTGGTCTTGCGTTTTTGACTGTAGAGGGGCAGTAGGGACTGGGGAGGCAGTACTGCCGGATGTGGACACACAGACACAGACACACACACGCACGCACGTACGCACACACATGCACACACACACACAAACACACACCTTCCAACCAGCGGTGTTATCCAGTATGTACTGCTGGCGGGCAACCAGGTGCTCGTTGAAGTTGACGGGGCGCAAGAGGTCTCCCTGCTCAAACAGGATGACGGAGCGATCCACGAACTGCGAGACGGAGTAAAGCGCCGTGAGCACCTCACGCAACAAGCCTGTAACAGAACAGACGATGTGCTCATGTTAGTCAGTGGCCAGTGCTCAGCATTCAAACATACGTATATCTCTGAGGTAACAGGCGCGTCTTGCGTTATTACGCTTACCCTATCAAACACTAAGCTGAAGAATATAAAAATATTGTCTTGGTGTAGGTAGCGATCTGAATATATGTCTACACTGTACATAGAATTGAACACTTCACCTCTATTCATCACGGCATAAGTTGCCATCACGTCCAGCACTTCGATAAGAAGCACTTTCTTCATGCTGTTGCGCTCTCTGTTGGCCTCCTGCTGGAGGAAGCCGAGCACGTCCCTGGCGAGCACCTCAGGGTCCAGCCGCTGCTCCTCTAGCAGGGGGCGCAACTCACAGAACACATTCTTTATAACTTTTGGGATATTGCTGAAGTATAAAAACAATAGTAACAAATAAAAAGCAATGTCAAAACAAATTATGCACTGTAGTCTGCAAGTCAAAGAAGATATTTTTGTCACTGGTGGGGTTAATATTCTGAAATATAAAAACAATAATAGCATTTAAATAGTAACAAATAAAAGGTTTCATAAAAACAATGCCAGTGAAAAATTGTGTAGTGTGTGCAAGTCAAAGACGACATTTTCATCACTGGTGGGGTATGGCTGAACAAAAATTAGATAATAGTAACAGTGTGCGTAAGTCAGAGAAGACATTTTTATCACTAATTGGGTAAGGTTGGAAAAGATGGCAATAGACATCATCCACGCATTCTGTTGAGTTTCTTTCTAAACAAATATCTTGCCCAGTATCCAGGTCTAAGGCATTAGGGATGTGAGTGGAAAGCAATGTAACATCAATGGCAGTTTTCCTCACTGAGAGAAACTAGCGGATGGAGAATTGCATGACCTAAGCGTCACAGTGTGAGCATTTAAAGAGCTGTCTGTGCGTTACATGTATATAGTTGGTAAGGGACGGTGCAATATTAACCAGGAAGGGGGACCGATGCATTTGGTAGGGGGACAGGTACTTTTTTCAAGGTGCAAAGTAGGGGGATCGGATGATTTTTCATTCTCGTTGGATATGGGACATGTACTTTTTTTCAGCTGCTGAAATCCCACCTCGACGTGAGCAAATCGGTACAAATTAATCGCGCGAATATTCATGGGAGGGGACGCGGACTTTTTTTTATAAATAGAGGTCATGGGACATCAGTTTTTTTTTCATCACATCACCAGGGGACAAGACCTTTTTTCAGCCAAGTTTTTTGATACGCACCGGTCCCCCCGCCTGTTAAATATTGCATCCTAATGTTGATTATAACAATTCGTGGAAGATTTTCTTCTTCTTTAAAAAAAAAGGATTGGAGGGCATTTGTACCCGGTACCTTCATGTTCATAAATCGACCCGTTTTAGCGATAATATATCATATGGACTGTGAGGTAAAACAAAAGAAAAAGAAATGAAAATACGTTAAAATAAAGATTGGTATGTGAGATATGTGTAAGGTGTATTCTAGATTAAGAACCACCGTTTCAAAATAAATGTGTCATTCCCTGTGTTGTTAGTATGCAGCACTTGTTCTAAGTTTGTTTTGTTTAGTGTGTTGGTGTTGTTATTGTTGTTGTTTTTTGTTTTTTGTTTTGTTTTTTTTTTTTGTTTTTTTTTTTTTTTTTTTTTTTTGTTTTTTTGGGGGGGTATTTATATTTGGTGTGTGCATGTTATTTCCTGTATCTTTATTGGTCATGGCGTGTGTTTTGAAATGTCCATTGTATTAATTAAAGCTTGGTTTTAGAACAGACGTATGTTTAACCAAGGCTAGGGTATGGTTTTAATTATTTTATGGGCGTTGTTATTTTGTGTTTTGTTTTTCTTTTTGGCTTCAGCATAGAAACGCTAAAGGTAAACTATAAAACGTGGTTTTCATCTTTTGCCTGCAGAATCGCCCGGAACAAAAACAATATATGCCAGTCTACGGTGTTTAAGCTTATATTCTAAAATACAGACTAAATATATAGCATAACTATTGAGCCCTACCTAGCTGCGGGATCACGGCCCTTATGCTTACTCCATACGGTGGAGAACCTGACCCCCTTCTCCTCCTCCCCCTCCTCCTCCTCCTCCTCATCATCATCCTTCACCTCCTCAGCCTCGCGGCTAGAGGTTGAGGCATGCTCAGTCATTCTGTTCTCAGTGTCCTTGGGTCTTTTATTGAAAGTGAACAATTTTCGGAGACGCCTTGATAAAACCATGGTAAAATATATTCCCGCTTGTGGCTTGACTAAATCACAATGAAGCTAAAATAAGGCAATTCCATTATTATGATATCAACGTTGTCAATTGCAATTGTTGATATAAATATCTGGTGATTTGACCAACTCTCGGGTCTGGAACCTACATGTATGTGAGTGGAACGATCTACGTTTGGGTACGTACGCATTTCTTGATACTATTTTTGCAGTTCTGCTTATTACAACGAACGCTGTACGTTTAAATTAAGTACAGTACACCGGGCCATGTCTTTATGACACGTGGCATATTCCAGAACAAGTAAAATCAATTGAATTTACGACTTTCTAATTTTTACTTTAAATTAGGGCAAAGGTATGTGTCTTCTTTACTTGTTTGGAAAATAGTAAATGCGGTTAAAACAGTCACTATTATTTTTTTAATAAACTAGCGACTAGCCAGCTATAACTAGTAAAAATGTAACCTATTTTTATCAATTTTGTGAAAACCACGTGTTTCACGCCACGTGCCGGTGAAGTTTATTGCTCGTCAGCCTCATGACCTAATATTGATAACCTATTAAATAGGCTATTTTATAGGTTCTTGTCTATATATATTGATGATATAGGATAATGTAATATAGAAAGCAATTTAAGGTTTTTGAATAAATTTAGATTTCAGCTGCATACAGTTAAGTTTATATCACATGGTCATGGACCACGGTCTGGAGCAATTTAGACAGTCATCTATGTGTGTTCGACTGATGCGAAGCCTAAGCATCTCTCAAGATTCTTTGATGCTTAGACTTCGCATCAGTCGAACACGTATATATGACTGTCTAAATATTGCTCCTGTGACATGGACCATGGTCGATGTCATATGCCACATGAAGATAGATGCCAGATGCCACCGAAAACATCATTTCTTCACTAGATATCCCCAAGCGTGCACTACTCACTACACGGCACGTGCGGGCTCAATTTATTCAAATCAAGCTTTATGTGCTCAACTCCCATGTCTATAATGTGCCCCGTTGTGTCGCTCAGCCTCTGGCTGTATGACTAGGTTCACATACGTCACATATAGGCCTACTTGGCCTACTCATACAATTCATAAATTATGAGAGAGGCGGGAGGATTTTAATCATGAATATACATTTTCATGTGTTAAGTATGAGAGAACTTGAAGTAGCTAAAGTAACTGTAGTACACCATTAAATAATGAAAAAGAAAGTGTAATAAATTTTTTCATCACTTTTTCTTTTTTACTTTCAGCATAATCATGTTGGGATTCTACCAAGATGCAAGATATGAAACAGCAACCGAAACGGAAGGACCTCGGGTAAGAACTTGGCCCAATCATTTCAAATTTTCCTTGACATCAGACAAGGACCTTGTTGGAAACCTAGTGACGACTGACCATATATATGTGTGTGTGTCATAACACAGGCTTTTTTTTTGTTTTTGTTTTTTGATATGATTAAAATCAACCCATTAACTCACACATCAGTTACAGTTTACAAAAATGTTTATGATAGATATTGATTAGCAGTTTCCGTGATTAATCTAGATGCAAGCACAGAGTCAAGGACTCATTATTTTTCAATAGGATGCAGAGAATCAAAAATTGTCATGACTCAATGTATTGGACCCATTGTTGCAAAATATTCAAGTCCTCATTGTTGCCAATTTCTAGATGATTCATGAATCACTACAGTTTAAGTTTAATTTGCAGTAAATGATATATTTTCCATCTAATTTATGTTTTGAAATTGTCACTTTATAGAGAAGAAGCCGCTGCGATGCATTTCAAGATGTAAGGCCAAAAGTGCCACAAGATGTAAGGCCAAAAGTGCCAAGAGATGTAAGGCCCAAAATGCCGCAATATAGTGTTGCTAATAATGTAAGTTAATTATCCCTTCTACAATGAGATTTCTGATACACGTTGTAAAAGCTGTCAGATAAAATTGATATGAATTTTATTTAAATAACACACGAAGTGGGTGTGTACACGAACTGGGTGAGCAGTGCTCTATATATCTCTAAAATATGACAAATTACTAGTACTCTCACTATGTACAAACAACTGCTCCATAATTGCTCTCTCATCCCCCAACTTCCATTTTTCAGTCAGAAGCCACATACACAACATCAACATCAGGCCTTGGGCCTCGTTCAGCTGTCAAGGAGGACAATGTCAGCATGGATTCCGGGAGCCGAGGCAGTCCATCACCCCCCATGTACCACGTGCTCGCCCCGAACTATAACCACCAACAACGGGTGCGGGCACTGGAATACGCCAGTCTGCAGATGCTTGACCCCGACCAGAGAAAAGAAGTGTACCAGGTGGGAACTACTAATATTTTTGTGTTTTCCAGTGCTTTCGGATATATTTTCAAGATTCTCTCTCCCTCTCTTTTGAGCTGCTTGGGATGATGGTATCAGTTTGCTCTCACAACCCTTGGGGGTGTGAGTTTGGGTCACGCCAGCGCCACTTGATATAGTCAAATGGAAGCTTAGGGTGGTAAAACTTATCTTCAGCTATATCTATCATGGTAGAATGCAGAAATAAGCTTGCTAAAAAGATGTGAGAGACAGAATCTTGAAAACTAATATTTTTGTGTTCGTATAAACTATATTAAATAAGTCATTTCATTTTGTTTAGTATTTGTAAAAGTGACGGATAAGTACTGAATGGTTGGGTTTAACCTGTATATCATATTCTCATATGTTATTCATGCTGTATACATTTGTACCATGTTACTATAATAGAATTAATCAATCAATCAATCAAATCATACAAGATATGTGAAATATGATATGCAGCATGTGGTCGCATTTTCTTTTGTACTTTGTTCTATTTTTGATGCTTTAACGAGGTCTAAATTAAATTGAAATTAAATTAATGTTGTTCCAAATTTTATTTACTTTACTCTTTTAACATGTTTTGATGCTACCAGTTACAATAATGTAGACATACATTCAAAGATCTAATAGAAATTTTTAAAGAATTTCTTAACAAATTGATATACACAATAGTGTTAATGTGAGTACGTTGTGTAGAGAATTTGTAATAAAGTAACAGATGATAGGTGAAGGATAGGGTGTGGAATGGAAGCAGAGATAATTGATTAGAGTAGGAAAATAGGTGTATGTGTGATGAAGATATGTCTCTCAAAGCAAGGAGTGGTGGACGTCTATTGATATGATAATCAGATATGATATTTTGGTATAGATATGGTTTAAAATTTGATTGGCATTGATATGTGGTTTTATGATATTCCATATTTTTGGGACTAATATTTTGAAAATGTTTAATTTTAATTTGAAAAGGATACTGGTAGTATCGAAACATGTTAAAAGAGTAAATTAAATAAAATTTGGACCAACATAAATTTAATTTTAATTTAATTTAGACCTTGTTAAAGCTGCAAAAATAGAACAAAGAACAAAAGAAAATTAATCAATTAATTGAAGGGAGTATGTAAAGAAATTGAGTTGTATGAAATTTGGATTTACTAGAGCAATTTTAACATTATTTTAACCAATGATCATGTTCCATGGACAACTGCAGAAAAGGAAACAAAGACAAAAACAGAACAGAAAAAAGACTTTTAAAAGACAAAAACAGAAAGGGGACGCAATTGTGAGTAAAACTTGTACACAGCAGGTAATAAAAAGGCATGAGTGTGACACCTTTGAAATGAAGAATAATACAACCCCCACCCCCCTCCCCCTCAAGAACAAAGGAGATTTTTTTTTTTTTTAGAAAAATTAAATAATTTACAAAAAATATTAAATGATTGACTGAATGTAACATCTATTTATTTATAAATGGGGAAACTATTAATTCTACCTTAATATCAAAGTTTTTTAAGATAATCATGCCTATTTGTGAATATTTGCTAATCGTACAATGAACGCAAGAAATGTTATTAGGAACAGTGCTAAAACAGTTTAAACATACACTTTGGTGACGTCACCATGTCAAATGGCTACTATTTAATGATAACAGTCTGACAAGATAATATTCATTGTTAAGTTATGATTTAAAATAATTACTGCCATTTCTGATATTTATTGCCTAATCTTACAGATTAGAGAATCCTGTCAAGATTATATTTTAAAACATCTCCAAATGTAATACACTGTTTACTTAAGTTTAGTGTTATTGGATGCTATCACATGTGTCCATTTTCGGCATTTTAAGACATTTTTTATCATTGTTCAATTCTTCTTGAAACATGACCTTTCAAACTTGATACAGTGTGGAAATAATTAGTGAAAATGACCCGTGTTCATTTTTGGCATTTTGCTAATTAATATGTGCCTATTATCAGAAAGTCATTTTATGCCTATTTTCAGCATTATATTGATGGTATCAAGCATGCAGCTCGTAATGCACATAGTGGTGCCGGCAGGATACGTGAGAATAGTTTTGCTGGGGCCAGGCCAAAGGAACAGAGGCATACCTACAGCCTGGATAGGCCATTTGGAAAGGTCAGTACTGTTAGTGCCAGTTTATCATTAAAAGGAATGCCATATATAATTATGTGATTAGGTAGAAATATGTTTCTGTATAGCTATAGACATATTAGGCCTTGACTCATGTTGTAAACATGGTAGATGACCGTTATAAAAGTATAACCCACCTCTAGTTCTTTGCTACATCACATTGGTGGAGATGCAGGAATTGAACTCAAGACCCGATTTGCTTCATACTGTACATGTATATTACATATGCTTCAAAACAAAGTTTTAATCGACTTTGGCCACTTTTTCTTGTAACTTGAATGTCATCATTTCTTCACATATTTGAGCCTATATAGATGGCAAATTGAATTGAGTATGATTTTAGTTATCACATATTATAAAAGTAGATGAACCTCACATTTCATGTGGACTTTACTACGACTAACATTCCTGCTCCAATGTTGAATTCAGAACATGCCGTATGCTTTTGGCCAAAGATCCTCAGTATCTGAAACATGCAATAATACATGCCCTTGAAATGACTCCATAAGGCTACCATCTTTGATTAGAATTTAATGAAATGTCTTTGGCATTACTTTGGGTGTAGTGCACCTCCATATTCCCGTAGGCTGAACCTCCCCACACAAACTTCGCCTCTTGTCAGTGACCAATGCACTGACCACAGCTAAACCGCTTAACAATGCCAAAATCTTTCTTATGCAAACAACTGGCAGTTACTTTTTTCTTGATTTACTTCAAACACTACCAAGTTGCTTCTCTGCATTGAACTTAAACAATGTGTACCGTCTGTGTCAGATGAACCGCGACTGGCCGACGTGGCTGACCGAGCCCAGTGGCCTATCCTACGAGCAGGCACTGCAGCGCATCGACGAGTGGAGAAAGGAGGAGGACCAAGGCTCCCACCGGCCCCGAGAAGAGCGCAGCCCCAATCGCCAGCGCAGGCCCAGAAGTCCCAGCAAAGGTCATGCAGAAGGTACTGTATTAATGTTATACTTCCCTGTTGTGATATTACTTTGATTGGTATTACAAGGGTACTTGTCCTTGTGCCTGTAAGTGTATCAAAAGAATTGTTTTGGGCCTTAATGTTTTCAATAAGATTGTGAGAGATGGTGATAGCATTGTCATCACCATTACACCCACAATAGTGAAGGTAATAGATGGTATACATGTAAAATGTAACTGATGTACTGACACATTGACTTGAAGTTATGATAGAAATGGTCATAGTTATAGCTATAGCAGGGTATAAAACTCATGAAAAATTGCTCACAGACCACCAGGCTGCCAACTATAAAAAGTAGCTGGCCCTGACAAAAAGTGTCCAGCCTTTAATCATACTAACATTGAGAACTCCCAAATAGTATACTAACCATTGGGTTGTGAACTTTAAAAACCAGCCGCCCAAGGCTCAAATCAACCAGCACTTGGCCGCTGGTTAGGCCTTATTGTGCCCTGAGTTACAGGTACCATAGATGTACCAATCTTACATTATCAGTATTTTCTGCAAAACATAATCAGCTCTTAAAAATCGAGAGCAGTTTTGTTAAAAAGGTCAGTTTTTGTTGTATGAATACAAAGACAAACAATTATGTAGTAGTAAAATGACTCAATACCTACCTTCTTTGTTAAAGGTGGGCGGCAGGATATGGGTTTTGATCCGGATGTGAGGCCCAAGGACCCCAAGCCCACACTCCCCACAGAGAGTATCAGCCTGGAAGCGGTCGCCAACATGAAGATTGAGTGTGAACTCGGCTCAACTATGAAGGCTTCAAAGTGAAAAGTCAATGTATTATTATCACGGGGTGAATGCTTGCAAACTCCTCAGGACAAGTTACTTTGCATTTAGTGTAAGCGTTTTTGTCATGATAGTGTTAATATGTGTGATTTTAATCGTTTTCTGCTTTGGTTTTAAGACTTTGTTGTTTTGTAACAAATACCTTGCTCTTTTGCTGCTTCCGTCCTACTGTGCGTGTAATATACAATTGTTGAGCATCATTTTGAACTTATACTTGTTTATTTGTAAACCTTGAATGGTTGTTATGTCAATGTAGCATATTATGTGTAAAATACCCGTACATAAAATGTAGCAAATGTGCACATTAACCTTAATAATTTTTACTCATATTGTCCTCTTCTAATAATGTTTAAAATGATGTAATAATGTTACTTTACAAATGAACAAAAGGGCTATTGCTGATCAGTTTCTAATTGTGTGTAAGACATGATACTGTCATGCAAATATAATCATTATACAGCCCAATGGTTGTATCCGAAATGCAAACAATGATATTCTGATTACTAAGACTTTTTCAATAATGTAACAATTTTCTTGTTTGAATATAGTTCTTTTCCATAATAAATAATGCAACAATCAATTCGCATGTTTTATTTAAGTTCTTTATTCTATTTATATGCAGATGTAGAGGAATAAATCACACATACAGACAGGTACAATGAAGCTGACACATCAAACAATGTTAAGTGTGTGGCCATTACAATGTACATATAATCATTGTCAATTTCACTGCTTTACCATCTACTCATTTCAGCGGCTACTGTAAAACTAGAATATTCTAAAGTGTGCAATTTTTCATCAATAAATTATTTTGTGACTATTTAATTTTGAATTTTTGGTCCATCCTGGACCTACTTTATGGCTATTAATTTTGGCTGACTATTTAAGTTCGCGTTTCTGCACTTACCCACAAAATTCGTAAATTAAACCATGCGCAAACATTTCTAGCCTTACAGTATACTGTAAAACAACAAACAGCAAACATTAATAGCCTATGTAAAGTAGATCCAGGATGGACCAAAATCGCAAAATTAAATAGTCACAAAATATTTTATAGATAAAAAAACGCAAAATTTAATAGCCACAAACTATTCTAGTTTTACAGTATACTGAATTCATGCCAGGTTCAGCAAAACTCACCAGATTATAACGGAACTTCCAATGTGTTACAATGCAAACAGCTATCATAATAATGCGCTCGAACAGTCGGTAAAAGTTACAGGACGCCTAAATACATATAGACGTGAGATGTGAACATGAGGGGTAATATTCACAACAAATATAAACAGTGCGTGAAATTTGGTTTCAAGCTGTATGGAAACTATTGCAAAATGCCAAAGAGTGTTCTAAAACTTGAATGCCATCATTTATTCACATATCACCCAAATGGCCAAATGGCCTTTTGGAAGTATAGTAGTACATATTGAGCATATTGGGCAAATGGTGGTTTAAAAGCCAGATCGCACGTGGGATACCAAAAAGCATTTTTTCATTAGACATTAAAACTATTACATAAACTGTCAAAATGTATCTATAATTAAATTCTGGTGGGAAAATTTTGATGGAGACATACATGTCAGAAACATGTACATTTGGGAACAAAACATACACAATACCTTCGCTTCAACAAAAGCTATGCAATAAAAGAGTTGCTGTCGTAAATCAGATAGATTAGTTTTGAAGTCAGATCAGTAAAAAAGTACCCCATTACTTTCTTCATTCCGATCCTTGTAACCACTTCACAGGCCACCGCGTGCACAGTTACAGGCAGAGTCCTCAGATGCTACAATGTATATACATGTACGGTTTGTATAGCTCGAAAAATGACCTCTCGGTTCCTATTTCATATGTACCAGCGTGCTGCGCGGTCGTGCGGACATCCGCGAGTTGACCGCGGTCATCATCCGCGGACAGTCCCCGGGTATCCGCATCATTGCTGTTGCGGTCGTGGGGCGGATGTGGTCAAATTCTTGCGGTCGCGGGGCGGATGCGGTCAGAAATATGTGTTTGCGGACACACTTTGCGGATGAGTGCAGTTACTTTGTGGACGCCTCGTGGTCAGAAACAATCGAATGACCACAGATCATTCTTTGATCCGCGTCTACACCAGACCATTATAAGATTCTCTTTGATCTTCATATTTTACTTTGTTTTGAAAGAACATGCTAGCATGTTACTTTTCGATTTGATAAACGGCCATATTGCAGTTATTAGAGATATGTTAGAAAAGCATATGAAATATATCTTAATTTTATAATGTTGTTTTACATTTCATTAGAAACACCTCATACTTGTAATCATCATATGCTTTGAAGTCAATTTCATACCATTACTGTCCTTTATTAGAGTTAACCACTATGCACAGCATGGTTCCTTTTGAATTCATTGATAAGTAGCAGTTAGCTAGTTAGCCAATAAGCATGACCTTTATGAAGATGTTTGCTTTACCTTAAGGAGTCCTTTAAGACCATACAAGTTAAATCTTAATGGGGAGTAAAGCATTGTTCCAACAATGTAATATCTGTTTGTTCTAGTTAAAAGGGATGCTTGAAAATTAGTCTCCTGCAATCATTTTTATCTCTTATCATATAAAATATTTAGTTCTAAATGTGGGTACACATACATGCTGTAATGAAATAAACATAGATTCCAGCATGATTTCTTTTTGATTACTTTGATCTTAGTTAAGCAGAACTTTCTTTGTCTAATTACCCTTGCATTCCACTATGAATAAGATGTAATTAGGCACTCAATATCAGTTCACTTTGGAGTTATATCTGTTTTATACTGTGCTGTATAATCAATAATCATTCGAATACAAGTAAATACTTTTCATAATGGAATTAAGTGATGTATCAAAAAACTATCGGATGGACAATTTAGTTTATCATGTTCTTGCAAGTTTCACCACAGTAAATGATAATGATTCTGATGGCGGATAGTGTTGTGGATATATTGTGGATGATGTGCAATAGTGCGGTCAAATTGCGGTCATTTTCTCTTCTGGCAATGCGGTTGCATGGCGGATGCAGTCAAAATCTTGCGGTCGCGGGGCGGATGCGGACACAGAAGTGTAATTTGGTGCGGTCGCAGGGCGGATGCGGTCAGAATGATGCGGTCGTGGGGCGGATAAACTATACCAAAAGTTGACCGCGCAGAACGCTGATATGTACCCCAAATTATGACCCCTACTTGACCCGTACTTGAGTATGCATATGTGGCTATCTCTCTTTTCACACGTGGTATGGGTATGAAGGATACACACGTCTTGGAATTTCAATGTGAAAATAGCATCCATGGTTAGCATATCAATTAGCCTCAAGTGGCGCCACCCGTGAATTATTTCTACCAAGTATTTTTTATAAATTATTATGAAATACAAAGTAAGCCAATGCATAAAGTTTATTGCAAACTAATATCTCATTGCCCGCATGATGATTGCATGCACTATGATCATGATCATTGAAAGAGATGGCCACATGCAAAAGGTTCATCAAAATCTCGCTTATTCATTATCATTAGGCTATGCGCGGACGATCACTTGTATGGGAACAATCAAAAAACGATCTAATGACCATTTAAATGATTGTTTCATGTAAATGTGAACTGCAAATCATCATTTGAACATATGTGTATGCGTGTGATGAAAGTAGAGTAATGCCTTTTATGTAGAGTATTTGTTTTTTTCCTACGTGAAAAATCTTATTCGCTTGTCACAATTGAGAAAATGAAATACTACTATAGTAAACACAAAGAAATTGACTTAAAACATATTTATTATTACGGTCAGAAGTCAGTAAAATGGCCGGGATAATATGAATCTCCAATATGTCAAATTCAAACACAAAATATTATCATCTCTAATACTATAACATAAATATGCAAGGATTGCTGCACTTTATCAAGGTTTAAGTTGTATTGGTCACACTATTGGCATCTAATGTAAACACTATGGCTTTTATTTCAACATATACAAATATATGCCTTTAATCGAGACCCCTTCTTAATGACAACAGCATAATCAAGTTACTTTCAAATCCGTCTAAATGCGGTAACAGTCTGGTGACTACATAAAGGCAGTTTAAATTTTGGTTGATCAAAATTTTCAACATGTGCCAATCATATTGTCCATGAGCACAGTTGTAGTTTTCATGCTATAGTCTTTAGTTATAGTTACGGAACGTCCAGAAGCCGCTTTGCAGCCCCGGAAATCGTGGAAAACGGGTTTCTGAAATGGCTTCCTGGCGTGCCGGCCAAAATCCGGACAGTCCATATACTCCAGCGACACGTACTTCTCCAGCTTCCATGGCAGAGGCAAGTGCTGAAAAGAAAGCATGTCCAAGCTCGCCATCTGTGTCCTTATCGCGTTCCTGGCCAGATAGGCCAACGAAGCACAGCTTCTCTCACGATCCTGGCAACAGGCGTTCATGGTCTGTGCAATTGCATTGACGTCGTCAGGGACTCGCGAAAAGTGTACGTTTGTGGACGTTATGTACTCTAAAGGTGAGGCTTTGAATCCCGCCTCTGTCAACAGCGAGTAGGTGCAACACGGGGGAGCGTTAAAAAAGGACATTGCACACGTACAATCGACCCATTTGCATTTTTCGTCGTCTGTAATAGCCACATCCAGCGTAAATCTATACCTATCAGTCTGAGGGTAGTGGTGGAGCTTCGGCTTGATGATGAGATCGTCAGGCCGGAAGTGGCGGATTAATGCGTGCATTATGTACGCTCTGTTAACGGACAGGGAACTTTCAGTTTGATAGTCTACACTGTAGTAGAAAACGAGCGCTCTGGCCAGATACCAATGCGCTGCGTTCCGCTCAGACACCATGAAGTCCAGAACTAGGTCGATTGGCGGCTGAGTGGGCAGGTAAACTGCACCTATGACACTTCCAGGGGTGCTGTTGAACAGTTGCTTGGTCGCGTGGTCCTCACGCAGCATGCTGTACGCCTTCGTCCATTGCTTCTGCTCCATGAGACCCACGAGCTTGCGGTGTGCCGGGTGCCTAAGTGCCTCCCTTATCGCCTTTGCATCTTCCGGGCCGTAACGATCCTCGTAATATCTGTCGTCTGCTAGGAGAGACTTGCCCAGCAGGCTGTGTTTGATCCAGTCAGACAGCCTTTCCTTAAGTGGACGCATGATTTCCACCTGTAGTCACAATTGCAGTCACAATTGAAAGTATAGTAGTTCACTTTTACTCACAAAGCACTCAGTTTTCTTTAGCAGAAGTTCTTTTAATATCCGGTTTCAGTTACACCAACGATTATGACAGCATAGAAAAAGAACTGCTTACAAACGTATTCCAGTATTAGAGCATCCTATCCTCTATGATATTATCTATAGTGTGGGCATATAGTTTTACTTGTGCTGTATCCCAAATATATAGAATATTCAATGACCTATGACAGATATATACGCAATTTGACATCAACACACGGTTTACTTGGCCTACTAATACCACTGAGTGGAAAGCAGTATGAATTTGGCGCCAACCTAACTGACCACGCCATAGGATATCTGGTCTATTTGGGGTAAAGTTTATACCAGGTCACGGCGCTGCAGTATCACTGTTACATGTACTTACTTAAGCTTTACGGATGACCCCACTGCCCGGTCATCGGCACACTATACAGTAAAACCTCCAATTAAGATCACATCTATATTGAGACCACCCCTATAATAAAAGCACTTTTGACGGTCCCTAACCTTCATAAAGCTATCAAAATGAACCTCTGTATAGAGACCACCTCTCTATTGAGACCATCTAACCGTGTTCCCAAAGGTGGTCCTAAAAGATAGGTTCTACTGTAGTATTGCAGGAGTGCCTCAACCGGTGATGAAAGTACAACAAGTGTTATCGTGTTTTACATCTTCCCCTGAGAAGGTGGTCATTCATCTATCTACAAAATTTGATAGATGATATCTTGCTGTGGCAAGATGCATGCTTTATTATCTTCCTCATAATCTGAGGGTGATGAAACTACTTGATACCATGGCAGGAAGTTCGTGCGGGCTGAGAGAGAGAGAGAGAGATAAAAAAAAACACTATGCAGGAAAGGTCAAAACTACATAATTATATTCATCAGAGTTCGTTGAGAATCAAGTAAACTTTTCTATAATAGATTATCAATTAAGAAAAAAGAAAAAAATAAGAAGAAAATGCTTTGTTTTGTGTAAAATCATAGGGGTAGTTTATCATATTAATCAAAATAACCAGAAGTAATCATCATGATTTTTATATTGATTCGCCTACGTTCCCATATATGTGAGCTAGTACTCGTTACCTGCTGCATGCGACAACATAAGCGAAATGGCTGTTCACATTCATTAGATTTCTTAAGCGATTTTCACTATAGATGGATGTCAATGACTGAATAAGACTGTCCCGACGACAAGTGACCAGTGACGCAATCAATAGAAAGTCAAAGCGACAGGCGAATCATTTGCTTCCTGCTGAGCGACAAGGCTGCCATCGCTGTAGCGTGCAGTTGCTTTACATTTTAAGACCCAACACACATATGAACACTCCCATTAAATTAGATCAATAGTGCATAGAGAGCACAGCATTGCTAGAACAACGTATATTTATGGACAGTAAAAATGTTGACTACAATGTTATGGACATCTTGATTAACAGTACAAAGCCTTGTGTGTGTTTCGTTTGTAACTAACTATGTATGTGTATATTTGTATGTCTCCGGACAAGCTAGAGCGCTTGCCGACGAACCAATTGATTTTGGACAAACACAAGGCTTTGCTTCAGCAGCTGAAGCGGCGCAAATATTGATGACAACCTTTTTAATCACATATACAGTTTTGGTGTAGGCCTAGACCAACACGCACATTGTCATAAAATTCGAGTATACCTATCCATAAAGTTTATTGATTATAATTAACAATTTTCATGACCGGGTATCGTGTGTATATGACATCTCACATCAGTAGAACTTGGTTCGGCAATAAACTGTTACATGTGATAATGTCCAATACGTGTGACTTGTAGAAAAATGTCAAGTTGTAAACACTTGTAAAAACCCGTTCAGTTACCAATCTACATGGAAATAGTAAACAGTCATTTTGAATAAACCACGTGCATATTTTGTTATTCTTGCATTTCCTTAAGATTCCATATGGTATGTGGATTGCAGTCATTGCAATCGAATAAGGGAAACACAAGCAAAATATTAAGGAATGCTGTATGGCACGCTTTCATGCCTAAGAACAGAGTGGTTTGCAAGACGACACATACAATTTCTCAACGTAATTTGTCTGCAGTTGATAGGAGAGACAGAAGATAGAAAGGATAAAACATAGTTAGCCTTTTACCTGTCTACTGAAAGCGGTTCCGCTGTAGCCATCGCGCGGCATAATAACTATAAGAAGTTATGATTTCTGGCATTTGTTACGGCAATAAAACACGTGCTTTCATCGCACCGCCACTCGGAGTTATCCAAGTTAGTTTTGAAGTTGGCCTGGTATGTCCTTCACTGTCACACAAATCTTACCCAGTGTGTTTTTAAAAAAAAATGGTTATTGTGAATGGACGGATAGTTATGATTATCTGAAAACAGTTGCCGATGGATAGCAAACATTTGCAACAACGTATTCCTGATCACTGCTTGGATATTATTTAAATTAAAAATCTCGGAATGGTATCGATTTATAATATGCAACCAAACTCTTTAAATACAGAGAGAATAGGGGCATTTTTGGACATTAGCATGCTATTGCAAAAAAGATTCTAAGAATAAAACTGTTTTATTTCACTGTGATGAAAATAATAACAATGCATATGAACGCATGTATTTGCACATGTCAAACGGATCTTCAGAACTAATTAATGAACGTGCAATTTGGCAAAGGTACACGTAAAAAAACTACTCACTCCTATGATCAGATTGATAAAAGTGGAGTACAAAAAAAACTGCTAGGATGAAGTTCTTCAATCTGAAAATGACC
Source organism: Streblospio benedicti (assembly GCA_019095985.1). NCBI lineage: Eukaryota > Metazoa > Annelida > Polychaeta > Spionida > Spionidae > Streblospio > Streblospio benedicti. Next base: position 18,345,005 of record CM032659.1, read on the forward strand.
AACCGTTTCCTGATGGTCGTGGCCCTCTATATGGTGTGGTCGCACGAGAGTCGTAAGTCTTGTCTTTAGAGTGACATTGCTTTCTTTTATTTGTGATAAAAGAAATACAACCAGTAAGAGATGTGTAGTGGAGGAAGTTATGACAAACTCAACTAGAAATATGCATACCCATATAATTCTAAGAAAATCATAATTCTGGGTCTATGAATGGAAGTTACTGTGGTAACCGCTTATAACATGTATATAAATGATTTTCCTTTCTCTTGGTTCCTTGCCTCCAGTAGCGCTGTTGACGCTGTTGAGACAACAGCTAAACGTCTGCATGGCTCCGAGGAAGGAAAATCTTGGATTATGTAGTTGTCATACGCCAACTCACGACTTTTTCAATTACCTGTGACATTTTCCAGACGAGTCCCTGGAACCGGATATGTCTGAGTCGGTCCAAGCACCAGCCCCGCCCAGCAACATCATTGCCAACCACACGTCCGCTCGCAAACTCCCAGTGTGGCATCACAGACACATCCGCAGGTAGTGGACTTTAGCGTATACCGTACCAGGTTTCAACGCTTGTAAATGTCTTTGGTCACTTGAACCAAGGTCAGATCCAAATTTTAGAAAATGGGGGGGTCACATTTCAGGGATTTCAATGGTTCTGTACTCGCGATCGCTGGTGGACTTGTAAAAAACTATGAAAATTTATTATTTTGGTAGGAAAAGGGGGAGGGGCGGCACCCCATGCATGTGCACCCCGCCTGGATCTGCCTATGGGAACTGTAACATTTCCCCCTTATTGTGGATCGGACTCGATGCTGATAGGCATAGAGCAGTAGGATGTCATAGTATCTATACACAGGGTCACTTGTCAAGAATTCCTTCCTAGGGTTTAATATTTTTTTCTTTATTTTATTCATAAATTATCATTGATTTGGTATTGATTGACAGGAAATTTCAGGAACTTGGTGGTTTTCAAAGTTAAAATGCATATAGAATGAACAACTGAAAAGATATAAAAAATTTGAGGCACTGTTTACTAGCTTATGGTATGAATTTTGTTATTAGATAGTGCTTTTTACCATTCCGATGTTTTATTCTCCGTTATATGGTATAAAGTTGTACAATTTTTCACTAACTGCTTCATATTTTTATTGATCTCTATACATTTTTAAAACATGGTTACATGGCTATAATTATTAGATAAGATTTTAATTCATACAAAACAGGGTGTGCTTTTTAACAATGATTGTTTTGTCTTTAAAGCTAATGATATATAGTTTTAGCAGGAATAGCAATGGATGCTGGAAACTTGACAGCAAAAACCCAATATTTCTTTTAGACCATGAAAATAGATGTGTGTAAAGCAAGTTTTAAATCTAATACATTACAAAACTAAACTTTACGTCTGCTCGCGGGACCCGCCAGCTTCGCGCCGCTCTCTCGCCTGCTGCCGCCGCTCAACTGCTCCCGTGCAGCAGCCGACTACCGCGCTCAGCTCTCCCGGGCCTGGAGGGTCGCCTATGACGTCACGGGCGCCACGGCGACGGCAGCCGGCGGCATCACCTTGGTGACGCATTTGGACGCCGATAGACGGCGCATGCTGTACAGGATGCTGGACGCGTGGGCAGGTCTGTGTGGGTGGGGTGGATTCAAATGACACAATAGCATCTGTGTCAGACGATGATTATACATTTATATATCTCATATATAGGACCTTTGACTCGAACTATCATCGTAGATCCTATTTAATATTTGTGTTTGTATATGCATATGTATCTGAGCATGAACTCAGACATCAAACATTTGTTATATTTACTTCATTTGCACCTGATATAGTTAGTTTGTACAGGCTAAAGAATTTCAAAATATGATAATATATACTAAAGTGGAAATCATACTTTTTATTTCTTATTAAATAGAATAAGAATAAACATAAAACTTTTCTTTTCTACCAAAACTCACCACACGTTTTACATTAACCATCATCCATATAGACAATGTATCAAATATTGCTATAATCGTCTGGTTTATTTCAAAGTATTTAATGCAATAATTTGTCATAATGCACCCCACGTCTTAAGAACGAACATACATATATCCCTTTGAAAAGTGAATGAATACTTTAAGAGCAACATCGAACGTTAAAAAGTGACGTAGTTGATTCCATGTGCCCATGTATGACTTAGACCCAGTGATACCGTTATAGTATTGTATGGAGACTGTTATATGTCTATGTATTTGGGATGTGGCAGTTTTGTGTGAAGCTTTATCTACCATGGATAGCGCCATAATAGTATGTGTTGCGCTGTTTTAAAAAATGAAGGGTTACATTTATCATGTGAAATTGCTGTCAATATTAGTCTGTGATAAAAAATGACACACAGAGGTTTGGGGAATGTGATTCTTAAAATACAAGGAGATTTTCTTTCGCTTGTATTTCCTGTGCCTCGGCTGTTTTTGACAATGATCAGTTCCAATATTAAAGGATCAGTTTCATATATGTTGGCCCTCACGGTAAGTTTAAAGCAAAATGTGTTATCTAATCAAACTGCAGGACCAGTAAGTGCCGCCATCTATGTATCAGAGGAGGACGCCGATGACGTCATAGACGAGATCGCCGACAGAGGGCGCCAGAACGTGAAGGTGGCGCTGGTGCTGAAAGACGGGGTGAGACCGCCGCCGTCTGCACTTTATTACACCATTTGGGGCCTTAGAAAGGGCTAAGGTTCTGAGGGCATAGCCGTACCAATAATTTGTGAGAAGGAATTTAAAACGCCGATAATTCAACCACTGCTTTACCAATATCTTTTGGGAAAAATAAACCAATTCATTTCACCGGCAAATCGGCAGTAGTCCAAACAAATTTACAAACAAATTGCTCGGTTTTGTCGTGTTAGACCAGTATTCCAAATGGCCATACAATATCCTATTTTGCAGTGTGATAAAGAAGCCAATGACCTTGGGTGCCTGTAGACCTGTATGATCCTGTTATTCTCTGCGGCAGACGCTGTACCCGGGCAACCTGTTGCGTAACGCTGCTCTGGAGGGCGCGGCGGGCGCCGAGCTGGTGTACCTGGTGGACGTGGACTTCGCGCTGATGCCGGGCACCGAGGCCGCGCTCGCCCGCCACGCCGGCCGCGTCCGGGACCGAGAGGTGAGGGCGCCGCGAGGGGCAGGTCCGCCACAAGCGATAGGGAATGGTCCCATATGCTCGGCACTTGGGAAACAGGGGCAGGGGAAAGAGGTGTGTGTGTGTGAAAGTGTGTGTGTGTGTGTGTGTGTGTGTGTGTGAGTGTGTGTGTGTGTGTGTGTGTGTGTGTGTGTGTGTGTGTGTGTGTGTGTGTGTGTGTGTGTGTGTGTGTGTGTTTGTGTGTGTTTGTGTGTGTGTGTGTGTGTTGAAATGTGTCCAACAAAAATCAGTGCCATGTCTGTGTGTGTGAGACAAGTGTGTGTTGTGAACCACGGTTCCCATAGTGTGCGTGTGAACGCCTGTGTGTGGGTGAGTGTAAGAGGATGTGTTGAGCATCAATTCCTGTGTGTGTTTATGTGACTTTTTTGGTCACTATCCGGTTTGAAGTAGCAATCATCAATCATTTGAGCCATGTCTTTCATATCTGAGACAAGGAAATGTATATCAGGAACAACATTTGCCATGGTAGAGAGGAACGCACACACATGTTAAGGAGTGAGAGTAACGTCCAAATCTGCCAGAGATCAATTAGATAAGCGTCTACGATAAAACAAGCAACACTGACTTGACGAATAGACATACATGTACAGTTGTACACCAGTGTCCTTACAAAAATGAATGAATGAATGAATGAATGAATGAATGAATGAATGAATGAATGAATGAATGAATGAATGAATGAATGAATGAATGAATGAATGAATGAATGAATGAATGAATGAATGCATAGCCACACAGCGCTCCTACTTTCAGGCATACGTAGTTCCCGCATTTGAGATGAAGTCGGACACCTTAGACCCCTCGTTGTTGAGAGGGAAAGACGCCCTGCTGCGAGCGATCACCGACCGCCCCGGTCAAATACAGCCTTTCCACGTGTAGGTACATTTTGTGCTTTATTTCTGCTAAGTTCAAACTCCACAAGTTGGTTAGTGACGACTGTTAGAAGGCATCAGGTATGGAGCGGAATATGAATGTATATAGATATATTCTCTTCCTTCTAAGATCGTTTGTATGTTAAACCGGGAGTGTATTCTTAATGAACATCTCTGAAAGGGACCTTTCTTTCAAAAATGCGATACTGGGTATACAAAGCATGCACTCTCCATACATAGCTTTCTTCCTGTTGTCATTCATTTTCATGAGAGCCGGTGCGCGCACCAATCTCGAGAAATCTCTGGGTACGAGATTGCAAAGGATGATCATGTGTGTAATGCTAGAAGCCTAGATCATCAGTGCCGATCAATAGAAAAATATGAATACATGTACAAACGCTCTGATTGAATTGGATGAAGAAATGCTCAGAGAGCACAGTGTGGCCAGACCAAGGACTCAAGGACATTAAAGATGTTGATAATAATCTTGGTTAGAATGCACGTGCAAATTTAAGTCATTCAACCAAAAATGATCGGTAGACTATGTGAAATGCATAAATATTTTTTATGTTTCATATGTAAATTTGGAATATTTCCTTCCTTTAAAAACAATAACTGCATATAAAATGCTCTAATTCCATTAGTTTTAACTATACTCGTTGTTTACAATAATATTCATATGTACAATGAATATAAAACCTCTACTTGGATTTATGATTCACATGGCCAGCAAAACATCACTGCAAATATGGCCCCAATATCTGACTCAACCGCTAAAGTGGTTGCGAAACGTAAATCATTCGTGTCAAATTGATATTGCACAATTCCCGAACCAGCTCCAGTCGGGTTGGGGATTGTGGTGGTAATTGTGAGCAACTGAGAGACACCATTGTCGGTTTCACGGCTTTATCATTCAAGTCCATGTTCATTTCAACCCGTGGGCTAGACGTACGCATTACTACATTCAACTTGACAGCGGTGCCAAGAAATCATAATCAAAGTTGTTATTAGTGAGCTTAACGTCGCTTTCAACATTTCGGCAGTGAGGCATGTGATCGGTTGCATTATGTGACCAACTTCCACGAATTCTAATGGGCTTGAATGTAGCCGTGAGATATGACGATGGGCTGAGACATACATGACGTGTACGTGTTGCAGGCGCCAGTGGCCGGCGGGTCACGGGCCCACGGACTACCGCAGGTGGAGGACCGCCAGCCAGCCGTACACGGTGAGCGCCTTTACGCCTTTACGGATTGCACGCAGAAAAACAGCTAAACAAGCATGTTTACTAATGCCAATGATAAAGACTGAGGGTGTGTACCGTCAAATGTGTGTTATTATGCTATGGACACCAATCGTAATGGTGAAGGCGGGGACTATGCTGTAGCCAGCGTGCTAAACAATGGCTTGCTTTTAATTATGAACCACAGAATTTAAGCCACAATTTTATTCGTCGTAGATATCTGGGTAACTAAATATTATATTCACTGTCTAACTTTCAAGAGAGTTTCATTCACAAGTTACCTGTAGTTCACCACCGCTTTTGTGGAACTAAAATGTGACAGGCAATGCGCTCCCTCCACCCCATATAACAAAAGATGAAATCCCCCCCCACCCCCACCCCACCCCTCCAGATGACCAGTATTGCCCTCACTCCACCCCCTGATGACCACAAATACCCCATCCCTTCACCCAGAAGTGCCCCCCCCCCCCGGAAGACGAGAAAGTCCCTCCCCCATCCCAGATGATCAGTAATAACCTCCCTTCACCCTAGATAATCAGACATACTCTCCCTCCACCGAGATGACCAGTGATGCACTCTCACTGCTCAGATGATTTCAAATGCCATCTCTCCACTTAGGTCCAATATAACGTCATGTACGAGCCATACGTACTGTTGCGACTCGCCAACGCTCCCGCCTATGAGGAGACGTTCATCGGCCGCGACTTCAACAAGGTCTCCTTCATCTACCACTTGCACAAGCTCAGGTGAGAGACTAACCCGGTTCTGCCGCCGGCGCGGTTATCATTGGTGTTTAGGGAACGATAAAAAATGTCCGGAGGGGGGGGGGGAGCGTCCAAATATCCTGATTGCTGTTTTGTATGTGTGTGTGGGGGGGGTCGCTGAGCTTTTTTAATCACGCTAAGGTATATTTTTTCAAATATTTTCTTTTAGCAATTGTCCAAAAATGCAATGACTATGTAGCGGACTTTTCCTTTAACGGGTAGGGGGGGGGGCACTCAACTTTTTAAAATGTTAATTGGAAGGCGGGGAGTTAAAAAATTTCTTCGAGCCTCAAAAAATGGATGACCCCCCCCTTTATTGTTATTTATGATCGTTCCCTTACTGCAATTATAGCCATGAAAGTAAGCTCAAATCAAATTAGAGCACTGTGCCAAAATCTCTGTTTAGCCAACAAGGGAAACAGGCCTCCTCTCCTGTTGGCAAACAGGTAAATCAATCTTTGTCATCAATTCTCTTCTGCTAACATTATATGACAACACCCTACATCAGACACAATACCAGACAGGTGTTGCTGCGACCCCCCACTGTCAGTCACCAACCACCTTGTGTGTTGTAAATTAGTGATGGTCAGCATCAAAGACAGCTAGTTATTGATGGCCAACATATAAATAGCCCCATGGGACGCAGTAAATCTATATGTTTCGAGCTTGTTTTAGTCATTTCCCCGGGGTACAGTAGTAACACCATATTGTCTCCATTAGGGTTGATAAGGCGGACCGACGTGGTTACTTTTCAAGTTGAATTTGAAGTATCATATAACTGCTAATTATATAATACATTGCGGCGGTGTTTAATATAATTTGTAACAAAATATAAAGTTGTGCAACAGTTCTATTACCACCGAACTCTTAAATTAAAGGGAGGGGGATGGGGAAAATACTCGGTAAAGAAGTTTTTCCTCACATCCCACTTCCTTATAAACCTGCCCCCTTTAACCTCCATGTCACATTATTCATGCTCATTATTGGCGAGTCAATCAGCCCTCCCATTGTAATTTCACGCCCCATAAAAATATGTACCCTCAAATACCTAATAGGTATATAAGGGTATAGAAGATGTTATGAGGGTGGAATTACAGGATGGTTGGATATCATTTGACCACTTACTTGTATCATTTGCTACTGAACGAATCTACCCGATCATCCTAGCAACATGTTAATGGGTAAACAATTCAACAGACGACCATTCAAAATAAAATCATCACCGTAACATGTATTTTAGAGTCTAAGCTACACTATAAACTTTCATGTGTAAAACTATATAGTCACCTTCGGCTTGTTCCAGGTTCCGGTTTGTCGTGCTGCCAGACGTGTTTCTCGTCCATACGGCGCATGCGCGAGAACGCTCACAGATGCAGGCGTGAGTCAGCTTTTGTTTGTGTGTTTGTTTGTATGTTTGTTTCTTTTATTCTTTCTTTCTTCCTTTATTCATTTGCTACTTTGGAAATCCATTTCAACTAGCACCATTTACTGCATGGGTTATTTACAGGCAACAGGAAATAAATAAATGATTGAAACAATGGAAATGGTTGTAAGCCAGAGTGGGCCAAAAATATTTGCCAATAGACAATGTGTACACGAATTGAGTTTTCAGCCATATATATGTGTTATGTCTTCAAATGCAGATGCAGTGCGAACCTGTGGAAGATATGGAAGCGCCATATAGATGAGACGTACCAAGCAAATCACGAAAACATCAGTCCGGAATAACTGTGATTAATTTGCACTCAGTATGAAGAAAAAAGACAATTTTGGACAATGATGTGTCACACACTATGCTGTGTATTGAATTATATGAATTTTCACAGCCTTTTTGAAAAGGTTTACATTTTCAAAGAGCTGTGAATTTGACAATTGCTGTTGAGTATTCGGTTTACATGACTGTTTATAGTGTCTATCAGATGTGGTGACAGAAATATGGCGTGCATTGCACTAGTTCACGAATAAGATGTGTGATTGTGGCAGAATTGTTCTTTACAGTATGATACATCACGTAATACCTCAAATGCCCTTATAAAGATATTTTAGTAATCTGACCTATAAAATATTGTATTTGTTCGTTGGTGTATTTTTGGGTGTTGAGTCTTATAAAGAGTTTTGAGTTTCCTATTCTATGTATGAACTTGTGACTCAACTGTCTGCATCAAATCTATACATGTACGTTTGTGGTCTTACTGAGTACATTAAATACACATTAAACCAAGAAAACAGTCATCCACATACCATTTCCATGACCAGTAGACGCTCGTTCTGTGACTGGGGTTGATAAGCCGTCTGTGGCTCATTAACATAATCTGCACGCATGCGCACTCGACCTACCGCCCATGTCGTCTCCTTCATAAGCTCGCGAGTCGAGCGGGTTTGTCGTGTTTTGTGCACACGAGCAGAAAAATCGACCCTCGCCGGAAAACATTTGTGGATACATACAAACTCGAGTTGCATTATTTAAAAAAAAAAAAAAAAAAAAAAAAAAAAAACTGTAGGATGAACATCACTTTTGAGGGTTCCGGGCAGAAGTCGTCTGATGAGTTGACGGTTAACGCAACTTTTAACGGCACGTTAGACGTGGAGGAGATGGCCAAGTCCTACCTCGTCTATCAGGTAAGTCATTTATGTGTTTTGCTTATTTATTCCCATGTTTATATTCTTCAATCCAGCTGCTAATTGCCCCCCCCCCCCAGCCCAGAACCCCCCACCCCCACCCTTCCCACCTACCCCAATGTAGAGTGCGCAATGAATTAAGAATTAAGGAGACTTGCTGGAGATAAAAGAATTTGGAGGAAAAAGAATCTTAAAATGTTCTTGTTTTTTATTTTAGTATAAAAGTACATTCATTTCCCTTTTAAAAATGTATAATACTTTTAAGGTTGCGGGAATGAAATTTGGTTTATGGACCATACAAAAGATCATACAAATACAATGAAAAATTCAGTCAATGTTAATTTTGACTGTACCGAAATTGTATACATGATCTTTTGTATGGTCCATAAACCAAAATCTATTCCCGAAACCCCTAAAGTGTTATACATTTTTATAAAGGGAAATGCTTGTACTTTTATACTAAAATAAAAAAAACAAGCACATTTTAAGAATTTTTCTTATCTCCAGCAAGTCTCGTAAAGTGGCAATATGGTAGGGTGTGCCCAGATATGCATAAATACAGGCATACACTATACACATTAAATTACCAGACTTCGATAGAAGTTAGTTTTTTAGCCAGTGGTCCAATGAATTATGTTATTTGCTCGAATCTATATAATCAATCTGCAAACACACGGGACAAAATGTCATGCACAGTTTTATTTGTACACACAATATAGACGTATCTAATAAGTCTGTAAACGGAGAAGTAACCTGACGGCGAAAAGATGAAATGCCATGAAGAAAATCACTTCAGCGACTCAAAGCTCACAAAAGTGCATTTGTTCATAATTGGAATAAACAAGAAATTATGGGGATTGAGACCCGATTATCCAGTTTAGACAAGTCATAATTATTTATTATTCAATTTTTGTTTGTAAGTAATGTTTAAAATTACTTACAGTTTGAAATGGTATGTTGATTCATAATCATTTATGTTGGTGATATTCTTATATAAATGTGACATGACAAAAGGAAGATAGAAAACTGATTTTAACATGGCAAACCATGGTTTGTCACTTTTGGTGACATCTTTTGTATTGATGAATGATTTGTGAATAAAGGAAGTATCCACGTAAACCACCAGAGTCAACTTCTTTGATAAACTACTTGTAAGCACAAAAGATCTCACATAAATATTTTTAATCAAATACATTTTCTAAAATTTCTAGATTACTATTTCGTTTATACCGACTCCATTTGAATTCCTTTTGCGGATTCTCAACCTTACTTCAATTTTTTCTCGCAGGTCAAGTATATATTCATGGGAGGGGACACAGACATGTTCATGAATAGAGGTCTTGGGAGATCAATCTTTTTTTTTTAATCACATCATACCTTTTTTCAAACAAGTTTTTTTATATGCACCGGTCCCCGCTGCCTGGTAAATATTGCACCGTCCATAATGTTTACACACGAAAACGAGATTGACGGTACCTGCAAATAGTGTCTGGGGGTGAGAAATGGTTTGTATGGGTTGGAACATATATATCACGGTATATGTTTGTTCCAGGTGGGGCCGAGGGTTAAAGATCGTTTACGTGTGTATGGACCGATACGGTATATGTTTGTTCCCTCTGGGGCTAAGGATTAAAGATCATGTACATGTAAGTGTGCATGGACTGATACGGTACGTGTTTCTTACAGGTGGCGCTGGGCATCCACACGTACTACTTGCCGGCCATCGTGATGTTTGGTGTCGTGGGAAACCCACTCTCCTTTCTCGTTATGGTGCAGGTCAGTTTGCATGTCTGTCCGTCTGCCTGCCTGGCTGAATGGCTAGGTGGTTTTCCGTTTGTCTGGCTGACTGGCTGGCCGTCTGGCTGGCTGGATTAACAAGTAATAAGCCCGAATATATAAGTATTGTTACTACGGGAATGAGTCAATAATCCAGTTTACTCTCATTTAACGAGTCTCTCCATTGCATACATCCAATGGATCCAGTTGATCGAGACTATAAACTGGATGATAAACATTCTTTCACACTATCCTATATATTAATACGCTAATTTTTGGACTTTGTTCGGCCATCTTCTCTTTAACCTGACTAGCTGCACGCCATCTAACTACAGGAGGTCGTTCATGGTACTGTGTAGTTTTGCACGAATATGTTTTTCATCGTGAAAATGGCCCTGGTGGCTGTTAATTGACGGTTTTATAACAAAAATAGCAGACAGCGGCAGCCATGACAGCGTCATGTGGAGTAGTGTGATGTCATAAAGACGCCAAAGGCGTCACATGGGTTCAAATACTAGGGATTAAAACCACTTTGCCAATTGGGCTATGTGTACATTAGAAACTTCAATCAAGACCACCTCTATAAATACACCACCTCTATTAAAAGATGATTTATAACAGTCCCAAGTCTTCATAAAAAGACCATTGCAAATGTCTCTAAAGAGACCACCTCAATATTAAACCATTTGACGCCAGTCCTTGGGCAGTCTTAATATCGATGTTCTACTGATGTGTGTGAGAATATCTGTGCCATGGAGAGCATTATGTTCCCATTAGCATAAACACTAATTTTTCATCCCATAGCTTTTGCATACTAGATGCCAAGTGCATTGTCAGTGATCAAAGACTTACTTGAGATTGAGATATCCTCATACGAGAATCAACTTGGAGTTAATCCAGGTAGTTCTCCGTCTGCGCCAAGTATACCACATCCAAGCTCAGAAATCCATAGCTTGATCTGTTGCTTGACTTCTTGCTCATTTCAACAGCATTGGTCAGAGCCAATGTTACAGAGTATCCCCCATGCCCACAATATGCAAAAGGGTGGGTGCTTGAGAATGAGAGTGCGGTACTCATTTTATACACTTTACTCAATATATTCCTTTCCTAATTCCATGGACGGCATGATACATTAACACTAACATGATACATAAACACTAAACCTCCGCCAATGAATCATACTTGATGCTTTAGGTGTTTGTAGTTTGTACTCTCTAAATAAGAATAGTTATATAGCCAATGTTAGGGGAAAATCACATTGACTTTGATTTTTATTGGCTATTACAGAGGATGGTCACCCTGCCATGTTTACGTAGTAAAAAACAGCCTTTCAATGAATGACACCTTGGCTTGATTTTGGACGTTGTGTGTATGGGGATGTTGTCAGGGTGCTTTCATGATGGGTGGTGGTGCTGTCAGGACGTGGGAAAGTGTCGTCAGGACAAGGTTGTTTGAAAATAAAATGCTGTAAAACATATTTATACATTCACCAAATATGTATTTTTTCTATGCCCACGGAGGGCATTGTGTTCCCATTTACATGGACACTAACATTTCCTACCGTAGATTTTCATTTTACATGCCAAGTCAATGGACTTTACCAATGATTTAGTTAGGATCTACTTATACGATTACGTAACTGGAGTGGTTCAATGTGGTTCTCAACATGCCTCTTTGACCACACGGGTATAAGCTATAGTAGTATTTTGTCAATGCTGCTATTTCGAATGCAGTAAAGAATTTGTTACACTTGTGGCATCTTTTACACAAGTTGGGAGTGTAATAAACGGACTTTCAATGACAGTATAACGAAAGTTTTGCGTTCTGTTATCAATGGTAATTTGTTCTTCACCAATCTATTTCTATTCATGAAAAGCCGTGCCAAGATAAACATTCTCCAAAAAGGGCCAATTCCGAAACAATAGCAACATCCATACAATTTTAATGGGAGCGAATGTGTATCGTCTTATAAAGTGATAATTTAGTATGAAATACCAAATAATTATAAAGGCCATGGATAATTAAATGGAGATGAAGAGTAAAATCTAAAACAATTGTTTATGGAACACCTTCTTGTAACTCTAGACACCTTAGAATGTTATATTCATGATATATTATATATTTCATAATATCTGTTAATCTAAGTCATCTATTCCAATTTGATGAAATGAAAATAATGCTAGAATGAAAGTACAAGGTAGTACAAAGATAAAGAAGATATAATATGTGGTTATTTCTGAAGTAGGTATCGTTTATTGCTTACCCTCTATTATTATGTAAATGATGATATGTGCAACCCCCTATTATCAAGTAAACACTGAATCTCGGAAAAGAAAGTAAAGCTATTCGTCATTAGCCTCGGTTAGAATTTTGCATTCTATCATTCCGGGCAAAAATCTCCGCCAATAACCCACGCTGATTGGTCGAACAGGCGAGTCAATTATACGATATGCACGCTGCTAAGGGCTGTAACGCGCATGCGCGGAAATTAGCACAATAAACATTTACACATCTTCCGACTTCTAACTAATATTTGACAAACTTATAGGTGCTGAATTTGTTATTTCTTGGTGTCAAATCAATCGCATATTCGTCCTTTATCATTCACAAATGTTTTTATAGTGGATAATTTCGAAACTATCCTAAATATTCAAAGGTTTTAACTGAATAACAGCCGCTGAGTCAGATGGACAAAAGGGCAATGAGAACGTTATGATAGGATTTATTTTAAAATAAAAACGAATCATACACTCATTTAGTGTGGATTTTAGTCATTTTAGTCATGATAGAATGGTATTGGAGCACTCGATTGTCGGGTCAATCGTAGAATTTTGCACAGTGATGTGTGATTGACACTCACTGCGTTCGTGCCAATCACACATTAACGTGCAAAATTCTACGATAGACCCTCCAATCTCGTGCTCAAATCCTACAATCTACAATGCATATTTCCATGGATATAAAGGCTGCTACTGGGAAGTTCATTATCAGACCTCTTTCATGAACTTGCATTAGTTAAAGTCATCAGTATAATGGTAGCTATTAATCAATGGCTCAGTGGCCTTGTGGTATAGTTGCAGAGACACGCATACATCTCTTCCATCGGCAGATGTCGTGCTGCGTGTGCATCGCGTCGCTGGGACTTGGTGCATTTCCTATGTCCTAATGACACATCTTTCCCGACACTAAATTGGGAGGTTCTATTGAGCTGTACGTTCATCAGAAGCAGAACCGCGCCATCTCCTGCTGCGTGTACATCGCGGCGCTGGCGGTGACGGACACCATGGTGGTGGTGGGCGCCTGGTGGCTCTACTTCATCACTGACAGCAACTTGCCACACCCCGTGCTCCACGCACAGTGCCACCTCACCATCCAGATCGGGGTCGGATTCTCTATGGCCGGTGAGATGCCCCAGTCCCACAGCCACAAATCAATGCTTATTATCCACGGTCGGTGAGATAAGAGAGATGTTTATGCCCTATAATCAGACAGTCTCAAATGATTCTCCACGGCCTGTGAGATTGGAGAAAGGATCAAACTGTCAGGTGTTGAATGGCCAATGGCAAAATAATCAGTGTCAGCACATTCTGGTATAATGCTATCTACACGTACAGAAAAACCATTTATCTTGAATTCTGATAACATTACTAGTAACCATCTCACTTCATGTTTTTTTTGTTTTTTTTTTTTTTTTTGTTTTTATTTTTTGTTTTTGTTTTTTTGCATTTGAAAAAAGTGTGATAACTCAAAATACCCGATAACTCAAATTTTGCATTACCAACGTGTACGTTAATGCTAAGCTCGTAAAACTGTAAATGTAGCTAAATGTTCTTCTCTCCCCGTTGCTAGGCGTGTACCTGGTGGTTGCCATGACGCTGGACCGCTTCCTGTCTGTGCGCTATCCTCACCGATTCCACGCGTGGCGCACGCCTCGCACGGCACGCCGCGTCTCCACGGGCATCGTGGTCGCGTGCCTGGTGTATACCACACCGTACTACTACACCGGTGGGCTCATCGGGGGAAAGACCTGCACCGGTGAGTGTACACACACACACAAGCACATGGTCACTACATGCGCACACGCGCATATTAATGCAGGCAGTGAGTGTTCTCGTGAATGTATGCCTTCACACGCACCCGTGCAACCACACACACACACGCACACACACACGCACACACATACACACACACACACACACACACACACACACACACACACACACACACACACACACACACACACACACACACACACACAACACACACACACACACACACACACACACACACACACACACACACACACACACACACACACAACACACACACACACACACACACACAACCACACACTCACGTATGTGCGCAAATGCAGATCCAGGTTTTCAGAAAATGGGGGGGGCACACTTAAGGGATTTTATGGATTTTGTACTCGCGATTGATGTGGACGTGTAAAAACCCTACAAAATAAGGTATTTTGGTGTGAAAAGGAGGGGGCGCGCGCCCCCTGCACCACCCCCACCTGGATCTGCCTATGCACACGCACGCACGCACGCACGCACGCACGCACACACGCACACACACACACACACACACGTCACAACATTGGAGGCAAGCATGCTCATTAAGTGCCAGTACACACACCCACACCCCTGCAAGTATTAATTAAGCGGAATCTGTGTTGTAGGGGTGGCCCGTACGGACACCTTCTCACGGTTCTTCTCAGCTCTTGGCGTGGTGACGGGCTGCGTCGCGCCCTTCACGGTGCTTCTCATCCTCAACACCCTCATCATCAGCTCAGTGCTCAGGCTCAACAAGGTGACAACCATTTCACCTGTTCTTGTCTACATCTGACTTGACGTCCCCTGTACTGGAGAATGTTTTACACTATAGTTTAAATGTTAGAAACTGTTTTAGGTCCTTACATTTATGTAGTTAATTGATAGTCGTTTTGTAACGCTAAGTAGGCCTACTTTCAATAAGTGCTGCAGTGCATGTATAAAAAACTTAACTACTGCATTATATAAGTCAGTTTACTTTGCATTAATCTCTTGTCTTTTATTTTCAGACAGTACATGCTGCACCAAGCCTAAAGCCGACAGGAGCACAGGCTAATGGTAATGCTCTTTTGTGAACCCTTTTCATGTCTGATGTTCTGTTACCATTACTGGAAAAACGTAAAAAACAATAAGTGTAACTCACTGAGTCACAAAACAATTTGCCATGTGGGATTTCACGTATATAAGGCTGGATTTGTGTACATTTTCATGATTACAAGAGCCTCTTTTAAATTTCAATATACCAGCTGCGTGAGATTATCCCATAACGTAAGCATATATCTATTATTGCCCTATGTTTGCTGACGTTTTGCCAGTTCTACACACATTATTCCAAGTAGATTTTATTTTCTATGGTTTATACTAAGCATAAAGGTTTGAACAACGACACCAATTGTTGGTCATGCTAGATAGTGGAGACAAATAGAGGGCATTCACAAATTTGAGATTCCATTACCATTACAGTGCACACACTTGATTTGCAAAGAACTTTGTATGAGACCAGGCTCAATATAAATTTCAGGAATCACTACACATGCGTAAAGATGGCTGAAAGGGAACTAAGCTATTCTTGTGTGGAGTAACATATATTCTGATATATTTTGGCTTCTTATGTGTTCACAAACTATTCAAAATTAGTCGTTCAAGAACCAGGTTTCACAGAAAATTAAATGAAAACAAAGCTCAAGATGTTAGCCAATCAAAACCAGAGGATAATTTATCTTCAGCCACAACAAACGTGCATCCTAAGATTGCATAGTGAGATAAAAGAAATAATTACCGAACCAGTAAAAAATTAACTTGCAAAGAGATATTGCTATACAGTGTATAAGAGATTCCTGGAAACTTACAATACATCCATTAATACAAGTAGCTTGGGATAAGTTTTATTGAGAGATCTTGTCAGTTGAATATCAAAATACAAGGTGACCTGCAGATAAGCAGGAGCTACACGTACACAAACAATCGTATAACAATGACAAATTCAGACATTCAAATGCCGCCAGTTGAGCACATGTAAACACCAACACGCAAACACCAATATACACAACAAATCGTTAGCTGATAGTTTACAAGTCTCGTTAACAACCATACCCTGTTTACGAGGCTTGTAAATAGATTATTTTGTAAATAGTACTGTCAGCTTGTCGTCCTTCAGGCAGTGAGACGCCTGGCCCAGGCTGGTCGCGGCAAGACCAGCAGCTTGTGTTGATGCTGGTCTCGGTGACGGCCGCCCTCCTGCTTCTCACCCTGCCCCAGTACGTGCGCTTCATTGTCGGCTCCACCCTGCACTACCGCGCAGACCCCAAGACGTTCGCCTCCTTCTTTCTGCTCCTCCACATGTCTAACAAGGTTTGCTTGTTTGTTTATTGTTTTAACTACTGCTGTATTCGCTGGCAGATTCAAGTTTCCAGAAATTAGGGGGCCCAAGTAAGGGATGTTATGGGTTTTGTACACATGCTCGATAGTGAACAGGCCAGAAACCTGTGGAAATTAGCTATTCTGGTAGGAATGGGGCCCCCTGTGCCCCCTGATAATGCCTTTGGTATTGTCTTAAAGATTGGTTTTGTGAACTGATACTTTTACCAGGTGTGGTTAAATACATGTTCAATGACTTGACACTGTTACATTTGAAATGCACCATCGCCACTCTTTTGTACTTAAGCCGAATCATTCACAATCCACTATTATATGAACTTTGGTATAATGGCTTCATCCTAGACAGTGCAGAGTTCCTGTTTGAACTTTCCACATCTACTACCCCTACTGATAACCACTGTTGTCCATCTTCATAGTAATCTCTATAGGCAATAGGCACGGTGCAATCTTGTCAATGGGGTTAATTGGGCTAGCTCAAGCTTACTGCAGAATACAAGGAATATATTGTGATAAGATTCTAAACATAGGTGATAATCATGACTTGTAAATGTTACAACTATTCACCAATACACTTAGATTACCCTCAATCGTAAAAGCAACGCAGTTTCCATAGCCTGAGATTACAAGTGGGTATGAAGAGAATATTTATCAGTAGATGTAGTTTATTTGTGATTTAATGTCATTAGGACCTGTGCAATTGTAATCAATGAGGGTACTCGGGCTTGCTCAAGTGTATTGCTGAATACTGGGAATGCTGGCGTCTATGTTTAGACTGGGTGTTGTGTCATCACTGAATTTACAGATTGGTCTGGGTGAGCTCACGTGTGAACTCAGTGTCTTCCCTCTGAAATCATTCATGTCATAATCATTCCAGACTCTGGGCTCATCAAGTCTTAATTTACTGTGATTACGTCTGACGTTTTACCTTCAAAAGATCATAACATCTATAATCGTACATGTGACACAGCTCTTCATCACCAACAACTGCATCAACTTCGCGCTGTACATTCTCAGCAGTAACCGCTTCCGGAGCGACCTGGCCAAGCTCTTCCGGGGGCGGGCTAGCGTCACGGACTCCACCATGGGTAAGCGGCCGCCAGTACGGAAAAAGGGTGGGGACAAAGGTACAGTAAGACGGCACGGCAATTCTTGTTCAATCACCACTTCGGCATCAGTTTCGGCGCATGAAATTTGCGGCCATTTTGTATTTCTCTACTGCAATGGTGAGGAATGAAGCCCTCATCAACCCTATTGGAGAGTCTCTGGACATAACATGTTGTACCACTTCAGAGCCGTAAGAAGCTCGGTGAGATTGATAAGGCCATTTGAAATGTTTGGCTTCACATAGGAGAAATGAGTGAAGGGAGTCTAAAGATGTCAACAGTTAACAACACTTGAAAAACACTCCTACCCTGTTCATGAGGGTTCTTAACGGATGACGTTGTTTTAATACCAGGAAGTGTTGAGGTGCTAAAAGACTGTTTTAACAATTATTGGCCATAGTAATTCCTATAGCCCTATCAGAGAAAAGTGTTTTGAAATTTCTTGGTCTGAAAAAAATGTAACCTCCATCCATAAAGACACCACGTCTCAATTGAGACCACTCTAGGACAGCCCTCGTGGGGGGTCCTTATAGAGAGATTTCACTGTACTTCTATATCCAGGTGGTGGCGGCGGCACGCAGAATGCGGTCATCACGGCGGACGGGAGTGGAGGGGCGGCGGCCCCGGCGGCGGCGACAAGGGTTTAAACACCCCGGTCATCCAGGTGACCAATGACAAGACAGAACATTTTTAAAGTACAGCAACAGTCCAGCAGGCCCATCGTTTGTCTCAACGTAAGGAGATGCTTAAAAGACTTGGAACCTGATTGTGGTACTGGGACACTTGAGCAGTAATTGGGATACCTGTAAAGTAGAGACACATTTCTATTTTATCATTGGATGTTTATTGTCACTAAAACTGATGGTATATGGATACATCAAATCATTGATGGCCAAGACACCGAGTCATTATTTCTTATACCCACTAGAGTTAGTTCCAAGTTGCGATGTTTTACTGTACACTATAGTGACCGTATACTACTCAGGGGGAGGAGGAACTCTATTAAATGACATACATACCAGGATTTATACCATACGACATTTACATTACATGAATGTTGTTCCAGTGGATGTGTCACTACCACATATACATTGATGTAGTGGTCTTTTTAGTTGAGGCATTGTTTGTAGTGGTTGGGCACACGAAGAATGTGCCTAACTTGGTAAAAGTTATTATTTTCTGTGCTAGAAGCGTGAACAGACTAATGTTAGTCGTTTTATTAATGTTCAATAAATGTTAGATGTAAGAATTTGTATTGTTTGGCTTAAATATTGATTTACTATGATATGCTAGAACTCAGAACTGTAGATGGGGTTATTCAAGGGGCCTTTTTAATTGACATTTGAGCTTACAACTTTAAATATTTAGTAAAGCACATTACTAGTATTCTCCGTTTACTTATTGTACATGATTCACAAGTATTTTGCATTAGTTCGTCCTGAATTAGGCTTAGAAAGACAATGTTTCAAATAAACCCATTGTCTGTGTCAACCAAACCCGGTGCGGGGTTCGTTGAAGAATGCTGGGTGACCCAACTAAATATATTGTTGTACAGAATGGGTCAAAACTACGATTGTGAACATATGTGATATCATTGAAGCCAACATGTTAAAAGTAACATGTCCGGAAACAAAAATCCCATGAAATGAACTATTTATCAGAAAGTTGGCAAACACTAAAAAGTGTTTCAACCAGTCCCGCGCTTCCCTAATCTGAGTACTTTGGAAGTACATTTTCAACCTTTAGTTAGCAGAAAACATTTGTAAATGCGTGTCGGTGAGTACTATTTTAGTAAAAAAAAGCATCTGATAGGTGTTTAATAAGATTATAATAAATAAAATAGTGGGATTGTGATATATAATGTTTGTACCGGAAGTGAATAAATTAGTGGTTTGCTTGTGATTAATATAGGCCGTGGAGTGTCATGCCATATCTCATGCAGAGTACAGAATTGTTTATTTTCCGTACATGATGTGCATTAATATGTACTCAGCTAGTAACGTGTACATGTGCACTGGAAACAGCATAGTAAAGATGCTGTAAAATACTTTATTCTTCTATTTTAATAGTAACAAAGAATAGATTTGGTTTGAAATGAAGATTAAAACGACCACCAAGTTGTTGTGGTCGTACATACATAATTTGGAGTGTGTACATATTCTGGTTAAAAAGCCTTTTGTGACCAAAAAATCCCTTGTTCTTTTATATATATAGATGAGGGAAATTGTCAGTATCTAACATCTATAGAGTTTCGGAAGTTTAATATGTTTCTATTTTGCTATCACCACCAACAGCCTACCAGTGAACAGTCTGGACGCATTGTGGAGAGTCACCATCCCCACCAGTAAGCAGCAGGAGCAGCACAACAGCAGCAGCAGCAGCAGCAGCAGCAGCAGCAGCAGCAGCAGCAGCAACAACAACAACAGCAGCAGCAGCAGCACAACAACAACAGCAGCCAGCAGTAGCACAACAACAGGAACAGCAGAAGGAACATTCTCAGCAGCAGCAGCAGCAGCAGCAGCAGCAGCAGCAGCAGCAGCAGCAGCAGCGACAATGATGCCCTGCTGAGAACAAGAGCACCGAACGTGAACTGAATGTGTGTTATAACAAAGAACTGGATTCTTATTGTTTCTATGGGCCTCACACAAATCAATGCTTTTTTATGAGTTTACTAGTTTTGTTTTGTCCCGTGGCTTTTGCTGTTGGTGGTTGAATTGACACTATTATTTTTTCGATTGGCCTTCTACAACTTGTTGATAGTGATCAGGAGCTTAAGCCCCCATTCATATGTTTACAACCCACACCATACGTTCATTTTAAAGCACCACTACTTTAAGTCACTGTCACATAGAAAAAATGGATGAAACACGTATGTAGGACGTACAAATGTTTTGGTGGTTTCTTGATACGCGGGGCTCCGTGAAAAAAATGACAACATTCTTAAGCAGATTTAACACGGATTATCCACGTACACTCCACTTTCACTCCACATACACTCACGCAAACATGATATTTTGGTTGCAAAGTACTGAGAAAAACAGCACAGCTGAACATCAAATAAAAAAGCGTATTGCACGGACGTTTTACGGACAATGTACGTTTGTATCACGGTAATATCACGTACAGTCCACGTACGATATGAAAATCTATCAGCCAAATACTTTTGAACATTCTTGGTCTTAGCTTTAAATTGATATGTTAACTGGCAAAATCGGACTGATAATTATGAAGTTACAAGCAAACAACCACATCGTAGATAAAAAACATATTAATCAACTTTGGACCGGTGGTGTTCTCTTTGATAAGCATCGGCCTTGAAATATCTTCACAATGTTTTCACAATATATGCATTAATATGTGTGTATGTTGAATAGAATAAAATTCATTTGGCAGTTTAGCATTGTCATAATTTATTATCTTTCATTACATCTATTGAATGGGTAATTGTCCGGGTCGATGGCTCCAACGCATTTTAAATGGGGTAACAAACTACTCACCTTAGCACACCTGCAATTAAAGCCTTTTTGATATTTTTATTTGGGCCAACCTGCAAGTCCTCAAGTAATTTCAGTCAATGTCCTCAAGTAATTTCAATTAAAGAACCGCCGCCACTTGCCCGATGGCAGTTAAAAGTCCATAAAATTATTGATCTCTTTGAACAGTGAAATCGGCCGGCGGCATTCTCTTTGATAACTGCCGGTCTTTGAACTACCTCCTGTCTTGAATAAGCGCCTGGTGAGTGGCATGATTTAAATTATTAAGCGCCGGGGCGCCTATTCGAGAAAATACGGTAGTTGATAAATACACTACCAAAGCTACGTCATTACGTCGTTCCAATCAGGTTCCACAGACCTATATAGATAGTATATGGCTGCTAGCATTATTTTTCTTTATGATGGTGCAGAAAAGTTCTTATTTTCGTAAGTTTTTCTTTTTGTAGTTTTTGGTTATTTACACATAAATTACTCTGTATTGCAAGTCTGTATCTGTTTCTCAAATTTAAATGTCAATATCTATGACAATTTACTGTGTTAATAATATTGTAAGCCATTACATAAAACTTTATCAAACAATGTATAGGGTAGACTTGTTACAGGCTATTGATTATTTATGACAGTCAATAGTAGAACTGCATAGCACCAAACAAAGAGCAGTTAAACAATCTCTGATACATGGATAGCACTACTCAAAATGTCCCTTGTTTTCTATTTTAGTTACAGTGACCAGGACCTCGTACATACGTTCCGTGAGGCAGGTCGTCACACTGTACAGTTTTAGTAGTCTCGATCAACCAGACTGACACTTTACTTTTTAAAAAGTGAAACTTGAATCGAGAGTAAAGTAAATAAACAAGGGAAGGGTCTTTTTTTGACCCAATCAGGTTTATATAGTAGTGGCGCTACAATATTTTTGACCATGATGGTGCAGAAAAGTTCTTATTTTCGTAAGTTTTTCTTTGTAGTTTTTGGTTATTTACACATAAATTACTCTGTATTGCAAGTCTGTATCTGTTTCTCAAATTTAAATGTCAATATCTTTGACAATTTACTGTGTTAATAATATTGATATTATTGTAAGCCATTACATAAAACTTTATCAAACAAAGTATAGGGTACACTTTACAGGCTATTGATTATTTATGACAGTCATTAATAGAACTGCATAGCACCAAACAAAGAGCAGTTAAACAATCTCTGATACATGGATAGCACTACTCCTATGTCCCTGGTAGATGCGCACGCCAGGACCTCGACATACGTTAGCAGGTCGTCACACGTACATTTTAGTAGTCTCGATCAACCAGACGGACACTACTGCATTCGAGAGACATGACAGAGCCAGTGAGCAAGGGAAGGGTCTGGGTTGACCCAGACTAACATTTTAGTGGCGTGACGATCTGATGACCATGATGAAGTAACGTAGTTTTTTCTTTGTAATAAGATAGTCCCACGCCACATTGTAACAAGATCAGTACAGTGCCCTGGGTTGTAAAACAAAAAAACTAACTTTCTAATACAATGCCTGGATGGAATGATAACTCACCAATCCTGTAATTTTCAAATGTCTCCAAATCATCTGTAAAATAAAGGCTTACTCTGGTTTGGAGTGCCTGTGTGTGGTGCAGGCGGCCATGCTGCATCATTGCGATGCTCCTGGTTTGTTGCATTTTGAAGTGTCTACAGCCAATAATGAACAAACCAATCACACAGTCTAAGCACGATCACCACTTTCTCAATCCGCATGCATTCAAAAAAGTTCTAGACCCGGGAAATATGTGTCAACGAAATGGGCAACCTCTGGATTTGTTCGTGTACGTGTTCACAACTCCTGCTCGTCAAGAATATAGGTCACTCATACGGCGGGCATGGGGGAATCCCAGTTTTTATCTGCCTATGAAAATGAGTCTGATGTTCATTGTTGGACTTGCGGCATCCGACTTGACCAACGCAGACTTACAGCGTGAATTTGATACTTTTGGTGACATCCTACAGGAAGATTACGCCGACTCCTACAGAAACCTCTCCCTCAAAGGCCAGGCTGGCCTCAAGTATGTCAGTGAGTACTGTGCAGACGTCAGCTTTGTGATAAAGATAGACGATGATGTAGTGCTCAACGTTTGGGGCATGGTACAGTTCCTGCAGCACCTCCCCACTCGCAATGGCCTGCTCATGTGCAAAGTCAATAAAAATGTCAAGGTAAGCTGCTGTAACCAAAATGTAGTTATGGTGATTAGTATGCTGTATATTATTGGGGGGGGGGGTGTAAGGGTTGCAAATCTCCCATCTCCCACTTTTTTTACTTGTTCTCCCATCTCCCAAATTTTTTCTTGCTTCTCTCCCATCTCCCACTCATTTCAGCCATCTCCCACTTTTAAAAACCGTCGCAGATTCAACATACACATTGGTATATTGACTTTTGTTGGCATGTCAAAATTATCAACAATGAAGTAAAAAGACAAAAATCACAACAGCATCATTTAATCATTACTATGGCTACATCAATCTTGATTGCCAGCTCCTTCCCCTTTTCTCGGAGACATGCCACCCTTTCGAAAGAACATGACAGTTACAACCATCACTTTGTTTAAATCAACACTATCCATTGCTTTTAATAAGTTACGAAGGTATTGTCTTAAACATTAACGTGCAAAGCACAACTCAGTTTGAATGATCTTGTATTCTGAAGGGTGGTGTCTCTTTGAAAGCTGGAAGTCTGAGACCTGGTTTTTAGAAGTCAGAGTGCATGATGTTGTCAATGAGAAGAGAGATCGATTCAAAACGTTTAAGGCCCTGTTCAAAGCTGGCAAGTCAGACAAAGCCAATATGTATCAATATACTGAAGCAATGCATAAGGCATAATGCCTTGTTTGGGGTGCTAAGTTGGAAGGTGAGAAGGAAGTGTTCCATGACAACTCTCCCAACTACTCAAATGTTTAGGAGAACTCTCACTCAGTGATTAAGAAAAGATGAAGGCATGGGTTGAGCATTATGCAAGATTTCTCAATGTTGAGTTCGCCTTGTGATCTGCTCCCCGTGCACCACCACCCCCAGTAATGGGCCCACCTTTTTCAATTACTGTAGAACGAATATGCAAGGCTCTCATAAACATGAAATCTTGTAGATCTGCTGGTCCTTCGGGCATCATGATGGAAATGTTAAAAGCTATGGGGAGGAGGGGGTGGCACTGATAAGGGCACTGGCTGAAGCTGTCTTTTTTGTTACGGCTCAATTCCTAGAGATTGAGAGGAGAGTATCAGTGACTGAAAGGATGAGCGTATTGCAAAGCTGAAAGCCTGAAAGGACGCCATGGAGCAAAAAGGTATTAAGAGTCTACATGACGACTAAGAGCATGGTGCCTGGTGTTGGTCTTGATGTTCTCAAGGACACTAGCAAGTACCCTTGTGCTGTGTGCCGCAGTGGTGTAGGTGTTAAAACCATCGCCTGCTCGCAGTGCAAGTTTTTGGTGCACAGACAACGCCTGTCTAAGATATCAGGATGGAGCTTGTCCGATGGATGGTAAACCAGTTATCCAGGTTGAAGGGGGTGGGTCCATGCTTGATGTAGAGCCCAATTTATGCTATCTCAGAGATATATTATGCTCAGGAGGAGGATGCAAACTTGCATTCATCATTAGATGCAATACTGCATGCGGAAAGTTCAAGACCCTGCTCCCTATTCTGACATCCAAACATGTATCTTTTAAAACCCATGGGGAAATGTTCTTAGCGTGGCCTGTGTTCATTCTGCCTTGGTTCATGGTAGTCTGAAACCTAGACACCATCTGAACTCCAGACCTTCAGCGGTGAATCGCAATGACAGATCTATGATACGTTGGATTTGCGGAGATACCTGTTCCACTCTGTTCCACAAAATGTTAGAAACTGTGGTGTCCTCCAAACTGCGCTCTCAATGTATCAGATGGCACGGACATATGCAACAATCCTTCTCTTGCATCAATTTGTCATGGACATGGAGATCCCTAGTTGTCATGTACAGGGCATCGAAGAAAAACTTAGATGGAATGTGTGAAATCCGAATTGAAGGACTGCAACCTTCTTAATACAGTCGCGGTCGTTGGAGATGCATAGAGAGCTGGTGTGAGACACTGCCGTCAGCTGCTTACCCCAGGAACTGGGACACCCTCTTCAGTTGACATATTAACCCTTGAATGTAGTAGCAGTAGTTCTATATCCTATCTTTGGCTACAAATGCATTGAAAGATACATATGTCCAAGAAATGCA
>CM032659.1:18375744-18381289 GCA_019095985.1 Streblospio benedicti
CCACCTGCTTCCTTTTAGTGAATTATTGTGACATTACCTACCTTAACACTTAAAGATATTTATCCATTATAAACAATCATATTTGTTTGAAGTGTTTAATATCGATCAATAGACGATGCCTGTGATATGACATGTTTAAGTGAAAGGTGATGAAATCATAACCATAATAATTATTCTCCGTGTTTAAAAATCACCGCTATTTCCACCTTGGTCAATCTCCATGCTCAATGCCGTCTCCCAAATAAAACACAAAGTCATCCATAAGTCCAATGATTTTCGCCAGACGTGCCGTGCATTTCTAACGACAGACGTCTCATTTAACATGGGAGGATACGAAATTCTTGAATGTTGAATGCGAGTTGATTTATCTGACGAAAATCATTCTGTTGACATTTCTCGCGTTCACGTGTTTTAAAACCAGCTGTATATACTGGCCTTTTGCGTGGTATTTGAATTTCCTTTATATGGTACATACTTTAAATATGATGTTTAAATGACTTTCAGAATGCATATACATTGTATATACATGTACATGTATGACTTTTTGACAAGAATCCAAATACTTGACCTACATTACTCTATTATGTAGGTGTTTTTGTAACATTGTTTGGCAAAAAGATGGATGTCTTTTTGTTTGCAAGGAGTGCGATAATCTATGAAGAAAATGGAAGAGGCGTGCACGTGCATTACAGAGCACAGAGGTTTTCAGCTAAATTGTCTAGAAACAGAAGTGATTGATGCTGTTTACCATTATTTTGGAACAAGACTGTACGATGGCAAACGTAATGCTGACAAGACGAGGTACATATGTAGATGAATTATAGTCAACATCAAGGCGTGTCTCGTGTAGATGAGAGCCACCCCTCTGCACGTAAAAAAAACTCACGGTGAGTCTCACCTAGTTTGAAAACAATAGCTAGTGTGATCCCTCCATACCCCCTTGGCTCAGTTGGTTACCTTACCTGCCAAACACACGGGACCACATTGGAAATAAGCATTACATTTATATATACGCTTTCATGTGCTATCCTAGGAACATTAATTCCTGACTAATATCCAACCAGCCAGCCAGCCAGCCATATCCATCCAGCCAGCCATCAATCAATCAATCAATCAATCAATCAACCATTCATTCACATAAGCACATATCCTCAAGGTCTTTTCATATCTTCTATCTTGTACTATCAACCTGACGATATCACCAAGTTTCAACTCAGCTAGTTCCTTTGAGCACTAGCCATACATAGTGAGTCTTCTTTTGTGACGTTATTCTCTTTGTCCGACAATCGTTTGAATCATCATCTTTTTATTTTAAAAAACACAGAGAATTATGATATTATGTCAATGTATTGAATTATCCACTTCCTTTTAAAAGGGCAACAGAAGGAAACATGCATTTAGTGGGGCAGATATGTGATTAACATGTTCACATCTGGCAGAAAGCATAAAAATTTGTATATAGGGGTTTTTGGGTATGCTGATTCCAAAAAGATCGGGAACCATGCTCCCAGATCATTGGTTCCTTCCGAAATCCAAGATGGCTGCCAAGATGGCGGCCGGTACATACATAGTATGTAGCTTTTTTACTATTTGATCTAGAATTTAATGTTATACCACATTCTTGGCTAAATGTAGCACGAGAAAGTCATTTCTGAGGTTATTTCAGTGATTTGAGGTCAAGAACAAGGTCAAAGGTCATGTACATGAGAAAATTGGAGCTAATTTGTGATTGAAAAATGAAGAACGTTCACACGCTCTCAGCCTTCTAAAGATTGAACTACTGTGGGATATTCAGGTGCAGTGTATGGTGAATGAAAACATTTCTGGATACATTTCATGATGTAACATATTGGGGCTGAGATTTTTAGGGTAAGGTTAAAAACCATATATAATAGATCAGTATGTGTACACAAGTGATTTTGTGTATGCGTTAAACAAATCGACCAAACATAGTTCCCCCTACACCATCACAAGTACATGCTTTCAATGCATAGAGTAAAATTTATTGAGCTATTGGTTACTTTAAAACAGGTTTTTACATATCATTTATTAGTGATTAGTAGGTTTTTCCTTCTACTAGGTTTTTACATGTCAAGAATATAAGTCGCATGAGGTCTTCTTGATGTTCCCGGACACTTGGCCAGCACAAAAACACAATTGTGTACACTTCAAGTTTGCTTTGAAGCATTTGCATCTGCCCAGACACTGTTTTTTGCAGTTACATTTGACCAGTTCGCAACAGCTCTTTGAAGCTTCTGGAAGGGTTGTCCATGTGGGAGTCCATTGACCATCTTCTGCATTTTCCTCCCAGCCCCAGTCAGATGGAGAAGGCAATGATGGGTCAGCAATTTGTGCCTGACCCCAAATGTGACCTGCTTAGTAAGCAGCGCGTTTCACATGTTGGAACAATGCAGCTCTAGTTGGAGGAATATTGTCCAACTGGCGGCCTCCATATGCAAACCACTGTTTTCGTGCTTCATTCACTTTGCTTAACTGTGACGTCCGACTGTATGAAACCACTACAAATCTCTCTATCTCGTCGACATCTTCTTCATTGATTTGGATTGGAGCATTTGACAATTGATTGAAGAGATTATCCAAGTGACGCATTTGACGCCATACTTCCCACACAGTTTTTCTTTCCAATTCCACACATCGCAACCAGATATGGGATGTAGAAACAAAAGTACTGTTGAGCGTTCACGACCCAAATGAGCAGCGATTTCATGAACAGCAATGTATCTGAATTTTGCTCCATGTCCAAAAGCCAGCCAAACTTCACAGTCATGAAGACTACTGGTAGTTGCAATGGCAAGAACAAAAACATCTGTATCTGTTGCGTGAATCATAATTTTCCTGCTGCCTTGTTGGTGTGCATCCATCATGTGCAACATCATCCAGTAATCAGCCTCTTCATGTGTACATGGCAGAAGGTGTGACAAGTCAACTGGAGAGGATGACAGCACATGCTCCTCATACATTGTCATAAGCACTTTATCTGTTGGAATGTTGCCTGAATTGATTGCAAAAGATAGAAATTTGTACAAATTTGTCTTGTTTGTGTCCGTGCGTAGGAAGCTGTTCCAGTTCCGTGGTAGACCTGTGTTATCAGCAACACGAAGGGTTTCGTCTTCACCCCGGCATTGTCTGGTAAAAGACTTAAGGCAATCAGGCTTGTAGCAGTCCCAAACCACATCAATTCGATTCACAGATTGCAAGTGTAGAAGGACATGAGGCACAAAGACCAGATTGGCATAATCTTTAAACGTCTTGACCACCACATTTGCTTTGTTGGGATCCAGAGAATGAACAAGAGCTGCACCATCAATTATCTTGGTATCCACACGAGGAGATTGTTGTGGATATTGAACTAAACCTTCAAGACATCTCATTAGATCAGATTTGTTTCCTAGACGCATCATGTTGTTTTCAGCTAGTGATGGTGGCCATGCATGGTTTTCATATTCAAAGAAAGCTTCCAGGTCACCTTCTCTGACTTGGCACGAAATGTACATTCGGGAAAACAAATGCAAATCACTTATCATATTGGATATTTTCATTTTGTCTTTTGATGAAGTTTTCTTTGATCCCGTCTTGAACAATGGCAGATTGTTCTTGGTAATTGAGTCGTAGAAGTTCACGTTATCATTGAGTCGACCATCCACAAATTGCTGGTATTGTCTTGTGCCTATGTCTTGTGCTGCTTTGACAGCCTCTATCACTTCAGCTGACATGACCATATTTGTGTCCAGTGCAATCAGGTCTGCACTTGGCTCCATGAAGGGGTTTCCTGCCTCCTCAATAACTTGAATTACACGTTTGACATCAGCTTTGAATGCTTTCTGGATGCTTGGAATTTGTTCATGGTTACGATCATGTTTTTGCCTCTTTTGATTATTTTTGTCCTCATATTCATTGAGCATTCTGGCAGTCTCCGGGCCAGCAACCATCGAACGTCGTAAGGCTTGGTCATTCTTAGTGATTCCTATAACACCCCCATCACCTTTCACCATAGCATTCAACTGCTCATGTATCTGATCATGCGCCAATGAGGAAAACGTGTGAGACGATTTCTGAGTTACAAAATGTCCTGCCATGAACTCAGCATAGGCACTTGGACACTGATCGTGGAGTTGCATCAGATCTCTTACATGTATTGAAAGCCACCTAGAGTAATGGTAGTGGTCGATTGCAAACATCCATGGAATGATTTTTCCGAGGGTTTCCACATACAGGAGAAAGTTTGCATCGCGTTGTGAATGTAGGAACTGGAGAAACAAAATCTCCAGTTGCAGGCTTTTGTTCCAATAGAAGAACTGTGGGTGTTGTGTTGCCATTTCTTCACATCACTCTGGAAAAGGAAGAACTTGAACAGTAATATAGATCCAGATAGATCTAGATAGATCTAGAGTACTATATAGATCTATAGGGATGATGTATAAATTAGAGAACCTCTGATAAAAGCCCCTTTGAAAATAATATTGGAACCACAATTTTCTGCTTATTAGGTTCTACGATATTTCTTATATCCGTCGATGTATTCAACTAGTATATTGCCCAACTCATAGGCTTAAAAATCAAATTCATCTTTAGTAACATAAACGCAGAAATGTTTGGATAAGTTTTATTAATAATATTTGAAAAACAAATCAAATCATGCTTTTAAATGCTTTATGTCAAATAAAGATATATTGGAAAATATTGATATGGACAACATAATGGAACAGTTTCGGAGTTTTTGTCTGCAGACATTTTTGTGTAGGTGTCAAGAATCAACCTTTATTCAATCGTGAACATGACCTTTGACCTTGTTGGTCACCTCCAATCATTAACATTATATCAGAATTGGATTCCCATGCCAAATTCAGTGCAAAAAGTGTTATTAGATGTTATTCTAGACCTAATAGTAAAAAAGTTACATACTTTGTATGTACCGGCCGCCATCTTGGCAGCCATCTTGGATTTCGGAAGGAACCAATGATCTGGGAGCGTGGTTCCCGATCTTTTTGGAATCAGCATACACAAAAACCCCTATATACAAATTTTTATGCTTTCCACATGTTGGCCTGTATTTGTCACATATCCGCCCCACTAATTTTTTAACAACACGTGAGTGCCGGGCTACCTGATTTTGAGTCGGTCTACCTGATTTTTAAACTTGTTAGAGCCGTTGTCTTCTGCCTTACCAGTCCTTATGTCAAACCCTGTCTTTAGTATCTCTGGAAGTGAACACATCATTGGAAAAATATAAACCACTTAATCTATACAACTTTTTAGGCTATATACATACATTTACCGGTAGTCGATCAATAGACTACCAAAGCTACGTCAAATTACGTCGTTCCAGGTTCCACAGACTTATATACATATAGTATCTGGCTGCTAGCATTTTTTTTCTTTATGATGGTGCAGAAAAGTTCTTATTTTCGTAAGTTTTCTTTGTAGTTTTTTGGTTATCTACACATAAATTACTCTGTATTGCATGTCTGTATCTGTTTCTCAAATTTAAATGTCAATATCTATGACAATTTACTGTGTTAATAAT
>CM032659.1:18389904-18400923 GCA_019095985.1 Streblospio benedicti
TTTATATGTTTCAATTTCATTGACTGTTTTTTTAGTTTTACTGTTAATCAAGTAAATCTGTTACAAGTTGACTATTAAAAAATGTTATATATATGTTGCTCAAGAGTACTCAATTATATGTTATCAGCCACAAATAATCTTAAAGTGTGATTGTACTATATAGATATGTACGTTAAAGGATCTTAAAGTGTTTGTAAATCATAGTAGTATGTACACACCAAACACCACAACTAACATGATAACTGGGGGACATGGATTCACATGAGTTGACAAAAAATAACGCAAACGAGAATTTCGAGTGTCAGGGGCATATAAATGGAGAACAAACATTCAGTTTCACAATCAGTAACTGCCTATATTTACATAATCTATTTGGCGGGCACCAGGCCAGCACCCTCTTTCTTGACCCTCTTACGTATGTAATATCTGTATCAGTGTAATATTTATTTCACAGAAGTTATCAAATTAAGATACATTTTCTCGCACATTGGCTTGCTCAGTTGTTGTGTTTAAGGATAATCCAATGCAATAAGGGATGATTCACATTTTGTCATGCTCCGCAAAAGTGGAACAGTATTCTCTTTTTTCTTGAACCCCCCCCCCCCCCCCAAAAGTGGAAACATCAGATGTGTGACATAATCGAAGATTATCTACACAGTGTTTTGCGATATTTATTCAAACATATACTTATATATGCCATAAAATAATAATTACTACATATTAGGAATGTAAATCATTATATTAATTAATGTGCGATATCTGCTGTGTATCTTTTTTAATGCCACATTTAAATAGTAAATAGTGAAATTCTGATATGAAAAGTTTTCGCGCTATATAAAGTATTAGACCCACAAAAAAGTGGTATATATCCAAAACTTTACCGAAACCCCCCTTCCCCCTAAGTGGAACACTGTTCCACTTTTGCAGATCGTGACAAAATGTACATCATCCCTAAAACTTCGAAGTAAACACTAACCTAAAATTAGCAACGTAAGCACCAAGTTACTCTGGCATTTACGTCGCTAATAATTGGTGGTTGCGTCGATTGAATGAATTGGTGCTTTCGTCGTATCCGACGTTCAGAATCTTCGACGTAAGCACCCATAGAGTTGATATAGAAAATTGTCGAATCCACCTGCTTCCTTTATGTGACATAACGCAAACACCTACCTTAATGTAACATACTCTCATTTGTATCGATTTATCCATTATATTAAACAAGTCAAGTGTTTTCGCAATTGGTATTGTATTGAAGTGTTTATTATCGACCGTTAATTCACAATTCCCGGCTTGCTGTGATATGACATCTTACAGAAGTACATTTCCAAGGGTAGGCTTATGTGAAAGGCGTATGCATATGATCATCATGACCATAATAATTATTTAATTTATATGGTCCATGTTAATTAAAGATCATGTAGGATACTAGGCTATCAATCATTTGGAGGAGAGGTGAGCATATTTTATTCATACATATACATCGTATATACATGTACATGTATGACTAAGTGATTGAGTGCCCGTGTCTAAATTGTCCAACCCCCTCTCTCAAGAATAGATGGTCACTCTGTTTATAGCAGACGACAAGTAATAGTTGAAGCAGACGACAAAATGATGGGACATGAATGATTTGATTAGCCATCAAGCATATAAATAAAGAAGCAATGGTAAGTATGGGTCATCAATAAATGTAACTTTATAAGCCATGACTAGCTTGGCAATCAGTGGCAGTGAGTAATGGTCAGTAATTTGTGAGTAATTATTTGTATGGATTGTCAAGGGAAACATGGTTCTAAATGGTTATCATGGACACGTTCACCCCTATATATACCACCTGCATAAGAATTCTCCCACAGTAACACTCTAAAGTGATTACCCTCACATAGAGTGTATTTTGATTAATTTTTTTGTTAAAGGTAATCAGATCGAGTTTCAAGTTTGTACTTGATGTGTTATTAATTTCAATTTGATTTTTATGTCTATCTTGTTGATCTGTCATTATTTCAGCAATTGTACATGTGATGTCGTAGTGATCATTTCACCATCACATTGAAATTTTCAGATAAGGATCATTGAAGATATTAAATCGCAAAAGCTTTTATTGAAACATCTATTTTGAGACGGATGAGAATATGGAAGCACCAATAAAAAATTTAG
Source organism: Streblospio benedicti (assembly GCA_019095985.1). Classification (NCBI taxonomy): domain Eukaryota; kingdom Metazoa; phylum Annelida; class Polychaeta; order Spionida; family Spionidae; genus Streblospio; species Streblospio benedicti. The sequence goes on from CM032659.1 coordinate 18,392,062, forward strand.
GAGGATGCCCTTATGAAAAAGCAAATATTTTTTCAAAAATATTTTTCTGGTAAGTACTTTAGTGTAAATAGATTTTTTAAATCTATGAATGAAAGTAGTGAACATAAATCTGGATCTTTGAAGCTATTCTTTTATAATATAGATAATCGTTATGAGACCTTGGTCCCTGTAAAACTTTAGGTGGCCAATAGGTCCATGGGTTCTAACACACAGCCTCATGATTACCACACTGACTGTTCATATATGCGTAGGCAGGTGTGCTTCCATTAGCAATAACCATTCCATACGCTTAGAGACCTCTTTATTAGAGGCCAGTATCTTAGTGCACTTCTGGACAAAAATGTCTGTTTGGCAGCATATTGAACAAGATGCTTGTACCTTGGTCGCAGTTGGTCCCCAAATATTCCCTAATTCGTTGGGCTGATACTATGACATGGATTATGGTCCTGAACTCGGGGTCACTAACAGTTTTCATATTTGCAAGAATGTTTTTAGTAGTACAACATATGTATTATAATCTGTTTACCACGTCTCCTTTAAAGACTTTTGTATTTATATAAAACTTTGTTGCATAAATTGTAATGAGTGTTGTTTAAGCTATATACTTTCTTGTATACAGTTGTCAATATTTGTATGTCAATCTGCCTTTAATAGCAACTTTTATTTCAGCTTTGCCTTCCCTCTGTTGAAAAAAGGAGCGAAACAAGAGCTGAACCATGAGTCGATGTACACTTGTGTAGAATCAGAGAAAACTCAAGTTTTGTGGGAAAAACTGGATAGGTAGAGTGGATTCAATTATTTCATGTTCTATTTCTGTTACATTTCATTTACAGTGCTACTGCCTGACCTTTTCTAGAACTCTCCATACAATTGTGTATTGGTTATCTCATAGGTTTGCGTACATTTAAATTGCTACTAATTGCAGTAAAATTCTTTAGTTATCAAGTTTCAAACGTACAGTTTTTGCTCAATATGCATGATTTTTATAGCCTTTAATTGTGTGGTATTCACACTGACCCGCAAGCCGATATATGTAACTTTTGCATACATAAAACACTTGAGATTGTTTGCCCTTCAACCCACTCTTTTTTACCTTGCAAATATGTTTGACCTGTCATGTCAAACCTAAACTGAAGCTACAAGAAATAGTAACAAGATGATGAAACGAGATGAAGGTGCAAATGACTTTTCACATGTGTACTGAAGTGGTGTAAGTAGTGTGACATTAGCTTGAAAAAGGCAGAAGTCGATGATACTTGCAAGGTAAAAAAGTGCGAGTTTAGTCACAAATTAATGTTTGAATTAATAAAGTATTAATATCGTTTAAACTATTAGAGATAAATCATTTCTGGTTATCTTTAGATCATGGAAGAAGGAATTAGAGAAAAAACGGTCTGGAGGTACACCAAGTCTCCGCATGGCGCTGGCCAGAGCCTATGGACTGTACTATGCGATTACAGGCATAATTGTCCTACTTGAGGTGAGATTGATTTCCAAATATTTTCAATACTGGAGGTATGTCATTATGCACAAATTTCAGTGATGCTTACATAGTAAAAATATTGCTCATCGAGGATATGATCTGAGAAAATTTATTCTGTTTTTTGCACAGGATTGGAAATGATGTATGATACAATTCATTAACAATTCTATTAGCATTTCTATGAACAATATTGTTTTCTTGATCATAATGCAAACAGATTACTATTTTGAAAACTCTTTTACCTACGTTTTTCACATGTAAATCGTAAAGCTAAACAGATATCACTTTCCATTGGATCACTGCATGAATTATAGGTGAATAGATAGCTTTTAACATAAGTGAACAGGGGACCTGGGGAATCCGCAGTTATCATATCTTCAATAGATAAATACAAGCACTTTTTCAAACAATGGAAACATGTAAATTAGCTTGATTTGATTAGTTGCAGACACCAGTAACTTCATGTGTTATTGACTGTGGTGTTGATAAATGAATGTAAGATAAATGTAAGATAATTGTATGTAATGATTTACAGTCATCATTATCGTGCTCTAGTAACTTTACATTCACACCCGGTCATTGGCATCCTTTAATACCACACTATATCTTTCTCATCTCCCTGGGGAGCATACAGCACATTGTAACCGTAGCTCAGAGGTACATGAGCTTTTAATCACTTGACCTGTAACTATTTAATCGACCTGTTCCTATTTAAAGTGTAGGTATCACGTAGCAGTCTGCAACTATTAGGAATGAGTTTGCTCAACACCAGCCATAAAATCCGACTGGTAATGGAACCCCCAACATTCTTGTCATGAGTCCAACTCCTTATCTGTTCGGCCACAGAATCATATTAGATAGGGGATTGGAGGTGCTGTTTTATGGCATATTAATGTACATGTAATTGTGATGAATTAACTATATTGAATATTGTACTGTTTTCAGGATCTGTGTCGTTTGGTGAGCCCAGTGTTACTGCAATGGCTGTTGGATTACTACAGCCCCGACTCAAACACCACGCGTGCACAAGCGTATCTGTACGCCATGGGAATAGGCCTCTCAGCACTCTTTCAGGTACAGTAGAACCTTCAATTAAGACTACCTCTATTTTGAGACCACCTCTGTAATAGGACCATTTTTTTTCATGGTCCCAAACGCTCATGAAGCAATCAAAATGAACCTCTTTAATGGGACTGTTGATTGGCATAGCCTGTTGATTTCATCAAATCAGGCTAGTGTATTTTTGTTACTGGCAAAATTGGAGACCTCATTTTGTACGTGATATTTATGGGGCCATAACTATAATTGCTGGAAGAATTTTGAAGGTAGGCCTGTCCAAATAAAAGGTTTGATTGAATTGATTGTCTATTATAGTATGAAGACCAGCAACTAGAATTATAGACTTAGTCATCACATATTATACAGACTTCAACACTGATAGATCCAGGGAGCAGAGGAGATATTTCTGGCCCTGTTTTCTTATAGAAATGACTCTCTAGATGAGTTTTCTGTAACACCACACACATTCGCATACAGGAACATGAGAGGTTATTGTAGACTATTAGCAAAATTCAATTTTTTCTCTTATTAGTTCTTTGATTTTTACATATATTACGTTTTGTTCTGAAATAAAATACCATATTTGTTCTTATAAGCGTACATGGCCTATTATGCGCAACCCCCTTGTTTACACAGATCAAATTAATTAAATCGTGCTTATTTTGCGAGGATTTCACTTTCCTGGCCTCATATTGTAAGACTAACACGCTGGTATCATTCGAACGATAAAAATAGAAATGCATGAATGACAAACATTTTTCGGGATGCGCTTATTAGACATCTCTTGTGTTTTTGTTTTTGATTGAAATTTGTTTCTTGTATGCGCACTGTGGGCTTATTAGAATGAATATGGTATACCAGTTAATGTAAAATTGTTTTTTGAAGCAATTCATGCAAATTTTAGGGCTGAGTCATTATTTAAGATGTGGGGGGGGGCGGAAGTTTTTTTAGACCGGTGTTTCTAACTTCTGACCCCCCCACGGGTTTGCAAATCAAACATATGACCCCCCCACGGGTTTGCAAATCAAACATGACCCCCCCCCCCACATCGAAATATATGCCTGAAATATGAACTTCCGACCCCCCCACATATATGGTTGTTACCTAGCATATGACACCCCCATTTCCACATGCCCTGTGTAGGTATTAGCATAGCATTGTACTGTCATATCTGCTGCACAAATTTGCAAAAATATTTAGCTATATGAATGAAACTATGAATGAATGAAACTAGTTTTTCCCCAGTTTATTAAATGCAATAAACAAAATGTAATATAAACTGTATATATTAACTTGTCATGATATAAAAGGACTGGGGCTATTTAATTGAATTTAAAGAAAGTGATTTATTCTTTAATCTGTTATTTTGAAAAAAAGTAAAAGAATTTATATTGTATTTTCTGAAAATAAAAGTTAGTGGTATCGAAAGACAATTAAACATAATATAATTCAAAAGGGTTTTCATATTGTATTTCATAAATTGCTTGCAGTGGCTCAGACAATTGCTCTAATATAAGAGCCAATCAGGTATTATCAAAAACTCTAAATTCAATTAATAGCACCAGTCCTTTCATATCATGACAAGTTAACTTTGATATATTTTTAAGCAGTACAAATTCTTGGGGAAGGCACTTGTTACTTAAAGAAATTTTTTCCATCCAATCACTAAAATCCTCTGTCAAAAGCATTTTGTCAAATATGAGCAATACAATTGCATGTGTTGAGTGTTGACATATGAAACTACATGTAGGTACAAAATTACAAGATATTTCATACAACCAAATGATTGATCACATACCAAAAAATAGATCAGGACATTCTATCAACATTTATTAAGAAATATAAATGCTTGCCACGGTCCCTTTCAGTAAATTTACAAAATTTGAACATTTCACCTCCCCCCCCCCCCCAGTAAAATTTCAAGAATCAGAATATTTGACCCCCCATGTTCTTCCATTTTAAACTTCTGACCCCCTCACAACTTCCATTTTGAAACTTCCGATCCCCCCCCCCCAGCAACATTCAAATTCAAACATCTGACCCCCCCACAACATTCAAATTCAAACATCTGAACCCCCCCCCCCAGTTTTTTTCCGACCCCCCACAGCTTAAATAATGACTCAGCCCTTACTACTTTAATTTGTGTTTGTGTTAGTGAAAGAAAAACAATCACAATCATCAAAAACACTATCCAATCACAAAATTCCTATAATCATTGTCCACAAAATGTATCATAATTAAAGTTTATTTTGAAACTCTTTATGATAAGAGGTTCATTTCAAAATATGTTGCTCTTCAATATTCATGGTTAGATAAATATCAAAAATTTGAAAATTGATTATCCAATATAAATTTATAGGTCAGCAAAAGAAGCATATTTTGTCCCTACGGGTTGGTGTCCACAAATAAGTGAAAGTAGGAAAACCATTTATGATAAACGTTTATTTCAAAACATGTGGTTCAATGTTTATAGTATGATAAACATGATCTACAGGAAGGAAATTCATTCTTGCCATACCGTATATGACCATCCAAGTGCCCACCCTCATGTAACAACCCTCCCCACTCTTTTTCTTAAATATCCATAAGAATAATATAATTATGGAATAGACCATTTACCCCTCATAATCTTACTTGTCAGCTTAAAGATCTCAAGGATTGTTATTCTGAAGATGTGAATCAGCCAGTTTTCCATGTTGCAGGCGGTGCTCAGCCCCAACATTGTGTTCTAAGTTGCCCAAATCATCTGGACTCATGTGGCAGGCGGGCGTGATATATATATATATCAATATATATATAATATTGCTAATGTTTTATGTGCCATGATAACATTCTTTCAAGGAAAACCATATTCTGAAACCGTTTATGCATAATATATGACCATGGTTCCCACCCACTCATGTAACAACCCTCCCATTCTTTTATCTGGAAAATATATATACACCTCATATATATATATATGTCAAACTTAAATATCCATAAGAATAAATTTGTAACTGCATGTCTTATTCAGTGGAATAAAGTAGCCATTTTGTTGTTATATATAATAAAAAACTTTTCACAATGTACATGAGGTTCCCAAGAGTGTTCTATGATTGTAGATACAGTCTAGCTTTTCCCCCATTCCCATAAATTAATATATATAAATGGAATAATATATATATATATATATATATATATATATATATATATATATATATATATATATATATGATTTTTATATATATATAGGCATATATATATATATATATATATATATATATTGATATAAGATGGTGATACGATGCATTCATATATATATACATGTGCCTCTGAGAATCCTACATGTAGTAAGTCTGTCTTTTTGACACAAGATGGTGGTACGATGCATTCAGTGGCAGTCATGTGCTGGTAAAGATTGGTGTGGTAATGAGCAGTCTCAATGACAAAGAGTTTGAGAAGAATTGAAAGCTCTAATAAGCATAGCTTCACATTTAGTTCACAAGAATATGGAAAATGAAAGAATAGTATGTAAAACTTGAGCAGACGAATATTCAAAGTATGCTTCATAGTCACTTGATGATTTTAGGCCTTGCGGCTCAGCAACAATGCAGCCTCAGTCACAAGCTCTGGACACATTGTTGATCTGATGTCGACAGATGCTGAAAAACTTATTTGGGTGAGTTGTTGATTATTTTTGCAGTGTTTTTACAGTTGGACTTATCTATATATCATTTATTGCATTCATCTAACCATCCAGCTGACCATCAGTTCATTTTGCTACCCCTCTACAGGTCACATAGAAAACATAGATACTCCAATTTTATGTATCAGTGGAAAATTGTGACCTGTTGTACATGAACTCAAACAAGCCTCCACTCAAGAAGACTAATTGGCCCACTTATATGAACACAATTTATAACAGATAATACCTTGAAGAAAATCCATGCACATTTATATACCTCAATGTAATCTAACAGCAGGCAAATTGAAAATTTCAATGAAGCTGACAGCTGAAGGGATGGTGTGTGTTTTTTCCCCGCGTAGAACGTGTGGTTTCTGCACTTCTGGCGCGGTCTGCTGCAGAGCGGCTTCGCACTGTGGTACACGTACACGCAGATCGGGGTCGTTGTGTTCACGGCCGTCGGCTACGTGGTCCTCATGGTGCTGTTCCAGGCCGGCATCGCCAAACTCATTGCCATCTACAGGTGCTGGCACTCACTCACTCAGGCACTTACGCACTCAGTAACTCAAGCACTCACTAGCTTGCTCACTCATACAATACAATACAACATTTATATAGCGCTACTACTTCACAAACAGGAATTTAAGTGCACTGTAGAGAAAGAAAAAGGTAAAAATAAACATAATAATAATTTCACATTAACTCCCAAAAGCATTGGTAAAATGAAATGTTTTTACATCGCCCTTAAAAGCTTGCTAAGTTTCTTTTGACTTTATATGTACGGGTAATGCATTCCACAATTTAGGCCCTGCCACACTGAAAGACCTCAGTCATTCAGTCACGAATTAACTCACTCACTCCTTGCCCATTCACTCACTTACTCATTCACTCACTCACTATGAGAAAATTTATTTCAGATGCACAAAGAGTGTTTATTTCCCAGATGGCCTTATGAAACACTTTGGCCTCTAATGTCAATTTGTGGAGTGGTTTCACTTGAATAAACTTGTAAATATCAATCAACCAACCAATCAATCAATCAAATCCTGAAATTATTTAGAGAGGCCCTAATTATTTGTCAGTCAGAGGGTGTAGCTTTGCTACCCAGTCTACATCTTAATGGTCCTCTACAAGAATTTTGGTCATTAGATCTATCAAAGCCTGGGATCCCAAGTCTCTTTTAGTTTTCCCTTGCCTTTCTTACCTTCTATTACAAATTTTCTTGCTTTGCTAATCCAGCCAGATAGTAATTTCCATAGTAGTTTGAATTATGCAAAATTACCAGTAATCAGATATAGACAATTTTTTTGTTTATTCTTTGTTGTTGTTGAATAATGTACTTCTGTGTTGCGTACTTCTGGATTTGTGTTCATGTAAATAATGTCTAATTTTAAGTGTTAAAAATTGAATTTGATGTTCATAAAAGCTATCTCCCCAGCTGGTGTGATTCCTTGATGTGTTTGATGTATGATGTGTGTACTGCTGACTGACTGCGTGGTCTGTTTGTGCCATCAGGGAGAAGAGCTACAAAGTGATGGATGAGCGCGTCAACATCATCGGCGAGATCGTGGCCAGCATGAGGGTCATCAAAATGTACTGCTGGGAAAAGCCATTTGGAGAAATCGTCGCAGAAATCAGGAAAAAAGAGGTCGGTCTGCTCAAAGGATGATTATAGACTTTTATTTTGAGTCATTTATCGCATTTTTATGATAAGGTATATATATATATATATATATATATATATATATATATATATATATATATATATATATATATATATATATATATATATATATATATATATATATATATATATATATGTTTGAAAGTCCGTGTATTATTGTAATATCATTAGATTTATTTGAACCATATTCTCAACAGTGTTGACCCGTCCATTAGGTTTTCTAAAATGTGCATGAATGCATGTGAGTAACGAAACCTTAGAAATCAGTTAGAGAGTGGGGAGTGCAAAATAGAAAAAAAGGCTGAAAAATTTAGGAATATGTGATTTTCAAAGTTATGGAATTTGCTGAAAAATTACTGGAAAACAGCAGAATATGCGTAAAAAAGAGCCAACAAATTCTAGGATACATGTGGGAAAACAAAAGAACATACAATATATAGGACTTGTGGGAGGTTCATTTTCACAACAAATTTTAGATATGTCAGTCTCGAGTTAAAACACACTATTTGACATCCATAGTTATATAGTGTAATACCGTATACAGCCATCCAAGTGCCCACCCCCGTGTAACAGCCCTCCCCCTCTTTTTCCTAAATGTCCATTCGAATTATTTAGTAACAGCACCCACATGTATCAGCCCACCCCCCAGTTTGAGAAAATTTCAATTTAACAGCCCTGGGCGCTTGGATGGTCATTTATGGTATAGTTAAACAACACCTCTGGAGTTTGCCAGCCAGTCATTAAGGCCTCGTTTGTTTTGGCTGCAGGTGGCGCTGATCTGGCGGACGTACAACTTTGTGGCCGTGCTGGCGGAGCTGTACACATTCAACCAGCGCTGCCTCACGGCCGTCATCGTCCTCGTCTACGTCTACCTGGAGGGCACGCTGTCTGCCGCAAAGGTCAGCAGATCATAGGGTCAAAGGTCAGCAGGTCATAGCTGTCTGACGCAAAGGTCAGCAGGTTATTCTCAAT
>CM032659.1:18401023-18413530 GCA_019095985.1 Streblospio benedicti
CTTTGAGGTTGTCACTGCATGAGAAAAAATCCTGAAGAAACGGTGTGCTGCCAAAAATGTTCGCATGGCCAGTTGTGCCCTTAGCTTTATGCTCTAGCGGCATTGTTCATAGATGTACATGTTTTGGAGACTGAATGCTCGTTGAGTTGAGCATGTGATGTTTGTAGATATGCTATATTTGTAAATATATTTGCAATCCAAAGCAACCTGACCCTGGACGCTCTAGATTTCATTGAAAAAACATTTTGACATTTTCTCTTTGAATCATCTTTCTATTATTTTAGTAACAGGATATTTGAGGGTTGCTCCTTTTCTCTTTAGTGTTGATCTATTTCATTTGCCTCGAAGAATGCGAATGCATCTATGTATGTGTAATTTGTATGTGTGATTATATATTAAAAAAAGATAAAAATCAAAAACAAAAAAACATTGTTTTCATTCTGGTTTTGGCAGAAGTTCCTGTTGCTGGAAGAGCGCGGTGATGAGACGGTCCATCGTGACACGTACGTGCACAAAGTGGAGGGCTCGGCTGCCGTCATGGCAACGCACGTGAAGGCCACGTGGTCACTGGTGCGTATCACACACCTGCTTTCTAATGGAAATGTTTGTGTACATTCGTAGTACCAACACAGCCTGCCAGGTGGCATATATCAGCGATGTACAAAGGTGTATCAAAATAGTTGCTAAAATCTTAGTACCATTGGCTCCGCAGGTGGTGTGCATAACTGTTGGTCTCGATCAACTACACCCTGTGATACTACAGCGTAGCAGGAGAAAATGATAAAGACTGGTTAAAATATTCACAGAATGCAATTGTTCGTAGCCACCTAGTGTCTCTGTCTGGTACTACGATAGTAATCATCGTGTGTAGAGTGTAAAGGTAATTTGCATGATCATGAAGTCAAAGGCATCGGCTTCCATTCTTCGCTACAGACTATCTGTAGATTCTGTACATTGCAAGTGTGTGTGCTGATCATTGCACCAAGCGTCCTCACACCTCATTGAAGCCTTCACAATGCAAAAGTTGAAAACTTCACAAAAATCTATCCTAAGCATAGGTTGTGAATTTTCATGTTATTGTATATATAATAACATTATGTTTTACTATGCAAAACAATAAAAATAGGTTGCCATAAGAAGGGGTTTTGGTCCACTATGCGCTCTGTCAAGGAATTAAAATAACTCCATAAACTCATCAGAATTTCAAACATAGTGCAAACACACACCTTCATAACACAAGATACATGAAGATGACTGAAATACAGTTGCATTGAATATTTAGGATGACGTTCGCCCAACACTTTCTGATCTCTCCTTCTCCGTGGGAAAAGGAGAGTTACTCACAGTGGTGGGAGAAGTGGGCTGTGGCAAGGTGAGTCTGTCACAATCAATCTCAGTGTTACACAGATCTCAGAGAACTCAAATATCCAGGAAATATATATGTTAGTTCATATCATGAAATAAGTTACTTATATGATGTTGTTTGCGCAATATGGTATGATTTTCAAGGTACATAAATGTGGAAATGCTTAAAATGTTACTTGAAATATATTTCTAGGCCAATCAAAGAACTAAATGTGTTATTAAATTGCAAACACATTTGAATACACTTATATTCTTTCAAACGGAGTGTAAAAGTGTCCCGAAATAAATGGAAAGATGAACAATATGGTACCTATCTACCATAAAGAGACGACTTCTGTGTAGAATATTTTTTTCATCCCCATCCCCACGTGTGTTGCAGAGTTCCCTGCTGCTGGCGGTGTGTGGGGAGCTGCCTGTGTCCAGTGGCTCCCTGTTCTGTGGCGGACGCATCGCCTACACCTCACAGCAGCCGTGGGTGTTCGCAGCGTCCATCAGGTCAGTCAGACAGCATACATCAGGTCAGTCAGACTTTGTCTCGTTTCGTCCATCAGGTCAGTCAGACTGCAAGTACATCTATCAGGACAGTCAGACACAATCCACCAGGTCCGTCACACTACACACTGCAGTCATTGTTATAACACTGTGCGGAAGCGAGGAGGGTGGCGGTCGCCACTCTCCTCACCACCCAAACTAAACCAAAATGTGAACAATTTTATACAAGCATTTTTCTCACTGAAACACGACCTATTTGTTTAAATCTTAGCATGAGATGTTATTTTATTTTGATAATCTACTCAAAGACACCCAAAACAAGAGGATTCAATGCTTAATTTAGCCATTTGAGACATTTTTTTCACTCCGACTGATGTAGGTAACTTTTATCAAAGAGGAGGGTGACGGATCGTAAGAACTTAACAAAAGCCACCCGCCTCTGAGGGTAAAAATTTGTTGCTCAGAACACTAATTTGACAGATCAAATCGCACTAAAAGTTGTATCTGTTTGGCAGACAAAGTATATCAAAATTCAATATACTTTGATTATTTGTTGGACACAATAACGCTGTCAAAGCTCTAATAAAGCTAATAATAAGATATGTGCTTACCTTCCGCCATTTTGGTTTAGTTGGGTCGCGACCACCCTCCTCGCTTCCGCACAGTGTATAAGTCTAGTAGCATCCATCATGTTATTTACTACAGCTGCTTAATATAGATGCTCTATATATTTGGTAGGTCATCATAGAAATCCAGTCCACCTGTCAGTGTCTCAACCCATTTTCCTCAATTTTTAATTTTTCAATTTGATTCATTATAGCCACAAAGATATTGTATTATTGCAATAATGGGTCGTCTTCTATATCATAATAAACCATAATTGAGAAAATAATTTCTGAAAACACATAAGCAAATTTTTCTCTTTGATACACCTAGCTTTGTGAGAATCTTTAGAATTTGTTATTGGTCTGCAAGCTTTTAAATGCTATCACGCTGTTTGAATTCTTGTTTTTTTTAGGCAGAACATCCTGTTTGGTCGTGAGTACGATGAGCAAAGGTACATGGCGGTGCTTGCTGCCTGCTCCCTCAACCAGGTATGAAGCACCACCGTATCATACTCTATATTATGAGGGGGGGGGGGTATATAGCCTTGATGAAAATCCATTCTCCAACATTTTTTCCTAAATCACCAGTCACCAATACATTTCATTTTCTTTCACCAATCACCAGAAATGGTAATTGAATAGGTTGCATCACATTTTTATCGCATTTCACACACTTAAATACATGCAATTCACCATTCACACTCAAGATTTAGGGCAAATCACCAATCACAGCCTTTGTAATGAGCAGATCACCAGTCACCAATAATAGGTTTCATCAAATTTTACACTCTTAAATACAGGCAATTCACAATTCATGCTCAAGATTTAGGGCAAATCACCAATCACATTTTTGCTATATGACCCCCTCTATCATGGGAGTGCAAAATCAAGGGGTTTGCCATGTGCTAGAAGACACTGACACCATTTCAATTTACAATTTTGGACATGAATCTCTGTCCATCATAGAAATGACTCTGGTGATGGACAGAGATTCATGTCCAAAACTGTCAATAGTAAGTTGTCTTGTCATTGACGAATCATGTCTTATGCTAATAAACTACACACAATACTATTTCAAGGAAAAGAAGCCCCAGTGTTTCCTGTTGCACCCTAGCGACCAAACGTTTTCAATCAATGCTTGTTTGTGATCAAAATCACCCAAGAAAAACAAGTCACTGTAGACCATATCCCAGCTTCCTTCTAAGAAGTAAAGATTATAAGGTGTGTTTAGTCCAAGTAGGCCATCTGGACTTGCTAACATCCAAGGCCTACCTTTTTATGTCTCTCTGCCCTTCTATACAGAACATGTATGTGAAAATCAGTAAAAACACAAATTTGAGTAAAAAGTGAGTATTTGTTGTTGTGGCCAGGACCTGTCGATCCTGCCCCACGGGGACGAGACTCTGGTGGGAGACAAGGGCGTCACGCTGTCCGGAGGGCAGAAGGCGCGGGTCGGGCTCGCCAGGGCCGTGTACGCACAGGCAGAGGTCAGTGTACGGGGTCAGGGGTCAGGGGGGGGGGTCAGATGTTAATGTTGGGGTCAGAATGTAAAGGTAAGTGTATTTGGGTTTTTGTGTTTTTTTTTTTCTTGATGTTAATCAAAGAATATAAATTGATAAACATCAACACAAATGTCAAAGACAATCTCCGTTTATTGCTGTTTTGAAATTCTTCTGGTTCGCTATTTTTTTTTGTTCTGGAAAGGAATGGATAGCATTGATCAAGTTGGACATTAATTATTGTGTTGCAATTCTGTATATTTCTTTAGACGTAAAACCCAAGTTTTTGTGACTGCCCAAGTTATCGTCAACATATTTAAGCCATGATATTTATTCAAATAGAAATCCAAGGAATATAATACAGTATTTTCATCACATCAACAGCTGCTGTATCACAATTTAGAAATACGATTTGTAAATTGTGATAGCTGTTGATATAAAGAAAGTATTGTATTATATGAATTAATTTAGCTTTGTTCAACAAATTCAATGAAGTTTTTCAAACCTGAGTATTGTGTTGCAGGTTTATTTGCTGGATGACCCCCTCAGTGCTGTAGACACCCATGTCGGCAGGGATCTCTTCCAGAAGTATGCTCTATTATATCATTGCCATATGGACTCTTTTCATGCTAATACGTTTGATATTCTTCCCAAAAGTGTACCTAACAGGGACGTTTTGATATTGTATTTAATTACCAATGAACAGGCTGTGTCCAGCGTACAGAAATCTATGTATAGCCACAAATTTGATTTCATTTTTGTGGTCATATGGTTTTAACCCGCTCTGTTGTTTCAAAGTGGGAGATAAACTAAGATGCGTGAAAAGGGTGTATTCAAAATAAAAGCCTTAGGTGGGTTGTGCTGTAGAATAATGATAATTTGAATATGTAAACGTTGTATTTCTGAGCCATGAACAGAAAGTTGTTGAGGGTATTTGGAATTAATCAAACTCTTGTAACAAATCATTCAAGAAACTAGATCAATCCACCTTTACCTTTCCAGCTGCATCAAAACATTACTGAAGGACAAGGCTGTGATATTGGTCACTCACCAACTTCAGTACCTGCAAGAATCTGACAAAATTCTTGTCATGCATCAGGTGGGTATAGCAGATTTCAACCATAAATTCTTATAAATCAGGTTACTTTAATGGCTTGACATTTGCCATGTCATAAATCGTAAATAAACTACTTTTTCAAGCTGCAAGTCCTGTGGTCTGGGAGCATATTTTCTGAGTTTCATACCCTGCTATTGTACATTCGTAATACAGTGAACATCCTCAACAATTGAACCCAATTGGCAGTCACAAATCCTTCCACTGTAGTGGATTTCTGTTGTTTAGTCCATAATTTACTGAATACGTAATGCATGCGATAAGTTTTTCGGTTTTCCGTTGTTCACTTTTCCGTTGTTGAGAATATTCACTGTATACTTGGAAGTGGGCTTTGCTCACTGTATATTACATGTACGTGTACATACACTGAAAGATGAACTAATGACTTGTGGCCTCTCAGGGGGAGACGCAGGCCTATGGGACGTTCCCGGAGCTGTTGCAATCAGGCATCGACTTCACCAAGCTACTACATAAGCGGGTCCACAAGCCGTCAGTGCGGGAACCGGAACAGGAGGATAGAGAGGAAGAGGAAGAGGAGGATAGTGAGGAGGAGGAGGTGGAGGACACGGAAGAACAACGTCTACTGCTAAAAAAACAGGTACAATCAGCAAAACATCTGTGTTAAGACACTCATGCATGTATCTCAATGAAGACTTTGAGAGTCTGAGTATGTGTACTTTTAAAATAAAATCAATTGAAATTTTAAAACAACTATGGTAGTCGTTAGAATGAAGCGTCCTGCTAACAATGTAGCATTTATATTATAGACTAGACTCTTGAACAGGCGTGTATCTAACGTAGAGTACAATTTTCTCCTAGTCACTGGCCTCAGCTGAGATATATGATCAGCACTTTCATAATTTGCAGGTTGAGCAGAAAGCGGCTCAAGTGCGTGAGGAAGAGGACCGCGCTGTGGGGACGGTGAGCTGGGGCGTCTACTGGCAGTACTTCAGCGCCGGAGGTGAGAGCCGTCTGCTCCCATCTGTCAACAACTTGTCCAATGTTTTCATACATGCGTATAACCATACCAACACGCCTTTACAATTCTATTGTAAAAACAACAGGACTTAGCCATTAGGAGTTGTTAACATGTGTAGTATTTGTAGTATTAAAAGGATACTGAAGATCTTGAAACTAGTAGAATATTGTATTAATTTGATTTGTTTGATGAATAAAACAACGAAAAAGAGAATATAGTATAAAATGTGTATATACAGATACTGAATACTATTACAAAGTAAGTGAGAACATTGCTGGTATGGGGCAATCTAGATCTTTTATCTTTTCAAACATTGATGACATTATGAACATTGTAGGTTGCATTATGAATACTCAGTCATTCATGACAATACATGTACCATGTTAAATGTAAAGAGAGGCCATTTACCACCATCCTCATCTCGGGTTTATTCTTCATTGTACAAGCTATTGAAAATAACCCTGCATACAAAGGGACCGTTTTGCATGGAACATTGGCTAAGCCCTCTGCCAATCAGAAGTTAAGAATGACATTACTTCAGCTGTTAGTCATCACTGCTCATCGTGGTAACCACAACGCACTGACTGTGATTGGTTGTTCATTGCTTTTCTTGCCAATATTCTAATCACCTGGCATTGAGACAAGTTGTTTTAAAAACGTCACATAAAAATCGATGGCAACCTACGGCTAGATACTGTAAGACTGCTTACAGGCAGCGTGATATTGCTGTGAGCCGCCTGTGTTTAACTACGTGACTTCTATAAATTGTTCACAAACATTCCACCTCTCTACACAATACACTCATTTTCCACTGCTATGCCAAATATACTACATGTTTGAAATTTATGGTAATAGGGACAATTTAAAAAAAAAATGCGCTAATGTGATATTTGAGCATTATTTATTTGAACCTTAAAACTGAAGGCCAGCTATGAAACTTATATGTATGCATTTACATTATTCGTTTACAACTTATCATTAAATTATAAATTTACATTCTCAAAAATGTTACTTAACTCTACTTTGTCAAATTTATGAATAACTTAACCTAACAACTATTTCCTTTCATAATGTATTTCTTAATATTAAGCATCATTGTGTATTTCAGGCAATGTGTGTGCATTAGTGTGCATATTTCTGCTGAATGTTTTAACCCAAGCCCTCTACAATGGCGGAGACTGGTGGTTGTCAGTTTGGTGAGTTTGGAGCTTTTATTAACATGAATGACCAAAGTACTGTATTACATGTGATCATACACTCCAACCTGCAAATCTTGAATGCTGACAAGTAAAATTTATGAATAACTCCAACAAAAATCCATTAAGCTCATTTGAGAAAAAATCAATTTTTCAAGAATAAAAGAAAAATGTCCAACTTTTGAAGTTTGAACTGTTCCAATGTAAATTTAATTTTAATCGTAATTTAGCATGCTGATGCTTGATTGTCACGAACAAAGTGAGTGTCATTCAAGCATCAGCATGCTAAATTTAGCATGCCTCTGGACCAATCAGAATGTAGTATTGGCGATGTTTTATGCACTGAGTGATAGAATGGTACATTCAAATGTGAATACCTACATTCATGTATCCATCTCTTTTTACTGTACAAGTATTACGCACATGAGCAGCCAATGGGATTTTAGGTTGCAAATAAGTCAATTTAAGGAGTGGGCTTTTACATGAATGTATGTAGTCACATTTTAATTTCAATGGTGAAGATTCGAAATGGAGTTCTTATTTCAGTATGGGTCTTAACATGATGGGGTGGGCCCTTGGATGGTTGTATATAGTATAATAACAACGTTTCAGGTCCGACGCAGATGACAGATACAGTAATGAGACGCACTTTCCCAACGGGACGTTCGCCTGCAACAAGACGATGCCTTGGGACTGTCTGGACACCGCCACCAGTGGATACATCTATGTGGGCTTCCTAGGTGAGACAACAGTCTAACAATGCGCTTGTCATCCTTGAATAGATTGAATATAGGGCTTTCACAACAGTGCAGAACTATTTACCCCTACATATGTGGGTTTATAGATGGAATCGTGATCAATGTTGTGGAAAGGCTTTTTTATATGAGTGGGTATTACATAGACATCTTCATATTACTCATCTATATAGCTCTCTACCCGGCGCTTTGAAACAGAAGGAACCAAACACAAGAGAACCTCCTCCTCCCCATTCTTCCCCTATGAACCAGCTCCATTAAATCCTCTGTATATATTTTTCCCAAGTCCCTTTCCCCATTCTTCCCTCTATACCCCTTCCTCACACCAGCTCCAGTTGGGAATAATGGTCTCACAACCTTGACGGATGGGATACACCTCCATCAGCTAAGATGTCTCCCATCGGCATAAGAAAAGTCATAGCCATACACACATCTACCATACACACACTACATGTATATGGCAATGATTGATCCCTCTAATATCCCTCCCACCAACTTCTGTTACCCCTGGTAAACATGTGTGGAACAGATTGAATGTTCCACCCTCCTCTACCCTTCCTTCGGCCGCCACCCCCTTCTTCTCTCCCCAACCCTCTCTATGCCATTCCTATATAAACAGGTCTAGATCAGTCTAAATGCATCTCCATCACCTTCCTACTGCTCGGGTTGAACCATGAAATCTGGAACAGATTAAATGCTCCTCCCTTCCTCACCAACATATCATCTGGCACCACCCCTCAACAAATCTGGGCTGGAACAGACATCTCTCAGTCCCCCATCCCTCACAACAGGATACAGGTCTGGGATAGATTAAATACACCTCCATCACCTTTCTTCCATCGTCATTTGTGACAGCCATACACACTACATGTATATGGCAATGATTGATCCGTCTAATACCCCCTCCCCCCAGCTACTGCTCGGATTGCAACAGAATAGATCTGGAGCAGATTAAATGTTCCCCCTTCACCTCATTTCCTCACAACCAACCATAACCCCCCCACCCACACACAGCCTTTCTGCACCCCTCCACAATATAGGTAAC
The DNA here is from genome assembly GCA_019095985.1 of Streblospio benedicti. Classification (NCBI taxonomy): domain Eukaryota; kingdom Metazoa; phylum Annelida; class Polychaeta; order Spionida; family Spionidae; genus Streblospio; species Streblospio benedicti. Next base: position 18,410,074 of record CM032659.1, read on the forward strand.
TGTACTGTGATGTGCAACGGGGGTACGTTTTACATTTTACTTACAGAAACGTTTAACATGGCGCTGTAAGCAGCATGACGAACATTTCTTAAAAATTCGTTTTTCTTTCGTCTGTTTGTTTGTTTGTACGTTTGTACGTTTGTATGATACTATGATCTTTATAGACTCCTAAAGGAATGATGCTAAAAAATCACAGAATTTTGTTTACTTATTATTAATCAAATTGGCCACCGTGAAAAATAAATCTAGCTAGCTGTAAGAATCCTGGTAGGCAGTAAGTAGTCTACAGTCGATAGGCTGCTTATTGTGCCAGTGCTGCTCCTCCAATGTGTACCTCGCCAATACTATCTCCCCACAACATGCAGATTAACAGGTCCCACTTAATCACAATGAACTGTCGGTGGAAGGTCTGATGTTCGTAGTGGGGCTGACTCTGCTGTTGGTGTGTAGGTCTGATGTTTGTGGTGGGGCTGACTCTGCTGTTGGTGTGTAGGTCTGATGTTTGTGGTGGGGCTGACTCTGCTGTTGGTGTGTAGGTCTGATGTTTGTGGTGGGGCTGGCGCGCACGTCCTCCATGTACCTGTTGGGCATACGCTGCTCCCGCACCCTGCACCGCCACCTGTACAGCGCCGTTGTCAGGGCTCCCATACGCTTCCACGACACCAACCCCAAAGGTAAGGGCAAAAATTAGTGCATTGCCATCAAAGCACATACAGATTTCATGGCAGTAAAGCAAAGTGTTATAGCATGATAGTAAAAATTGGTGTGTGAAAAAAGACGGTTCCATGGCATAATTCTTTTAGCATGATAGTGTAAGACTTGTCAAAAAAAAAATAAGTTGAATCATTGAGAATATATCAGTAATGTGATTTTTTTTCTGGTACATAGTATGCGAGAGTTTTAAGTTTTAAAAAAATGAGGAAGATATTTGTTTGTAATATTTGCATTGAATTAAAAAGTAGTTTGTTTGAAGTAAAAACTAATCTTTCTTTTCTTTTTCAGGCAGAATCATGAACCGTTTTTCAGGGGATATTTCTACAATTGACAACTCTATAGCAGATGTAATAGAAGACTTTTTGCAGGTATATGTAATAGGAATGTTTTGGGTTTAGTAGTTGTTATTACTTTGTTTCACATATTGCTATGGGCTAGTCTGGATAGATGTTAAAGATAACCAATTTAATAGATACTGGATTAAGGGTTCGCTTATATTATTATTTTTCTTTTTAAGCAGTTTTTTTGTCATCATTCTATTTGATAATTCAGCGAATAGAATGAAACTTATATTTTTGTTCATTTAACTGAACATTTTGTTTCACTAACCTTTTTAAACTATTGCAGCACTAACAGTTGGTGAAAATATTTGTGATAAGAATTTAATTTTTATTAAAAATTACTTATTTGTGTTATATGTGTTAACATGTTTAATTAAAAAAAGGTTCATTAAAATATATGCGATAATATAGAAGTATTGCATATTTTTGTGATTTATGTTAACACGGGGTGATGCCTTGTGACATCACGAAACATACAGTACAGGTCATCTTCAGCTCGGATAATCCACATTTATAGACAATTTGAGCAAATCATTATTTCCTCTCTTGTTTTTTTACATTTTTTATTTCTCTGATCACTCAAAACCTTTTGAATAACTAGAATTTGTTACTAGAATAACTAGAATTTTTAGAATTCCACACTCCCAATTAATTTTTCAACTTATTTTGACTATATATACATGTATCGTGTACGACAGTTTTGCCTCATCCCTATGCACGATTGAATGATTGAGCTGTATAACCAGGTTCTACTGTAGCAACTTTGCATGTAGCAGAATACACGAATGATTGAGCTGTATAAAACACTTGCTGGTCCATCTGTACATAAAAATTCCACCCCTTTTACTCCACTCCACTGTCAAGTCCCATTAGCCACTTTGCGTGTACATACGCCTGCCTGCGCTGCCCTGTAGACGACGTTCATCGTGGTGGGGTCGGTGGCGGTGATGTGCGCTCTCAACCCGCTCATCGCTCTGCTCATCCTGCCCATGCTGCTCGTGCTCGCCGCTCTCCGCCGCTTCTATCTCTCTGCCACCCGCCAGGTGCGCCGCATCCAGTCCGCAGGTGAGATTCTCTCCGCTACTTTCTCTCCTCCACTCGCCAAAGGTACTCTGAGTATCAGATGTCCTGAAGAGACCTCCGACGCATAACTATTCTCATTAAAAATTCTGACCAATCACAGGCTGTTAATCTATAACCATCACAGGCCGGTGATGAATATAAATGAGGTCAAGTGACCAATCACAGCTAAGTGTCAGATGGGTGTGGCGGATTCAACCAATCAGGTTGCAGTATTTAAACAGGTCACATAAATTATGTTAATCCACTCACTTGTAAAACATTTCAGAGGTCAATTTCCTTGGCATCTGATACTCAGAGTGGCTAAAGGATGCTTATTATCATGAATATGGAAGGCATTACCAGAGAAAAACAAAAATATTTCGAACAAAATTCTGCCCGGACACACATTCAGGATTTGAGATCGAGGATGATGACAACATTTGTTTGAATAAATTTTGCAGCTTTGAATATTGTTATTCGAAAGCTATTACATTTATTTGCATTTAACTTGCACTTCTTTATTTGATACTTGCCCTAGTTAATGGGAAAAGTGAAAAAATATATAACAATTTTTGGTGTAAATTTAGATAAAATGTGCAAAACATACTGGAAAAAAAGATACCGTGGTAGCCTTTTGTTGTACATGTACTGTGATGATTGAGGCCACCCTCAAATTGGAAGTTTAACATTTCAACAATTTTGTTGATCTCGATTAAAATTTCTATGTAATGGAGGCCCCTTAACTACTATTTTTTAGTGCTTTCATGTGAAAATTTGACGCACACAAAATTTTGATAAAATTTGTGGGTCCAGTGGAAACATAGCCGCTTATTTCTTTTAACCTTTCCTACCCTTCACGCTCATTTTGTAATGCACATATACCTTTGTAGGATAGGCCTACCTAATTCATAAAAACTGCACAGTTCCCAAATTGCTGCATAGCTCACTAAATTTTTCCCTTTTTAACTACCCTTTTTTGACAGGCATATGTACATAATGCACCCATACTCATCCATTTGTTGTATTTAGAACATACATGTATCTGTATTCCTATTAACCAGAAATATTATCTGTTCTTGCTTTCATGCGATTTACATTAATCAAATATATGTATTTTTATCATGTAGAAATGATATAGAAATTTTATTTTTAAGTGTGTTTATATTCACACAGACACATCACCACATCATTTTTCATGTTCTTCGTTGTTTGAACAGTCACGAAAATCAAAAATCATGTTCGTTCACAACTTTACGAGTTTACAAGTCTCTGTTAATTACTTTTATTAATTCATTTCTACGTTATTGAATTTCTCTACTTCATATTGACATATACATGTA
>CM032659.1:18413630-18447859 GCA_019095985.1 Streblospio benedicti
ACATTTGTTTGAATAAATTTGCAGCTTTGAATATTAAGTTATTTTATTACTTGCATTTAACTTCTTTATTTTGATACTTGCCCTGTTAATGGGAAAAGTGAAAAAATATATAACAATTTTTGGTGTAAATTTAGATAAAATGTGCAAAACATACTGGAAAAAAAGATACCGTGGTAGCCTTTTGTTGAGGCCACCCTCAAATTGGAAGTTTAATATTTCAACAATTTTGTTGATCTCGATTGAAATTTCTATGTAATGGAGGCCCCTTAACCACTATTTTTTTAGTGCTTTCATGTGAAAATTTGATGTAACACAAAATTTTGATAAAATTTGTGGGTCCAGTGGAAACATAGCCGCTATTTCTTTTTTAACCTTTCCTACCCCTTCACGCTCATTTTGTAATGCACCTATACATTTGTAGGATAGGCCTACCTACTTCATAAAAACTGCACAGTTCCCAAATTGCTGCATAGCTCACTAAATTTTTCCCTTTTTAACTACCCTTTTTGACAGGCATATGTACATAATGCACCCATACTTATCCATTTGTTGTATTTAGAACATACATGTATCTGTATTCCTATTACCCAGAAATATTATCTGTTCTTGCTTTCCTGCAATTTACATTAATCAAATGTATGTATTTTTATCATGTATAAATGATATATAGAAATTTTATTTTTAAGTGTGTTTATATTCACACAGACACATCACCACATCATTTTTCATGTTCTTTGTCGTTTGAACAGTCACGAAAATCGAAAATCATGTTCGTTCACAACTTTATGAGTTTACAAGTCTCTGTTAATTACTTTTATTAATTCATTTCTACGTTATTGAATTTCTCTACTTCATATTGACATATACATGTACCAGATATTGTTTCTTCTACCTCAAGTGCTTTATTTTATGTGTGACTTTAGCATCATAATATCTCACGGCTATATACTGCGTATAAAGCTGTGATTCAAACCCCTTAATATTTATGGAAGTTTTGACAAAATCCAATCAATCTCAAACCTCATTGCTGGTTCAGCGGCATTGGGATCACTAATAACAACGTGATTTTGATTTCTCAGCACCGCTTCCAAGTTACGCATGATTGCGTAGGTCTAACCCACAGATTGATTATGAGCATGGACTTGTAAAGGCACTGTTAATAATAAAGCTTTGAAACCGACGATATGACTTTAGCTGCTATTGCATGTGTTAGCGCCTTTGAAATGAGAATAAAACCCCAAACCTTACTTCTGCAATGGTAACGACCCCATCACCAGAATTCTTTATGCTTTAAGCTTTTGATGACAATTGTGTAAATAGTTCTGAGAAGCTTCATGCAGAGTATTTATCAGGTGGCGAGGTTTCAGTCCCAGTCCTTGAGGCTCAGGATCTGTGAAAAGCCAAATAACATTTTCAAGCCAGAAACATCGTAGATTTTTATACAGTGGCACATGCACAGCAAACAGGAAAACATCTGAGTCGAAGGGCAAGTGTCACAAGGCGATAACAGATCAAGCCAATTAATGACTGCAAAACAGTGGAAAGACCTCCAGCTGGCCACATGTGCAAAGTAAAATATGAAACGCAAGCATCCTTCTGCCACGCCGGTCTGTAATCTAGTCAAAATATTTAAGAATGTGGGAAGAAGAATGGCTGAGGCTGGGTCCCGGGCTGGGTCCCCTCGACCCACCATTTCCTGGCTAGAAGAGAAGCTGAGTTTTCGGAACCCCCGCCCCATGAATCTGCCACTGTGTTTTGTAGAACACTTTCTACGTGGCGGGCTGTGTGGTGGTGATGTCACTGCTGATCCCCTATGTCAGTCTACTCATCGTGCCTGTCCTGGTCATGCTCGTGGTGCTCCGAAAGTATTACCTGAAATCCAACCGCCAGATCGAACGGCAGTTTACCGCCTGTAAGATAACGATCAAATGGTGTAAGATAACCTAGGAAACCATCATCATATTTTATGGCTATATGTGTATAGACGTGATTCATCCCCCTTGATATTTGTAGAATTTGCTCTCATAATCCAACCAATCACAAGCTCCACTGCCAAAATGTTCCGCTGCCTTAAGCTCTATAATAGTAAACGGATATTGATTTTTTGGTATGCTGCATTGCATTGCTTTCACAGTAATCTATCCGTCAAACCCACGGCTAGATACTAATATTGTTACCACATGGATTTGTAAAAGGCAGCATAAAGTATAAATGCGTGAGACCGACGATGCTAAGAAATGTTCAAAGAGTGTATCGACAGAATGGGGTCGGACGGGCAGTCAATTATTCAAGTTCACGAGAGAGAATTGCTTAAGTATGACCTGAAAACCAACTGCCAGATAGACCATAAGGGAACTTGTGTCAGGAAAGCAGCTTGAAAAATAACAATCCGTACAATTATGCTACAAAACTACTGATGCCACGTATGAAGTGTCAGGTTATGGTGTGATCATTTGGGGGTTATTTAGCATAGATAATTTATTCACTAAGAAGTAAATGTATTTGAGGTGTTGAATTTATTTTGGCTTCAATGAAACCATTACTCATTTCACTATGACTATATCCCACTCAAATGTTAGTAAGACGTAAGGCTCGAGTTAGAGTCATGTCCATGCTATGGTCACCATCAAAATTTCACAAAACAAATATTTATTTACTCTCTAAGAACTTTTTCTCGATTTTGTCTTGTTTATAATATTATGTAAATCAATGAGATCGCATTGGAGATATGTACACATTGTATGTACTGTGTCACACATAGTGAAAAATGCATAGCACCTTTAACTTAGCACTCAATGTGTTTTGTGTTACTAACCATAAAACAAAAGAATTAATCTATTATGTATGTAATCATCATGAAATAAATTCTTATCAAATGAAATGAACAAAAGAATTAACACGCATGCCACAAGCACAATAGAATCTAGTTTAAAATATGTGTGCCCTTCAATACCCACTTTTTGGTCAACTAAGAACGTAGTGATTGTTGGACTGTGCGTGCCTTGCAGCCCACAGCCCGATGCTGTCCCACCTGACGGCCACCCTGGACGGCATCCACACGATACGCGCCTTCAACAACCAGCCCATCCTCATACGGGTACGTCATCGATGTCTCTGTCTTGTTTAATGACGTTTATTTGTGACACTTGACTCTGAACGCTGTGACGCCATCTAGGACATTGTCCCAGATATGTGCAAGGTCGAAGGCCACAATTGTTCTAGATGACGTCACAGCACCAGCTTTTTAAGTTGTTTTATTATGAATAAAGTAGTGTGGTAAATACTGTGCACATGAACCTGTGCAGAACATTTGTAGCCAGCTTCTAAACGACCAGTAGAATGGGTTTTTAGGACATACATGATGAGACCTAATACCATATGGAATGATTAACTTATTTTGAGATAAATCCATTTAAACTACTGTCATAATATTTTCGGACATTTTTCCATGTCCATTGTCTGAGACTTGATTCTGTCACCAGGTGGCAGCGCGTGACATTTAAGGAAGTCAGTGCTGCCATCTGCTGACGGAAAGAAAGTCTCAGATGATGGACATGGAGTAATGTCCCATAATATTAAGACAGTATGTTTAAATGGATTTATCTCAAAATTAGTCAATTATTCCATATAAAACAAGAAACCCAATGAATCTGTTTACAAGTCTACTGGCAGACAGACATACATAATTATATATTTTAATCAAGATAATAGTCCAATAATTTACATTGAGCTTTAGATAGGAACTCCTATCTTGATCACAATGACGTCACGAGTCATCCCCCCATCCCTATTCCGGGATGGCGTCAGTTTTCTGATCTGAATGGCTTACTTGACTCCTCTTTCAAAATACTTGGGTTCAACACACAGGACTTTCCCGCGTGCACAGTGACCACTCGTGACATCATTCTGATCAAGATAGGAGTTCCTATCGAAAGCTCAATGTAAATTAGTGGACTGTCATCCTAATTAGAATATATGATTATGTAGGTCTGACTATCAAATCCAGGATAAATGGACCTCCATCAAACTATGTCTAATGGGGTTTGTGGTGTGCAGGACGCGGACGGTCACTACGACGCGCTGACTGGCACCTGGTTCACCTCCATGTGCGTCTTCACCTGGTTCTTCTTCGGCATCAGCCTCGTCTCCGGCGTGTTCAACGTTCTCGCAACGTTTGCGTGCTTGCTGGTCAAGGACTTCGATCTCATAAGTGAGCAAAAAACATGCTAAAACTCAGGGTTTGACAAAAATTTCCTCCAAAAAATATAGCCGGCAGTTGCCTCTGTTGCCTCATATGGAACTACCACCCTGCCATGTAAGATTATTCATTTGATTTGGTTGAAGTTAAATGGTCCTGATTTTCTAACTGGCCTTCTCTTCATTAAGTTACACTAAAATTGCATAGAACGTATATGTACAATACATTGTGAATTGAATAACAAACTTGACCTCCGTGAGGGTGTTTCTCCTGGGATTACAGCTTGAAGTGGACACAATTTAGAGAGAATATTTATAAGTTAGGGTACTATATCATGTGGAAATATCAAAGTGTGCAGTCTACCCCTCCCCCCCCCCCCCCCCCCGCCATGTAACAGGATGTGGTGGAAGCTAAATGGTCCTGATTTTCTAAATGGCTATTAGATTACCTTGTGATTTGAATAAGACACATAGCTGTGCTTCTGTAGGTGTGGAGACGGGGCAGATCGGGCTCATCCTCAGCTACATCACGTCCCTCATGTACGTCACCCAGCACGCAGTCAGACTCAGCGCAGACGTCGAGCTGCAGGTCAGTGCACCGGCCAGGGTCAAAGGGTCAAGCTGAAAGGTCAGTGCAGCTAGCAGCTACAGGTGATGCATTGGGTCAGAGGTTAAACTCCAGGCCAGTGCAGCAGCCAGGGTCATAGGTCATGCACCCACGGGTCAGAGGTCAAGCTGAAAGGTCAGTCGCTACTAGCAGGTCAGGGGTCATTATACGATAAGGTCATTGGTCGAGCTGCAGGTGAGAGATCGTGCAGAAAAGTCGGTGACAGGTCAGAGTTGAAGCTACTGAAAGGTTAGAAATCACTGAAACATCTGTGTTGGGTTGGAGGTGAAGCTCTAATTTAGACTCGGGTAAGAGCATTGGGAGATCCACACAGATCATGTAAGCATATTTTTCTAAAGTAAAGCTATTGTTAAAATGAATGCTAAAACTCTGGTGCACATTTTAGATGGTGTCGGCTGAGCGTGTGATTCGCTACTCCAAGATCGAGCCAGAGGCCGAGCTGGAGACTCCGCCAGATGTGCAGCCGCCATCTCAGTGGCCCGATAAGGGGCACATCGTGTTTGATCACGTCTCATTTGCATATTCCACGGACTCCCCACTCGTGCTGAAAAACATCTACTGTGAGATTCAACCGTGTGAAAAGGTAAATCCTACATTTACATGTAGATGTAACATAAAGGCAATGAATTATGGACTAGTTTCACACATGAAGTGGTGATGTTGTAACAGGACTCTATCATTTCACCATGGTGGCTGATTAAGATTAAGCCTGTGTTTATCAGTCGGCATTTTGAAAATTGTTTGTTCTTGAGTTTCTGATACACTTAACTAAATATCTCTTGAAATCTGAAACCACAAGCACTCATGCAACTTTATACCTATAACCTCATTCTACTAGATCTCTACAAAGATATTTATGACACCAAAACCTGCAGGCACAAGAAGCGGCACTGCTGACATTCTTGTAGTGTAAAGATTTTTGACTGCTCCAGATTGGCATTGCTGGCCGTACAGGAGCGGGGAAGAGTTCGCTGATCCACTGTCTGTTCCGGATGGCTGAGCCGGTGGGACAGATCCGGATCGACGACGTGGCCATCAATGAGCTGGGACTGCATGCCGTGAGGAGTGCCATCGCCATCATACCACAGGTGGCCACTTCATGAATATAACGCGATTATAAGATGGCTCTAAAATTGCACTACAGGGCTAGTGCCCTAGTGTCCTAGGCACATAAAATCGAAGTCAGGGCACATCAAGTCTTAGACTTCTGTGCCCTGATGGGCACGCCATAAAAAAGTACCAGTTATTATATTTTAGCCAAACTTGACGATCATATCCACCATGTTGATATTCCCTATGGTGAAACATAGTAAATGAAGTTTTCATGTTGATCTGATAGTTGAACTATTTTTTGTTTTCATTTTTTATTTTTTTTATTTTGGTGTCTGCGGTTTAGCTAAAAATTTTCAGGGCACATTAAAATGAGTTTAGGGCACATGGATTTGTACCATCACATACCCTGCTGGGCACGCGTAAAAAAAATTATTGTTAAGCCCTGCACTAAAGCGATCACTAGAACTTTAAACATACACTTGATTCGAGGAGATTCACCAGAAAATATGCAAAATCAGCAGTTACGTTCATCAATTGTATTGATAAGGATAACAAACTCTCGTTTTAAAGATGAAAATCAAGTGTTCATTAAAAAAACTGCTGAGTTGCTTTGTCAGTTTTAGCCCAGTGACAGACCAGTGAAAACTGCATTCTACATGGTCACGGTCAGTATCTATATCTTCTGAATAAACCTGTTGAGTACATTGTTTTGGCAGGACCCTGTTATGTTCAGTGGCACAGTGCGGCGGAACCTGGATCCCTTTGACGAGATGCCAGACCACCTCATCTGGAACGCTCTCGAAGAGGTCAGTTCTCAAGAACATCCCATGATACAACCATCCAACGGCCCACCCTAATGTTAAAGCCCATCCCAACTTTTGTACCATATAAACATCTAGCCCATTGGAATTCTGATGTACAGTCGGACCTCTTGCTCTTGCCTCTGATAACTTGATTTTTATGTATAACTTTAGGGAATAATCATTTCCTTTTGTGTTTTGGTTATTAATTAATCAGTCTGATAACTTGAAATTTCAAATCTGCTCTTCGTTTGCATTTTGTTCTTAAATTCTGATTGCAGTAGGAATGGAAACTTATTTTTTATTTTTAGCATACTTTAACATTATATTAAAATAAACTATGTTATAATAAAGGCCTTTCAGGCTTTGTCCAGAGAAGTTTTTTTTAATAAATATTATATGAAAATTTTGTACAGTGATCAATGTAATCACTATATGTTTCAAACAAAAATCTATAGATACAGAAAGTCAACATAATCCTGTTTTTTCCACATATAGTCAGGTGGCTTAATAAAAATACTGCGTGCTATCAGGCGGAATGCAAGATGTATTAATATAACTTCTTTAGTTTTTACTGATATTGCTACCATATTTCACTGAGTGCCCTCACCCCCGGCAACAGGTGCAGCTACGGCCTGTTGTGTCAGCACTGCCTGAGGGTCTGGGGAGCGCCGTCACTGAGAGTGGCGCCAACTTCAGCGTGGGGCAGCGCCAACTGTTTTGTCTGGCGCGCGCCGTGCTGCGAGGCTGCAAGGTGCTGCTGCTCGACGAGGCTACTGCCAACGTGGACAAGAGGTACTGTAGAACTAGAAATGTTTGCGCACGATTTAATTTGCGAATTTTGTGGGTAGGTTCAAAAACGCAAACTTAAATAAACAGCAAACATTAATAGCCTATGTCAAGTAGATCCAGGATGGACAAAAATTGCAAAAGTAAATAGTCACAAAAAAAATTGTACATGTATACAAGATTCATGAAATATGGTATGCAGCATGTGGTCGCATTTTCTTTTATTCTTTCTTCTATTTCTGCTGCTCTAATGTGGTCTAAATCAAATCTACTTTGATGTTTTATATATTTTTATTTACTCTATTTACTTACTATATTTGTGATGTATACTATCATCATTTATTTTCATTACTATGGACTGTATGTCTGAATTGAATCAAATCAATCAATCTATCAAATCCTAAATTTATTTTAAACAGGCCCTAATTATTCCTCATTCAGAGGGTGTGGCCTGGCTGCCCAGTCTGGATCTCAACCGTCCCCTCCAAGCCTTTCGGTCATTTGGATCTACCAAACTCATGCCCAAACTTGAATAAATGTAAATATAAATATACACGTACCGGCACATTCGCGTGTCCGTTGTTGCAGGACGGACGAGCTGATCCAGCGGACCATTCGGACGCGCTTCGCCGACTGCACGGTGCTCACTGTGGCCCACAGACTCCACACCATCATGGACTCGGACCGCATCATGGTGGGTGCAGCCTCCTGTCAGCTCTACTGCTGTATTAGTTCTACTCTCTCTGTTTTCTATGGCAAACTGGGGAAAATATATACAGTTGTTCATATGTTGTATTAGTATCTGATGTTTGGGTTTGGAATGTATTTGTATGGTATCGCTGCTAATTATATCAATGGAATTATCGCTGGCCTATTGGTGTGTTTCTAGGTGATTTCCAGAGGTAAATTGACCAAGTGCTACCACTTTCATAATGCAATTGCTCATTTCCCATATTAGATACATTTATCACAATATGTCACTTTGCATTCAGTTGAGCATCATGGGCCCATATCAGGTTTTTGCTCATGTTCAAATAACCTTGTTATTGTTGTACTTCAAGGTGATTGATGAAGTTTGCATATAATATTGTGGACCTCTCTAATTATATTTTTTTGTGTATTAACATGAAATTCCAAATGGTAGGGAAATGAATGAACTTCTGAGATTCGTTTCTATTTCTAGGTGATTGACAGCGGCCAAATCGTAGAGTTTGACACGCCCTTCCGTCTGCTGCAGAACAAAGACGGCTTTCTGTATCAGATGAGTCTACAGACGGGACCGACAGAGCACCGCCGCCTGTACGAACTAGCAGAGGCAGCGCACGTCACCAGCATGAGTCTAACCGGCTGACCAGTTTTTATGTGTCTGTGAGAACAGACGTGAAGTGGACGATGCTAGGATAATTTGATAGGAAATTATATCACAATAGCAAGTGCTCAGGGTCCTTGAACGAGTTCACTGTGTTGTAATATAAAGCATGTTCTGCACATATCAAGGCATGAGTCTAACTAGAACGCTCAAATTGGTTAGGCTGCAATTTTGTACCTTATATGACAAATTATATGCCCATATGATTTTGGACAATTTAGGGGTTGGGCTTTTACAGTATATGAATATGGGGTTGGGCGTCTACTATATATGAATGAGTACTTACATGGGAATTTTAGTATTTATTTTGATACTGAGGGCTTTATAAGGTTGAATAAGGTATGTTTTGTAAAGTGATCTCAATTTGTCAATTAAAGAATATGTTAGTGGGAAATAATTTTCCAATTCAATAGCAAGCAATTGAGATTTTTTGTAATATTTTCTACAATGTAGAAGATCTCTCTGCTAATTTTTAGCAATAATAATCACTTTTCAGCTGAACGGCTGCTGTGTTTGTTATGATATTCCTCACCTAGGACAGGAAGCAGGTTACATAGCCTCAATAAAGTAACATCATGACTATGGACACCAAACAAGACAGATCGATGCGAGGATAACATGTATGACTGGACAGTCAGAAATGTTTCCTCTAATGATTATTGAAGCAAGTAGTGAGAATACCAATTTAACATTGTAAACGCCAGAATGTTATTGTAAAGCATTTATCTTGATCATAATATCTTGTCATATTAAAGTATTTTATTTGTGAAGTGGATGAAGATTTTTAATTTTATATGTTCCTTTTTATTTTGGATGAAACGGTTAATTATGTATGTATTAGTGTACTGTGTTATAAAAGTTTCTTTTATGAGCTAAGATTTTATTCGAATTGTATAAAAGTGTTAGTCATATGAAAGTTGAGTTGACTGGTGTGTCGTTGTCAGCTGTATATGTGTATGGTGTTAGTTTACTCTATATTCTACTCAATAATTTCGGTAAAGTTTTATGTAATCTATTAGATATAATACTGGTTACATAATAACCGGTGTGTGAAATTTATGACGGCGCCATTTGCCAATGAGAATAAAAGTATGATAAAATCCAATGTTGTCTGAATTTTAAAACAGCACTTTTAGAATACAAGGCTCTATCCAAAATTGGTTATTTTTGTATGATTTAATAAACAACATTGAGATGCTATATATTTTTTTTTTAAATTCACGGTAATAATATTTCAAACGTTAGAGCTACATGTATTTTCATGTCATCTTTTTTGTATCAAAGAGAATATCTGAAAATGTTTTGATTAGTTATTTATTTTACCGTATTTAATTGTAAATACACATGTATATACAAATTATTTACTTTTTAAAATAAAAAAATTACAAACAAAATACTGCGACTGTTTTAGGCGATTAGGCCTTTTCATTTTGAAAGTAAGTATAAACTAGATAATTAGGTACAAAAATGCAAAATTGAAATAATGTGAATATAAAAATAAATGCTATATCTAATAAATTATAAACGGGCAAAACGGCTATTTGAAATAAATGAAAACAGCTATGCAACATGATGTATATTTTTTCTACACACACACTACCTCTATTGAGGCTTGTCTATAATATGGTATTGTATATTAGAATATATCACAGTAAATTCAAAGGAATATACCACATCATTAGATTGGATATATGGCTAGACCTTAGATACGTTTTTTTTTTTCAAACAGAAGACATTATCAAAGTTACTGGTAATTGCATTTGACAATAAACTTCAATCAAGTTGGCTAAGAGTAAAAATGTACTACAGTGTACTCTAGTTAATGCAAAATAGATACCAAGCATATTCAATTACACAGTTAAATTAGTGACAGCTCATAAAAACTTATTAAATCATGAATCTTTGCTCAAACCGTGGAATACACATATGGGAAACTTCCATGGGTAAAGACTGGTGTTTTATTATGAATAACTTCATCTTGTCCGCTCATCCGAAATTTGAGTCAAATTTATTTGCTGTACATTTTCTATGTGTCTGCAGAATACATTTCACTGTAAACTCTATTTTGGATAACTCATAGTTTTTTTAGTCACTCCTTTTCAGTTCAACTCAAACAGGTTCAACTACAATTACAAAAAATATTGACCATTGCAGCCTATGGACACTGAAACTTTAGGATGCCAGCTTCTCCAGAACTGCCCTTCAAACATTTCTGACGAGCTTGGAATCCCACATAAGAGGCATCTCCTGGAAGCATGCATTTATTCAGTTGAAAATACAATTAATACATGTATCGCCACTAAGTTTACATTCAAAAAGAAAAAAAGTGAAAAAGCGAGAAAAAAATACATTGATCACAAAATCCTGGTCACATTGTTATAGATTATCAAATATTCGAACACAAAATATGGCAAATCCAGGATTTTCAGTATGCAAAACAGACCATGGAAATGGTCAAAATGATGAAACGGTTGGCCAGAAGAGGGAGATTGAACTTTTTATTGATTGGTTGTGGAATTTCCCAACCTGTAGCTGTGTATAGCTGTGTAGATACACTGGTGCCACCTGTCAACTGGAAGCTAGCCCCGTTGGTATGTGTTGTAACTGACCCTGACACACTGTCAGCACTGCTTCTGAAGCCAGAAAGATATACTTGTACTATGGTATGCATAGATAACTGTTATATTGTTTAATGTAGTGTTTAAATGGTAAACTGCATGTGGTCTCATAGTAGATATATATTTTGTTTCTTCTTAGCATGCAATACTTGACAAGTACTGCATGGTAAGAATATATATATATATATATATAATTCAATATGTAACTGTTATATTGGTACACTTCATCCTAAACAGGTTTGCAAGAGGGCAAACATACAGGTACATGTACATGTAGCTTGAAAATGCAATATGGAAATGTTTGCATCTTATTGAACATCAGATAACGGATTACTAGGCCTATGCATACGTCCTTGACTCTGTGTGTAGCATCCAAACTGTTTACACAATCCTCAAAATTTTTACTTGTATATCATCTTAATGTGCCAGCCTTTTATTTGACATGATACTCACGTGAGCGTGCACTGCGCCTCTAAGATGTTCACCTCCACGTCAACAGTCTCTCCGTCACTGGCACACCTGTAGTCACAATTGAAGGGCTCTAGAACTTCACCTCCTTTATTTAACAGTGGTGGCACTGACACAAATTTGTATATTGCAAGTAACACATTTATCAAAAATACATAGCATAATCCATTATTTTACTGTTTCTATTTGACTATATAGACTCCATGGATACCAATAAATCATTGTGCATATAAATATACCTTTCTATTAGACCATATGACCGTTGCTCGCAACTGGTTCATACAGAGAGATGGTCTCTTTTTGGAGGAAGTTTTGAATACTTTTGATTGCCACGGAGCACCTTCTGCGTTAATATGTTCAATGAGTAGTGGCTATCATTATTAGAATTACCGGTGGATAAATAATCTCACGTGCATAGGTGATAGCGTTTTACAAAGGTACATGTAAAGCACTCTTATATATATTAAATCCTAAGAAAGACTGCTCACCTGTACTGGTGAGGTCCTTAGAAAGGCTGCTCACCTGTACCCGTGAGGTCTTTTTAAATAGGCATGCTTACCTGTACCCGTGAGGTCTTTAAAAAGGCAGCTCACCTGTACTCGACACACGCGCCGTGCGTGGAGGACGGAGTGAGGTGCGTGATGTACGTGCCGTACTCGGAGCCGCTTCCCGGATGCCGTGACGTCACCACCAACGTCACAGACTCACTGGTCGCCTGGAAGAGGTGATAATGGTGAAAATAAATGCCTATTTGATGCATTGTTTAAGTAGACAAAGACATTCGTTGAATGATTGACACTTCACTTGATTCTGGCAAGTGATCGACATCAACAACCATTTTTTTTTAAAGCAAAATAGTGTGAGCGAATAGTTTTATCATAAAGACCTTTCCATTACCTGCTGAAAGCCACTTTTAAGACACTTCTCCACCCACATTACATCAACCCAGACAAACATTCTAAAGCACTCAATAAACCAACTCACTTCTACAAAAATAGGTAAGGCACATGCTTTCCGCTGATCTGAGGCTCCTGCAGGAATGTACCAATCATCTGCTGCTAACAGTTGGGGAGGCTCGTTTTCCAGGACAAAGTTCACCTTCAAAACGCCAATGTTTAATCTGACATGCCACAGCAATAAATAATTATAAAGTAAATGATAGATATATATTTTTGCATGTGGGATATTTCCAGGGAAACCTTGCAAATGTAATAATCACTTTCCTTAGAGGGTGTTATTATTGGACAACGTTTTCACAAACCAATACATATGAATTCTTTGGAACTCCCAGCAGGGGCTCCAAAATGTGATGGACAAACACCACAACATTTCACAGCGAATCAGATCTCTGCATTCAAAAGGTACAATCGGGGCGTATTTTTAAGAAAGCGGTATGTGGTGGAAAGTGCAAAAAAGGGGGATGTGGGATTTCAAGGAAGTCAGACGTGAAAATAGGGCCGGAAAAAATAGGGATATGGGGAAAAGACCCTCAAAAAGGCTGTGAGATTTCAAGGAAGTGGGATTGAGAAAAAACATTAAAATTTTTGGCATGTGTGAAAAAGGAAAACAAAATGGTGTGGGAAAGGCAAAAAATAGGGATGTGGGATTTCTTAACACATTTTAAACCCCTCACTCACCTGGTGGTTGAGTGTTTTTGAGTTCTCGCAGCCGGCCTTGCTCCAGCGGTTGGACAGGACGCCGCCGCCGCCTCGGCTGTCACTGATCAGCACCAGGCGGGTGGCCGATGTGTCAGCACCCAGGGTGAAAGCTGACAGAACGCACCAATACTAGGTCAGTACAAACAGAAGAACCTCTCTATCAAGACTACTTATGGGACCGACTTAATGTGGTCTCATCATAGAGGTGGTGGATTTTGTAATTGGCAAACAAGGATAGAGACTAAATCATTCCCTCGTCTACACCATCACTGGGTCTGGTTGAAACTAATCACCTAGTGGCCAAAATAGGTACAGTAAAACCTCTCTATTAGGACCGCCTTTGGGCCCAGTGTTAGGTGGTCTCAATAGCAAGGTGGTCTCTATACAGAGGTTCATTTTGGTAGCTTTCTGGGACTGTGAAAAGGGGTCTTACTATAGAGGTAGTCTTTATATACTAATAGAGGTGGTCTTAATTGGAGGTTCTACTGTACTACGATCGTGATCTAACATTTCTATCAGCAAACAAGTCTATGTCCTACCGTCCGTGGTCTCGGCCGTCAGCGCCTCCCCGCGCCACGCCGCCGTCACCGTGACCGGCGCCGCGGCACACTCCACCGGCACGCACGCGGCACCGTCCGCCGCCCGCGTCACGCCCCACGCCTGCGCCGTGCCCGTCCCTACAGTGACCACAGCGCCCTCGAGAGGTCGGCGGGACGCGGGACTGTAGGCTGCTACCTGATGGTGGAGGAGGACAACTGGTTGTGTGATACTGACTTTCTAGAGTCAACTAGAATAGACTAATAGTTGTTGGTTGCGGGATTAGAATTGTTCCATTTGGTTTATGTAAGTCTAAACGTGTCTTAAATCTCGTCTCTATTGTAGAGAATATTAAACTGAATATTTTTTTGTAAAAGTCAGTGGACACATCACAAGAAATAAAAATAATATCATTTTTCATGTCTTAGGGAGAAATTATTAAGTAAAAAGTATATTCTTGCTTTATAAAGATGACAGAACGTTGTTGCATAAACCATTACAGAATTAAACATACACCAATATGACATCTTGAAACAATTGCATAAAAGATTAGCAATCTCCAATCCATTGTTACATACTTGAAATAAAAAGATGCTCACATACCTTGAGGTGACATCTCTTGCTCTCGGCAACTGCGGTACCAATGGCCACATACGTCCATGACTTGATCGAAGCACCTGCCCGCTGGTGAGCACCATACTCTGACCAATCAGGAGACGAAAACTGCCAGCTGGGTGAGTGCAGCTCTCCAATGGCGGTCCAGATACCGGTGGCGGGGTGCAGGAACCACACAGTGGTGGCTTCTAGGTCGCTGATATCGCCCCCTGGGGTGCTGATGATCGTGCACTCGCCCACCACTACCAGTGGCTCCCCGGAGGCGTCCGTGATGACAAACCCGGCCAAGGCGAGGATGCTGATGGGCAGCAGTTCCCCTCCTGCCTCCGGTGTCAGTTGACCCTCAGAGGTACCTGGCCTGTGCACGGTGTCTGCCGAGCCTGTGGCAATGTACAACTTGGCTGTGCCGGAGAACGGGGTGCCATCTTTGTACACCAGGCTGTTCCCAGGAATCACCATCTCCATGCCAGTACCATCGCCCAACGGAATCGTTGTGCCGCTACCCGCAGGGAACTCACTCGGCCCCTGCTCTTTGGCCAGGAACACATCCATGGTGGTGAAGTTTCCGCTGTGGGTGACATCATCAGGCATGGGCAGGATGACAGGCATCTGTGGCATGCCATCTTCACCTCCAAAACAAACCGCTCGCTCGCCTTCGTCTTGACCAATGGCCACACTGTAGGTTCCATCGGCATCGGTCTGGCCAATCAAGCTGCCGTCTGGGGATGTGATGCTGACGCCGGCCACGGGGGAGACACCAGCTCCGTCAGGCACGTAGACGGTGCCTGTGACGTGGCGGTAGGGCCCCACGCCGGTGCCATCAGCATTGTCAGAGCTGCAGTCCTGGCAGGCGCACGCAGTCACCACGCGGGGCAGTGTGAAGCCGAACTGGGCGCCGCATGTCACAGCCAAAGTCTGCAGCAAAACAATGCCAAAACAATGTACTGATCCAAGGCTCCGCCCATAAATACGTATTGACCAATCAAATCACACCACATGTCACTCACAAACAAACGCACGTGTTGCTTGACTTGTTGAGGCTATTCTTCCCTTTCATATTAGCCGATAATCCAAACATTTCTAGGCAACAACACCACCATCAAACGGGCCGTTGTGATGCCCGGGATAAACCGCCAAATCCCAGCCTGACAGCACTCATAAACAGCCAGAATCTAAATGACTCGGCTATGGGAGTTGATAACCTGGGCCTTTATCAATTTATCAAAAATCAGATCTTAATGAGATTGGTGATGAATATCATTATTTATTTGTTTGTCCTAGATTTGATAGTGATAGTCAAGCTTTCATCCCACAGTATTTCAGGAGACGCCCAATTTTTATTTTTTATTTTTTGATTTGATTGTTTATTCGATATTACTAACCGTAGTAAGCTGATGAAAATCTAAAAATTTGTCAGAATGATAATGCATGATTGTATTAACCAATAGACTGTCTGCTTTCTACTGTGATAGCTTTCACAACTTTTTACTTCTATAATGTTCCTTATTTTTCATTGCCTGTTGAAAGTGTTATAATATGTTGTAATAATTATGCTGTTGTCATTTACTATTTACTTTATACTGTTCTATTACATGGTGCAATCTCTTTGCAAAATAGATTTGAGATTAATTTCAAAATCAATCAATAATCAATCAATCAATCAATCAATCAGATATCATAGCCTTCAGAAAAGCTCCACCCACCTGTGTGGCGCTCGGCTGGCAGCACGTGTTCTGCCCGCCGCACGTCCCCACCGCTCCCTGCTCGCCGCAGCCGCCGCCCGCGCACCGCCCCACGTCCACGGCCGTCACCCCGCTGACCCCGCCCTGGTCGGCCGAGCAGCCCGCAGGCAGCGGCAGCCGGCGCTCCAGCGGCGTGGTGGCGCACGCACTTGTGTCTGCAGGGTAGGATGAGAATTTTAGGCGATGATTTGACATTCACTAAGGTTAATAATGTTAACTTATGACAGTATTCAAGAGGACAAGAGATAACACTGGTGTGGTAGAACTCACACACTCTCTCCCTCCTAGAAATTCTGACATCACATGTTTTCATTACCCTCACTGATGAACATTCTGACTATATTGTCTTCATCCCCACATGCAATATCTAACTTGGGGATTGATACTGGGTAGTTTTTATGAACGAGGGTAGTATAGAGTTATTGGTCAACTGTACATAACTTGCCAACCGATAAGTGCATATGTTTAGACTGGGTATGACGACTCAGATCAAAAAAAATATGATGACACAATGTGACATTTAAAAATAAGAAGACCGTCTAAGTTGACATCAATGAGCAGGAATGTCAGCCTCACGTACCCGTGACTGTGAGCGTGGCCGGCCGTGACACGGCGGCGCCCGCGTCCCCCACCGCCTCACACGTGTACTCTCCCGCCTGCCCCGCCGTCAGCCCGGTCAGGGTGAGCTCGGGCGCCGCGCCCCGGGCCACCTCCACGCCGTCATGGTACCTACAGGCGCATAGCAGGAGAGAAAGGGTGACCAAATAGATAAATGTAGACGTGGTGGGGATCAAAGTGTTGCTCTCATGACATTTTACATCTTTTTTTTTTACATTTGTTCATGGTACCTACAAGCGGACAGCTGAAGAGAAATCTTGACCATGACTGTATGAACCGTCTATTGCAGTTTCCAGTCCAGCCCCACCTTACCCTCGCCCCGACCGTTAGCGTGCGTCGCCAGAGTTTGTTGATTAGCGATTGCCCGCCAGTAGACTAGCGGCCACTTGGTCACTTTGAAAATGGACCCCAATCACCGGCGGTAGAGCAAGCTACACAAGCTACAACCTCTCTCATTTTGTTCAGTAGGTGCTCATGCCTTCAGAAAATAGGGATGTACTCAAAATATCTGGTGCGAAAATATCTCAAATCGCCCGTTTCCATGGTAACCTCCACGTATAAGTTGGAATCTACACACATATGTGGAGGAGGAAAAGGTTATAAAGGATCACGAAATCCGATTGACACATCAATCGCCCATATATATGCAATACAAGGTACAATTCCGTCACATTGGACACATGGGGTTAAATATTCTTTGCACGATTTATCATAGTGGAAGTACATCTAGGTTTTATGTCCTTAGAAAGTGATTTACGTGTATATAAGTCGACAGAGAAGTATTTCATTGATGGTCCACTGATAGGCGCCTATTGACGGCTCATTCATCAAGTATTTCTTACGAAGGTTAGATAAGACTGTGATAGTCTACAAGATACAAGAGTTTTACAGGATCTATGTTCAGATCCACGGTTGATGTAGAGCAATCATTCATACAAATATGCATACACACAACACACATCGTTATAACTCCATACTATATCACAATAAAATATAGCTCATTTGTGATTCACTAGCAGTGAGGATTTTGTTTGGGCTGCTAAATCATTACATTTGATCTACCATTGAAACTACCCATTATACTTCAGCCTCTTAATTTATAAACCGATTAATTGAATTCAAAGATTTTGATCGAATTTGATTATTTGAAAACAGGATTGATTCTAATTGTGCCAGTCTAGAGGGAAGTAGTTTATTGTGGAAATAGTTTATGGTATTTGAGGAACACCAACAAAAATGTGTTGACTTCAAGCTAATAAACTTCTTTCTAAGTAAAGGGCTTCTGGTGCATATGTTTATGGTAGAAAATGCAATTCCGTTTTCATTTTTAGTTAGTTCTCGAATAATTTTGTTTTTATCAGGGTTGGCATTGATTCAAATCACTTACTAGTAATTTAGATCAGCGATTTAAATGTATTGAAGATACTTTTCATTTTGATGAAAGTTATGATTTTTGTAGAAAATTAATTTGTTTATCTAGACCTGCACAAATGCAAGCCATAGTTGTTCTCAATTGTCAAAATATAAACTACAAAGATATGTCATAATTTTATCTGATAGTTAGATGATATGATAAAAATCAAGGCTTGAATAAACAATGGAAGTAAAAATGACTTTGTAAATCAATTTGTGTTATATCATTTCGTTTGGTGATCCATGTATTGTATGAATAGATTTCCACTATTTTGATATGAGAAGGAACTCATTTGATACCACCATTCGATTTTCATATTTATGTCCCATTAGTCATTACAGCCCTCAGCGTAAATTTCTATTTTCTTCCACCATACTTATGCCCTAGATACCTAGTCATGAGATCTTTCTAGACAAAGAACAACATTAGGACACAAATGGTGTATACACAACAAACAAAGCATCGTGAAAACAACTATTAAAAGTAAACAGTTTTCTGAGGGTTGAACATTTGTTTAACTTTGAAAAACTCAAGGAGTCAAGTAATCTTCAAGTTAAAGAATACTCGATGAGAAAGATGGATGTGCATGCCATAATATCATAAACATGATTTCTTCTTTAAAGTGTGTCCAGTATTCTTATTCTATTCTAGTTAATAGTCACTTTAATAGTAATATGCGCAATAAATCCTAAGCGGTACACATTCACCAATTGAATTAGCATTATACTGAAAATGGTGATTTGGAATTCCCCAAATCTCCAATCTATAAGTCATCATTGGTTGAACCCTTTGATGTCAGCATGTGTCATTCAAATGTTCAGACGACACCCTAAACTTGCCCAGCAATCAGAATTACGACCACGTACTATGACGTCACCACGACCATGTCGTGATTCGTACACAATGCACATTTCCATGTGTAAAGGACCAGCCTTGCTATGTAAACTAATAAAATCCTGCTTACCATATGTAGGTCGTGGGTTCTGGCACGGCATCCACATGGACACAGAAGTTGGCAGCTCCCCCGGCCACTCGCACCATGGAGCGGGGGTGCCTGGTGAAGCGGGGAGGACCTGTGGACGGCACACCCGGAAATGTACACAGAGGGCCTATTGACAACATCGCAAACAACACACAGCGCTTATATAACAGACGACACTGACTCCGGATCAGTTTACGCTTTGCTCTTAGGATAGGTGTTTGCATAAATCATTTGCCGCTTCGTTTATGAGACCTTGGTACGGATGCGAACTTGGGCATTCCTTATGCTCGAGACCTTGGTGTTTATTTGTCTTTACCACATTTGCATATCACAACTATCATACGTGTATATGAGTTAGTGTCCATAGACGGTCAATGCATAGAAATCAATCTGTCGAGGTAGTGGAAAGAATGGGTGGGTCATAGTCTATTGCTGGTAAACGAACTTCTTCACAATTTTACACATATAAACAGGTATCAAAAGTTATGACTGCGTAAATTTCAATCTGTGTATCAATTACGTCTGCAATTAGAGCGATTCTAAGTACATGGACCTAATATATGCGCCTCATTTCTACTATTTTGTGTTGGACCTTTCCATCACATTTTGTGACTTAGCATGACATCAATCAAAGTTTCATGTTTATGCCAAGCGTCTGGCAATGATCAATAAGTCAAACGTATACCTAACTCAATTATAAGAATAGTAACCATTTAGCTTAAGATTAGCTTAAGTTTACAAGTAGATTACATTAAATGGAATATGTACGAGGATTAATGATCTGGCGTGGGTCAATCCAGAGTGATTTTTTAAAGTTAAAAACCAGAACCTAGTTTCATATTAAATGCGCAGCATTTCATAACAGCGAAAACAATCAGGTTGAATCACACGTATTACTTGTCCTAAATCCGAAGCCCTTTTAACAGAAGCTCACGAATCACTTTCTTTAAATCTAGCCCATTTGATTATTCATTTGACAGCACAGAGTGACGCTGTATTGTCATTTTTCATAGGAAAGCGAATAAGTAGAACAAGGAAGACTTAATGCCGTGCTACTGATAGACAGTTTGTTCAAACATAAAAGGAAACATACCAGAATAAAAGAAATAGTTCCTTACTTAGTCTCCGCAACTTTACATTGGCAACTGTGAGTGAGTCATTTTCTTTGGTGACTTCAACGCTCTTTGTTTCGTATTGATTGGCGGTGAACCGGAATAAGCTGCCTGCGTGAAAACACTTCCCGGTGATCTCGTAGTGTCCAGAGGCGTCTGTCTGGACGGCGTCTCCCTAAAACACGCGTGTTAGCTCTATTTGGCATGCAAGGGAAATATGATATCCATGCCTATTATACGTGTAAACGTGAAAAAACGCGATACATAATCCAATATACATCTAGACCCATGGCCTGTCGCAAATATCGATTTCATAGTCCCATATTAACTTATCAAGTTTAATTTTCAAAATGTTGAAGATAGGAGATGATAGAATCTCAGATGGCCAATCATTCCACTGCTCTGTTACAGATAGGGATCAATTAAAGCAAAGGATTATACAGTAGAACCTCCATTAGCTTTAAGACCACCTATATATTGCCACCACCTATATATTGAGACAACCTCAATATTAACAACTTTGTCATGCCCCCAAACGTTAAAAAGTCGATCGAAATGAGTCTCCACGATCAGATTACCTCTGTAACGAGACTACATGGGATCAGTCTCATGGGTGGGCTTAATAGAGAGGTTCTGCTGTACGTGTGGCTTGGTGTGCAGTACCTGTGGGGACTGGATGGTGGCGGCGGGGAGAGGGCGGCCGTGCACGTTGGTGACTTGGCCGCGGTGCCGCACAGACTCGCACGTGCACGAGCCACAGTCTGTGTCCGGGGAGCCAAGAGCACACACCAGGGAGCACGCTGCCAACACGCACAACATGAGCCACATGTGACACAATTGATGTTTTGGTTTGATGATATGGATGAGGAGGTAAAAACTAACACTGATATTACGTAAATGTTCTTTAGATATGTTTTCCAATTCTTAGAAAGTGATATATGTGTCCCACGATTGATCAGTAGATATATATTGTATTATTTGATTGCATAATTTACATACTTCTGTTGGAGAATATGCAGGATTGATGTAAAACTTACCTTTGTCAGATGTTTCATCAGAACCATCCGAACCACCAGACGTTCCGTCAGAACCACCAGACGTTCCATCAGAACCACCAGACGTTCCATCAGAACCACCGGAAGTTCCATCAGAACCACCAGACGTTCCATCGGAACCACCGGAAGTTCCATCAGAACCACCAGACGTTCCATCAGAACCACCGTTCCATCAGACCACCAGACGTTCCATCAGAACCACCAGACGTTCCATCCAGAACCACCAGACGTTCCATCAGAACCACCAGACGTTCCATCAGAACCACCAGACGTTCCATCAGAACCACCAGACGACGTTCCATCAGAACCACCAGACGTTCCATCAGAACCACCAGACGACGTTCCATCAGAACCACCAGACGTTCCATCAGAACCACCAGAAGTTCCATCAGAACCACCAGACGTTCCATCAGAACCACCAGACGTTCCATCAGAACCACCAGACGTTCCATCAGAACCACCAGACGTTCCATCAGAACCACCAGACGTTCCATCAGAACCACCAGACGTTCCATCAGAACCACCAGACGTTCCATCAGAACCACCAGACGTTCCATCAGAACCACCAGAACCATCCGAACCACCAGACGTTCCATCAGAACCACCAGAAGTTCCATCAGAACCACCTGACGTTCCATCAGAACCACCAGACGTTCCATCAGAACCACCTGACGTTCCATCAGAACCACCAGACGTTCCGTCCGAACCACCAGACGTTCCGTCAGAACCACCAGAAGTTCCACTAGAACTGCCAGATGTGCCACTGGAAGATCCACTTGAAGATCCACTTGAAGATCCACTTGAAGATCCTGAAGTTCCACTGGAAGTTCCAGAAGTTCCACTTGAAGTTCCTTGAAGTTCCACTTGAAGTTCCACTTGAAGATCCTGAAGTTCCACCAGAAGCTCCACTCGCAATTCCACTTGAAGATCCAGAACTAGATGGGTCAGACCCGATCTGTGATGACGCTCCAGCACTGGGATCAGCTCCATTTGTCAGATCCTTTGCTATAAAAAATTGCCAATGTTTACAATACTGCTATGAGTTATTTTTTATCATAATACGATCCTTGATTTAATTGTACATGTATCTGTATCTGACTGTTAATGAAAATTCCGACGTTATCCTATTATAGATCACATGTATTAATTTTACTTGTAGATATTTCTATACAAACTGTCGACTAAATATAACAATTTTCATGTAGGCTATTGGAAAATGGCATTCGAGTTATGTGAAGTATCGAGTTATCAGGGGATATTCTAGCATAAAGTAACACTACGTGAAATAGCTGTTTGAAAACACATTAATTCTTCTCCTCAGAATTCAAAATAAACGGATTCATCTGTATATAACATCAAAACATTTGTGTTTTGTATAGCATTTGAGAAAACAAATTACACTTATTGATAAAAATGTAATGATGGAGCATTAGAAATCTGGATATTGCTCATCTTGAATTTTCTTTTATCTCAATTTCAGTTTTATTTCTCTTCAACTACGCTATGACCAAATGTCAGTTAGCTATCTCAAGCAGTGGCTTTCTCGAACATTTTGATGGCATTAGATAACGATTTTCTGCAGTACAGCAGAACCTCCCTATTGGGGCCACCTTTAGGACCAGTGTTCGTTGGTCTCAATAGGGAGGTCTCTATACAGAGGTTCATTTTGGCAGCTTTGTAAAGGTTTATGGCCATCAAGAAGTAATCTTATTATAGTGGTGGTCTCAATAGAGAGGTGGTCTTAATTGGAGGTTCTACTGTATTTTGAAAAAAAATTGATTCCCCTACTTACCGGCGGCTGGGCTCTCGTCACCCCCGGTCGCCCCCACGCCGGCCCCCACGCCGGCCGCCAGCGCCCCCAGCAGGGCGAGGGAGAGCAGCGCGCCCAGCAGCGCCTTCTTCTTCTTCCTCTTGAGGGCCGCCTGGGCCGCCTCAACAGCCTCCTTGTCCCGCAATTCTTTCACAAAGTTGGGAGGCATAAACATGGAGTCTGTAATAATATAAATCATATGAATTTGAATCTTTAGTCCAATAAAACTGTACTATTTAATATGGTATGTTACGAGTGCAGGTTGCATAACAATGTGTTTTTCATCTAAATTGTATTTGATCCCATTACTTTTAACATATTTCAGCAGCATTATTGTTAATCCATCAAAATGCTTTTTTATACAAATGTAACACATCCTGCTGTAAACTTGCAATGGATATATCATGTTTATTAGAGCCACGTGTACCTGTAGGCATTGCGTATTGTGCCCGGGAACAAGGTCTAAATCATTGTCTAAAATGCATGGAAGACATATAGTCATTGTGGGGCTGGGGGCTTGTTTGTATTGTTAAATTGTTATTTCAAACAAACAGACTGACTGCCCAAATAGCGCACAAAGACACCACACGCAGATCCAGGTTTTTCAAAAAAAAAAAAAGGGTTTGAGGGGGCACTCAATGGATCTCATGGGTTTTGTACGCGTGATTGATAGCGATATGCCAACAGCTGAATGAAAATAGTGTATTAAGTTGGAAAAGGGGTGAGTACCTATGCAGACACCCCACTCTCCATCTCCCTTTAAACGAGTGTGGTGAGTCCGGCGTACCTGCGGGCGAGACGGCGTTGTTGCGGGACAGCAGGCTGGTGATGGAGCGGGCGGACGCGGGGCGGGACGAGCGCGGGCTGTCCACCGAGCCCGGGCCGCTACTGCTGCCAGACACAGGAGGCATAGGATTACACCAAAAGCTCGAGTAAACCCACACTTTTATCCAAGTTTTAAAGTAAAGTCTAGCAACACATCCATGAAATTTTACAGTAAAAGAGCCTATAACAGCCCTGTGCGGGCCCCAGCAGCCTGCTGGTCTCACGCTTGCACCCGCGTATTTGTGGTCTGTTGAATTGTCACTTATATTGAGCGGAGTGTGTGCGTGTATGAGTTTTAATCCTCAAAATGTTTTGCAGCTAGGGTCTTTGCGGGCTCAGAATCAAGGAACAGAAACCGCAAAGAAACGTGCATATTTCTACTTGTTAGAATTTTTCGAGCATCTTTCCAATCTGTAATTGTATGCATATCTCTTCCATTTAAAAAGTGCAATAGACATTAATCATCATATTAATGTTGCAAATATGAACATGATTGGCGTTATAGTAATTATAGTTGTATTTCATCTGGATGTATTCAAACTGAATTACTTTACAATTCACACACGATCATAGGCACACATGTTCCCTTCAGAGAATCTCCTGAATAGCATTCACTGTTCCTCACATTGATTATCGGTGAAGTTCATGTATGTAAATGCCAATAATGTCGTTAATGTGGTTAAAATGTTTGAGAAATGTATTTACTATATGTTCAAACATAACTGTAAATACTTATAAAATATGCAGGCTTTCGCGCAGGATTTTACCTTTTGTTTTTGCGGGTTATCCACTACTATCCGCGGGCACGGACTCCATGTCTGTTAAATATTGGGCTTGAGTTTGGGCTTGGGTGCAGGTTTCACATTACACGTGAGGGGAGGGTGCTGGTGCAAACCACGGGCGCCACGAAACATGTGCCCGTGGCGCGAACTTATCACCCGCACAGGTCTCTGGACATAATACTATACCTACCTATCACCAAGTGCACAAGACATAAACATACAGGGGTCATATGGACTTGATGAAAGAACCTTCTGTGTCAATTACATGTACTGTACATAGACGCATATTCATAACAATACGTGTTCACTGCATATACAACTTCTCGTCAGTAAAGCGAGGGATCTTAATAACATGAGGTGGTTATCATGTTATGTAATTTAAAAAGGTACTAGACAATAGACAAATCCCACCGTGATAAAACCACTACAGATGGAGGTTTTTATATCTTCCGTAGTCTCGAAAACCCATTCCAGTTTTAAAAAAAATCAACAAGAAGAAACCGAGAAGTTGGAGTTTAGGCCCGTGCATCTACTTCCCGCCTGTCGCCCTCCTCACCTGTTGGCGGGGTTCCCCGGGCTGCTGTTGCTGTCGGGCACGCCGGTCCAGGGGATGTTGGGCGGCGGGCTGTACACGTACTGCGAGGGTGGCGAGGACGCGGAGCTCGCCAGCCCCAGCCCGTCGTCTCCACCGCCGCCGCCACCCGTCCACGCCGGGATCGGCATTGTCTATGGGCGGCAAAATATCTATACATGTGCACGTACCAGTCACGGCAAAAAACTCATGTCTATGAGGGAAACATGCCGGCGACCAGCCTCTGTAATGAGGTGTCATTTGGGAATGGAATGTTCTAAAATCCTGTCAACGTGCTTTGAAACATGAGGTTCGTGTCAAGTGCAAGTACAATGTAATTCTGGGCATAAGTTGAAAATTTGCAATGTTTAAAATCTTTTAAAATTGTAAAATGAAAAACCCGTCACCCCTTCTCCCCAATGTTGGGTTTGGAAATTCAAGTTTTCTGAGTGACGTTGCATGGAAAACGTGTTAGTCCTGTTCTATAGTCTGCGTCTTGTAAGATACTTAAGGACCTATAAATAGACCTACACATCAAGGCAAAATGACAATGTCTCTGTATTCCCATTTTTCGTTCTGCAATTATATTATAAAGTGGCAGAAACATCCGAATGCACCAGGTGCATTTACACGGGAGAACAATTAGTGTTTGTCCGTCAAAGAACAATATACAGTATAGCATTGTTTGTTTTTGTAAGCATATAAATGTTGATATGTTAAGATGTTATGTTAATATGACATATATGTTATATATATATAAATCTACTTATCGTCACACAACAACTGATCTCAAATACTTCCTTCACTACTCTTTGTTAATCATAAGTTGCTATAAGGTAAAGAACTACACAATTCAACAGCTTACCTTTCTAATGGCAATTCAACTGCGAACAGAAAGAAAAAGAAACCAAGTGTATCACTTCAGAAATTTTAATTGTCTCTCTTCTACTTTCACCACAAAACACCAGCAGAGTCAGAGTAAGCGCCAAGACAGGACAATATGTGCCGTCAACTCCGTGAGCCATCGGATTGTTTAGTCTGTTACAAAAACTGAGGCCAAACCACGCAGATCGTGAAAGGCAAAGTGGTTCTGGATCTAGTCTGACAATGGACAATTACGGCACACAGTTAATCCTTCCTATATGCACCTGGATTAGGACTTTTTGACATATCAAATTCGTACAGCGTGTAGTCAATACATGGTGTTTTTGGTGTTGTTTGTAATCTAAACAACCAACTGTTAACTGTGCATTTTTACAAATGTGTTTCTGTGCCCCCCTCATCACACACACACGAGCGCGCAAACGCACACACGCGCGCGCACGCACACACACACACACATCATACCGGATCCACCAGTTGTAATAGGCAAAGTGTAAACGTCACAATAGGGAAATCAAATTGATGAGGGTGGCAATGCCATTTAAATGTGAGTATACAAGTGTAAGGTGGGAACAGGACCCCTAAACAGTGGCATAACATGACCAGAATGCATACACCCAAGAGAACAAGGGATGTTTATTTAGAATAGATAGAATAATTAATTTTATCTTTTTTTTTTTCAAATTTAGAATTATAAGATAAAAGGGTTTTATCGGTGAAAATAACTGTGTCTATCCAAACAAGACAGTATGCATGCATACTAGTATGAATTGTTTATTATGATTAAATTCTATAAGATTACGTTTGAAATAAGTTCAATTGTCCTGTAATAATATTTCCATCCATTAAAACAAACAAAATGTCTGTATTATATTCAATTGTTTTATTATTTCATACACATGTATCGAGCTGCATGTATCAGTACTACAACTCGAGCACTGGAAGAGGGTGTCATCAGCAATGACGCGAATTAAAAAAACAAAAACAAAAACACCTGGTGTGATCAGGATTGTCTAGATTTTATACACAATGTTCTAGTTGCTTGGATCTTCCCCTGAGAAGGGAGTAATTAACACCTACAAAGAAACAATTGATAGATGATACCTTGCTACATGGCAAGATGGTTGTTTGTTGCATTCTAGATTAAACAATACATTCTACATGTATGTAGCAATATACTTATTGCACGCTGACGCTTATCATGCCTATGTGTATCATTTCTATCCGATTGGCTGGTGTGTTTAATTCATCTAGCACTCTGATTCTATTTAGCACTCTGATTAGTGTGTGGTATCTAGCTTATTCCTGAGTTTGATCTAGCGAGTTGGCTGGTGCCGTTTATCCAGTATGTTGATCGGTGTCTTCTGAAGAAATTTGTGCCATCAGCCTGGGGGCCGGTTTTTGAAGAAGATGATTGCCGGATGGACGAGGGATGCGATACACAACGCACCCAGAAAAATGTTCACCTGTCAAGTAGACACGGATATTAGGAATTCAATCAAAAGCATGGCTCTGTTCATCAATGAGAGCTGATCTTGGTCAATGAGCACACCTGTTACAGCAATGTATTCAGAAAAGAGCATTGAGAAAAAAGTGGTACATGTACGTCTAATATTCTTACTTTTGTCACAAATCCACTCCATAGTAGTGCTCACTATTGCTGTTTACTATTGTTTAGTCTTCAATAAATTGTGACAGCTCTTACTGGGATCTCTCCTGAACTGGACACCCAGATGATCAGCGGAAACTGTAGCAAGTTAGTGAAGGCGGCTGTGATGCTGCAGAAGCCCACCACGGAGCCGTAATGCTGGCCAGGAAATCTGTAACAACACCACAGAGGTGTAACACTGTTTGTTGAATCTGTAACAACACCAAAGTGTCGTAATGCTGGCCACCCAGGAATCTGTAACAACACCACAGAGGTGTAACGCTGACCAGAGAATCTGTAACAACACCACACAGGTGTAACGCTGTCTGTGGAATCTGTAACAACACAACAGGGGTGTAATGCTGGCCACCAGGAAATCTGTAACAGCACAGAGGAGACTACATAATAATAAATTCTGAACAGTGTAGCGTCTCGTATCTTTTCTACATGGTTTGTGTTGCTGAGATGTTTCTAAGTTCTAAGGGGACCCGAGAAAGATGCTATGCTCCTTTTTATGTTCACAGTTATGCAAGGGCATCATTGTTCATGTATGGATTTAAGAAATAGTCTTGATATACAGAGTTCGATACAAGTACTTTAATGTAGTCTATACATAGGATATGGTGATCTCATTTTTTGTAATATATATTTTTCGATACTATCAATTATGATTAGTGCCATGTAAAGCTAAAACGCCTCAAAATTTAAACATTTTGAAAATATTTTAGAACTTATCTGATGGCATTGAAAGAACACATAATACGAATAAAGAGTACTATACATTTGGTGATAATTCTAATTTTGTGGAGGATTTCTTTTTGATGAGTACCAAGTAGCAAGTTACAAAAGGAGAGTAACAAGTAACTAAAGGCGAGTAACAAGTTACAAAAGGATAACTACAAAAGGGGAGCTACATATGAGTTACCCACCCTGAATATCAAGGGCTCAACATATAATAACATTGCTCTAAACTAAAACTAAATTGGCCAGGAACCGATATCATATAAAGTGGGGTCACCAAACCTAGTTAAACTGATAGAGTTCATTTGTAACTCGTATTTTCTAGCTTGCTTCTTGCCTAACAGTAACACTCGAGTTTGGGACTGTGCGTGTTTGTGCGGCACTCACACGTGGGCGATGAAGGGGTAGTGCAGCGTGTAGAGCGTGGAGCGGTGCAGCACGTACAGCACGTAGGCGGCCAGCACGGCGGCCTCGGGGGACGCCACGCCCGCGCTGCCTGAAGCCGGCCACAGGGGTACAGGGGGTTATTATAGAGCTACAGGGGGTGGTCTTATTTGGAAGTGTAAGTAAACAAATATATGATTTATTCTGTTACTCAACTATTAGAAACATGTTCATGTTTCTTATCAAATGAGTAGAAATTAGATTATATAGTGAATATTATAATCTCCACGGAATGGATCTAGACACTAATGCAATAAATGTGAGTTATTTAAGTAATAATAGGGCTGTAAATGAGTGTGTAACTGCATGTTCTACATTGTTACTGATCAAATCATTTTGATTGTCTACAATTCAACAAAACAATATCATGGCCATCGATTACCGATGGGTTGTTTTGTACATTTTAGCGTGTACTCAAGATTCAAGACTGTTAAATAACTGTATAGTAGATTCGTAAACACAAATACAAAGAAAATTTGCAAAGACATGTACAAAATTTCTTAATTGTTCCAACAAATACACAGTGTGCCATTGATAGTGCCTTGCACTGTACAGGTTAAAATTGCATGACTCACTTTGCTATTCTGTCTGTGAGTTCGAGAAAAGATGACAAACTTCAACAAAACTGAAGTGGCAACTGGTATACAGTCTTGCAGATGAAGGTATGATAATTTTATATATATGAGAAATAGAACTGCTAGTTCTTCGCTCTGCCTAGCTGTATGTGTGTAATGTGTGCACGTAGCTTTAACATTTGGCGCCGCTCCTTACCGAGTATAACACTGAGGGACATGCCGAACCCTGCCAGAGGCGCGATACACAGGAACACGGCGAACGATGCGGACCTTTGGGTGAAGCCGGCGTCTCGGCCGCCTGCCAGTTAGAGGTGGTCACTGCACGCCCGAACGGCTACGGTGGCCTTGTGAATACTTTATGGGGGGCGGTGGGGTGGCGTGGGAGTAGTAAAAACACGCAAATCATTTAACAATGACCTTAGCAATGTCTCTTGAAGAAATAAAAACAACAACAATTTTGCAAGACAATCAGCAATATTTTGATTTAAGTTACGAACAATTTGCTTGTTTTTTGTTGTTGTTTCGAAATGTAGTAAGTAACAAGCGTGATGAACAGACAATGAGGCAATATTAATGTTGTACACGAAGATAGCATATAAGTACATGTTCGCGTATTTAGGGTCATTGCTTTACCTTTAATCTTAGAAACCTTCCAGTCCAATAACTTGCCCACAGTTGGAGAAATTATAATGTCAGCCAGCTGAACAATGCCCAGAATTGTCAAATAGAAACTGACTGTAAGATTAAAAATATTTCAATTAATGGTGGATTTTTACATTTATATGAAATAACTCGTCGATGGTCCCAAGGTGGATAAAGTAAGCTCAGTGGAGTTGCTTTCATAGAATTAACATTAACTGACTCCAGTTGTGACCACCCAATTCATGTCAAAATGATCATTGTTCACAGTAAAATACATTGTACTTCTAGAATTTGAGAAACTAATAGTCATTAACTGTGTGCAGAGTTAGACCCTTCTGTGTATTGTGATGATGCTATGTGGACGGACGGAATAAGTTGTCAGACTGCCACAGTTGTGTATTACTATATCAGTAAACCACCATCGTACCTTTTTCGTGCTCAGCGATCTTATTGAGCCACGACTCGAGTCCCGCCAAAAAGACGAAAAAGCGCAGGCTCTGGACGGCGTGCCACACGGCGGCCATGATGCACTCGGACGACAGCAGCAGCGTCTGCAGGGACGGGGCATCAGTCGGGTCGGCGGTCGCTTTGTCAACATTTGCGTGGTTTTCTACCTTGCCGTTCACGCCGCTTGATAAGTCTGTGATCGACGTTTGAGATTTTTCTGCATTGTCTCTCACCACTTCAGCAGTAGAGTTGTCTGTGTAAGGTGCCATTGCATTGGTGGAAATGTCTTCGCTATGCGTGATGACCATCATGCCATAGTTGTTGGAATAATCTGTGTTAGATGTGTCTGTGTTAGATGGTTCGGATTCTTTTACGCTCACTTTTCTGGATTCAATATTAGAATCTGTGATCACCACACCATTTTTATCTACTCTATCAGCAATCCCAACGTTGGTGGTCTGTTCTGTAACAGTGGTTTCTGTATTAGAGTTGTCTGTATGACCAATGACGTCGACGGTCGATTTCTCTGCATTAGATGTTAGCGCTTCTTCAGCTGTCTCTATATTAGTAACCTTCATGTTGGTTGGTGTTCGCCCTTTTAAAAGACAGATTTGAACATTAAGTCATTTGTTCATTGTTGTGAAGATCTTAGACAGAATGCAGTGTAAATTATGTATTTCCAAAGATTGCGATGCCAGGTAGATTGTTTATTAAGTGAGAAGTAGAAATAACAGCTACCTGATCAAAAAAGGGTGTATATAGCCTTAATGAAAACACAGTCACCAACGTGCTTTTCCTAAATCATAAGTCATCAATATATTTCACTGTCTTTCACCAAACAACAGGAATTTTAATAGAATATGTTGCATCACATTTCACATACTTAAATGCAAATGGTTCACAATTCACACCCAAGAGTTATGGCAAATTATGAAAGAATTGGGAGAAAGCCTGGAAAGCTTTGGACGACCGTGGATTCGAACTCACGATCTCTTGATACATCAGACCAGTCATTATGTGTAATCAGGCGCCTTAACCAATTAGACCAATCATCCCTGATGCTTTCCGACATGTTCAAACTTGGCCGGCTTCTTAATCACATAAGGATTAGGCTTTGCTACACTTGTATGGTCTATTTCTGTGTCGTTGTTTCATCTAGCCTTTATCCCCAACTTTTTAAACTTTTCTGAGCTTTTCAAATGTAATGCAACTTCCACAGATCACAATGCCCGTGTCAATTTGTTTACAAAATATAACTACATTTTGCTACAAAACCTCCTCATTCAAAAGGTGGTTTACCCTTGCAGTTGTCGTCGGTGCCCACTTCCAGGGTAATGTCTGCCAGCGGGTCTGCATCTGTGGTGCCGGCGCTGACAGTGAACCATGGGAAGAGCCCGACGCTGTTCAGCAGGTAGACTCCTGCGAGCACTGCCAGCGCACCCAGTGAATGCGAGTAGTGCACGGTTTCCACGTCATGGTGCAGGACCTGTAGAGAGCATAGTACATGGGCTGGGGTGGTGGGGCTGAAGGTGCACTGATAGATCCAGGTATTTGAACAAGAAGGGGCGTGCTCACAACATTTCATGGGTTTCATACGGGCGAAGGCGGACAGACATGCCAAAGACCCCATAAAAATGACAATTTTAGGGAGCAACAAAATAGGGGGGGGGTGGGGGGCGAATACCGCTGCAGCTGTGCACCCTCTTGGACGGATATTGTAAAGAAAGTGGTCCAGGAATACACAATGCATCCTGCATTGATTACAACGTGCCCGACGTGAAATCAGTGGGTGTATGCTGTAGCAAGGCTACAAAGGCTGACAGGCTATATATAGTGCCAAGTGTCAGACAGGTGGTTGTGCAATAGAGATTCAGGTAGCCTGTGAATTCAGTTGATAGGCGTAAGGAGGGTTGGTGCAATTGGCAGCACAGCCGGCTCCATACAAATAGACTGGTCTGGTATGAGCGGCAGATCGTGAGTTCGAATCCAGGACTTTCCAAATACCTTTATAGGTATATATCACTGACATACATAGATCACTGACTTTCGTTTCAATATGCATATATGTCCATAGATGTACTTACTATTGGGCAGCATTCACCTTTCTACAATTGAGTCTGTATATACTATTTAGCAATACTTACTGCCAATAATAAAAATAGAAACTCTTTCTCCAGCAAAAGAATTAAACATAGTGGGACTGATGTAATCACTCCTGACTATTGACAATTTGCAAGTAAGGATTTGAGCACGATATTGGAGGGTCAATCGTATAATTTTGCACGGTGATGTGTGATTGGCACTCACTGCGTTCGTGTCAATCACACATCACCGTGCAAAACTATACGATTGACCCTCCAATATCGTGCTCAAATACCATTCTATCATGACTAAAATGACTAAAATCCGCACTAAATGAGTGTTATATTCGTTTTTATTTGAAAATAAATCATATCATAACATTCTCATTGCCATTTTGACCATGCGACTCAGCGGCTGTCATTCAGTTAAAGCCTTTGAATATTTAGCATAGTTTCGAAATTATCCACTATAAAAACTTTTGTGAATGATAAAGGACGAATATGCGATTGATTTGACACCAAGAAGTAATTAATCCAACAACTATAATTTTGTAAAATATTAGTTGGAAGTCGGAAGATGTGTCCAATGTTTACTGTGCTGATTTGCGCATGCGCGTTATAGCCCTTAGCAGCGTGCATATCTTCCCTTAGCAACGTGCATATCGTACAATTGACACGCCTGCTCGACCAATCAGCGTGGGTTATTGGCGGTGATTTTTGCACCGAATGATAGAATGACTTGTACTCACCTTGACGATCACAAAGACCCATAGAGATAGGTTGAATGCAGTAAGAATCACAGTCATCAGCAGGTTAGCGTTTTTGCAGCCAGCAGGGCCACCTAGGATGGGAGATATTGCTCACTACAAGACCGGGAATCAGACCGATGACTTTCTGGTCACGACTTCAACTCATTGTCTTCTTGGCTGGAATCTAGACATTGGTCATAATAGGCCCACATAAACAAATCATTTGTTCTCTCACCGCACTCTGATTCAAGTTCTAACAAGTAAAGTTACACTTTGAAGTTACATACATATCTATCGCTGTTTCTCTCCTACCACCCGCCCCTTCGCCCCAAGTTTCACGCAGAGAATAGTAGGTAAAGATGCTCCAGAAGATGACA
>CM032659.1:18447959-18460428 GCA_019095985.1 Streblospio benedicti
ATACGAAGTTTGAAGGATATTTTGCTCCAAATATTCGCAAATTCTTACAATGACAATGTTGAATACTCATCTGCTCACGTTTGCAATAGCAATGCATCAATAGAACCTTACTGTTGAGCAGCAATTTGAACCCACACCTATAGAGCTTTCAACTATGAAATCGAAACTTTGTAACTTGAAAAACGAGTTAACTATGCGTAGGATATGCTCAAAGATTTTGTGATGGGATTTCAATGACAATCATTAAAACCGATTCTCAGCTTAACTCAACGTGCATGATTTAGTGTCGAGCAGTTGGAATACCAACAATGCAAAATAATGCACATAGAACCACCGTGGGTTTCACGCATTTCCCATTCACTCAGCCTTCAAAGTCCATGTAAATGGTAAGTACCGAGCCCACATAGATAAGGATGACATGGAACTCAACCGTTTTTTATCGTTAACCATAACGCTCCCAATATGCGCCCCTTTTTTACAAAGGTAACAAAACGGGCTTTGAAATGCATTCAGTACAGTCCTATATATATCGTTCACCTCTATCGTCCACTTGGAACCTGGTCATTACGTTCACCAGCCCCAGCAGAATCTCCCTGTTCCTGTGATCCGTGCTGCGGTCGTCTAGTCTTCTCCTGTGATTGAGACTGCGGTCGTCTCGCCTGTCTGACTGGATGAAGTTCAGCCCCTCCCGGACCAGCATCTGGGGATCCAGGGAGCCTACCTCCACCAGGTGACTCGCCTCCAAAGAAAGTCCTTTCATAACCATGTTCTCATCGCTGAAATAGGTTGCATTATATTTCAATCAAATTTTCTACATGCAGACTATTTGATTTTATTCTACTAGTACCTTCACACTGTCCTCAATACTCAAAATTTGATGGAATTGACTCTTTTTAAAGTTAGGGGATATATCAATTTGAGATACATCGATTTGCTAGCCAGAGAACAAAGTCAAACTCATGTAAGGGATGATGTACATTTTGTCACGCTCAGCAAAAAGTTGAACAGTGTTTCACTTAGGGGGAGGGGGTTTCGGTCAAGTTTTGGATTTGTTCCACTTTTTTGTGGGTGTAAAATTTTATCTCTCGCGCTAAAACTTTTCATACAAGAATTCCACTATTTTATTTAAATGTGGCATTAAAAATATACACAGCAGATTTCACACATTCATTAATATTATAATTTACATTCCTGATATATAATAAATATTATTTTATGGCATATATTAGTAATATTTGAATAAATATCGCAAAAACACTGTGTAGATATTCTTTTGATTATGTCACACATCTGATGTTTCCACTTTTGGGGGGGGGGGGTCAAGAAAAAATAAGAACACTGTTCCACTTTTGCGGAGCGTGACAAATCATCCCTAAGTTGGTATGCATGTGAGTCTTGTTGGTCTCACCTTGTCACAAGACTATGCTGCCTCCACAATATCTCGAAACTGCTAGCGCCAATATCATAACTACTAGTCATACTTATCACAAACAAACGTGTAAATACTGTCTACATATTTTGATAATCTGCGCACTATTGACATGTTCCTGTTATTCGTGAGCCTAACTACGTGGTGATAATTATGGATTTTTAGATTAGGCTGGATGTAAAGGTGTCAATTTATTCGAGTAAGTAGTGGGGTGAAGTGGGAGTCTGGTGGGCATACAGGAAATTTGCAGGAGCACGACCTTCGTTAAACGTTAAACGTTAAACGTAAAAAGGTACGTGCAGCGTGCTAATTAGGACGAATAACGTTAAGCCTCTGCACTTCTTCTTAGTCTCGATCAATCATATTATGTAGTTTTGTGCTTGCACTTCTTGCAATAGAGAGGTTGGTTGAACGAGGCTGCACCCCATCACAGTAGACCAACTAGTCTTCATCAACGAGATCTTGTGCAATTACTGATTCATGTACATGTACGTGGCATCAAGTATAAAGAATATTGCAAACGTTGCTTATTAGTTTGGAAACAACGACTAGGCTATAATATTTTCAAAGTCGAAATTCATTATAGATCATTGTAATTTTATGAGATTTGTGTGTGCATTATATGTATATGACTGTGGTTATCATTAAATGTTCATATCATATTACCGGAAACGCCGCGAACTGCTGGGAGAGGGTACCCATATATATATATATATATATATACAAAGCGTCAAAAGTCATGGAACAATTTTTATGTATATCAATTTATATCTTCTTTCAGTCATATGTGCCCACAATATATGGGTTGAAATGATTTTCCTTTCTTTCTTCTTTTTTATCTTTTTTAAATGTTTTGATCATTAAATGTTCATATCATATTTCTGGACATTTTAATGGCTGGTTGTAGATTCAAAAATTAATATGGGAAAATGAATACGAAATGAGACGGGGGCAATTTATAGACTTCGCATAACCTTGCATTTGAATTTAAACCTTGAGATATATGAATTGAATGTAGCCAATAAATTGTGTTTTGCATCAAAGGTAGCAGAGCATTGACCCCAGTTTGCTTGTTTTGTTTTTTATGGGTGTTATACACGTGCCCAGACATATCTAACCGCAATGCACAGCATAATGTAACAGTGGGTAATAGCGTTTCGACCACGCAATGACAGATACATGGGTTTTTTATAGCAAGGGGTGGGGACCCAACCATAGGGTTTCATGAGTATTGTACAAGCAAATGCTTAGAAAGATGAAAAAACTCCTATGAAAATAAGGGGCGCCCACTGTGTGTTAAGAACGAGCATGTATAGTAAAGTGCCATTGGCAAGTTATATTAGTGTTCCTATGCTCTCTGAGCACGTTTAATGTAGGCCTACTTTTGTTGTACCTCGTGAACCTCTATATGTTCCCCATTCCCTTTAGCTTTGGCTTGTAATAACACGAACATTGACTTCTCCGCAGTGAAATCAATATAGCTGTTTTTTTTTAAACAAATGTCTTTTTCAGGTTGATTTATACCTAGTTGGTCCGGGTTTTATGGGATTAGGTGACACTGCCCTGCATTTGGGATGACACGTCTAGTTGTGTCACTTCATTTCGCTAAGCCTGCTTTACACAGTAGCTAATTCTACCTAACTACGTTAGCGAACTGGTGAATTCTTCAGGGAAAAAATATTCAAAACGCGGTTTGGATAAAGTTCGCTGCAAATAGCTAGTTCCGCTACGTCAAGGGATCGGAATCCATTCGCATTTATAAGTAACACCGTTTGGATCAGAAACTCGTTGCAACGTGCATTTTACTATGTTCAATGTCACCTCAGAATCGTGTGGGTGCGATGTTCAGTTAAAGGCCGCTACAAATAGGTATGCTGTGTCTGGGGATCGCAAACTTTCGCAATTATAAGTAACAATTCGTTTGACCCCGCAACTCGTCGCCCCATGCAT
Organism: Streblospio benedicti; assembly: GCA_019095985.1. NCBI lineage: Eukaryota > Metazoa > Annelida > Polychaeta > Spionida > Spionidae > Streblospio > Streblospio benedicti. The sequence continues at coordinate 18,451,339 of CM032659.1, forward strand.
GTTTACTACGTTCGATGCCGCCTCAATACGCCCAACGAGACGACTTGACATAGTAGATGCGTTGGACGGGTTCGCTCATGATCGCTCAAGTGTAAAGCGGGTTTAAGTTTGAAAATAAATGTGTCGTTGTACGGGGACATGTTAACCACGTAGACGCTGCTTATCAAGCTGATTACACAGCATTCAAGTGTTGGAAGTCATTAATGCAAGGTGTACAACTTATTACTATAATTCTCTAACAATTTGCAAAACTATTAAGGATAGCCTCTCGAGTGAAAAGGTTTGGTGAAAAAGTATTTGACTTTTTCAATTCAGAGTAAAGCAGTACCATATGCTCCAGATATAAAAAAAATATACATAGACTATGAGGAAACTGGACTTGTTTCTGTTTCATAGGAAGTAATTTAACCAACGTTATCGAAAAATTAAATTTACATGAGTGTTGATGTAAATTTGTGAGTGTAGACAAACTATATTATAAAGTGAAAAACTGAATGTAACAGCCACTAAACAGTATTATGCTTCAACGATATATAACATTACATTATGGCAGGTTTTAGATCCCTGTCCAAGGCATCCTAAAAGAAGATCATGTCGGCAGCGATAAAGAGAGCGCTGTGCACAGATCCCAGCATCACAACAGGCATGATTGGAAACGGTCAACTACAGCCCCCCGAGGAAGTGGGCCATCTATGTGGCGGCAGGCCTCGAGGCCTTCCTGCTCGGGCTGCTGTTTGTCGGCTGGAGCTCCCTGGCGTTCGTGTACGGGGAGGCGGGCATGTACGCCGAGCTCTGCACGGGACGGGGAACCAACACGTGAGTGATCGAGGACGTGCTTCAAAACGAGGTTTGATAACATACAGTAGGATCACCTCTATGATGAGACAGCTCTATAATAAGACCACTTTTCACAATCCTGATTCTTCGAAAAGCTACCCAAATGAACCTCTGTATAGCGAACACTGGTCCCATAGGTGGTCCTAATAACACTGGTCCCATAGGTGATCCTAATAGAGAGGTTCTACTGTCTACAAAGTCCCATTAACCATGGGGTGTGGGCGCCATGAGCACGCCCCCACTTTCCCCACCAAATACCAGTGTTTACATACATATAGTTTTTGGGATGTTCGTTATCGATCACGGATACTAAACCAATGAAACCCTTAAAGTGTGCCCCACTCTTTTCTGAGAACCTGTATCTGCCAGAGCATTACTAAAACCCGTTGCAATATCCTCTCATCTGAAGCGGTCATTTACAATAATCTGAGCATATTGCACCTTGATTGAGAACAGTGTTTCCCTGACAGCGAGCGTGACTTTCAGGACCATCCTCCTGCCGCCTCCACCGCCGCCGGGCTGCGCCGCCTGAGACCAGCAGATGGCGCTGTGCTACGCCGTGGGCACGTGCCTCCACACGTTCATGCTGCTGCCAGGCGGGGTGCTCCTCGACCGGCGCGGGATCCTCGCCGCCAGGCTCACAGCAGGGTGCGTGGCGAATCCATAGGCAGATCCAGGGGCATAGGGGGGGCACCCCTCCCCTTTTCATCGCCAAGATTTCAACCTTTGTGGGTGTTTTGGCATGTCCACAAGCCTTTTTGCATACAAAAGTCATGACATCTTGTGGGTGCGCCCATCTTTTCCAAAACCTGGATCTGCCAGTAAGTGAATTCTGCAATTTATTTTATGCATAGTAGACTACTACCTCTCTGTGTAAAATGATACAACGCGTTTGATGTACAGTGGAATTAGCATCTCTATTAAAACTACCTGCTATCGCCAGTCAGCTGGCCCCTCAGAGGTCTCAATGAATATGCGATCACTTGTGGGAGGGTTTTCTACCAAGAAGAAATTACTCTATCATACATGTGATCTCTTTGTAGAGTTTGTCTGTTTTTGTTTTTAAGAGGGGACGTCACGGAAGAGCATACCAATATTAAATACTAACAACGACGAGTGGCGTCCAATTGTGTATCAATTTTTCTATCAATATTTAAACTAAATACATGCAATATCTAAAATGTCTACCATGATTATTGATGTAGGTGCTCGCTGGTAGCAGGTCTGATATGCTTGGCGTTCGTTTCACCTGGTATGTAATCTGAGCAACCTATAACACATACACGAACATAATTATCTTAAAAAGACCACACTAACAGAATTTTGTCCCGTCAAATTTAAGATTAAGTTTTAATAACAACCAACAATGAACCTATGTCATGTAAACAAATGACTGATTAATATACATATGCATATATGGATTTTATATATCATTGAATATTATGCCATTTAAGGTTAAATGTGTTTCATTTCAGGGTGATAATATGTACTGAGGTTTGATTAGGCTATTTCATTTGATATTCTTTGCTCCTAATTTCTAAATTGTTAACGCCTAACCATTTAACCTTCACCTTCATTATTTTGTGACCACAACAAACTTCCGGCTGGAACCAGCCCCAGACAGTTAGACCCGCTTTACTTGATAGTACATCAAATAGAGGGCGCTTTTAGCTCTTCAGCTTTCAGTTTACTTTCTTTTTATTTCAGGTTGATTAAAAGTTGTTTTTTCGGAAAGGTGTGGGGCAAGGGTGGGTGTGGGTGTGGGAGGAGTCCAGCCAAGCTGTGGCCTACCAATACTCAGGAGAAGAAAGGAACAACTTAGAATTTATTGTACAAGAACCCACTTTGCACACAACTGCATGTTGCATGTTTCATTGTTTTTTAGTACATTTTGTTAGAATTTTTCTCCCGCCGTCGTATTCGTCTTTTTTGCTTTGGGCATGTATGTTAATTGTAGGCCTATTAAGTTATTATTCATAATTATATTCTTATTCAAATTGCTATATTGAACTCTACTTTGGTTATGATTTATAGATAACAGAAACTTGATTCGAATAAACAGAAGTATATATCACTTCAATATATTGAAATATATAAATATGTTGCAATAAAATATATCCACTCACTACATCTATTTCACTTGTATCTTTTCACGTACGAAATGATTGGAGATTTAATAAATCAACAGAAAAAATAATGCTGAAAGAAAAACATTATGGGACTTCAGTTCAGTGCAAATAAATCATTCTGACTTCTGATAGCGACACCGTGGCTGATGTTCCCGGGCTTCGTCCTCGTGTGCTCCGCCAGCGGCTTCATCATTCCCTCACAAACAAGGGTAAGGCGCAAGTGGTTAGTTCAATCTATAACTCCCCAATTTCACATAGAGTATGGTAGCTCCAGATGCTGCAGAAGACGCCAGATTTGTCATTTCGGCTTGGATCAGTGGAATGGATCAATAATTGTTTCTTACCCCCTCAATTTCACATGGTTTGAATGGGTCTATCATACAGCCTCCCAAAGCCTCAGTAAGAGGCCAACTTTCATTCTAAATATCTTTGTATGCTTCAAATCATCTACAGATAGCCCTACACCCGGAAAGGCAAGCAGATGGTCTGGATCAGCAAATCAAAAATCTTTTGCCAAAGACAGAAGAAATCAATAGCCACTTCTCAGGAAAGGGGTTTACATTGTTTTAGGCCAGAAGGGGCCAGAAGTGCGCCATTCCCTTCATAAACCACCGAACAACCTAAATGACTTCAAATTTGAGGCCAGATAACCGACGATCCACCTAACTGCCAAATCTGTCATCTTCTGGGGCATCTTCACCTACTATTCTCTGTGTGAAACTTGGGGCGAAGGGGCGGGTGGTAGGAGAGAAACAGCGATAGATATGTATGTAACTTCAAAGTGTAACTTTACGAGTTAGGACTTGAATCGAAGTGCGGTGAGAGATCAAATGATTTGTTCATGTATTCCTATTATAACCAATGTCGAGATTCCAGCCAAGAAGACAAGGGGCTGAAGTCGTGACCAGAAAGTCATCGGTCTGATTCCCGGTCTTGTAGTGAGCAATACCTCCCATCCTAGGTGGCCCTGCTGGCTGGCAAAAACGCTAACCTGCTGATGACTGTGATTCTTACTGCATTCAACCTATCTCTATGGGTCTTTGTGATCGTCAAGGTGAGTACAAGTCAATATTCCTTACTTGCAAATTGTCAATAGTCAGGAGTGATTACATCAGTCCCACTATGTTTAATTCTTTTGCTGGAGAAAAAGTTTATATTTTTATTATTGACAATAAGTATTGCTAAATAGTAAATGCAGACTCAAATGTAGAATGGTGAATACTGCCCAATAGTAAGTACATCTATGGACATATAGGCATATTGAAACGAAAAACAGTGATGTATGTCAGTGATATATGTCTGTAAAGGTATTTGGCAGGTCGTGGATTCGAGCTCACGATGTGCCGCTCATACCAGACCAGTCTATGTGTATGGTGCCGGCTGTGCTGCCAATTGCACCAACCCTCCTTACGCCTATCTGAATTCACAGGCTACCTGAATCTCTATTGCGCAACCACCTGTCTGACACTTGGCACTATATATAGCCTGTCAGCCTCGGTAGACTTGATACAGCATACACCCACTGATTTCGAGTTGGGCATTGTGTGTTCCTGGACCACTTTCTTTACAATATCCGTCCAAGAGGGTGCACAGCTGCAGCGGTATTCGCCCCCCCACCCCCCCACCCCCCCACCCACACACACATACTCTTTTCACCCCCTGACCCTATGTTTTAGCTCCCTAAAATTGTAATTTTTGTGGGGTCTTTGGTATGTTTGTCAGCCTTCGCCCGTATGAAACCCATGAAATTTTGTGAGCACGCCCCTTTATGGTCAAATACCTGGATCTACCAGTGCACTTTCAGCCCCACCACCCCAGCCCATGTACTATGCTCTCTACAGGTCCTGCACCATGACGTGGGTGCTGTGCACTACTCGCAATCACTGGGTGCACTGGCGGTGCTCGCAGGCGTCTACCTGCTGAACAGCGTCAGGCTCTTCCCATGGTTCACCGTCAGCGCTGGTGCTGCAGATGCAGACGCGCTGGCAGACATCACCCTGGAAGTGGGCACCAACGACAACTGCAAGGGTAAGCTACCTTTTGAATCAGGAGGTTCTGTAGCAAAATGTGATTAAATTTTGTAAACAAAGTGACACGGAGCATGGTGATCTGTGGAAGTTGCATTACATTTGAAAAGCTCAGAAAAGTTTAAAAAGTTGGGGATAAAGGCTAGATGAAGCAACGAGACAGAAATAGACCATACAATTGTAGCAAAGCCAAATCCTTATGTGATTTTATGTGATTAAGAAGCTGGCCAAGTTTGAACATGTCACAAGCGTCGGGGACAATTGGTCTCATTGGTTAAGGCGCCTGATTACACATAATGACTGGTCTAGTGTATCAAGAGATCGTCAGTTCAAATCCACGGTCGTCCAAAGCTTTCCACACTTTCTCCCAATTCTTTCATGATTTGCCATAAATCTTGGGTGTGAATTGTTAACCATTTGAATTTAAGCATGTGAAATATGATGCAACCTATTCAATTAAAATTCCTGTTGTTTGGTGAAAGACAGTGAAATCTATTGATGACTGATGATTTAGGAAAAACATGTTGGTGACTGTTTTCATTACGTCTATATACGCACCCTCTTTTGATCAGGTAGCTTTTATTTCTACCCACTTAATAAATAATCTATCTAGCCATGGCAATCTTTGCAAATACAGAATTTACACTGCATTCTGTCTAAGATCTTCAACAAATGAGTTAATGTTCAAATCTGTCTTTTAAAAGGGTGAACGCCAACCAACATGCAGGTTACTAACATAGAGACAGTTGAAGAAGCGCTAACATCTAATGCAGAGAAATCGACCATTGACATCATTGGTCATACGGACTCCTCCAATACAGAAACCACGGATACAGAACATGCTTCGCCTCGCCGCTCCCTCCCGCGCGCTGCGCGGCCGTGCCGTGCCTTGCCTAGCCGTGCTCGGTCATCCACCTTACAAGGACACCCTCAAGGCCACCGCTAAACAATAGGAGCTAAATCATTGAAGCGTGAACGCATATCTTTGCAGAACATACTACTGAAACCCTTGAATTCCCTTCAGTACCCCCCCCCCCTTATCAATTTGTTCAGTGGGGATGGGGGAATCCCTGAAATATTATCAAAAGCACAATCAAATGCCCTTGATCTTAGATATTAATATGTTTGAATTTAATGAAGAAGATATAGACTGCAAAACTACAGTTTGCAGTAAAAATGCACCTCTGAAAGGAAAAAAAAATATTTTATTTTCTGATATTGGTTCAGGTGCCTTTCTCTAGTAGTGTGTGTGCTAAAATAGTGTATGCAAGCAACTTTCAAACTTTAAACTTTTAAATAGAGAGTCCCTCCTGATGGGAGGCCGGTGTGTAGTTATCTCCCTGTAAACATCGGGACTCAGTGGTCGTGGGTTGCAGGTATTTTCAAAAACGTGACACGTTTTGAATTAGAGCCAGAGCTAGTTTAGGTTCAAAAGAACTGATTCGAAATCTTTATCTATGGGTTCTGATGGTTGTTTCTAGTGTGGAATTTAGTGTGGTATCCAGAAACCAAGATTTTAAGCGCAGCCCGGTGCCCCCTGTGCCCCCCACCCCCGGATCTTCCTATGACCTGGCGTCCTACACACGTCCATCTGGGGGATGTGGCAGTGATTACTTCTACACTCTCGCTGCAGCAGACACCAACATCCGGGTGGGGATCCATAGGCAGATCCAGGGGGTGTGCAGGGGGCACGCATCCCCCTTTTCCCACCAAAATACTTTATTTCAGTGGGGTTTTTGGCATGTCTATCGTCGATCGTGTGTACGAAACGCATGAAATCTGCCCCCCCTTTCCAAAAACCTGGATCTGCCATTGGGATCTACAACGAAACTGACCTATTGCAAAGTGTCACCCTGGACCAACACCAGACCAACACAAGACCTACACCTACGTCACAGCTTACTCTGATAATCAAGATTTTCACCCCACGGGGATGAAAGTGGAGTCCACAAACGCCCTGTCTGTGATATCGAGAGCAGTGCCAGTGTGTGAGGTAGAGGAATGTGTTCAAGTCACTGAACAAAATCCATTTCAATGAACATTATGTTCGGTATTTTATGTGGATAAACACATTAGAATGTCATTGGTGACAGTAAGTAAAGAAGGTGCTTTGTCCTGGTATAAGTAATTTCTCTGTATGTTTTATGGACGTTATTGGATAATTGTTTCTTTGGTGTTTACTTCACATCTAGCTACATATATTTGTTGAATCACCGATTGTTAGCGTTTAAAAGATAAATAAAATGAAAAGATAATAAGACAAACACATATACACAATTTAAACATTTTGTATACATTTGTAAAGAACGTGACCGGGAAAGAACGCACGTGTCATTATCCACATGTCAATATTGTTGTTTTTAGGGAGTTGTACGTCGTATACTTACTACGTGTGAAAATACTTAAATAAGGATCACCAGAAGTATTATTATTGTTTGTATATAATTATGTCATTTGTCTTGATTTTATATTCATGTATTTAGACTTTTTATATGTTTTCTAAGGATTATTATTGTTATCGTGAGGGTACTTCCGGTTTCGTTTCCAAGGGAAGTCGCTAGGTTGTTAAGGAAAACCTATAATAGGAGGTCACATTTGTGTACATTTGCGGACTCTTGAATCGGACTTCTTCCGTACAACCTTAATATATTTTGGTAATAAGCTTTTAATATAGATATAGTTTATAGTATTGAGTCTCGCCAATTAATAGTTTAATTAATAGTGATCGTTTAGTAATTTATATTAGTATTGATACTGTGATTAGCTAACTAGTTATTAGCATTTGTAGATATTGTTTACTACCAATGTCATATTTGTTTACATGATTAAAAGTTTCAATATTCAAACACTGCGTCAGTTCAATATCACTCATAGATAAAAGAATCTTAAAATAACTGTCTCATAAATCACAACACACAAAGAGAAATACTACTATATCAATTAACCTATATACATTATAAATAAATAAATAAATAAATAAATAAATAAATAAAAATAAATAAATAAATAAATAAACAGGCTCAACCACCCACTCTGAGTCTGTTACACAATAATACAAATAGCAATGTCCACGTCAGTCAAGGAGCAGGTCTATGTACCTGGAAAACAAACATAACAGTGTGAAAAAAAAATAAACCAGAAGGCTCACAACCTTGCTAAAATTGTCATGAAAAGCTGTATGTTATTATTAATTTTTTGCACATAGCCTAATCGGCGATAGCACGATAGTTCGAAGCTTCTCATTAATAACCGAAGCTTCGAATCAAAAAGCAAGATTTGAATACTTATTTTTAGACTTATGTGTTAGTCTAGAATTTTAGAACTTTGACAGCCATCTTACCTTTTGAGAACCTGTGGGACTGGGAGGTGTTCTATCCCACCGGGCAGGTGGTCTGTTGTCAGCAGAGTGCGCCGGATGGCGAGGCGGCACTGGTGCAGCAGCCGCGACGGAGTCTTGTATCTGCCGGACACAGCAAGTTGGGTTTGATGATTACATTACAATATACAATACAATACAATTTATATGGCTCACATTCCGCTGAGAATTCGTGTACGCGTGTAGGCCTCCTTAAACAAATGGTGCTTCAATTGGGATTTTAAAATGGGATAGGGACAACTTGATTGTCGAATTGATAATGGAAGTTTGTTCCATAATTTGGGTGCTGCTATTTTAAAAGCTCTATTACCATAAGACTTGGTTCTTGATTTCAATTCCTTGCGCAATGGGTTATTTGATCTATCTAGGTGGTGAGTATTGTAGTAAGAGTGCATACAGGTAATTATGGTGCAAGTTTAGTGAGACATTTGAATGTATTTGTTACAACCTTGTTTATTGAGCCAGTGAAGTGAAGACTTTTTAAAACCGGAGTGATACATTTCTAACCACCTTTACTTATCCCTATTATAGAGTTGGCAGTTGGATCATTTATTAGAAGCAAATCTAAAAGTATTGGGAAACACAAACCTATTAAAGTGGATAGCACAAGCTATTAGCAATGCTCAAGTTATTGCCATTCCAATAATATCCATTGACAAATATTTATTTACCCTCTAATATAGAGTTCTTCAATAATTTGAACACAACGTTGACAACATTT
>CM032659.1:18460528-18479080 GCA_019095985.1 Streblospio benedicti
TGACAAATTTAAAATACGTTACCAGTAATTGTGTTGTAAAGTGATTCATGTGTGCAAACCGTTTAATCGTACTGACCTCCACCAGGCTTGCTGCCGAATGATATGGACTTTGATGACATGATGCTGATGCCACAGCGCACCCTAGAGCTCATCCCCGAGGACAGGTAACTGATCATTTAGTCCATTCTGACGTAGCAGACAATGGGTGCATATGTGACATAAAACATGGTTCGACTGGATGCGTTGATGACTGTGGATACCAACCGCATTCAATAATGCATAATCCTTATGCAGTCATGTTCTCAGTCATTAACGTCCATCTACACAATTGGCTTATTCATTTTGACTTTCTTGATACATGTAAATGTTGTCAACGTTGTGTTCAAATTATTGAAGAACTCTATATTAAGGGTAAATAAATATTTGTCAATGGATCTTATTGGAATGGCAATAACTTGAGCATTGCTAATAGCTTGTGCTATCCACTTTAATAGGTTTGTGTTTCCCAATACTTTTAGATTTGCTTCTAATAAATGATCCAACTGCCAACTCTATAATAGGGATAAGTAAAGGTGGTTAGAAATGTATCACTCCGGTTTTAAAAAGTCTTCACTTCACTGGCTCAATAAACAAGGTTGTAACAAATACATTCAAATGTCTCACTAAACTTGCACCATACATTACCTGTATGCACTCTTACTACAATACTCACCACCTAGATAGATCAAATAACCCATTGCGCAAGGAATTGAAATCAAGAACCAAGTCTTATGGTAATAGAGCTTTTATAATAGCAGCACCCAAATTAGGAAACAAACTTCCATTATCAATTCGACAATCAAAGTTGTCCCAATCCCATTTTAAAATCCCAATTGAAACACCATTTGTTTAAGGAGGCCTACATGCGTACACGAATTCTCAGCGGAATGTGAGCCATATAAATTGTATTGTATTGTATATTGTATTGTAATCATCAAACCCTACTCGTTGTGTCCGGCAGGTACAAGACTCCATCGCGGCTGCTGCACCAGTGTCGCCTCGCCATTCGGCGCACTCTGCTGACCACTGACAACCTGCCCGGTGGCATAAACTATCTGCCAGTACCACAGCTTCTCAAAAGGTAAGATGGCTGTCAAAGTTCTAGAATTCTAGACTAACACATAAGTCTAAAAATAACTATTCGAATCTTGCTTTTTGATTCGAAGCTTTGGCCCTAGTGCGAAGATTCCAACTATCGTGCGATCGCCAATTAGGTTATATGCAACAAAGTAATAATGACATCACCTCTACATGGCATTTTAGCAAGATTGCGAGCCTTCTGGTTTGTTTTATTTTCACACTGTGTTATGTTTGTGTTCCAGATATATTGACCTGCTCCTTGACTAAGGTGGACGCTATTTCATCATGTAAATTATTTTATTGGGAAACAGTAAATTAGAAATTCATGGTTGTAATAAAGTACAAACTGTTTAAATAATGTATGTGTGTTTGTCTTATTATTTATTCATCTTATTTATCTGTTAACACTAACAATCGGTGATTCAACAAATATATCTAGCTAGATGTGAAGCAAACACCAGAGAAACAATTATCCAGTAACGTCCATAAAACATACAGAGAAAATACTTATACCAACGTATAATAGCACCTTCTGTAACCAATAATATTCTACTGCATTTTTCCACACATGTTCAGAAAGTGACCATGACAGCGTAATGGTGTTACCAAACGTCCCCTTCTTTTAAAGAAAAGAGAAAAGTACCTGAACCAATGTCAGAAAATATTTTTTTTTCTATTCAGAGGCGCAATTTTATTGCAAACTGTAGTTTTGCAGCCTATATCTTCCTCATTAAATTCAAACACATTAATATCTAAGGTCAAGGGCATTTGATTGTGCTTTTGATAATATTTCAGGGATCCCCCACCCCCACTAAACAAATTGTGAAAAGGGGGGGTGGAGTACTGAAGGGAATTCAAGGGTTTCGTACGTGCAATCGATACGGACATTAAAAAACCCAATGCAAATGAAGTAATTTGGTGGGAAAGGACGGGCGCCCCCGCCCCTTGCGCTCCCTCTGGAATTGCCTATGGGCTTTGTCCTTTAAGAGAGACCTCACTTCTAGTTTTCTTGCAGAGAGGATAAAAAAATCAACTAACCCGTCACAAGCGAGAGTAGAACGAGGCGCAATATGTTGCAACGGGCGCAATGTATTGAGCGTCCAGTGACAAACAGCTTTTTATGGCTGTCTCAAAGTGAACCGTGATAGTAAGAATAGTGTGGACCGAAATAAAAAAAAACGTACCCGCTTCTGTGTTTTTGTTCTCTTTAGTGCATCTAAGTTCATGCGTTAATGTTGTAAATAATGTGGTGTAGTAGGCCACCCCCAGTGTTCGCACTCACTACAACACCCAAGGTGACGCATCTGGAGTGGATGCGCTTTTCATGTTCCAATTGATCGCGCCGTCACTTGGTTTGGGTTTGGTGGATGATTCTATTTTTTTTTCAATATGTTTTTTTCTTACTCTTAATCTTACATTTTCTGGAATTTTCGTTCTCTATTCTTATGTTAATCGGCTAATGTATTTGTTGGTTGCATCTTTTCGAATGTATGTTTTTGTTTTTTAGTTTTTCTGCTTTTTTCATGTTCTTAAATTTCAATTGAAACTTTGATAACGAGGTGCGCTGGAATCAGTGTGCTCTGTTTATGCCTGTAGTATTTCTAGTGAGTTGCAATTCCGTGACATGTGGGATGTGGGAGGAGCAATAAAGATTATTTTTGCACTATTGAAGAGTAAAATCAAATAAAATACAAAGACAAAACAAAGAAACCACAAACAATAAAAATATCACTAAAAAGTGTACATTTTGACCATTTTAGATAGATCCACTGATATTCATATCTTTCTGCATTTTACATGAACAAGTGATTTCGTAAATTGCGAGTGACGTCACCAGGTCAGAGGTCAAGTGTAATAAGATGTGTGTTGCGCACGATTATTCTATACAGTATATAGTACAACTCGGCAGCAAAAATGCTTAAATAACTTTGTTAATCATAACCTGTTATTAATAAATTTAAGTCATCACTTGTAGGAAAGATGTAAGAATGCACATCTAAAAGAAGAGATTAATTTGGCATTTAATAGTTTCTGAAAAACTTCTCTCAATCATATGGAAAAATATAAACAAAAGTTTTCCGCCATGACAGAGATTTTTCACCGGGTTTAGAGGGGGTTTAATAACAGATATGCAAGCAGAATAATTCTTTTGACTTCAAGTCAATATCATTCCATTCCCAAGAGAATTAACTAAGTTACTATCTACTTGTTATTCGTGTTATTGGCGTCTCCGTCAGAATTTTCCAGTGGATGGGAATAAAACATTTTTACACATCTCCAAATTTCAACTAATATTTAACGAATTTATAGTGTTGGATTTCTTTTTTTCTCGGTGTCAAATCAATGGCATATTATTCTTTTATCTTTCACAATTGGTTTGAAAGGGGAAAATTTCGATGCAACTTAATATTCATTGTTTCCTGGGCTTACCCTTTTTTCATTCAGTGCACTATATCGCAAATCACCCGTCCATAACTCAAACTTATACCAATTTTTATCTCATCTGCTGACGTCATTTCTATTTACGAAATGGCGTAATGTACGGCTAGTGATTCCATAACGTACTCCTCTATTTTTGCACTATCTATACATGTATGCTGTTGCTGTTGCTGAAGCTGTTACTGCTTTCATTGCTGCTTTTAATTCTATACGACTTGCTGCTGCTGCTGCTGCTGCTGCTGCTGCTGCTGCTGCTGCTGCTGCTGCTGCTGCTGCTGCTGCCTACAACCTGCAACAAGAAATGGCCACATGTTCGTCAATATTAGTTACTAGGAAAGTGATTTTTGTGTCTATGAGTATGTTTTATTACTCAACATTGTAGCTATATTGGAATGCATTGTTTTCTAACATATTTCAATATTCATGGTCACCATTATATACATTCGCATCAGCAACATTTTTATAATGATACAACCATGATTTTGTGCCTAACTATTAGTTTTTGGGGTCAAAGAATCTGAATGAAACAATTTAAAGTCCCATTGATCATATAGATACATGTACATATCTAAGATGTGATTATGATTGCTTTTAACATTTTAATAGTTAATGACACAAGTATGATTTCGGTGTATAACAACATGATTTTTTGGGCCATAAAATCCAAAATCAACTAACAATGGTCAGATTGACTACATGGATATAGGCAAATCCAAGATGGCTGCACCTGATATGTGTGATTCTGTAATGTCCAAAATGGCTGCTAAAACCTTAAAATGGCCATATCTCCGTCAATACAGGTCATGTGCTGTAGGTGGCCCTCACCGTGCTGCTGCAGGCGGCTGGAGACCGCGCTGGCGGCCAGTCCGGCGCCAAAGCTGACCACGACTCCAATGAGGCCGAACCACAGATAGGACACGTGGTACAGCGGCAGCAGTGCGGGCGCTGGCGGGGCGCTGGGAAGGAACTATTTAATGTAGCCAATTCCCACATCATAATTAATGCATTTTAGAAAATATTAAAATCAACTAAAATATGTAAACAAAACACAACATCAAATACACCAATTCTAATAGATATTGCACTGCATCTGATGCAAAGCACAGCTATGCGAAGACCATCCATGGGTCGCAAGTGGTCTTAATGAAGAAGCCACTTTTGGAAGGCTTGGGACCTCCGCTCAAAATAGTCTCATTATAGACATGATGATAGTCAGTGCAGGCTCTCAGCACCGTACCTGGGGGGCTGCGGCGTGCTGTCGTTATCCCACCACCCCGCCGCTGCCGTCCACGCGGGGGCGCTCACCACGTCTGACGTGTTAGTGACGTCACACAGCGTGCCCACGGGGAGGTTGGTGTGGGCGGCGTCCACGCCGTACAGTGTGGAGCCCACGCCGAGCCACAGCCCCATGGCCAGCCCCGCCACACTGCCCACCACCGCGCCCTGCAGGCACAGCAATATTTGCTCACTATAAAGTTGTCTTTGTATATTCAATATGTAGAACTGTTCATTATGGACACACGAGTAGTATGAAGTATTACATGTAGAAGCTGTTAACCATAAAAAAGATCATAAAAAGAGAACCATTAAAAGGGAATATAGCGACTACATCTTGATTAATTTTTCGTTGTACAGATTTGTGTCAGGTTTAAAAGAAATTCTCACCCTTAAATAATATTTTTTTTTCTAAAACTTCCAGCATCAAACAAGTGTGGTCAGGTTTTAAGAGCGAGAAAATTTTGTTAATCTTATAAACAGGTTGCTTTCAAGTAAGAACAGTCTGGTACAAACATCTCAATGTTTGCCTTAAATACGCACAATGCAATTTTAAAAGACATGTTCTTGTCTAAAATTACCCAAGAGTCATACATATGTGAACTGGTTCATCTGTTGGTGTTTACACTTGACACACTCACCACTCGGTCCACCCAGGGGAGGAAGAAGCCCGCGAAGAAGATGAAGAAGAGCGGCGCGCCCACGGCCCCATGGATGGTGGCTGGCACCTGTGTGATAATACAAGACATTGGTAGGGACCTATATGGGTGATAATATGAGATATTTGCAGTGACCTACAATAGTGATAATAAGAGACATTGGCAGTGACCTACATTCGCCATTCAAGTTTATCTAAAAAACCTATCAAACATGCATGAGACAATTAATGGTGTTAATGGTGGAGTGACTTAGATAAATGTTAGAAGAAAGCTCTTTTCACTTAAAATAATATAAGTATAGTGTCTCTAACGTTCATGTATTTAACATATTTTTATCAAATAATCACAATAAAATAGAATAGAAATACATATCACAGAGTAGTTTAGAAGTAAATTATCACTAGTGTATATGGTGTATATGTCAGGTTCTTAAACATCCCTTGAGTAAATGGAAATGGTCAAAATTAAGTGAGCTTAGCCCTTAAGACGTATTATTTTTACAAAACACGGATTTATATTTTCAAATCCAAATATTTATTCCAAAACAAAATAAAGTTCCAAAATAAAAAGAATAAGCTTTATTTTTTTTAATATGATCACCTGCTACATCCAGGATGAAACAACTGTCACCGTACCTGTATGATGGCGTCGCCCAGGAAGGGTGCGAGGTACGACAGGGCCACGGCCAGCACACCGAACACCCCGGCTGAAAGCACAGGCGGCATCAGTGGGGATGGGGAGGAGGCTCGGGACTAGAGGAGGAGGAGGGGGCCAGGGGATAGAGGAGGAGGGGGTTAGAAGAGATGGAAGGGGCCCGGGGTTGAAGGAGGAGGGGGGTTAGAAGAGATGGAGGGGGGCCGGGGTTAGAGGAGGATAGGGTTAGAAGAGATGGAGGGGGCCCGGGGTTAGAGGAGGAGGGGAGTTAGAAGAAATAGAGGGACGGGCCGCCGGGATTAGAAGAGGAAGGGTCCGGGGTTAGAGGAGGAGGAGGAGGGGGCCCGGTTTAGAGGAGGAAGGGGCCTGTGGTGAGAGGAGGAGGAGGCAACATCAATGCTATAGGGGTTCTAATGGTAAACTAATAAACGGTTGTTCAATAATTGGACAATGTTCAGTAATCATTGTAGGACTCAGGAATCAAGACTACATAATTCATATCAACATATATGTTTTAGAGTAAGAATTTGTCCATTACCATTTGAAACTATATAGCTTGTATTTTACAATTGTCTGTTCATTACACTATGAAACGAAATGAAACTACATGTAACTGGACACCTGTAGTTTAGTCGCCAAACAATCAGTGTTGTTTTTAAAAGAATGACAGCACAATGACAGAACGACTTCTTTTTAATTCTGAGGAGTAAAGAAAACAAGTTTTGGCACAATCCTTACAGAGTGTTTTGGCACAATGCCAATGCTTACAGAGTGTTTTGGTGGAATCCTTACAGAGTGGTCTGGCACAATCCTTACAGAGTGTTTTGGCACAATGCTTACAGAGTGTTTTGGCACAATGCCAATGCTTACAGAGTGTTTTGGTGGAATGCTTACAGAGTGGTCTGGCACAATCCTTACAGAGTGTTTTGGCACAATGCTTACAGAGTGTTTTGGCACAATGCCAATGCTTACAGAGTGGTTTGGTGAAATGCTTACAGAGTATTTTGGCATAGACGCGCTCTCGTGCGGGTTTGAGCATGGTTCCGCGATATCGCATGTATGGCTTGATGAAGTCCTCCAGAAACACAGCGGCCAGCGAGTTGACAACAGAAGACACGGTACTGAAGTGGACAGGGTCATACGTGTCAATATTACGTGTGTTTGTGAGGTCACCATCCGAAACTGGCGTCTACGTGCAACCAAAATAGCAGCCTTTACGCGTTGCTCATTGATTCAAATGTTTGAGTCAAATATGGTACTGTAAAGCTGGGGTAATGCATTCTACTTGTTAAATCAAAACATTTACTCTACAATTAATGAAAATGTTGCTAGATGAAAAGCCCATATCCGCAAAGTTTTGAAATTGAGACTTGCACCCTCACATTTATCGAAATGATGATCACCATACTGGCACATACAGTCATAACCAAGCCGAGCTATGCTGCGTGCTCTGTTCCACAAGGAACACTACAAGGGGAAATATTAAAGGGCACTGTTAGACTGTCCAATGCTACTATCAATTGCGGTACTGTTGCTGTAGTGGGGTCACGTACCTGAGGGCGGCGGCAAAGATTGCGGCGATAAAGACGCCGGGTAATCCTGGATACGGCCCCAGCACGTTCACGAAGAAGTAGGGCAGCAGCTGCAAAACAGGACTCAATAGTCATGGTCCAGCTACATGAATCCCTTTCACAATCCACGTAATATGTGTATGTGGACAACGTTTTAGGCAACCTCCAACAGGGAATCATAACGTCCTCTTTCAGCGAGACGGACGACTTTCCTAGGAGCCTCGATTTGGAGGTTGCGTTTTAGGGTTACACAAATGTTTAAAGGCAAAGTTAGTCATGGTTTATAATACTTGGCCATGTCTTGGTCATGTGTCTTTCGGCATAAAGTCTGGCTGAACTGTTATACTGGTCGCTGTTGGCGGTGGTGTTGATCCCGCCAACCTCGGTGATGACCCCGCCGACCTGTGTTTACCTTGGTGATGACCCCGCTGACCTGTGTTTACCTTGGTGATGACACCGCCGACGTGAGTTTACCTTGGTGATGACCCCGCTGACCTGTGTTTACCTGGTCGCCCTCGGTGATGACCCCGCTGACCTGGGGGTCGCAGTCACTGTAGAAGACGGTGGTGATGAGTCCGAGCAGCACGACAAGCAGCAGACACAGCAGGAACAGACAGTGGTCCACCAGCATCGACCTGCAGGATGGCAGCTTGGAATACGGGAATGCATAGTTTATTGCATAAATGTGACGTTTTGAGCAGGAGTATGGTATTTTTTTATCACACATATTGAAACATTTTATAAACCTGTTATTCTATAACTAAATGCACACAATTATAGTGTTCAGTTAAAGGACCTTATTTTCGACATCTACAATCAAAGTAATTTTGTACAAGTGAATGTTCAATTTTAGCATTCCACTGCTCAGTGGCTCAGCTAGCAGAAACAATAGACACAGAGGAGGAACATGCTCAGTGGGACCCAGCAGTTTGCTGGTTTTGTGTACAGAACAATTGCTCGTCAAAGTCCGCTGGGTCTCCAAATTTGATATGGCTTTAAGTAAACACAGTAAATTGTACAATAATATTGCTGTGACTGTTCGTTGCTATAGCACAGGGCCGTTGCAGCTGGTGGGTGGGATGGGGGGCAGGGGGGCCATGCCCCCTTCCCCATTTTTTAACCGCGTGACTAATGTGGCCGCCCCCCCCCCACACACACACACATCAATGCAATCTGACTTTCTACGGTTTTGTAACAGGTACATGTACACCTGTATCCCATTCACGTACCTCCGAGCCGCCTGGACGCCCCGCACGGCCATGTAGCGCTGCACGTACATCTGGTCGGACATGGAGAAGGTCTGGGTGACGAGGTCGCCGAACACCAGCGCCCATAGTGAGTGACGCACACGCGGGTCCGGCGAGAAGCTATACAGAGGATAAATTAGTGTCTTCACCACAGAGAAAAGGTTTTGAAACTAAATTTGAAATACTACTGTAAAAATGACAGCTATCTTGAATTATGAATTACGCTGGCCATCTTGAAATTTGGTTAACACCAAGTTTAATGAAATTTGGAGACTGGTATCTGCTGCATATGTGCAAAGTTTCATGATCTCAAGTGCTTATTCATTTAAGTTCTTTGCTACATTCAAGATTACGTTCGTGCGTCTGTGACCTAGTGGATAGGGAGTTGGTCTGGTGATGGGTAGATGAAGGGCTATAGGGATAGAGAATCCAAATTTAACATGTAAATCAACTTGACATGTAGCTTAAATCTAAGATGGCCGACCTGAGCTGGCGGAATATTTAGATCTTTTAATTATTTAACTTTGGTTTTAGTGTATAAATATAGGGTTAATGAGATTTAACGATGGTTTCATGTCTAAATACAGATTTATTAGAACACAGTATATAAATTCGACAACATAAATCTGATTGAACACTTACAATATGTCTTACATATAGATGAAATCTAAGATGGCCATTCAACAGTACAAAAACAACATGCACGGCTTGCTGAACCTATTCATGCAGGTGATATATACTACATTTGGCAGATTGCGAGGCTAGTAGTTCCAAAATTATATCACACTGTTTCTTAAAAATGCTAGATAACAACATAAAACCACGAGCCATACAATGTTTCACGCCATAACGGATCGTAGAGCTAAAAACCACTAGGGGAACCATGGCCTATATTCATTCCAAAATGGCGATTGTGGGTGTCTGCCTCATGGACTATAGCGGCACGTACTTGTAGAAGTTGAGCCTGCCGAGGCGTCGGGCCTCCACGAGCAGCGTGGTCACGCCGCCGACCCGCGCGAGCCCCGCGACCGCCACCACGCCGAGCCCCGCCAGCAGCACCACGGCCTGTAGCGCGTCCGTCCACACCACGGCGCGCAGCCCGCCCTGCAGGAGGACGTCACCGTGAAACAGCAGCTCTATTGAGACCACCCCTATAGTAAGAATTTTTCTCACGGTTCCGCATAGGCAGATGTAGGGGGCGCAGGGCCCCCCCCCTTTCCCCACCCAAATGTTTCATTTTCATAGGTTTTTTATGAAATCCCTTACATGCACCACCACCCCTTTTCCTTAAGTGTGCACCCCCATTTTCCAAAAACATGGCTCTGCCATTGAGTTGATTAGAATGTAGTTTTGTATTTCTCTGGTGAACACGTGCCTTGAATTGATGATGTCATGTCAGGGTAAGTAAACAATGCAGTGTTTGAACTTTAAGAGATATTAGTGCTTAATGATGATGTAGAGTGTCCATGTGCTAAAATTGCTGTGACGTGGAAGAGGGTCTCTACACTTATAAAAAATCAAAACGGCGAGCTTGTTAACCCATCAATGATTGACAGGTGGAAGGATTCGAATGAACTACTAGTAGTAATTCAGCCGCATCTGCACTATTTGTGACTGATTAGCCATTGCTTAAAGGGACATAATGAAGCTTGGTGCGTAGGAATGAAAGGGGCACATGGGCTTTGATTTGACATCTGATTCAACGGCATTAATTCGTAGATGGGCGATGCTCCATGACAACCCTGTGTTCCATGTGTCTGTAAATGTGTGCATCTGAAATAAAACTCTATTTCCAAGGTATGAGTTCAAATGCCTGTCAATAACAATTTATATGTTGGTGCGGAAATATCTTTGTTTTCAGATATGTCAATCTAGTCTGGAAGCCATACCACAGTATTACCACTGAACCCGGTTTTGTCTGATATAGTATTTTCTCTTCAGATTTTAGTCTCTAGGGTTCAGGCTTACATATCCAGGCAGGTGTCATCCTTGAGCATTTTGAAAAATCCAAGATGGCTGTCATGATTGTTCATAAATATGATAAGGTGCCACGATTTTAATGTCCTAGAGTGGTTTGTTGAAAAACAAACTTTTGGTGTTGTCGAATGCCATATTATAGAATGCCTTTAAGCCTGTGTGTAGTATTCTTTTCATATTGGCTAGTGAAACAGCCAAGAATTTTCATAAAGGTTTGTGCTGCAAAGGCCGGGTGTTTCTTCTGTACATACCACAGTGGTGTAGAGGGCGCACACGAGTCCGCAGCCCACGATGGCGAGGTGCACGTTCACGCCCGTCACTGCGGCACAAACACGTCATTAGGGAGGAGAGGCGGCTGTCCAGGTGCGAATGATAAGAAACAAGATTAACAGTTTGGTTTTATAAGCAGTTCCCCCCTGCGCCCCCCCCCCCCATTTCTCACCAAAATGCTTCATTTTCATAGGGGTTTTAACACGTCCGGCATCGATCGCGTGTACGAAACCCATGAAATCGCTTATGTGCACACCCCCCCCCATTCCAAAAACCTGGATATGCCATTGTTTTTTTCCCGAGGGATTTATTTGAAAACCAAGGTGGTTTGAACGAGGTGTAAAAGATAGCAGCCTTGGAGAGTACGAGACAATGTGCTGAACTCCCAGAGGGAGTCACCAGCTGAAAGACTCAGGAGATTCCTTGTCATGTCATTTTTTTTTCAAAATGATGGGTCATTTTTTCAAAATGATGGGAAGAAATGATATATAAGTAGATCTCAATAGATATATGCACAATAATTCTAGTATGAATTCTCTTTTATTCATATATACTGGCCAAACAGTTGCAGACGCTTACATCCAAGTGCGCCCAAACCCTCAACGTATCAGTCGCGCGAAGTAGCTGTCTCGAGTCCTGAGAAATCACAACGTACCCTGGTTGAGCGCCATGGCGGGCGTGTAGAGAACTACGGACAGCGCCAGCAGCTGCAACAACACAGTGTCTCATTCTGCTATGTTATTTTAAAGTTTTAAGTAACATATTAAGATTTATACGATTGAACGAAATTTTAAAGCTCTCATTGAGCCCTTATGACGGTATGAACAGTTATAGTTCGAAGTGACAACTAGGACTAAGAAATAACTGTCAATGAGTGAAAGTCACAATTAAAACACTTAGATTATGATCATATTAATCTGAAACAATGAGCATATTATTTACCAGAAACTTACTAGTGTGGGATAATTGACAAAAATAACTGTCAACTATGGGTGAACTTTGGACCACATACAATTTCAACACCATATCGTCTTTTATCTACATGCATGATTAAAATTGCTCGCTCGCTCAAACAGACATAACTTATTTTCAAATGTTTATCATAAAAGTCAACGCATTGATCACTAGTTTACACTAATTTATAGCGTAGTAATTAGCAAAAACTTATCTGAATTACCGACATGTTGTTGTTGACATGAATTTGGAATTACGAGTAGGAAAGTAAGTGAGTGAGGGACAGATGATAGTCACGAGATTTTACAGGGACAGTTGCCACTCCATTCAATTATTAGTCCTAGGTGACAACAGAATTACATATTTTCGTACTTATCAGTCTACTTCTACAAAAATGTTAACCAAAGGAGCATGTGCCCCAGCAGGTGCGCTGACTCACGTATTTGATGCTGAAGAGGAAGGCGGCCCAGCACCGCAAGGGGACGCTGTCGTACCGCCGCTCGATGTACTGGGGGCAAAAACAGGGGTATATATACTGGGATCCACACTTGAAAAAGCCTTCTAGAAATTGATGTCGATGAGTCGGTCTCCCATATTTTGTTGACCTTAATTTTCTTATAGAATAAACCCTTGACTTTCATCGTATAATATTTTTTTTTATTTGCGGCAGCTCTTGCGAAAGTGTTGAAATCGACTGGTTTCCATGGTAACTAAACATAAATATGTATGTCCCCTCACTACAATAAATTTAATTATAATTTGACTTACACTTTCACAATACTTTTGTGTAATACATCAAATTAAAGCTAATAATCTGCTCTATTACAAATTAATTTATACAAATTAGCTCATTTGCACATGCATAATTAACATAATGTATTCAATTTTTGTTAATTTTACAAGGAATGTCCATGTTTGCAATCATCGTACTTGGACGAAAATGCAAATATGATTGAAAGTGTTGTTGCATATTATTAACATGACATTGTGGAACACATACAATGAATTTGCTAGCAATCTAAGGAATACTTTAATTTTCAGAGTGGGGTATGCAGTGAGCCGTTTCAACTTTGTGTATGACGGGTCTAGTCTATGTGTCGAATGGGATACAGTAGAACTGTATTTTGAGGGGATTTTTGGTGTTTTATGGTTGATTATGGTTTTATAGGGCATCCTGAGATGGGAATCTGAAGGGTGTCAATGTGTCACTCTTGGACTGAATTTCTTAAGAGGCAAAAACGAAATGGCCGCCGGAGTCATCTTGCTAATAGCAAAGAAGCTACTTATTATTGGTGGTAGAATTTAAGAAAGTTGATTTTGGTTCTTAAAGTATGTTTTGAATGACAGATAATTCATATATATACTTAGATTTTACCTAGAGATAATAGCAAACAAGAAAATAGTATGTATCGACAGATACGATATACAACATAAATCATTATTAACAGATCTCGAGTCATCAGACATTTGTTCTATATATTCATAATCGACTTCCACAATAGCACTTTCTTCAGTTGCATGCCCTTGGCCAATAAGGTCTCTGAAGGATTTGAATGTCCATCATGCCATTTTGGTACATGTATTAACATATAATTCTCCTTTATGTAGATTATTCTTAGCAGTAGGAATATCAATTCACAGTTCTATTTGTTATACTACTACATGTACATGTACTTACTTACATGGGAGGTGTAACGTCAAGTTTCTGTGAAAGTAAGAAGCAGTGTAACAAATAGAACTCTGAATATAATTTTCCAGTGTTCCAGCATATTCTTCGGGCATTAACCCTCTATATATGGGGCTGGCGTATCAGTACAGGTAAAATTTACAGTGTAAGATCATCATTTTAACAATGTACATGCCGTACCTAATTAACAGATTAAAACAAATTCTTGTAACAGATTATGATACACAATACAACATGTATATGAAGATTTAACAATATTAAGTTTAAGGACCAGCTAATTGATTAGTAAATGTAATTCTATTGAAGGCTGGTTGATAATGGTCCAGTTTTGAATTATGTCACAGTGTTAAAAGACATGACCCCTCAAACCGTTGGCAAATGGAATGAACATAATCTGCGCAATTTCGAAACTATTACATGTATACGGATAAGTACTAAAAAGAACTACGTTCTAAAATCCGTCTGATCTCTACGCCAGCACAACCTACAGCCTTTTTCTTGCTAAAGATGGTAACGGTGGTGTTAATCACAGTAGAATCCGCATGGGATTTTGTGCACTAAACACACAAGTCTGTAAGTTCATCCGTGAAGCTATGTTTGGTGGGCGTGGGAACGGGGGCATCATCCTCTCTCGTGAAGATGCTTTAAAAGAACTGGTTTAGCTCATAGGCCTTTTCAGAAAGTGACATCTAGCCACTTTTTCACACGAGAGTGTTTATCACCTACAGCATCATCCAGTAAATATCATTCTTTGAGGGTCTACTACCAAGTATTAGTTTGGATGGATGATGATCCTTCTAAATGGGAGTGGGAAAGCAAATGACATTACTGCCCTACAATGAATGATATAAAGGTTGCAACACAGTGTGTGATTAATGTCATACCTTGCAATTTCACAACCTATTGTCATTTGAAGAAATGTAGCTGTCAGTTGTACAATCTGGCATGTATATCAGCATGTGGCTCTTGCCAATTAACATACTGTCACAATCAATACAACAATGATTTAGAAGATGTAAAGGAAGAACCATAGACACTGGAGGTTTCCAAGCATTGGGAATCGTTGGCCACTCAATGTAGGAGGCTTATGGCTTTCCCCCAAAGAAATCATATTTGAATATTATCTGCTATAAATTTACAAATGTGCATGTATCTGTATGTATCTGTTGCATGTAAGATTCTTTGGTTTAGAATAAATTTTGTTACTGTAATAATCTTTTGTGCATAACTCTCTCATGACTAAAGGTATGAAGAAGCTGAGATTCCATTACCATTCAAATTATGTTTACCAATATAAATGTTATCATATTTCAATGCTAAATGGAATCACAGTGGATTTATGAGTTTAGATTTGGTTAAATCTGTAATGCTTAAAAGCTAAATATACATGCAGATACGTGTATTACACACCAACATTGCTTAGAAATAAAATACGTAAAATGTTCACGATAAAGTAGTAACAATCTTGGATTTGAAGGTCAAGATAAGGTCATATCATTAAAATGATGCTGAAAATGGAATCAGTGACACCTTTAGTCCCTAAAGTCCAGGTATTACACATTGATGTAGGTTCAAAAGTAAAATATGTAAACTACACATGGCAAGTGGCAGCCATCTTGGATTTGAAGGTCAAGATAAGATCAAATCATTAGAATAATACTAGAAATGGAATCAGTGGCCCTGTTAATCCCAAATTCCATGTATTACACATAAATGTAGCTTATAATATAAAAAACATAATTTTTTACGTTATGCCCGGCGGCCATATTGAAAAATGTCTTTAAAAACCTATTTTGGATTGGGTGATTTTGGTAGACTTTTTTTTCTGGGATAGAGGGGCATAATATCTATTGAATAAAATCAAAAAACAATTTCTTGCAATTTTTTCGACAAAAATTCTTAAAATGACTCTACTACAACGCAAAAGGTATCATTTTATTGAGAACAGCAAATGTGGCTACTGTGACTATAAGCGTGATACTCCTGTGCACTTTTTCCTATTCTGCTAGCTTTTACTTTGTAGAGAAGGTTGATGCTGGATGAGATGAACAGACACATTCCTTGTGTAGTGCAACCATATCTTGATTACGACCCTAAGAAACAACTATCTAGTAATTTTTGTTCAGTAATAGTGAAGGGTACGTGTGAAACTGGAAATGATATGCATTTATTCAAAATTGTTCAGGCATTTATTAAATTTAATTTCCAGAGACAAACAACAGGTTTCGATAAATTGTTTATATCCATGTTTGATGTATGTAGATGTTGTAGATAAGAGCACAATTTATTTTTATGTGTGTAATCGTCAAAATATAAATAGTTATTAAATAAAAACAAGTGGAATATTAAGTAAAATGACAAATGTTTTGAGCGTGTTTTAATACTCGTAGAATAAATGGGTTAATACCAAAAAACAAAATGTACATGGAATTTGTTTTACAAACTTGCATGCAGTTTATAGTCATGAACTAAAATCCATGAATATCTATAGTAGGCATTTCAAACTACACATTAATCTAAAAGAGAGTTGCGCCAAGTAAACATGGAGTAGACAATTTACACTGCACGTTAGTTTAAAAATAGAGACACCTAGCATCTTTCTATACTATACAATAGATTTTATTTGAGGGGGGGGGGCGGCAACGGACCCGTCTGCCAAGCTGCCTCCTGATCTTGAGACAGAGGTAGTCCAGCAACACTGGCTCCGCGGCTTGCCTCTGCCAAGGGTGAACCATCGCAGGACTTCAGAGTGGGTACACTATAATCCCGGTGGCATAGGATCATGACGACCCGCTTGCGCTGAACCGCGGTTTGAGCCTATCCCACCCTAACTCTGGGCCCTCTCCGACGTCACACTGCAACACATTGCCTACTCGCTCCGCTGGCGAGTTGCCACACGTTATCAAATCAGCAGGGGGAATTGGCGGCTCATTCGCCCTGTTTTCTAGTTTCCCTGAGTCGTTTGCGTGGGGATTAACAGTGGCAAGTCGACTTCACGTTCCTTGCGCCTCCGCCGGTTATCAGTTCAACATCCCAGGCAAGAGAAGCCTTTCCGTGCCGCGCCAAAGTTTCCCCGTTCTCCCAAACGGTTTTCCACGACCACCTTTGCAACTTAGTCGGAGCAGTCTTGACTAATGACATTTGCCTGTTTGGTCCCGCCACTAGCGATTCTGGCACCAATTCCTTCCCTGTTCATCGCAAGACCATCGCACATTACTCACTCACCGGTCTCAAGGTTGATGGAGAAGGCCCATTTCCTGCCGGGCAAACAGACTTCCTCCTCCTCACTGGGGGTATGGCCGCATATTGTTCCGAGATACAACACTATCTTTAATGGCATGCCACGATGTATTGTACCAGATGAGGTGATAGCGTCCAACTGGCACAAATATGCCAACCTGCCTTGCCATTTGGGATGCTCCTGCGAGTCGCCCTGCTTACTTAACAGAGGGTCCTGTTGGCGACTGCCTCGCTGACCTGCTTCCTTCCTCGAGCCATTCCCCTCGTCCTACTGAACCTCACGAACCCGGTTCGTTTCAGGGGGTGCAGCCTGATGTCGTGGCTCCTATCCAATGTTGTACTGATGGCACACGACCTGAGACTATGGGGGCGCAGTGTAGTGTCTCGGCGCATGTCCCACCCCTCTCCATCCAGCGGCAATAGCACAGTCTCCTCGCTGTCCCAGTCTCCAAGTTGGGTTCTGACCCGGATTCCAGCTTCATCTTTGGCGGGTAAAGTACATATTCCTCCTCATCGTGAGGACTTTCTCGTGCAATTTCTGGTGGCTTCGGAGCCAGTTGCGTCGTGTCAGGCGCATTCAGAGTGGAACGACCACATGTATCCGTAGACAGGAGGTCGTCGCCGTCCACACTTTGCTCCAACACACCTACAGCTTCAGAGGGTTGGACCATAGAGAGTCCATCCTGTTGGACGACGTCCACGCCGCCGGTCACCCCCAGCTACTGCATCGATGCATTACCATCCAGTTGGTCACTCCTGGAGGGAGTTGCCCCTAGAGTCGTTGGTGGAGGTGCCCGTCGCGCGTTGTGTTCCACATCGTCCGTATTCGCCGTACTAGCTGGATGATCAATGTGTTCGACCAGAGCGGGGTCTCTTCCCCGGTGAGAGCAGTCTGATCGACCTATCCGGGGGCATTATCAGAAGTCCCAAGAATAAGGCCCCCCACAGCCAACAACATTCTTTTAAAACTGGAGCCTGATGCCTCCATCCCTGGGGGATCTCAAGTAACACCTGGAACCGGGAGCAAGTGGGCCGCCCTTCACGTGTACTTTCGTGAGATCCTGGTCACGGCACCAAACTGTGAACAAAGGGAGTCTTACTACCCACGACTGATCTTAAGTGGCCCACCGCCTTCACAAGAGTGACGGGAGCGGTCCTTGGGCATGTGTCGCTCGCCAGGCGTGGGCACGGTCTAGAGGCTCAACAGACAGTGTGCTAGACCTGAGAGACTGCTTCTCATTGTGTATTCCATACACACACGTTCACTACGCACCCGAGGCTAGCTTCCCTGTTGCGGGTGGTGTGCAACCCCTGGCTTCACGAAAGGCCTCCGGTGGAGAACTTCGCACCAGTGCTGACACATGTGTAAGGGTGCCCCCTGTACAGTGATACATGGACACAAGATGCACGCAGAGAGGAAGAATAGCCACCGGCTAAACCTTAGAAGATTGAAGATTGAG
>CM032659.1:18479180-18512501 GCA_019095985.1 Streblospio benedicti
CCTGTGTATGACAGAGGGTTGACCACGGCGTTAAGAGGGAACAGAATGAGACCCACCATAGCTTCAATAGACGGGGGCAGGGCAAAGCCAGACATCGCCATCACGTTCAGCATGCTCACTACGAGCCAGGGGATCAATGTAGAAAATATTATACTTCCTAACTTAAAAATGGCCCTAGACCTTTTCCTATTCTTTTTCTCTTTCCCAAATCGCCACGGCGTTGGTAGACTACAACTATGATGTGGGCGTACATTGTCAGGAGCACTATGAACAGAGATGAGTTGACCAGAAGGAGCGAGACAGAATATCCAGTGGAAAGTGAGCTGCCCACTAGCATACAGGCAGGGTTGGTAATCTCGGTGGAGATGTATAGTACAAGAATAGGGCAAAGAACTGCAGAGAACATCCACATGGTGGCAATGGTGGTCTGTATAGTCCTCCCCTCCAGACCATAGGATTTGAATGGGTTAATAATGATGCAAACATATCTGTCAACTGCAATTATGAATGTCAAAATCGTCGATTGTTGGACTGACACGAATAGCAAAGCACTTGCAATTTTGCATTCAAGAGAAAACATCCATCGAAGCGCCACAAACCCATAGGTGTTGGCAGTGGAATGGTAAGAGACGTAGAGTATTGCCAAATACACAGCAGACATGCCGTCAGAGATGCACAGGTTCATGCCCAGTATGATTTGAGCATTCTGTTTCTTCATCTTCTTTTTCTTCTTTGTAAACCAACCCACATTTGCAAAACCGTTGATGATCAACACAGCAAACAGAGCTATCAGAACCCAGTAGGACAGGGGTTCGCTAGCAATGATCTTATCACATGATGAAATCAAATCTGTAGCTTTCTGCATAGCAATGCAGGCTAGACGTGGGTTTTCTTTGAAGAGACAGCAAATTGAGAAGTCGTCAACCTCTAGGTGTAGTAAATGTGCAGCAGAGGACAATAGGTTAAACGGCACTTTTTTCAAATCGATGAGATTATAGGAGATATCAATCATTTTTAGGTTCGTTAAGTCAGCAAACAATGTATCAGTAACGACCGTAAGTCGGTTGTGGTTTAACATCAACGTTTGCAACTTGCCAAGACCTTTGAAAGTATCAACATAAAGGGAAGCAATATCATTATGGTCCAGATGTAGTGTTGTCAGGTGGCTTAGTCCTGTGAATGCACGCTCAGCACAAGATGAAATAGCATTATAACTAAGGTATAGGTAAGAAAGATGCAGGCTCGCCATGAACATTTCGTCGGCCAGCACCAAGTTTGGATAGGAATTTCTTATGCGAAGATGCAATAGATATTCAAGTTTTATCAGAATGTGATCAATTTTAACTACACGCTCGAATGAGATCCTATGCAAAAATAGTACTCTTGTCCACTTATTGAGTATCACAGATGATACATTTGTGCAATATGCAGCAAATCCTTTGATTCTGCATGAACTAGCTGCATTGTGCTCATTCATCAGAGTCACTAGTTCATCATCATACAGGTATACACATTGGGTAGATCCATCTCCAATAAAAACATCTTCAACAAAGTTGGCACTTTTTGCACATTTCAAACTGTTTGGTGTAATAAAACCGTTACAGAATAGATGTTCGTCCTCGTTGAAGGGGCAGTCTCGATTACCATTACACAAGTGATGCACATTTATTAAGACATCAATATTATGAGAACAACTTAGGGCCTTGTGAGAGCAATCAGCTACATAGAAAAGGCCATCTGCTCTTTCACGGTATTGGCTGCTGCAAGGGTCTCTGGTCTGTAGATATTCATGAGCAATGTAATCGCAATTGGTGTATGAGCATAACGTGGTGGATTCGTCAGAGCTATCTGCACAGTCATCGTGGCAGTCACAGATCTTGGAAAAGGGGACACAGCCACCAGACAAGCATTGGAAATACAGTGGGAAACATGAGCAAATGGGTTGCTGACACCCGGTAAAACAGGACGCTACAGTCCCCACAGCTGCACGGCTGCCAGTGCTGCTGTCATCACTGTCAAATGTACACACATGCGCACAATCACTCTCATCCTCCCCTTCAGGACAGTCAGCTTCACCATCACAGACGTGATGCTCAAGAATGAAAATACTATTTGAGCATTCGAACAAATGCTGTTTAAATTTTAGTGGTACGACAAAGTTAGCATGTGAATACTTGATGTTTTGACATGAGCGAAGTTATGATATCATTTCCTGTACGGCTCTTATCTATGATCTTCTGACAAAGAACACCAGAATTTTCAAGCGGAATGTCACAGCTAATGAAGAGAGGAAGAGCCAGTGAAGATGTAGACGGTACAAGTATACTACATAAGTCATTGGTATCAACTTCAGTAGGTCCATTGCAGTAAATCTGCCAGTTTTGCGTAAACCAACTTTCTTTGATGTCTTCATACCCTGTACGGAACTGCTGGCAAGAACCCCAAAGGCAGTAGGTGCCACTTGATTCGGAAAATATCGGACTTAATGCAAACAATTTATTCATTAAAGCACAATGATCAAAAGAATCTGCAAGTTTCTTTTGACGGACAAACGATTTAAAGTCTGTTTTCACAAGTATTGCTAGCATATGATGCATCAAGATGGGGTTTGCTGCCAAGAGTTCGTTCAAAATTGGCAAGTTGTATGGCGAGCCGATTTCCATTAGGTGGTATCCATCCCCCAAGTCTGCGCATGGTGCGTCACGGGGGACCACGTGCTCAAACGGACCCAACAAAACAATATCAAAAGACATCATTGGCTGTACAAACACGGGTGCTGACTGAGAATTGGTAGGATAAAACATAAATGCAGCGGGTAAAAGAACATCATGCGGTGGGATATATTCCTATGTCAGGCCAGTGTAGCATGTTAAAAGTCCAATATCACTCACATTATTGTTTAGGGAGCATTTATACCTGATTGTTGTAAATTCGTGGAAAACATTAAAATCGGTACGGTCATGAATCTCATCATTGTACACGATGCTACCGTTAAAATTGTTAAAAATGTTAAAAAATCTACCCGATTTTCTCTTATACATGAATCCCATCTCTTCAAATTCTGTTAGCCGTATTTCATAGGTGATCTCCAGTGAAGATAGATCGTTAAAGTCCTGGAAGATTTCTAAGGTAAACTCGTCCATAGAGCTGTATAGATCGTAGTATCTGTGGAAATCGTCATCGATGGTTGCTTTGTATGAAATGTACTGACTGTAATTGCTCAGTTGTAGTGAGGATATCACTGTGATAAGAGAATGTGTCTCAATATACACGTTTAAAGTCTGTAGCTCGAACTGAGTGTCGCCAGCCTGAATGTTGACGTTATGATCGGGGTTGCTTTTGGCATTGGCCTGAACTAGCTCCTTCGGTATCGTTAACACATATCTGTTAATAAAACGGACACCAACAACACCGCAAGTTGAATCCAGATAACGCTGATGAAAAATCGGGGTTGTTAGTGTTTTTAACTGATTATATGTATCCATGCCTTCGTCAAATTGATGTGGACAACGAGGAGAGACCGTGAGCACCACGTGTTGTGTGACATCATACAGTTTTGGCCCAGACGAGAATTCAAAGTGTATATTTTCGATCACTGGACCCTCAAATGATCCAGCATAACAGTCAACAGTCTTTCTCCAGGGTTCTACATCAAACCTCTTGGGAACGTTGGTTAATCACGAAACCAAAACAAATCATAAACTCTTCATTGCTGATCGTGATCCTTGAACCACCGCATGATGGATTTGGCATTGCATTGTGAAATGCGTGTATGTGTACACTCGTCTTATAATCTCTTTTCTCACCATATACAGTGGCTTGTACAGTGGAACATTGTCTGTAAAATGGGATCTGCTGAAAATACAGTCGGTACGTGGAGTATTTGGGTCTTAATTTGGCGAAGTGCATTTCATTTTCAATGCGTAAAAGCCGGTGAAATTTGTAGATTGACATTCTGATGAAGAAGAAGAAGACTTCATGACCTTGTAAGTTTTTAAAGTAGAGGTGTTTTGAGAATATCGTATTGGTCCTTTAGATAGCATGGGTTTGTAATACCTTCGTCAAGCATATTATTCGCAGCCAACAGTCTAAATGAAACCCTCTGATTTCTTTTCGGTAATGAGTAGTATATTAAAACAAGTGCAGTGGTACTTGTGTGAAATGTCCACCTAGAGGGTACTATAAATGTAGAATCGTTGCAAAGTGTGGCAACATGCAACAAGCTGTCATAGATGAGAAGACCACTGAATGGGCAAACACCTGTAAGAAAAAGGGAAACAGAATTGAAGAGTATAATTCAAAATGTTGAGTAAGTTCACCACTTGATTGGGTTATAGCTATGAGACAGGCAATTTTATTGTAATTTGCCATTTATTGGTGTCAAACACGTAATTGCTGTTACACCCCACTTAACTAAAAATGTGAGTGAGTTTTTCAAATCAAATTTCTTAAACAATCATATTTGCAAACCTCAAATTCCAGACACGTTTTATTCTCTGCCTTACATGAATGTTAATGCCATATGAGGTCGAATCCTTTGCAATATGTTTAAATAAATGGCCGTTAGGTTACATACCTGTAGTATCATTAACTTTGATGGGAGCATTTTCATTCACAGACTCAACCCATGAAGATGGCAAGTTGTACTTATCACCCTCACCACTGTATATGTCTAAGGTTAGCTCTATTGTACTTCCTTTGGCCAACATGTAAATGTAATCTTCATGGGGAACAATCACCTGAGATTTGTCAACGGACAATGGGATCACCATGGCAGGGGACGGGTTTGCTTCCTGGAATTTAGCCACAAGCGTCAGGACAATTGTAATGTGGGTTTGGAGAAGCAACGTCATAAACTTGTTTGAGATTTCAAGTGAATCATAGTAAGACTTCCCACAAGAAACAAAGCTGCTAGAGTAAGTTACCCAGGACTTAGGCAAAAGTCCTTCATCAACAAATAGTCTGGTACTTGATTCATTACAAGAGAATTCAAGAATTAACAAGTGCACCTTCGATATGTTGAATCCAGTAACCCATGGTAGGTATATGTGGTCAATGTGCACGTTCTGGCTGTAGTACCACATGTACTCGATTACACCATTCTCAAAGTATACCCACTTTGCTGGATGTGGCATGGCAATGACGTGGTCGGACACATGTAATGTTTTATATCTGAATGCAGATCCTCGGTAGTGAACTTGATATTCCACATTTAAGATAATAGAAGGGGTTTGAACGGCATGAACATAAAGAAAAGCCATGGTTTCGTTTTGTGTATGCGGTTTCTAAAAAGATATGGCCGCAAGATGTTAGCAGTTCATCATCTGGATTGGTAGGTTCCGGTGTTTCAGAGATTTTCAGGTAGTGATCATCACATTGGTCGGAATATTGCAGGTAAGCCCTGACCACGGTGATATTGAGCTGGTATATATTGTTCACCTGTATGTGTAACTTAAAATTACCTTCTAACGATGAACGATAGTACACATTGAGACATATTGATGTTAGTATTATTTGTGGGTCATCAGTTTCTTGAGCAATGACTTTAGTGGGCTGCTTGCACGTTTGCATTATGTGTGCAACATGCAGCCACACAGCCTTTATCGCATTGCCTATGTGCAGGCCTGTAGTTATTTTTTTCCATTGAGAAGGCAACTTCATGTTCCAGATATTGAAAACCTGCAATGTATTGGTGAGGTGCGGTCTTCTGAAATATATCTGCATCACGTTTATCATCCAAATTTACGTTGTACTTTCCCTTCTTGATATCTTTGGCTACAGGGCCTATCAAGTCAGCAACAGGCACGCTAGGTTTGATCAGGGTCTCGTTGGCACTTGGCGCATCTGACATGGAAGTATTGCAGTTCAAATTAAAAGAAACTGGACTGGCCAAAATGTGCTGAAACACAGCATCATAAACCAAATGGGCTATAAACATATTTTGCGCGTCCCCCACGTGTATCAGGTCAAACCGTGACCGTAGCAAACTACTAAATTCTGTTCCCATGTCTTCGTACCAATTATCATCAAGAAGGTAGCCTCGGCTTTCAAAATAAAGTTTCCAACAAGGTATTCTCAATGTATGCACTAAATAGTCGTAGTGAGCATGTGTGTAGCTGTCCGCCATTTACCAACAACAGGTGTCTTCATATTTTGACGAAAATCGGGCATGACGCCAGTCCTTGGGCAGTCTTAATAGGGATGCTCTACTGAAGTGTGTGAGAATATCTGTACCATGGAGAGCATTATGTTCCCATTGCCATAGACACTAATTTTTCATCCC
This sequence comes from Streblospio benedicti, assembly GCA_019095985.1. Classification (NCBI taxonomy): domain Eukaryota; kingdom Metazoa; phylum Annelida; class Polychaeta; order Spionida; family Spionidae; genus Streblospio; species Streblospio benedicti. The sequence continues at coordinate 18,485,464 of CM032659.1, forward strand.
ATAGCTTTTGCATATTAAATGCCAAGTGCATTTTCAGTGATCAATGACTTAATTGAGAACATACATGTATACTGCTCTGTCTTCGCCAAGTATACCACATCCAAGCTCAGAAATCCATAGCTTGATATGTTGCTTGACATTTTGCTCATTGCAAAAGATTCTATATTGTGGTATAAGAACTTCCCTATCTCAATTCACCTTCAATCTTAAAGGTTGTTTCAAAACACTCTTTCTCCATATCATACTTGATACTTGGAGGGTGCCAAGTTGTCATTACAATGATGTGTGCCAATATTATTTATTATTTATTTGTATGTACTAAATAACAGAGCCAACTTTACAAAGTATCACCCATGCCCACAATTTGCACAAGCTAGGGTGCTTGATGGAGAAAAAGAGTGCTGTACTCATTTCCTACACTTAACTCAATATATCCCTTCCCTTTGTCCATGGATGGGTGGTGGTGCTGTCAGGACGTTGGTAAGTGTCGTCAGGACAAGGGTGCTTGAAAATAAAATGCTGTAAAAACATACACTCACCAAATATGTCTTTTTTCTATGCCCATGGAGGACATTGTGTTCCCATTTACATGGACACTAACATTTCCTCCCTTAGATTTTCATTTTACATGCCAAGTCAAAGGATTTGTCCAATGAGTTAATGGGGATCGACTTATACGATTATGTAACTGGAGTGATTCAATGTGATTCTCAGCATGCCTCTTTGGATATAAGCTACGTGTATAGGCTAGTTTGCATAAAAGGCGATGCATTCTGGTCTGTGATTAGCCAGCCTAAGTATCCCATCCGTCGCCGGGGATGATATGAATGATGCTAATAGATCTGTTCTCTATTTAGCCACTTTAAAATGCCAACATTTACTATTTACATGTTCATTAGGTTTTAGCAGATGCTGTCAGAGCGCATTCAGTGCCCACTAGTTATGCCTTAAGAATTTTCAAGAGTAACGTCAGAGCTACCACGTTTGAGTACCAGAATGCATTCATGACACTTTTGTACACAAATGATCATAAGCTTCTTTCACTCCCCATATCTAACACCCGCCCTAAACAACACAGACGACCAAACAATTTGCACTGAACTGTTGACCAGACGTCGTCTATAACATACGTTTTTGTTTTTGTTCGGCGTAGCGTAATTAATTGCGAGGAATGCATGCATGCATACACTGCATAGAAAATTAATTGATATATAAAGTCGTGAGTGTATTGTTGTTTTACGTAGGGCATAATTATATTCATGATTAATTAAATAACAACCTAACTTATAACATGTATGTTATGTTTTATCACTAGACCTATGCAAATACTTTAAAATGTTCCATTACACTGTTTCTAATCAAATTGAGATAAGAATTATCTATTATGTACCTTTTTTTGTTTTCTCTGTATTAAAGTGACCGAAAAGCCCTGAAGGGCTGAGTATACTTTATGAATAATCAAAAGTTTTATAATTTATATATACTTTGTCACTATAATTAACAAAAAATCAAATCAAATCAAAGTAGATCAAAAGTGTTCAAAGAACACAGCATCGCTAGAACAACTGTTGAAAACCGCAGAATGAATTTACATCATTGTTCAATTTTCAGCGAAATATATTGCTCTGTGGGTTGCATAATAATCAATAATAGTTTCAAAGCTATGTAATACATTGAACTGAAATAAAAGTATTGTGTTCATTTCATTCATATTCATTCACTTCAGTCAGTCCTATGTATGTTGATTCTTCATCATTGTCTGCTCTCTTTTACGGTTGCTTGGTATATCAATGATTTTGATAGGCATTTTCCGTCCAAGGGGCATGCTTGTCGTCGGCAATTGCAATCCTTGTTGGTATTGCTGTTGGCATTATTATTACTGGGGTTTAGGGTGTTTCTCAATATTCTGCTATTGTGTGATGATACAATTTGTTGCATGTTTGCCATACAGCTGTAGCTCAGTTTTATTGTGTTTTTGTTGAAAATTTTGTGGAGTTTGCTGCCTTTGGGAAAGGATTTGTTCACTAGGTTGAGGAATTTCTTGCCGATGTTCGTTTGCACAGTGTCGCTGTAAGGTGGGTTGTACCAGATGATTTTCCTTTTTCTATTTTTCCTGTCATTCCGAGTTGGTACTGTGTTATTGGTATTCTCAAATTTTAGATCCTGTTTGTAGCCACTTCTTTAGAATCGATGGTGGGTTCTTGGTTGTGGACGTACAAAAGTTTGTTTTGCTTTGGTGAATTAAATATTTTGGATAGTCTCTTATTTATGCTCTTTTGGGATATTCTTTAGAATCGATGGACTGGTTGCTCTGGTTTTTTGGTGAAAAGAAAAAAATCTGTAAATTTTTCCAACACAGGAACACACAAACCTTACACCAAACCCAATAACAAACTCTTGTATGTCCACAACCAGAGCAACCACCCACCATCGATTCTAAAGAATATCCCAAAGAGCATAAATAAGAGACTATCTAAAATATCATCTAATGAAATAATATTCACCCAAGCAAAACCACAGTATCAAGAAGCACTCCGCAGAAGTGGCTACAAACAGGATCTAAAATTTGAGAATACCAATAACACACCAACTCGGAATGACAAAAATAGAAAAAGGAAAATCATCTGGTACAACCCACCTTACAGCGACACTGTGCAAACGAACATCGGCAAGAAATTCCTCAACCTAGTGATCAAATCCTTTCCCAAAGGCAGCAAACTCCACAAAATATTCAACAAAAACACAATAAAACTGAGCTACAGCTGTATGGCAAACATGCAACAAATTGTATCATCACACAATAGCAGAATATTGAGAAACACCCAAAACCCCAGTAATAACAATGCCAACAGCAATACCAACAAGGATTGCAATTGCCGACGACAAGCATGCCCCTTGGACGGAAAATGCCTATCAAAATCATTGATATACCAAGCAACCGTAAAGAGAGCAGACAATGATGAAGAATCAACATACATAGGACTGACTGAAGGAACATTTAAAAACAGATTCACGAACCACAAACACAGCTTTAACAACATAGGACTCCGCAACGCAACAGCATTAAGCAAATACATCTGGAAACTGAAGGACAGAGGCATCAACCACACAATAACATGGAAAATGATCACCCAAGCAAACACATACTCAACCAAGACAAAATTGTGCAACCTGTGCCTTACCGAAAAAATTTTCATAATTTGCAAACCTACCATGTCATCACTCAATTACCGAAACGAACTTGCAAGCTTCTGCAGACACCGGAAAAAGAAATTACTATCAAGCATCACATGAAAACCTGCAATTCCTAATATGACTGTCCCTGTTCATTCTGTACTGTTTGCATCGTGTATAAATTAATCATAGATTCAGTATAACATGTAGTGCATTATGTACAAATTTTATTCTGGTTAGCAAAATAACTTAGGCAAATTATTAGACTATTAACTTGAAAAACTTTATAATATAGAATATTAAGTATGTATCATCGCAGTCCAATCAATTTGTGTACTGTTAAAACCTCCATAGTATAAACCAACTAATGCAAAAGCAACAATATAACCAAACATAAGATGTATTTATTTTAGAGCTTATATAATAACCATTTGGCTGATGAGTGCAATAAGCATGAAACATTAATGTACCAAATAAACAAATCCAAAATGGACTAGATCTTGTTCAATATTACAAGTACACAATTACAATCTACTTTATCAACCACAATAGCCATTGTCTAATATATCGGCTCCCTTTAGCATGCTACATTATAGCAACCAACAGCAAACCTCACAGCAAAAAAGTCTACTTGTTGCGGTTTGCTGTTTGCTGCTATGTAGTGCTGGGTTAAATATTATTTTTTTCTTGCAAGCTCAAGTGGATTGATTATCAGTAAAAAATGTCATAAATGGGCTTCTAGAAAACACATTCTATCATTCCGTGCAAAAATCACTGCCAATAACCCACGCTGATTGGTCAATCAGCGTGCTAAATTATACGATTGACTGTTATGTAATTAACGCTCAAGAGCGCGCGGAGACCACTACTACGGCGCTAGTCTAAACTCCTCACATTATCAATACAGCCGCTGACGTCGCAAGGCGTGTCCCGTGTAGCGGAGTGCAGAAGTTTAGACTAGCGCCGTAGTAGTGGTCTCCGCGCGCTCTTTTCTGGCAAAATTGACTTGCAATGAGAATGTAATAATATGATTTATTTTAAAATAAAATGGATTTTAGTCATGATAGAATGGTGATTGACCACGAGATTGGAGTGTCAATCGCAAAATTGAGCATGCTCAATTTTGCGATTGACACTTCAATCTCGTGGTCAATTCCTACAATTTAATTGGCAGAGTGCCCAAAAGCAAATCACTTCGGTGTCCACGTCTCGTCGCTGTTACGTAGTGATTGACGAGAGTGGAGCTTGGTGTTCTATTCTTTATTCTCATCAGTAGGCGGACTGAATGTCCTAGCATGTGCATTACATTATATTGTGCTTGAATTACACCAGAATTACAAAAGTCAATTTCACAACTTTCGCAAGAGTCGCCCCAAATACAAATCTCATGGCATGATAGTCAAGTGTCACTTCTATAATAAAAATGGGCTTAACAAAATATGGGAGACCGATTCCTCACCACCTCAAGATTAATGGTGTGAATCCCAGCCTGGTATATAAAAACACTTTAAAAAACACAAAAAAGCTCTCAAGGTCTGTTTTTTTCTCAAAAAGAACAATACCAATAACAGGAAGAGAAAACAGTCTATAATACCTACAGAAGTGCCTCTCTCCAAATGGAGAAGTGCCTCTGCTAATCTGTTAGTGAGTGGTGAATAATTACTCTAATCTCTGACCGGTGAAATGCATTGCGCTTATTCACAGGAAAATGCAAGTCTTTCACCAGGTTCAAACTATGAAAATATTTTGTCTGTAATATTTTGAGATAAACACATGATGTAACTGTCGTAATAGTTGAAACAACAGTCGAATAGTGCAATTGGTGTTCTCGACGAATTTCCTCAACACCCACCACCAGAATTATAACATAAGAGACGAAATGTATGTTGTGTCGAAACGATTCGTCGCACGATTTAACTAACCCGCGTCGCACGTAAAACGTACAACGTAATAACCTCACACGTTCAACGTTAATGGAGATCTTGGCAACCTTCACTCATTTATTCTAACTCGATTATTTTCAAGTCTTACTTGATTCTACACAACTTTTTAAAGCAGGATGTCTTCCAACGTCGACGAATTGACTGACAAGCTATCCGAGCTCCTAACCAGAAATCGTCAAAGGCGATTGGCGAACCGTGAGAGTCGACGTCGTTTTCTGTCTGACCGAGTTGGAAGCCTCTGTTCCAGAAATCCAGCCGGAAACAGTTCCTGTTGCTCCCAGCCGGGCCAAAAAGAAGATGGCGTCTCTTTTGATCCCAGAGGTCAAGTCGCTCGCGCAACAGGCGGGGCAAAGCAGCAAGGAAGGGAGGAAACGCAGACTGCGGAGGTTTCTCCAATCTCTGTACTGTCTGACTGTTACAGTGTTAATTGTTTGGATGAGTCCATGGAATGAATTGTACTTTTGATCATCTTTAAACGCATACTGATTTGATATTTATATTTTTCAATTTATTCTGACAATAGCATTAATAAATCTCATTAATTTTTCTTCCCTTCTAACGTTTGTTATATTTTTTATTTGATAATTATAAAAACCTACAACCAAACCCCCACACAAAATGACAGTAAAAATGAAAGATAGTAAATTACATAACAAGCTCTACTCTCACTAGAATACAATTTAAGCAATAATTATCACTTTCCGGAGTGGCTAACTACGCTCAGGCTGGTAACCATTATAGTAATGATCGAAAAATATATGATAAGTGATTGTGGTGCTAAGATATTTCGAATTCGAAATGATAAGTGACAAATTAATGAGTGTATGTGGGTATATCTAGTCATGAGAGCTTGTGTATAAAGAATTTCATGAAGACCAAGAGGTCAAAACACAGTCTTATTGATACAATTTTCGGATTCTTTTTGGACTCTTTGAAACTTTGAACAGCTATGAATAAAATGAAATAAAATAATTCAAAATGAAAATATAAAAAGTATGCATATTACGTTTTATCATTCCTTTTCACGTAATTTCATTGGTTATCATGATACAGAAGTTTCTGATAACCAGGAGAAGGTTATCACCCCTCTTCCAAGAGGGGTGATACTATAGTTATCATGCTTATACTCTGCCGGACTACTTTTTCACATTTTTAAAAACAGTGTTGTAATTGTTTACAAAAGAATGATAAATATAAAGCCGGGTTCGTTGTGTAACATGAATTTATCAGTATTTGTTCTTGTAACACATCAGGCTCGCACTTCGGACTCGCCGTGATACGCCACAAGAACTCACCTGATAAAATTATTCATGTTACAAACTCACCCGGTTTTTTCTATATCTGAAAAAAAAAGATATCCCAAAGTCAACATGTCGAATGACCGGTAATTCACTATGATTTGATGTTTTCAAGAATTCCCCGCCGTCATCTTGAACAATTTGCATATTTACCTCGTACGCGCTGGTCACGTGCTGTCGCTTCCACGTGGGCACGAAAACAAACCAGTTGATGAGGGCGCTGATGACGGTGGGAATCCCCGTCACCAGGAAGATGGCGCCTGCAGCACAACAGGGGCAGAGCAGTCATGCCATGTTAGCTTTGTATTTCTCATGAAATGTTCCAATTTTGAAGGTGATATATCCCTTTGTTTATATTTTTTTTATCGGGGACATCACTTACTTTTTCATAGCCCATGCCATCAATTTTACTGTTATATTCATGAAATAGAATGACAAAACAGAGACAGACTCTGAGACAGGCAGCTAGCTAGCCAGTCAAATGATCCAATGAATGCGAGCCATCAGTCACACGCACAGACAATACGGACATATGCAATGGCGGATCCAGGTTTTGGGAAAAGGGGCGAGCACTTGAGGGATTTCATGGGTTTCATACATGCGGTCGATGGCGGACGTGTAGAAAACCCAATGCACATGAAATATTTTGGTGGGAAAAGGTTGCGGCCCCTTGCGGCCCCTGGATCTGCCTATGCATATGGATAGACATACAGACAGACAGACACACAGCCAGCCCTCCGTACCCCTGTAGTAGACCTCTGCAGTGGCGCCGAGCAGGAAGACGGCGCTCATGACGGAGAGCAGCAGGCTGGCCCCGACCAGCGGCACCGGCAGGTCGCCGCCGCCCAGCAGGTACTCAGACGTGGGCGCCGCAGAGCCGGAGGACGGGGCCCTGTGGACGGCGGGAGAAGAGTGTAAAATACATATGGGGTGCTGTGTAAAATATAAATATGATGGTTTATAGTCATGATTAAAGTAGTTGGCACCTGCAGCACATTCAGCTCATAATGCTAATCACTCACACAATCACTCACTCACGCTTTCAACCTAATGATCTGTACCTAATTAACATGTAGGTGCCACCGAGTTTTGTGCAACCATTTGGGAAAAAGTTTGCTCAACACCCACCACCAGACTCGACGATCCCACTTACTGTTGGGCACGAGTCCAACTCTCTATCCACTCGGTCACAGAAGCACAGAAGTGGGAGTGTGGTCAGTGTCGCAGGAGGCAAAGTGTGTTGGTAAACGTCATCTCTTACGTCTGGGGGATGGAAATTATCTACCTGAGATAAGAAAACTGTGACACGACAATCAAAAGTTTGAGAGCGTGTAAAGTGGAGATCTTGGGGCTGTTTTCATTTGTACAAATTGTATTGTTTTCATGTATTTTTATTGGTTTTGTGTCGATCTCGCATTGTGATAGCTGCATTCTATGTGAAAAAAAACCATCACATCCAAATATAAAAGCAAATATTACACTTTGAAATAGAAGCGTGTTTTATAGGCAATCAACTGGAAACGCATGTGACAATTGCGAGATGACCTATAATTGTGAATGTCCAAAATCACATTGGCATGATTTGATAACAAATTTTGTAATCAAGGCAGTGGTACTTAGTGTCGAAACATAATACAGGGGTATAACAGTCTTGCAGCGGCAATATGAATGTGGTAAATGGGATGATGAGGGTCCCAAAATGGTAGATTGGCAAACTCTAATATAGCACAGTAGAGTGCTTAAATGCGAAACTTAAATTTAGTGAAAAACACAGACATATAGTAAGCGTCATTTTTTTTTTTGGTCTTGTTTTATCTAAATGGCTAAATGCAAGAATCTACGGTAAGAACAAAAGACTGCCCACGGCAGCCGGGGCTCTCCGAAGTAAGAACTTCCCCGTGACGTCACATTGTCTAACATCTCCCGTGTGACGTCATTCTTGAAAATCGTCTTCAGATGCAAACACCAAAAACTTAGAATTTTGAATATGAACTCTGGTGGGTGTAGCGAAGTTTATTCTATGACACACATCTGCAGACGACAATCCGATGACACTGCACGCTGACACCAGCCGTACGTTTACCTGCTGCCCGCGGCTCGTCGGCGGCTCCAAAGCAGCGCGGCGGCCCCGACTGCCAGCCCCAGCCCGAGCCAGGCGCAGAACACCGCATAGTCGGCCGGGTGGAAGTGACCGCCCGCCGCGGGGGACATCTCGGCTCTTGTTCTTTCGGCCGTTCTGTATGTGGGTGAAATCTCTCTCTCTATGTGTGATAATGAGCGAATGCAACCCGAGCTCTTTGTAATAATGCCACAGTTTTTGTTTTCCTGAATGATACACACGCGTAATAGTCCTCGGAAATGCTAGTTTTTTCCACCACAATTACTCCATGCTATGGATATAAAACTTGAGTAAGTGAGATGTCGGCTGTAGAACTCACAACTCGGTGAAGTTTGCAGGCGAGCGACGGTTATTTTTAGTGTTTGCGTTGACAGTTTAGTGATGACACAGTGTCCTAGTTTTCTCACGGTCGGTCTTTCACACCGCACAGTGTCAGATCTACAATATGGAACACACTGTGCAGGTCTTACACACTGCTCTGTGGTACCTACACGTTAAATAGGTACAGGTCAGGCAAGTGAACGCCAATGTGAGTGATTATCACGTCTTTGTTACGTAGCGATGTGCTGAATGCCCCCGGGGAGTTGAGAAGGATATAGTCTGACAAGGATGCCAATGACCTGGTGTAAATATGTAAAGTCGCTGGAGCACGATAACAGTGAATTGCGACTATAAACAACCACATTTAAATTTTTTATTTAGATATGAGCCCAATAGATCTACCTCTGGGATAAAAACATATCACCACGAAGTAATATCTACCGTCATATTGTTTGTGTGTGTAGCTTCAAAATGAGGTATTGTTTGTGGCCACAAATAACGGTGGTATAGTAAAAATAGACTCACATTTTCATGACGGCACAGCTTTGATTTGCAGACAGTACGACCCCTGGATTTTCATTGCGAACAGTCTACAAGGCCGGTAGTGAGGCAGCCGTCTCTTGCATGCTATCGTTTATGTGTTTTTTTTCAAACTTGTCATTAACCGTTGAATTGATATGTCATGTAAAAACAAGCAGTAAATTCGTTCAATTCTGCCCAATCGTACAAACTGGTACACGTGAGCACGCTTTTCACTTTGAAATATTATTTATAACTAGTTGCGTGTTCATTGAAACGACAGAGCTGTGCAAGCATTCACAATCCTTGCTGAGTGTAATTGAATAGCGGGTCCTAACTATTGGTGTTAAAACAAACAAATATTGAATCTATATAAACCTTGAAGGCAACAACAAAATATAATCTTGCTTCAGTTTATTTTTTTTGTATATGCATGGGTCTTTGCCTTGAGATTTCGAGAATTTAGGGGGTTTGGCTGCCAAAAATATGTTTTTCTTTTAGATATTTATTCATCTCAAAGTCGGAGATCATTCTGCTAGCATGTATACCCAACCCGACTGTGGAAGAGCTTCAGCCCCCCACCCTCATTGACTCATCCCATTGGGGGGGGGGCCAATGATTTCAAGTTTTGATTCACCACAATTACCTTTCTTTTTGATAATAAGGTCATGACTCAAATCACAATTCCTCTATCACGTCATTCCTTTAAAAAGCATTCAGCAGCAATACAAAATAAAAATCAAAGAATGCGTCGCTAGAACAACGTTGACTTACGGGCAATTAAGATATATACTGAAATGATGTATACTTTACAATCAAGAAATGAATTTGAGGAGAAAACATCGAATGAATGAGAATAATATATCCAGGATAAAGATATTTGTGTTGCCATACAATAGTACTATTTGAAACATTTAATCAATATCAAAAAACCCAATACTCAATATTTGGGGTTGAAATATGGATTTTTCTTGCCTTAATTGCTATCAATCAAAAAAAGCAAATTATGTTTGACATAGATTTTTCTTCAATATGAACTCTATGTGCTTCAACATTTGATTTGATATTTGAAACATTTATTATATACAGATTTGGGGCTTCCTTTCTGTCAACAAAGCAATTATGTTTGACATATAGATTTTTCTTCAATATGAACTCTATGTGCTTCAACATTTGATTTGATTTAAATTAAAAATTTACATTATTATAGATGGTGCAATTTATCATGTTGGAGACCGTAGCACGCCATGTGATGAATGAAAATGTATATAAAAAGTGATTTAGTGTCTTTGTGACACAGACACATTTTACATTATTCAGCACTTCGTGTATGTAAAATGTAAGTTTATGTGTCACCAACACAATGTTCTATATCTTATGAATCCAGAAACTAGTAAAAGAATATAAAAGTTATTTGTTATACATTTCTTGATCTTTAGCTCAGCCTCATCAGATCAGCAACACCATGAATATTTTGATATAAAGGAAATAAATTACAGTATGTATATAGTACCCAACTCTAAAGATGCTGGGCCCCATGGTGAAAATATGAAGTATGAACCAACTTTCTTTTGTCACCAGAAGTACACAAGGAAAAGTCACGGACGTGCAGTGTCTTTACTGTTGTTGTTCCTCCAGGGAAAACCTGTTGCAAAATGTGTCCGGTTGACTTTTGTTATGTGGCATAAAGCAGTGGGTCTCATGATTCAATTACTTTCAGGTATTTACCTGCCTTATTACAAAAGAAATGGCCTCTTTGAGACATCGTACAAGGCATGTATAGCAGTGGCTACACAGCTGGAACCCACTAAACGTTCCGGTAGCCTGGACTCTGAATATGCAATCATCGTGGAACACCTGGTGTTGAGTTCTTAACTTGGGTACCTAGATTCATATACCTTTAATTTCATTAACTCACTGCTTGACACGTTTTCAGTCCACTAAACAACTTACCATACATGTACTTATCTTGATGAGCGCCGGAATTCAATAGAAATTTAATGTTTCTCATTCTGAGTAATTGGAAACGTTGTGACGCACATCAGAAAAAAATGATGAATTTGCAGTGATTGATCAGATTAATGAGAATGTGAATATAAGGCTCTGCTTGTTCTACTCAGTTCACACGCTCAATAATCAACCATGCGGATGTTATTGTTGTGCGTACTGGCGATATCGTCTTTTGAAGGATGCAGCGGCTTTTTAGGAGGCAGTAAGTTTTTTTTTGTTTTGTTTATGTAGTTAAAAGACTTGGAAAAAAGTTAAATTCATGACTGCAAATAACGAGAGAACAATCATGCACATTGCTTAACAAGGAAAACTTTTACAAGAGGAAAAATGCAGACTACTAAAAATCGATTCATATACCATTTTTACTGTTTCTTTTTTAAAACAAGTCAATAATTTTAAGTATTATGTTATGGTATTAAAATGAATCATGATTCACAACACTAGGTGATAAACGATTAAGTTAAAAGCCATATTGCTAATACCAAAAGTGTACAAAACAATTACGCTGTGCACTATTAAAAAGAAAACTATTTATGCATGTTTCATAAATCATTATGCAATATGCTAATAGTTCATTTGTAACTTCCCTTTTGTAACTCGCTTCTCCCCTTTTGTAACTCGCTTCTCCCCTTTTGTGACTCGCTTCTCACCTTTTGTAACTCGCTTCTCACCTTTTGTAACTCGTTCTCCCCTTTGTGACTCGCTTCTCCCCTTTTGTGACTCGCTTCTCCCCTTTTGTGACTTGCTTCTCCACTTTTGTAACTCGCTTCTCCCCTTTTGTGACTCGCTTCTCCCCTTTTGTGACTCGCTTCTCCCCTTTTGTGACTCGCTACTCCCCTTTTCTAACTTGCTATTCCCCTTTTCTAACTTGCTACTCGCTACTCGCCTAAAAGTAACAGTCAATTAAGGTTTATACTGAAACGACGTATCTTCGCTAGAACAACGTTGACTTATGGATAGTAAAGTTGTTTACAAAAATATTTTGTAAATCATGATTAAAGTACACAATTACAACATACCGGTTATTTAATCAGCCAAAATACGTCTAGACTAACATGGCCCCACTCGTCAAAATAAAGTGATACTGCATAGAGCAGTGCACACCCATCCCGTAGGTCACACCCATCCCGTATGTTTTTTTTTTTTAAAAATATTTAGCATCCAAAAAAGTACCAAATAATAATACTACTTTGAACACGATAGTTTTCCCAGTGTCAAAGTGTAAAAAGAAAATTTCTAGTAAGATCTAACGTAAATAAACATGTTCACATCGCATATTATCGCCACCTACGGGATGTGTGTGCATACGTTATTTTATAACAAAATGCATCATAGATCATGTAATTTCAATGAACCATAAAAATTGTGTTTATCGTACGAGAATACAAGTAAGTAGCTTCCTTTTGACACCTTAAACGCTATTGTTGCTTTATTAAAAGCTGTGCTACGATGGTTGAAACAAAAAAATATACGGGATGGGTGTGAGGTGCTCCAGCAGATGGATCCTTGCGACCTAATATCTTTATTTTATTTTCCAAAGTAACTTTCATTTGAAGGATTGGTGAAATGTAACAATATTACTACTGCTTGCACATAGGAATAACTTATAAGAGTTCTATTACAGAAACAGCTGTCAAGACACGGATTTAGTTTAGAAAGACGATCTTGGTAGATCTATATAGGTTTGCTGACGGAAATCAACCACCATACATGTAGTCTTTTGGCTGTTATTTCCGTCTTTATCTGCCCTATTAATGTAAAATTAGGATTGGTTAATCAGTAGTAATAGGCTTTCAATCCATTCATATCATTGGATATTTTCTGATACTTTTACGGGTTATAATAGCTGAGTTTGACTTAGGTGCACATTGGGAAATAATCCCACAATGTTGTCAAACTAACGAGCTTTTATATCTTCACTAACGATCATAATCTAATCTCCATCCAGTATGTTGTGGGTGAGTGTATTAATAATGAGTTCTAATTCATAAATAGGATGAATACTAAATTTAAACCATATAAATATTGTGTCAAAATACGGCAAATTTCCCTTCATTAATACGGGAACGAGTTTTATTTACCTGTACCTCAACGCAAGTGGCTGCCGCATCCTCCATCACATGCTTTTAAACGGCGAACGTACACACGTATGAATCAGAGCTTTTTCATCAAGGCTGTGTCTTGAAACTATGTTATCGTGTATAGCAAACAGCACAAATTAGTCTATTTTGCAGCTGATAGCATATTGATCTGTAATTGTGCATTCAATAGTAATAAGAATGTTGTAAATGGACCATAATTGTCCCGTGGAAAGCACAGTTTAATCGGCAGATTGACCAAAATCAAATCATACTAAATTACCACAAATTTGTTTAGACAATAGAGCCTTGGCATTTGTAGACAGTCATAAATATCTTGGTGTAACAATTTGTAATGATACGTTTGATGATATGTCTATCACTCAGCAAGTGAAAGGAATATGTGCCTGTGGTAATATGTTGATTTCAAGATGTCCAAATGTGATGACAGTGTTAAAGTTCATTTGTTCAAAACTTTTTGTAGTAAATTCACTGAATTTCTTTTTCATATAGATAAAAATATTGATTTTGTGATAGATCCATAGAAATTCACTGTCTTAATATTCGGACATTTTCAATGTCCATCTTCTGAGACTTCTCTTTCTGTCACCAAATGGCAGCACGTGACTGCATACGTAACCTTGATATGATATTTTAGACCCGTGTGACTCTAACCCTTGCCGAACTGGTGGTACGTGCACCGTCGATGACGACGACAAGGCTGTATGTGCCTGCGTTGAGGGCTGGACAGGAGATGTGTGTGAAGTTGGTAAGTAAACAGCTAATTACTCAGTACAGACAGTTTTATAGACATATGGCTGTTTTCTTTAATTTTATAATAAACTAAAAACAATATAATACTTTGTTTCACGTCTGGATTTTCTCTGATCCTTAACTAAGATGGTGTATGAATATGCCTCTAATTAAAATACTAGCAATTCTCGTCAGAGCTGTATGAGCATGTGTGAAAAGAATCCTGGTTGTTATGGAGAGTCTATGCACAAAGGTTCACTAACTTGGAATGTTGTCTATAATAATAATTATGAGCTCAGAATTAGCATTCCATCTCTTAAAATATTATGCCAACGACGATTATGAGCTGTATACATAGGTACAATTTACAGGGAATTGTGTATTATACGGGCCTGTAATGATATGGTAGTTGGGTCATTTCGGGCACTTTTGTGACCGCGGAGAGACTGAAAAGGTTTTATGATTGATATGAGCTCTTAAACATATCTTAAGAGATTTGAATACCCCTCGCAAAAGTCCGGGCAGAACGCATGAGCATTCGGCAATCCTCGTATGTTTCCGCTACTCTCACAACAGATGTTGAGCTCCGAAACATTCGAGTAGATCCGAGTGACGCATGAGAGGCCAAAATCCAAAATGGCCGCCGCCGTTCTAAAGAAAATACAACTTTTTTAATAATTGACATACAAGCATCATTTTTAAGGTTTTTAGGTGTAAAAATTCATTTATGATACTTTAAAAAAGATTTGACCTCATCTTGACCTTCAAATCAAAGATGGCCGCCGTGAATTCTACAAAATGACCAAATTCTAAGTATTTGGCATATAGATGAGTGTAGCAAATCAATGTTCTGGTTTACGGAGGCAAGGAAATCATTTGTATAAGCTTCCAATGATTTGACCTTATTTTTACCTTTTAGTCGGGCAGCGGAGCCCGGGTACCCTGATGTAAGGTATAACAAAGGTTTTTGTGTGTTTTTGAGTTAAGCATATAGTGTACAAAGAGGAACTAACTGATGCCACCTTGTCACCCTTGAGCATTTTAAAATATGAGCAAAAATTCAAAACAGCCGCCATTCTAGGTAACGAAAATATATATGTCCATATAATATTTGATTCTTCAGGTATAGTTTCATATAATGTATCAAGTTTTATATTAAAAAAGGTCACAGATCACGAATATGATAAAATAAAAGTTGTCATAGCAACCAAAAATCCATAAAATCAGATGTTTGCTCAAAATAGCCTAAATTTGGTAAAAATACCAATTTTGGTAAATAATTGTTTAGAATGTAAAATGGGAAAAGTCATTTTAGACATTTAATGATAACAAGTTAATCTTTCTAAATAATATAATACTATTGCTCAAATAATTGACTTTAGAAAACATGCTTCAATTACAAGTATACATTCGATGAACTGGTCGCCAACCATAAATCACGTACTTCAATAAACTTTCTAGGTTTTCATGAACATTATAGATATAATCTTATAGACCTAAACATTTATTTAAAATTTGCATCAATAGGTCATATACACATTATGCAATCAATAATCATATCATCCAAAATAACAAACTAGTCATTGAACATAGTCATAGTTTTTCGAATTTGGAGAGGAGACAGTCTGTAATTTATCAAGACGTCTTATTTAATCATCATTGTTATCACTCTCAGCATCACTACTAAAGGAATTAGCTCAGTTCATTTTCTTCTACATCTTGAGTTTGAATATTCTGACAATGACTTGCTTGCATTCCCCATTGTCCATGCTACACTAGATGACACAAATGAGCAAGTTTTTCTTGTACATGGGCTGTTTGTCCCACACGAACAGGACACTGCTTTCAGTAATTCATCCGATGCATATTTTGCAAGAGCTGTATCAGGTTGAGGAACGTCATTCATCAGCTTCCAGCCAAACTGTTCAACATCATATAATATCTGTGGGGGCTTTCCAAAGAATCACTTGTATTAAAGTGTGCTCAAAGTATGTGATATTGCAATCAATCCTCAGTTGGAGGGAGTGTTTTTATATTTGGGAGTTTTATCTTTTCTCTTTGCTACTTAATCTATATGTTAGTTGATTAATTTTTAATTTAGTTTTTTTCCTCAGCATACAATCTTATGAAAAAGGCTTTCCCACTTCCCGGAACCTCTCCTATGTTACAAGTATTAATATCTCTGACTTTTTTCACCAGCATCCTTTAAAAGATTGACAACTTTAATTTTACCTTTTCCAAATGGATATGATACAGTCTCATATATATGATACTTAGATGTGGATCGCGGGCAGCACGAGGCATTTCTTTTTCAGTATCATGACAGTATTATGACCAAATTTAGCTTGCAGTAAAAATATGTAAGCAGAAAAAGAGATTTTCCTAGTTATAAACTGTACTTTTTCCAACTTGAATACCCTTCTGTGTTCTTTCTGAAGGGATAACCTGACTTTTTATCGTTTCATAAAACCCAGTGGACAGCTTGGCATCAAACTTCGCAATCATGGTTTCACCATCATTATAAGATTTTCATCTGCTCACTTACCTCCTACAGTGTTCATCAAAGGGGATTCAGTCTCAAGTGGATGAGTGCCTTCTTCCAACTTGTCTTAAATATTTTCTCTGTCCTTGGCATCAAGAAGTTTTCTGTAATTTCAATCTTGTTGTGCTTCCCATTTATCTCCTCATATTTGATGTCAAATATGTTGTCCATCAATTGTGCAACTGTGTTGGAGGTGTGTATACCCATTACCCTTCCAGCAACTTGGTTAGGAGATAGTGCCATTCCACCTAAACCTCCTTTTGTAAGTCTGCTCTTCAAATTTGCCACCCCATAATGCATTCCATGTACCATGTTAGTGTCTGAGCACATGACGTCCACGCAGGAAATACTCATCAACTTCAGTAGTTTGGAATGTATTTCTAGTAGGTGCCTGGTAATATACCGGCATAGTTTATGTCCGCTTGCAAAGAAATAAGGTAGCATTCTTTGAAGACCATAAATGTGACGTAGCTAGTCACCTTGGCGTTCGGCTCTTACAAACAAATGGACTATTACAGTAAAATATACCAAAAATCTGCCCACAGGTTTCCTGTAGGGTGAGACCTGGGAACTTAAAGGAGTTACTGTAAACTGTCCACTGAGCTTTCGGAGTTTAGCCAATGTTGCAACATTGTAACCACCTTTTGGGCCAAGCTTTAATGCTTACCATGTTGGAAATACCTTGGTAGGCTTTTGAAGTCCTCCACGAGGCCTGTTCCTTTCATTTAGCTTACCTATGCAAACTATACATGACATCAACATGTGCACTGCCAGATGGTACCATCCTTTCTTCTGCATACTTTGCCATAGATGAAAACCAAAAACCTGATCGTATGTTACATATGAAGCAATGGTATTTAAAAAAGATCCATAAAATTCACGCCTGGTGTATTCCATAGAATTTATGCAGTCTCCTGTAATAGTCCATTTGTTTGTAACCTTTGAGACAATGCCAATGTGACGTGGTACTTCACATTTAGTGTCTTCAAAAAATGCTGCCTTATTCTTTACTTCCTTAGAATCAAACCGGTGCTGAGCTTTAATGCTAATTACCAGAGTGGTTTGGTTTGGAATGGTGGTCATTAGGTATTGTATGATTTGAGCAAAAACACAATGCCAAACGTTTGGTTTTTTGCCAATAGGCACTTACACTATAATTGGTTGAAGACATAGAGCTCATGGTTTCCATCATGGTTTGCTCACCGCATTTATTATAAATGATCGTTAAGAGTTGTTTAAAGTATGAAATACCCTAAACACTGTGAGAAAAGTTGTGCATGTGTATCATTAATACTAGTGTTTTACTAACAGAAGTCTTGGAAGTGCCACCAATGACAATAGCTTAGTGCTTAAACAATCCTCAAAAATTGATTGGGCCCCAGCCCACTGGACCCAACCACTTAGAACAGCCCTGCAGCATTATTATTTTGTGTATCATGCACTAAAATATTAGTTTTAATTATTATTGTATTAAGAAATTTATAAAATACAAGTTTTAATGTGATGAAAGATCATCATTCTATCAATTTGGGCGGCAGCCATCTTGTTTATAGCAGCTTATAACCTGTCGGCCATCTTGAATATTGCTCAAACATAGTTATATACAAACCCCCTATCAACATATTGATAGGTTCAAATACTTAATAAATGGTGCAGATATGATTTTTATATATATTTTCCATGTAACTATGATGAATCTGGTTTTCAACAAGCTCCTTCTAATGAAAAATAGAACCAAAGGACCATTTTTGAAATGCAAATATAAAAAAAATGCTCAAGGATGCCAAAGTGGCATCAGTTGGTTCCTTGATAAAGACCATGTGAAGAAGTAAAATCAATCATAAAATGCTTGTTATACCCTACATCAGGTAAACAGGTGTTGTTTGGTTTTCTGGTCTTCTATTAGTGTTCCGCTGACTTCAATGTTAGAATGTTCACATGTCTGTGTGTCCTAAACAGTCACCAGAAAAAACCGGGCAGTTGAAAGGTCAAGCTCTAGCTCAATAGCAAGAATTAGATAAACAAAAACTTTTACAATATGAACAAACCTAACCTACACTCAATAATTGTAGGTTCTATTTGAAATAAACATTAAGTACAAAAGAATACCTGTCTATGTTATTTTGTTACCAAGTAGTTTGTACATTATAAAGTTTCATAAGTTTGAATGTACAAGTATTATTTTGTATTTTTTTAAATGCATTAATTTATTCCATGTTTTAATTCTACCTTAAGCTAGGGGCACAACTGGCCTTGCGGTATAAATATAAATATATCTTAAATATACCTCCATCACCTTCCTCCCATTGTCATTTCTCAAGGCCATATACACAGTATATGACAATGATTCAATCCCCCTAATATCCATGCCCCACTAACCCTGAACTTCAAACAGGGTTGATATATAAACCGCAGCAACATAATTAATATAAGTATCATTTAGGATTGATTTTAGCTTTAAAATAGTCTTGAATCTTGTGCTCAGTTTTTTAATAAAGGAGGATGTCAGTTTTTCTGATCACGGACAATCATCTAATGAATAGTTTTATGAGGTTTCCCTGAAATGTATTAGAAGGAAACGTGACCCTTAAGGGGGATTAGACTGAGCCTCACAACCCCTGTGCTGTTTGCACCACAAAGTGTACCATGTGTAAACAACATCACTCACTAACATGTGATTCAAGTTAGTGTAGTCAAGTGTAGTCAAGTGACCTATTACAGCTAAGTATCAGATGGGTGTGGCTGGTTCAACCAATCAGCTTTCAGTATTTAAGCAGGTAACATGAATTATGTTAATTCACTCTGCCCCTGGCCGGCCCGGAAACAAACCCTGTTAATCAGAGGTCAAATGGCTTGACATCATCATACTTATGAGTCACAATCCTGTGGAAGAAACAAAAAATAACTACCTTAAATATTTTGTTCTATATATTATATACAACAATTAACTCAGACCATGGCTTCTTGACAATAATATCAACTACACTATTTCCTGGAACTCAGATGTTCAACAGTGAAAACCTGCACGCATTTACTGCCGACTACCATACTCTTCGACCAGAAATGTCCCCTGCAGAAATGAACTGGCCTCCGGCTGCAGACACCGGAAGAAACCCTCTTATGCAACTATAATCAATAGACTTTATACCCATGTTTTTATACCCATGTTTTTGCAAAGTATAATTTCAACCTCCTGTATTTTGATACTACATTGTCATGCCCTCTATTATGTTCATATGCTCTTATGCTTCCTTTGTGTTCTTACCACTTTGTGACTGATGATTGCGTGTTAAGCAAGAAACAACGTTGTATCACAACATGATCTAGTTCCTTGTACTTTCTTTAAAATATATATATATATATATATATATATATATATATATATATATATATATATATATATATATATATATATATATATATATATAACTTTACCTTTTATTGATAACAACATAAGAACGAAAAATTAGAAATAAGATAAAACATACTATATTTTCATCAGATATTGAGAGAATGGGGGTGGGTTGAGTATATGGTGGGGAGTGTGAGGTGCGGCTAGAGACATGTCGGCGGCTTGTGAGAGTATAGGCGGGGGTAGCTTGGCTTGAGAGAATGGGGGCGGGGGCTTGACTTGTGAGTATATGTCTGAGGGGAAAGGGGTAACTTGAGAGAAAGTGGGCGTTTGTGAGTATATATGGTTGAGGAGGGGGGGGGCTTGTCTTGAGAGAATGGGGGGGGGGATTGTGAGTATATGGCAGGGAGTGGGCTTGTGAGATGGTGGCTTGTGAGAGTAGAGTATGAGTGAAGGTGGTGGTGGGAGCTTGGCTTGGGAGAATGTGAGAGCTTGAGAGGAGGTGTATAGGCTTGAGAGTATATGGCTGAGGAGAATAAATTGCAAGAAAGTGGGGTCTTGTGATTAGATGGCTGGGGAGGGGTGGGGGTTGGCTTGAGAAGGTGGGTTGGTGGGTCGGTTTTGGCACGGTGGTTGCTTGAGAGAAGGCAGAGGATAGTAAGTATTATAGCGTATATATAGTATTTTGGGGTTGGGGGCTTGGCTTGAGAGAAGGGGGCGGGCTTCTAAGATATAGCAACTATATATACACTGGTGGGGGCTTAGCTTGAGAGAAGGTGGAGGCTTGTGAGTATTTTAGAGTATAGTGTTTTGGGCTTGTGGGCTTGGCTTGAGAGAAGGCGGGGCTTGTGAGTATTGCATGGCTGGAGGGGTAGGTTTGAGAGAACTTGAAGGCACAAGCGTATATGTGGTGGTGGTTGGGGGTTATGATAATAGGTAAAGGGACCTTGACTGACTTGAGAGAAGGATAGAGCTTGAGAGTATTTTAGGTGGAAGGGGACACTTACAAAAATAGGAAAGAGGGTTGGTTCGCGGGGGTTAGTGAAGGGGGCTTGAGACCGCTTGAGACCGCGTCTGGGTGGTGGTGGTGGGGTGGGGGGTGCTTAAGCCCCCAAAGCCCCCCCCTGGATCCATCACTGAACAGATAGTTCCATGAACTTGTTTTGCATGATTAGCTTTAATGTTCATACTATTTGGAGGACGGAATAAAAATTGTGCTTTCTTTCATAAACGAGTATCTTTTTAATTGTTCTATTTATTCTGATACATGCGTACATTCTTTCTCCAAGTTACTGTAGGATCCTTCTTTTTGTAAATTTTTAGCCTGCAATAGATGCTCTACCAGTAGGGAGCCAAATATAGTGTTTTTATTCCTGAAAAAACAGCAACTCATGGCTTACAAGCTTGTGTCATGGTTACTACACCATTCATCAGAGCCAAACTGTTAATATTGCCAATCTCTGATATAAGCCTCTACAGCATACTAAAATCAAACTTTTGAATACTCGATTAAAAATAACATAGTTTCAAACATATCTTACAAACGTAATATTGACGATTTATCAGTTGAAACTGTCTCAAATTGTATCATGCTATAAATTGTTTGTACATTATGTGTGGTCCATATAGCTCTCCTTATTTATTGTCTGAGGGAAATATTTACCATCTTATGCAAACCGCAATTGGCATCACTGAACAGTAAAAATGAACTTGCCTCTGAATGCAGACACAAAAAGAAATTCCTCCTCTCAAATAGTGCATTTTGAAAGAAATGTAAAATAACAATAATAACACTGTGTCGACGCGAGGCGCTAATCGCGCGTTCAGCGCATCTTTTCAGTTTTACAAGATGCGGAATGTACTCACACACAATTTTGTTTGGGCTATTTGACCAATATAAATGCTTCGTTCGTTACTGTGTTGTCTTTGTATATCATTTTTAGTGTACAGACTATGTACCAACGCAATTATACGGGTGATATATAGTTTAATTTAGCTGTTTGAGCACTCCTATTTTTCAGCCCGATGCGAGTAACTCCCGTATGTGATGAGCGTAACGGGTATACGCTAACTCTTAATCGAGGAGGGTAACACCAAAATATTTCCTAGCATTTTCTGATGAAATAGAATGGAAAATATAAAAAAATACTAAATTAAGTGATTTTCATTACTTGTATATGCTGTTTTGGTAGATATAGAAGATGGCACTGTTGTTACACAAAGCAGCGTTACCGGCCTCAAAAAATCGCGTTACCCTCCTCGCCTATTGACAGCTGCTTCGCGTTACTCGTATCAGTGGCGAAAAGAGAGACTCTTAAAAAAGCAATCCAGCAATAAATCACGTAATAAATTGCACCCAGGTGTAATGTATCCACTTAATAAACATATAATCATACTTAAAAGATCGATACTACTATCCAAGCTGATAAATCAGTGAAAGAAAAACTATACGTGAGTACCTTCCGCCATCTTGAAATACTGAAAAGATGCGCTGAACGCGCGATTAGCGCCTCGCGTCGACACAGTGAATAAATAAGGAGCCCTTTGACTTAAAGTCGTTCTACAATCAATACACTCAACAGGCTTTCATCCAATGTGTGTTCTTTTATAATGTTTGGATGTATGTTATTGTTTATGACACATTAGAACACAAAAATGTAATTTTTTATGAAGTAAAAAGTAAATTTAAAAAACATTAATTGGTGGTATCAAAAGCTAGCTGCGGATGGTGGTAGGCACAGCCTATTCATATTACTCATGAACGTATACTACACATCAAATAATTTTGCCTTGTCATAAATAGTTCACATTTATTTACCCCCCCCATTCTATTGAGGCCGCCTACGGCATAGTACCTCGGCGGAACGTGTTTTTGTAAATATTTTGTTACTAAAAATAGCATTTTGGTGTTTTTTTTAATATTCTTGAATATTTTTGTTTAACACCGCCAACGAGCAAGACCGGCATAAAGAAGTCATTCCACTAATGCCGCCCTGGGGCCTCTGGTACAAAGGGGACACCGCAGTACATCGTCGGCGCCAAAAAGCCACGCCGCGGCCACTTTTCTGACGACTTCTCCTAAGAAGTTGCAGGATACCGTCGAGGCCCACACCGTCTGCGAGGTTGGGGTTCTATTGATTTCCTTTGATCTCACCGACACCGCTATACATTGCCGATGGCATAAATGCACTGTAGGCGGGGTCTCACTGACACCGCTGCCGACGGCATCGCGGGGTCTCACTGACAACATCGCCGGCGGCCCACCTCTAAACACCGCCGGCGGCCTTAAACAGGCCCACCTCTAGAGATGGCCGGCGGCCTAACACCGTAGGCGGGATCCAAAGCATCGCCGGCAGCCTAAATGCACTGTTCGTCGGCGGCTTCAAAGAACCGTGGGCGGGGTCCGTCGGCGACTTCAAATACACCGTGGGCGACATCAGCACGGTATGACCCCCGCCAGGTTGGAAAACCCACTTTCAAATGGCGAAAAACAAGCGCGGTATGGCGAAAAACAAGCGCCGTGTCCCATGCTGGCGGCATCAATAGAATGGGGGGGTTAGTACTTATCACATTTAGTGACACAAGAACACAATAAAAACATCACTTGGTGAATTTTCAATATTGACAATATTTTTTGTACTGCAATTTACTAATCATTTACAGTTCAAGAGGGAGGATTGTTTTTGATAATTCACAAGTGACAATTAATAATGCTTTAAGAGACTACAAAACCACTTTGGCTAAATATTTTCAAATATTACAAATCATAGATTATCAATAGCTTTTATGCATTCCATTAGTCATTAGGTATATGTGTACAACTACCTATATTTCCAATCTAAAGATGTCATATGAATAATATTTTATTACTTTTATATAGTTTTTTATGAAACCAGAATGAGTGTATCGAGTTTAAATTAATGCTTTAGAAATATTCATTAATACCGAAAACTGTAAACAAAAATAACTGATTTCAACCATGGCAAATAGCAACCATGAAAGTTCAAAGTTCAAAAAGTTCATATGGTTAGTCAGAAAGTTGATATCATATCATTTATCGATGTGGGGTGTATAAAGATTATACCAAAACTGTCAAGATTTTGTTTCACAATATTTTCGTAATACAAAGAAAAAACGAAAGAAAAGAGAAAGAAAGAAAGAGTCAAATGGTATGAATAATGAAAAATAATTTCAACGGTTTATCAATGTAAGTCTGCAATTTTATTTCAAGGTAAGCAGTCTGGGTGCATGGAATGGAGGAAATAGTTGTTGGAAATCACCGGGATCATTGTTTCAAAAAGCCGTCCAGCTCCGGGGCGAGGGGTTTCTCAGTAAAGAAGTAGGTAGCAGGCTGCCAGAAACCTCAAAATAGACCCGTTTCTAGACTTTACATTGCCAATAATAAAAGTGGTTTAAACCGGGTGTGAAAGAAGCCATTCATCAGCCCTCGGTAATAAGTAACAACCTACTGTGTGTGGGACAATGTGCTGAACTCTAAGGGAGGCACCAACTGAAAGACGATACATGAGATTCCTTGACATGTCATTTTATGACATCACGTTCTGAAAAAGCTGAAAGCTCCATTGGT
Organism: Streblospio benedicti; assembly: GCA_019095985.1. NCBI lineage: Eukaryota > Metazoa > Annelida > Polychaeta > Spionida > Spionidae > Streblospio > Streblospio benedicti. The sequence goes on from CM032659.1 coordinate 18,510,161, forward strand.
TTTCAAACACATCTTCCAGCGACAAAGAGTGTTAAACGTGTTTATAATTATGGCCTGCATTGTTTACAGTATAATAAATATTTAACCGATCATATACAATTACATTTGGAATTTGATTGTTCATCCATTATAGTCATTTTTTGCATACTTAAAAGGTCTATTGTACACTTACAGCTATATGTTATCATTGCATCGAACAGTCTGATGATAAATGCGTCATCATTGACCTGTTATTTTTATAAGGTCAATAATTTAAGATGTCATATCAGATAAATTGGCCCCCCTAACGTGATGCCCATCCATACGGGATATGTCAGCGACTCAGAAAGGTAAGACGTTTCTTAAAATGGGTGACTTATACCCAGCCTGTATGTTGTGATATACATATTACTTTAAATCACTGCGGTTTAATCAGAATTACTAAGGCTCGTGGCGATCATCATACTGACTACATAATATTCAAAATGTTTCTGTTTAGTAGATCACCATGAAATCATCCCGTGTGTCACCCACTCCGGGTGATTGGATAGCGGTTGAGAAGGGCGACAGCAGAACTAAGGTATACAACTCTTTTGAAAATCATAGTATAGTCGGCAGGGAGAACTTCATGATCATGCAACACGCCTGTGAGGATACAATTGTGTGCACTACTTCCTCGCACTGTGCCATGTTGAAACAAAATAAGAGTGCCAACCTTGGGATGACCACAACAATTGGAAACAAACCACAAGCTTCACGTATGTCTCTGCTGTTGTGTGAAATGTACACATTTAAGACATTGTCCGGTAATGGGTATTTAAGAGCACGTATGTGAAATGTGTGTATACTATTGCCTGGAACTGAGCTAACTTCAATTATCGAGAATATGAAACACTTCATTCCAAGTTGTTTTATCATGGTCGATGACCCACAATTTTGATGACTTCGCAGCAGGAGTAGCAGATGTAGCAGCAGCAGCAGCAGCAGCAGCAGCAGCATCTTGTTGCTGTTGCTGTCGTCGCTCCTGTTGCACAACTGCTGTTTTTGACAATTGATACAAAAAATGTACGATTGCGTACTATGAACCATCGTTTGTTTCACGTTTTTATCACTCACAATGCCTTTAAAAGATCTGGTTGCATACATAGCTGTGAGATATGACGATGATTATGCGCTGACTCTGAGCCTTCCCCTCTCCAGTCGGGGGCTGGCGGGCGCGGCTGTCTGTGCGCCGTCCTCGTCACCGTCTTCTCCGTGTGTGTGGTCGGCACCGTGCTGTTCGGGCTGGTCGCCTGGACACGCTCTATTAGATATTGGTCACGTGAGTAACAAAAATCTTCAGGGAAAAATCGCGGTGATTTGTGTGTGTAGGGGGGGTGGGTGGATGTCAAGACATCGCAAATATTAAATTTCTTGGCCCTTTTCCCACATCCCACCAATTTTATGGTTTTCCCCAAATCCCACCTCCTTGAAATCCCACATCCCTTTTTTGCCTTTTCCCCTCGTCCCACTTCCTTATAAACCCGCCCAACTATCGTAAGGTTCACAGCTCAAATTTGGTGAATCGTGTCAAGCTCATTCAATATATCACGATAAACACACACAAAGTTTATAGTTTATTACAAATCCTACACATATTTAGAGCACATTAGTCTCTCAAGCTGCCACTAGATTTATACACTTTACATTGTATTCTGGCTTTGTAGCACATACCTACATTGTATATTACAGAGCCAACACAATGGACTGATTGGTCCCCATGGGGAGATTGTGACGTCATCTGTGATGGCGGAGGGGTCCATATGCGCACGCGCAGCTGTATGAAAGGTAAGATGTCTCGCTGGGGCGGATCCTTTGTATATGCTTAAGTTTTGCAGAAACCTTACATAGAAACCATTATATTAAAATCTGATAATTGTTTCACTGTGTTTTTTTCCACAAACACGGATTTTTATGGCTGATGTATAAAGCTAGATGAAAAGCAACCAAAGAGCACATTGTCGATGTCACAATATTTAGGCAGGATTGTGCATTACAATGGGTCTCTGAAATGTACACTTTAATGGCAGCGCAAATGCCCATGGATGCTTGTCATTGGTAGTGTGCACATATGTATTAAGTCTACTGTTTTGAATTCAAAATATCAACCTGGTACAAGACAAGATAGCTGCATTATAGGTCTTGCGGCTCAACGTGGCATTCGATTCTGATTTTTGCATTTGTGATTTGCAAATTATTTGATTTTTTATTGATCTTTCTCTTTCAGTAGATTAGAATACATTAGAAATTAGTTACTAAATGAACTTATTCAGTTTTGAAAACGTTAACTCTAAAGGTAACATCCAAACGTACATCTATTTTA
>CM032659.1:18512601-18526920 GCA_019095985.1 Streblospio benedicti
CATCAACTTATGAGACATCTGACCCTTCCAGACTGCGCTCAGTTGGACTGCAGCCATTTCCCTGGATCTACCGCGTCCCCGGACTGCACCCGCTGTGTGTGTGTGGGCGGCACCATCACTGGGAGGGTGCTCAGCACAAAGAACATCCCTCTGGCTGGTAAATCTATTATATATAATATTGGTTGTGCTATTTCAACTGACATGAGATCATTATTGCGTGGACACAAAATCAAAGCACAATAAAGTACCTGACAAAGTCTAATTGGTGGATTATACATCAATTTGATTACAAAATCAGAAAACGTTACATATTAGATCCAGTATGGCTTTAATAGTTCACTGACCTCTGTAATCTGTATAAATAATGTATGGTCTATCACATTACAATGTTTAGTAGGCTCTTGTGTAGTCGTAGTCATCTACTGATAGTTTGATGCTTGATAAAAACTACTTCCATGACATATCATGCCATCCATAGTTCACATTAGATTAACTTGGACACTTGGTTAATTTGCAAACACCTAATTCCTCTTCTATCTGCAGATATTATAAAAACCCGTTTAGATAATTATGCACAAACTAAGTCACCTGGTTGATGTCATTATGTTTTCATATACTTTATCATAAACAAAAATCTGAATGAACATTGTATTTACATCTTATATGAATGTTTTAACGCTTTTAAGGTTGATCATGCACTCTTACACATTAATCATATTAAAAAACTGCAATGATGACTTTTCATTGTTTATGCTCTCCTAATATGAAACAATTGAATGAAGTACCATTATTGATAAGGAAATGCGTACATAAAAACGGTCATTGAACGATCTTGAAGTGAACTTGTAAATCACTATTAGGATACTTCAACTTATAAAAATTATGTAGTTCAAAACAACGTAATCGTCCAACATAATGCTACGTTGTTGCAATAGATTGACCTCCTATTATGATCACCTTTATATTGAAAACACCTTCTCCTTCATAATAACACAATCTATGCTCTCCCAAGAAGTCCTATTGAAGGGACTACATCGCAAATGCATGAGACCGGGTATGAAACATTGGTGTTTTATCTTAGTATTTACATCAGCTAATTAATGAAATTTGTTCGATCATGCATAACTTATATAGTGACTATGATCAGGTGAAATTAATAACGTAAATTAGAAATATTCAACAAAAATGCATCATTTCAGCATCTAAAATTTCTTTTCGGACCTTTACAGACCTTCAGTGAAAAAAAAACGTTGATGGCGGTCTCTATTAAGTGAGGGGCACATTCCACCGCAAGGTTGGTCTACAGCCAGTCTACGACCAAAAATGCATAGAAATCGTAACGATCCGTGAGTGTACAGTGCGGAAAATGTACTTTTTTCAAGGCCGTACGACCACCCTGCGTCATGGCCTAACCGTAAGGAGGCAGTGCGGAGACCTCATGTGAAACGCAGATGATTTAACCGCACGTTGCCGGCACAGACACAGTACTGGGGCCGGGCATTCCCTGTAACATGAACGTGCGGATGCCGTACTTTTGTAATCACACGGTGCGTTTAACGTAAGTTATACGCGAGTACAACGCACGTTATATGTAAGTTGATCTCACGGCCACCTCAATAAAAACCACTCACTTTCCCGACGCATTCCTAACGCACGGGGCCCATGCGTATGTGCCCACAACTGTACTTTTGTCAATGCATGCGGAAAAAGCCGTAGACGCAGCAGACCTCAACACACCTTGCGGCGACCACCGCCGCAAGGTGGAATGTGCCCCTCGCTTAATGTATGACGACATGGTTTATCAAGTTGCATATATTCTTTATATGTCAACTGATGTCTGTGCGCTTTTTTATGAAGAAAGATTTTATATAAAAAATGTTGTATAACTTGTGTATCAAAATATGTAAACAATTACAATATTTTTCAATTTTGAATGTGACATAAGTCTCTTATATGATCTAGGAACCCCCACCACATCCTCACCCCACCCCCCATTTTTTGTGCTTAATGTAGCAGATACAATGTTTCATATTGTATAGAAGTTTGACAAAATTTCAATCATGAGAAAATATTGAAAAAAAAATATATATATATAGAAAAACATTGCATTTTTCACAGGTGATACTATTACCCATGCAATCTTTTACAAAGAAAAATATCATTTGATCTGTTTTTTGTGAGTTAATCTATTGTGAAGTTCTTTGGTGAGTAAATGACACATTTTGCAGACTAAATTATTCTATTTAATAAGTTTTGTTAAGGAAAACAATCATTTTGAAGGATTTGAACTTCACTTGAAATACGAAACAAATGGATGTTTCGTAACTTTGATTATTTCATTTATAAGCTCCGTAACATTTCATAGAATAATTTTGAATTAAAAGGGTTGATGTTCAACAGTGCTAATCTTTAAAAAAAATCCAAACTGTAGAAACATTTGAGCTTGAGTCTCATTAGGACCAATGAAACTGTCCATAAATAAACCACATATATATTGATTGAAACCACTGATAGGCATCCTCAGGTGGTATTATTAGACGTTCTACTTTAAGTATCTCTATATAAAAGTGAGACTGAAAATATCCATGCTATCATTTTAGAATTATGTGACTTATTTGGGACTTATTTTCAATTCACATCTGCTTTTGTAAATTGATATTTACTGTGAATAAAAGTTATTATTAAAAAAATCATTTCCAGGTGTGTCCATGTCGGACCCGTCCTCCCCATTCGCTGAGATCGCCACCAGCACAGACATGGGCTCCTTCTCCCTGCCTGACGTCTGCCCTGGACAGCCCGTGCTCTTCTCCAGACACGGCTTCTTCAACACGTCATTTGAGGCCCAGGACGGAGGTGGATGGATTGTGAGGATGACTAAGATAGGTAAATGTGGCCAGACAATATATTGCCAGAGTCAATTTCTTTATATTGAGGATGGGGAGAGCTAACAAGAAAACAGTAAGAATGCCAGAGAAAGGTATGCGTAACTTAATATATGTCACAATTGTCATTGGTTGAATGGTTTGCAATTGTCTGGTTTCTATATACTTGTATGTTTCAGAGCCCCTTGAGATGTCCAAGGAGCCTGATAGTCAGTACCGTCTTGTCGGGGAGTCTGTCTCACTCTGCTGCACAGCAGTTGGCAGCCCTCCACCTAGATACTATGAGTGGTGGGTTCTAGTAGTCTTTTTACACCTTCTTTTAGAGCGAGTGACAATTCTTCCTTCAATTGTAGAATAGATACAATGCGGGTTAACCTTAAGTTTTATTGTTTGCTGCATAGGACATTCTCCGTGTATAATGTTAAATATTGTACAATACCAATTAAGTAAGTAGCCTTGTCAAACTGAAAACCTTGAAAACAAACATATATTCATGCACATGCAAAGTTATCACCATTATTTCATATGTTTAAGGTTCTACTATGACCGTCTCATCGGCCGGTCTGACATTACAGGCCCTGCTTCATTCACCCTGCAGAATGTGCAGGTCTCAGACAGCGGGCTCTACAAATGCCGTGCCAGTAATGACTTCAGTGCTGTCTTCTCCAGGGAGGTTCAGATCAAAGTCAGAGGTAAGTATACCTAATAGCATTACGATGTCATCTCGATCCAGTATGTCGGAGGCTCACTCATTTTGAGGAATAGTAAACAGTCATGATATCATTCATTTTATTTGTACCTTTCAGTATTTGTCACATTTTATTTGCAAATCATAAAGTGGCATAATAGTATAATTGTACTGTAATACTTGGTATTGGCTATTCGTCTCCGCACCAATTATTTTATGTATTGCAGCCACACCCGATCGCTTTTGTGAGACTAATCCCCAACCCCGGGTCATTCCCTTGCCCTCCAACTGCACCATGCAGGGTCAGTCAACCTACAATGTGGGCCAGTGCTCCGCTGACCGGTGTACCCAGGCTGGTAGTCATGAAGGGTGTGAAGAAGGTGAGGCAGCCTACTGCTGTGGTCCCACGGGCTACACCCAGGTGCCACTAGAATGTGACGATGGGGAGGAACAAATGGTGCTGGCTGTGAGTAAAACGCTTGCCAATCAAACAACTATGGAATTTAATGGGAATATAGATTTTCATGACTTACATGCGTATAAATGCATACTAAAGAGATCTTGCAACATTTTAAATGATACATTGCATCAACATTACTTAAGGCACTTGAGCACAGGTATATAGATATTTCAAATCCTGGATATCAAAGTGTACAGCATTGTATCCCATGAGCACTAGATATCAACAGATATGGACTGTAGAACTTGGTGCAAGAGTATGAGATAGGGAGTTAGACTCGAGACCATATGGTCGTAAGTTCGATTCCCGGTCGAGTCTGATGGTACGTGTTGAGCAAACTTACCTCTAACAAGTTGCAAACTGATCCATGGTACCTGCACGTTAAATAGGTACAGGTCAGGCGAGTGAACGTTAATGTGAATGATTAGCATGTTTGCCCTACAGCTTCGATATGCTGGATGCTCCCGAGGGTGTAGAAAGATCTAGTGAGACAAGGATGCCATTGACCTGGTGTTGATGTAAATTGTGTAAATTGCGACTGTAACAAAGCACATTTACATTTACGCTTTACAGCCTCTTGTCTTTCACTTTTATTGTGGCCAGCAACTTACCATAGTCATCTTGGTATTCAATAGGTTACCACATGCGGATGTGTGGAGTGTGTGGAAGAGTCTTTGGAAATCATCGGTGTTGTTGTTTCAAGTAACACTTCCGCCCCTCTACCTGGCATCCAACTGAACGGCAACAGCATAGAATTAGGAGTCACAGATGAGTATGGGGAGTTTAACTTCACAGCCCCCGACCTTGAACGCTTCAGCATCACTCTCACAGATCCCAACCACCAGTTTGTCTCCACTACAAGAGTGATTTCTGTCAAAGAAAGTACCGAAGGTGTCTTCTTCGTCAGACTTGAAATGTGGCCGATAGCTCCGGTTACAGTAGCATTCAGCTCTCACGATCCTCCAGAAATTCTTATCGGTGATGGTGAGGAGGAATTTGCAGATATTATTCTCCCTGCTGACTCTTTTTACACAGCCAACGGAGAGAAGTACACAGGGACCGTAGAGGCCAGAATGAATGTGATGGATCCGAGAAAGCAAACAGATGTTCAGAATGCCCCAGGGGATCTATCCTTTGTGGATGAAGAAGGTGAAATCACTCCTCTCCAGACATTTGGCATGTTCAATCTTCAGCTACAGGATGATAGCGGGAATCCACTTTCTGCTGATGGTAATACAGAAATAGGAATTGACGCAGGATTTGCCAAGACAGAAATGGGAAAAGATGGGAAGCCAGTGACCAAGCTCTGGGCCATAAATTCTGCATCTGGGAGGTGGGAAAAAAGTGGAGATTTTCATGAAGAAAGTTCTTCATCCTTTCGAAAGAGACGCAAGCGGCAAATTCCTTCACACAGATACACTGATAACGTCTTGGTGACTAATGTCAGTATCACAGCAACTGAGACATGGTACAACTTTGACTGTGATATACATAGAATGTGTTATTCCAAAATTAGGTTATACACAAGTGACAGTTTTGCATATCAATTAAGAGACGCAGATGTAAAGGTTATTGTCATTGACAAAGCGTCCAGTTCATCATCTGTGCAATATGGTCAAGTCTCTCAGGTGCGGCCATATACTGACAAGGACAACGGATACTGTATCGCTCATCTCTGCACTATCGATGAAGAAAACAGAGGCGACTATGAAGGCTACATTTCGGTTGCCCATAGAAACAGACCTGTATTTTCATCTGATACAGGAATAACAGATGATGATCTGAAGGACAGAATTGGCTATGAAAGTGAAGACACCACAGTATATTCAAAGTTTGATTTCATTGAGCAAAACTCAGAGCGTGGTCCACTTTACATGCCTGATGGAACCTACAAAGATGAATTCACTTACGAAGATTCATCTGGGTCAATGCACACATGGAAAGGTTGGAGTGGAGACTGGCTAGATGCCACAACCTGCTCCAATGCACCAGAAACTGACCATCACTTTAGGTTTTATAAAGAAAAGGCTACCATGTGTGAAGAATCCCACACGGTTCTGGAAGAAGGCAAAGGAGTCCTTCCTCAGAACTACCTGGCTTGGTACACGAAAAAACATGTGAAATCTGTACATCACCATGTGGCTTGTTTTATGAAAGTTCTCGCTGACTCCGGTGATGATGTTATCTTCTTCAAAGGCAGCAGCCATATTGGCAAAGGTGTATCACCAGACTTTGGAAGAGGAACATTGTACGGAACCCGTCAAATGTGTAATAGTAATAATCACGCAGTCTGTTTGGAAATGAAACCTTCAGGCATAGTTGGTGATGGCAGAGAAGAAACTATTGATGAAACATTCTTTACCCTCAAAATAGTTAGCAGTGAAGTAAAATGCCCCTTCCTTGAAGTAAATGAAAACCTTCGAGCAAAAGGGGAAATTCTTGAAATGGATGACAGTCTGGAATTCGGCATGAACCTTTTATACAATGGTGATTTTCCCAATGGATACAATCACCAGATGGGGATCTATTGTGCTAAACATGGCAGTAAGGACAAGGCAATCATCGAGGCACAAAATGCATGTCATAAAGGCGTAGAGTCAGGAAAAGGAAGCCAGCAGGATGAGCCCATGACACAGGACAACTGGGCGGTCAAGTACCACGACTGTGGAAAACCAATATCAGGCAAGATACAAAACTAATTTTGAATATAAAACTATCGCTGAGCTACATCTGATAAATGTCTGCTTTAATGACGTGTTGAGATATTATCTCATTCATCTTCGAAGGATATACTGTTCTGTTACTAATGAAATAGTTTCTTCCCAGCAGAAATGGTGTCTTCCCGGAAGAAATGGTTTCTTCCCGGAAGAAATAGTTTCTTCCTGGAAGAAATGGTTTCTTCCCAGAAGAAATGTTTTTCTCCGGAAGGAATGGTTTCCCAGAAGTAATGGTTTCTTCCCAGAAGATAATGGTTTCTTCCCAGAAGAAATGGTTTATTCAGAAGAAATGGTTTATTCACAATAGGGTTGGGGGTACCCGCCGCCCCCGGCGCTTCCTGGATCTGCCTATGTGTAGGGCATTAGAATCCTAGTTCAACTAAGATTTAATTGAACAAAATACTCTCCTTTCCAGGGTTCTTTCGTTCATGTTAAGCTATGTACATGTACATTCACTGTTGTTTACCAATACTTCAGTATGCAGAGATGACGCTCGTGGGTACACATACTCTGGCACAATGTCTGAGAGCTACACTGGAAAGCAGTGCTACCCATGGGATTCTCTAAACAAAACCCATGCATATGCTGACCCTAGATGGTTTCCCGACGCCACTTTGACAGAAGCTGGCAACTTTTGCCGAAATCCGAGTAACACGACACACCCATGGTGCTACGTCACTGATCCGAAAGAACCCTCTCCACAACAGGAAACCTGCACCGTCCCAGTTTGTAAGTCATGTTGCTTGAGATGGTCTATATGTTTCAGTCATTATTTGCTTGCTGATATCCATTTTAAATAGGCTGCAACTAATTATAACAAGGTCAAAAGATGTGTGAAGTCTTGTATATCCAGACTACGTTAATTACAGCATTTACACATACGTTGTATTGTAAGTCTGTTTAATTGAATTTATATAATATAAGAATTTCAAAAAATATTTGTCTAATGTTATGATTAGAAAATAGCACTTCTTTACAGTAATTTATGTTTTTATTTTGTTTCTTCAGGCGAACCAATCGAAAAGGGTATGTACAAATATTTATTGTAATAAGTCTTGAAATGTAGTTAAATATTCAAAGCAGTCTTGTGGCCTTGTGTACAGTGTGGGTGGGGTGAGGTATCTATTGAAAAAGGATACGGTGTGTCGTATTGAACTTTGAGTATGTTTCGTACCCATTGATATTTGATATATAAATTTCGTCTTGGAGAAGTGATCCACATCTAATCTTTGGGATAAAACAGTGACCCATGTCTGTAAAGTTGGGGTGAAAAAGTGACCCATATGGATAGGGTGAAAATGCGACCAATGCTGATACATTTAGGCTGAAAAAATGACCTATATCTATACCTTTGAATTGAAAAAGTGACCCATGTCTATACCTAAAACAATTAAATTAAATTCATGCATATGTACAAAATGTAAATATATGATGACATAATGTTAACATTACAATTGATGCTAGAAATTATTACAAACTGTGGAGCCAACTCTAAGCTAAAAATCTTTTGCCAATAACACAATATGTTTTGGTAAGCAGTTCATTGACACAAATTAGTTATGATCCGGGATTGCCTTCTGGTACATGATTTGACTCGAGAAAGGAGCTTTAATATATGATATATCAATATATGACTCAAGTTAGCATGTGTTTGATTACAAAGCTGTTTCATATAAACGGCCACATCGCGGTATCCCGAAGATGTTGAGGAAGGAGGTTACGGAAGTTTTTCAGATGATCAAAATTTTCGTGTTCCTGATTTTCGTAACAGTCACTCAGCCCGAATTGCAGACCACAGGTTCATCTTTCAGATGTATGTGACCAGAAGTGTGGTAATCCTCACCAGCGTTACACTAATACTCATGTGTGTTGGTGCGATGGTCAGTGCAGACAATCCTCCTCAAATGAAACATGTTGTGCTGCATTTTGTGATACATGTAATCACTGTTCAGTAAATGGTAAGTGTTGATTTCATGTTCAATCTCTAATGTAACTTCTGTATCTGTATCATATTCTTCAGGCTTTTTATGAGAAAACAGGCAGATAGTTTGGTTGGTCAGTTGCAGCGCTGCATGGCATAACTCTGTGATAGGGCTTTCCGGTTACATTATGCTCTTTTGATTCTACATGGCTAGAGAGCATAGTGGAATAAAACCTTTCTTGGCATCGAAGGAATACCTATTTTTGTTATTTCTAGTGTACTTAAACTTAGTGATATTATCTACAATATAGTAAAATAGTCAAGACCTATAACCAGGTTATATTTATTTCATTAGTATTGTAAGGAATTGTGTGAAGTATTCAGAAAATTTTATGAATTTACACAACCTGATATTGTGTGATTATTACAGAAATACTTTGGTACGTAGAGGAAATCATCTTATATTTTTTCCAATGTGATGTAACACATATTACTCTAACTCTATGAATATTTTCATAATTGTTTACAAGAATTTAACTTTCACACTGGAATCCCATGACAGTCATCAACACTATTTTAGACTTGTTTGACTTGTCACATGCATTTCCAAGTATGATATTTCATGTATATGATTTATGCATATGGGAAACCTTCGACTCATAACGCTAAGTGTTCCATTCGGTAAGCTATATAGCCGATCCATCTCTTACAATATGAAACACTGCCCTAGTAATATGAGGAAAATGTACTGAAATCCTTATAGAGTGTTTTTGAAAGAACATTAGATTAAAAATAAAGCATTATTTATATAACTTTCATTTGCAAATAGCATACAGACTATTTGATACCGATCAGTAATGTCAGACATTATTTGAATTTAGTAATAACATATTGTATGCAAGTTTAGCCACTTGCACCCATGCTATGAAGAATTACAATTTTAATGACTATTTTCTTTTTATATTTTATGGTTTAACAAGGTATCTTTTGCAATAACCATGTTCTTATTATATAATATAGATATAGACGAGTGTGCATCCAGTCCCTGCCAGAATGGTGGAACTTGCAGAGACCAATTCAATAGATACTCATGTTCCTGTCCTTCTGGATACGCGGGCGTAAATTGTCATAGTAAGTCATAATGATGCTACCTGATGGTTGTAAAATATTAGTGATTCAAATAAACACATGTACTAATTATAACCAATGGGTTTTACAACAACTCTTATATTCAGACATATATATGGTAGTGACATATGACAATTTAGATAACCTCCATTATCCGAAATATCTCATCTATCATTAGAATCAGTATCAATGCAACTTTATCCTTATTCACGTACATATTTAAAGACTATCTTATCTGTAAACAATTTGGAGACATCTTATGCAGTTTAATCACGGTGTAGACTAGGTGACAGATTTAGTGAGCATTTGCGCGATGTGAGGAACATGGGAGACAAGGAAGTGGTCATACACAGATTGATATAGGGGAGCAAAAAGCATGAACTATGTGGATTGTTATCAGATATTGTGCATTGAGTAGAAATATGCAAGAGCCGAAGCTAATAGGGACATCAGAATGTTTGTGTTTTTGGCATGGGAATGAATATTTGATTGCATTTTTACTATAAATTCAGACATGATGCACCATCCCGTAACCCGAGTTATCATGATGCTCAGGCGCTTGACAGAATTTTTTTTCAGCTGTTTAATTATTTTCCCCAGCATCAAAACCCCCACACGTTGTGATGATTAGTTTGTCGTCTGCAGTATTGACATTGCCAAGAAACAAGCAACATGAATGTAAACCTGCGTTTGAAGTTCCAAAAAGTACTGTGCAGCGTTTAAGGGTGTGCTAAAGGCACGGCCATTGTGTATAAAGTTGTAATGTCATGAATTATACACAGACATCACGGAGAAACCGAGGCGTAACAGCATGCGAGGGGTTGTATTTAATGGCACCCTTGGTTACGGCATGGTGCATCGTATGAAACATCTTGTTTCATGTTGCAAAAGTGACAAACAATTGTGCATTGATTTTGTGTTGTAGCAGACTGTCTTTAACAAAATATTGCTTAATAAGAAATTATAGCATCTCAACCAAGTTTCGTTATCATATTTATCTAATTTTGTACACAAACAAATACACAAAGAAACTGACAATTCAAATAATTAATACTTCGATTAATTTTACTAGTTGTAAACCACTGTGTCCCTCAACCCTGCCAAAATGGTGGAAGTTGTCGCAATGGCTACAACAGCTACATATGTTATTGTAAAACGGGCTACAGGGGAACAGATTGTGAGACAGGTGTGTAAGCATTTACATATCATTTAGCACAGGTTAATGAATACGCTATATGAAGTTCAATTACTGTCTTCTTATTCTTAATAATTCCAAGACATTATTGATAAATGTAATTTTTGAAGAAATAATTTCAAAGCAGAGATGACAACCCAGAATGATTTTGACAATTTATATAAATCCTCTGTGTAATCATTTCATACATTTATCATAGCATGAACCTGCCAATTATAATGTTGAAAACTTAAGCTTTGGAACAATAAGTACCGTTTGGACCAATCAAATGTCTGGAATCGACCCCCAAAAAAGACCGTTTTAGTATATGTGTTATAGTCTTTGGTTTGTCACCATTGTCAACTGATAAACCCTTTTCTTCAGTGTAGATTTATATATTTGTTGCCTTTTTTCGTTGGAAATTGTTGTAAACCAATTCTATTATTCAATAAAATTTGCTACTTGATATGTTATTTCATCTCATATCTTCTTTTTCACGACATCAGTTGACCAAGCATTTCATGGCATTGATACAGACATGGGCGTAGATTCTAATTTGGGAAGTACGCTACTTCTTGTAAATACGAGCTATCCAGGTACTTGTTCATTTTCTAATGTGTCAATGGCAATGTTTGTTTAAGCAATTATTATCATACATGTAAGCAAAGATTTCCAAAAAGCGGCTAGATGTTGGCCCCCACATTATTTTTGTTATCTTCAGAGTGCAGGGATGATGCAAATGGATACACTTACATAGGAAACATTTCTCAGAGCTATACTGGAGAGGCATGCTACCCATGGAAAGATCAGCAGCCAGGATATGAGGATCCTAAGTATATGGACCCTGAATATTTCCCTGAAGCCACACTACAAGAAGCTAGCAACTACTGTCGGAACCCAATAGCAAATGATGGGATAAATACACGCCACCCGTGGTGCTACGTCACCGATCCAAAAGAACAGGACGCAACAAGGGGCCTCTGCACCGTCCCAGTGTGTATGTATCTTAATTTTTAGCTTTTGTCTATGTGATGTGTCCATGTATTCTCTATATTTTGACATCTGTCTGTAATTGGTGATTCGGAATAATGTCTCTTTGCAGTGTTTTCCCCATTCAGTAGCTGTTTAATGATATCATTTCAATTAGCAATTTAATGATGATCATCCGATAGTGCAAATTTAATCAAAGAAATATCTTTCCATGAGAATGACTAATGGTATTTAACTTTTATAGTGGATGTCATATTTATGTTACCCACATAATTTTTCAATTTTGTTTGCTTCAGGTGGATTGATTGATGAAGGTATTTAAACTTGAACACTTTTTCTGTAAGTATTGTAATGTAATAATTTGGTAAGTGCAATACTGTGACCTCGAGACATTTCACAGACTTACCCCTGTTTATGTATAACCTTATAGTGTAAAACAAAATATATGAATATAATTGATTGTATCGCTTTGCCTAAAGCAAAATCAATCTGTTTGTATCACTTCCATATTTCTGTGCCGGTACGGCTCTGTAGTTGACATATTTTGGAATGCATACTTTATTTGGCACTTACAATTGCGCTCATGACAAGGGATGGTGGCACATCAATGATGTAATATCTAAAACAAATGAATAAGAAGTACATTAATGCTATTCTTCTCTACAACATGCCTAATTTTCCTCTGTGTCCACCCTATACTCTTGATGTGCCCTGTATAATACAACTTAATTTTCATTACTTTTCCACCCTATACTCCTATTCACCAGCATACCAAAATTAATTGTTATCAGTTTGCCCACACTTTACAATTATTCCGCACTATGCATCGATTAGAATCCTTGCTGTGTATCTAACACCTCTATGCACAAGTTTTGCGCCATCTGCACATATTTTGAACAAGAGGCACAGTCAAAGTTAGATGATAATAGTCTTAAGAATTCAGGGTGCAGGTAAACAGATGTCAATGCCTTTTCATATGACAGGCTGTTACTTACTAATATTCTCTGACCACAGTTTCATTTTGCAGATGTATGTGACCAGAAGTGTGGT
The DNA here is from genome assembly GCA_019095985.1 of Streblospio benedicti. NCBI lineage: Eukaryota > Metazoa > Annelida > Polychaeta > Spionida > Spionidae > Streblospio > Streblospio benedicti. Next base: position 18,525,612 of record CM032659.1, read on the forward strand.
CTTCCTCACCAGCGTTACGGTAGAACTCATGTGTGTTGGTGTGACGGTGAATGCAGACATGCCAACTCAAAACAGAAGCATGCTGTCCCTCATACATTGACACCTGCAAACATTGTTCATTAAATGGTAAATGACAATATGTTTTCTTTATAACTGCTGAACCTCATTATTAAAACAGGGCTATTATTTCTTTATTGCAAATACCGGTTTTCCTCGAATGGTCGGTCATGACTCGTGTGTACTTGTCCATGTTCATTGACTGTGCGTATATGTGGTTTATCATGTTAAAGTTCCCTTTTTGACCAATATCTGAATATACTTTTTAACTCTAGATTTGTATATGTAAAATGGCATTCAATACTCTATAGGCATATTCGATATTTGATACAACCATTGTGAATATCAACCAGGCTTGGGGTCAATTATAATGGCATTTGGCGTAATTGTAATTAACTATACTTTTGCTTGTTAATTCAACCATTCAGTGTTCAATATATAGCATCATAGTTACTTTAAAAACTAATAATGGAACAAACAGGACCTTTATTCATATTTTGTATTTTAACATAGAGATAGACGAATGTATGTCCACTCCCTGTCAAAATGGTGGAACTTGCTTGGACGGATTCAATATGTACCGTTGTTCCTGTGCTTCTGGATACACCGGCACAAACTGTGAAGGTATGTTGTTCCGCATTAAATATTGATTAATTCTTAGAGGTATAGTAACTATTTTCACAAAGAACTACATTCAAAAGATTTACAATATATAGTAAGAGCTGAAAAATAAGTTTTAGCTCGACAGAAACAAAAATTGTGAAATGTCATGAATATTTAAGCTTAACATATAGCATTATAGTAGTCTGTTATCTTATTCATTTCACTACCATATACAACAAATGATCTGATCCACTGCAGAAGAATAGTCAATTTGCCATTTAAGACTTTTAGATGAGCTATATCTATGAGCACCAACATTAAGTCAGATTGTAACTTAACAGTAAGAATATTGATGCAAATTAACATTTGTAAAGAAAACATCAACAATTTGAGTGTAAAAAAACTGTTCTTTCTATGACTTATCTTACTAGCTGTAAACCACTGTGTCTCCCAACCCTGTCAAAATGGTGGGAAATGTCACAACGGCTTCAACAGCTACATATGTTATTGTGTGGCTGGGTACAGAGGAACAAACTGTGAGATAGGTACATATTTGTTCACCTAATGTTACATAGTATATATCACTTCTCATAACCGAATTATGTAGATTCTATCAATTCTTTTATGATGTTTTAGAGATATATGACAT
>CM032659.1:18533351-18585835 GCA_019095985.1 Streblospio benedicti
GAAATCAGTGTCATCACTTTGAAGGTGTGGCTGAAATCTGCATTCAAACTGGTTGCACAGTGTAATATTTAAACCGTGAAGTGTGAACTGTGAAGTATGAAGTATGAACTATGAAATGTGAACTGTGAAATATGAACTGTGAAGTGTCCATTAGGGCTTTTGTTCATAGGCAATTTATTGACAAAAAAGTAAGTGTGAACTGTGAAGCGTGATGTCCTTGCGGGGATTTCGTATCAGCCAGCTGAGGATGGTGTTAGGCACTGCCTATTTATATTACTCATGAATGTACAAACACACACTACACACCACGTAATTCTGCCTTGTCCTAAATAGTTCACATTTATTTGGTAATATATCACATATTAATAACAAGAAAACAAGATCACATGGGGAATTTTCAACGTTGCCAATGGTTTTCCAATGTAATTTACTCGTTATTTACAATTCAAGCGGTAGGATTATTTTTGATACTTCGAAACTGATTAATGTAACAGAGGGGGGGGGGTGGAGAGGAAAGGTGGGAGAAGGGGAAGGGAGGGTGTCTACTGCTGCTGTCGCCCCATTAGTCCAGTAAATAAAAAATAAATGTCACTTTAGGTTGGAAAAAAATTTGAACAAAGCATTTTCAACTGGACTAGGTTCTTTGAAGGGTTCTTATGCCAGGAAAAACAATACCCTAAAATCCCTCCATGGGAAAACCTCATTTTGGGGTAAAATCCAAGATGGCCGCCAATTTGTGAGTAGGGTGTATAAATGACCATAAATCCTAAACTACCTAACATAAAAACATGTATTTCGTATCAATTCCTACTAAACTGAGGGTGCCCGATCATTTGGTGATATTTTCAAGGTCATCAGAGGTGATTATAAGGGCACATGATAAGATGGGATATTAAATTATCCACTTTCACATCTCATATATCATCCAGATTTTGTGATTGCTTAATCATGTTTTTTAGATGAAATGACACATTTATTGAACATATCCAATAAAGTTAGATAAAACGCAATGATCAATGGCACAAAAATATGTCATACACAAGAGACTAAACCTTTAAACCCAACACTTAATATTCATAATGTGCAATCACAATGCTAGTATATTTGTGTGATAATTCACAAGTGACCATTTGTAAAGATTTAAGAGACTACAACATCACTTTGGCTGAATATTTGCAAGCATTACAAGTCATAGATTATCAATAGTTTTTGTGCATCCCATTAGGTATACGTGGACATGTACATGTACATATATTTCCATTTCAAATATGTCATATACAAACATTATATTACTTTTATATAATTTTGTATGAACCCACAAAGGGTAGCTATATGTGTATGGGGCCCGGGGTAGTAGGGAGGTTATGTTGAAATTGGCAATATTTTAGAAAGATTCATTGATACCAAAAGAATGTGCACGAAATCAACTGATTTGAACCATGACAAATAGCATGCATTACGAAATGTTCGAACAGTTCATTAGTTGGTAAGTTGGTAAATACCATATCATTTATCGATGTGGGGTGTGTCAAGATTATACATGTACTAAACTTGACAAAACTTTGTTTCGCAAACTTTTCGTGATACTAAGAAACAAAAAAGGCCTGAGATTTTATTTCAAGGTAAGCAGGTCTGGAAGCATGGAATGGAGGAAATAGTTGTTGGAAAGAATCAAGGTTATTGTTTCAAGGGACGCTTCCAGCCGCTGAGGGAGGGATTATCATTCATAAAGTAGGTAGCAGGGTGCCAGAAACCTCAGAAATAGACCCGTTTCTAGACTTTACAGTGTCAACAATCCTTTTAAGACCCAGTTCTATATATTATTTTCGTAAGATAATTGATGCAAAGATGAATCGTGCATTTTGTGCAGTGTCAATTTGGTGGAAATAATGTATAAATTTTGATACCTGAAAGCAAGCATCTTGAGCCAACAACCTCCCCTTGGATGGTGGGACCAAAGTGGTTTGAACCAGGTGTGAATGAGGCCATCCATCAGCTCTCCTTTAACAGAGATGTTGGTCGGTAATAACCTACCGAGTGTGGGACAAGGTGCTGAACTCTAAGAATGGGAGGCACCAGCTGAAGGAGACCATACATGAGATTCCTTGACATTGCATCCCGAAGAAGCCGAAATCTCTATTGGTTTTCAAAAATATTTTCCAGGGAAACAGAGTATTAAACGTCTTTATAACTATGACCTGCATTGTTTACAGTATAATAAACATTAAAAAAGCTGAAATCATGATCATCTTTTTTATGCATGTACTTAACAGGCCTATTGTACACTTGCAGCTGTTATCATTGCATCCAAAGTGTGATAACTGTGTCATCATTGACCTATCATTTTCTTAAGGTCAAGAATTTAAGATGCAATATCAGATAAATTGGCCCCCCTAACGTGATGCCCATCCATACGGAATATGTCAGAGACTCAGAAAGGTAAGACGTTTCTAAAAATGCGTGACTTATACTCAGCCTGTGTGTCGATATTTGATTATTGCGTCGCTTCAGCAGCTGCAGCGAAAGCCTTGTGTTTCGTTTGTTTGTAACTATGTATGTATGTATGTATGTAATATATGTATGTATGTAAGTATGTATGTATGTATGTATGTATGTATGTATGTATGTATGTATGTATGTATGTATGTATGTATGTATGTATGTATGTATGTATGTATGTATGTATGTATGTATGTATGTATGTATGTATGTATGTATGTATGTATGTATGTATGTATGTATGTATGTATGTATGTATGTATGTATGTATGTATGTATGTATGTATGTATGTATGTATGTATGTATGTATGTATGTATGTATGTATGTATGTACGTATGTACGTATGTACGTATGTATGTATGTTTGTCTCCGGACAAGCTAGAGCTTTTACGCTTCACCCTATTTCGTTCAAACTTTACACAACTATTTGGTATGACGCGACACCGAAGTGATTTGATTTGGGCACTTTGCCAATTAAAGTGTGCTTTCCATAGTGCTATTTTGGGTCCATTTTCAACATTTTCTGCAATAGTTTTGTTGATGCTTGTGAGAAAGCATTCAAACTTTGGACAATGCTTACATGCCTACTGAACATTAACTTTATTCAATTTTGGCACTTTGCCAATTAGGGTTTACCTTTCAGAGGGCCATTTCAATTATTTTTCTACTTTTCCCACTATAGTTTCAATACTGTTCGAAACATGACCATCGAATTGGCATAGTGGTTCTAATGGAATAAGAGTGCCCAGAGAGCACAGCGTTACCATATTAATGTCGACTCATGGGCAGTAGATATTCACTTTAGCCATGTTTAGAAAGCACCTGCAATCCAATGCCAATAACACACCGGTAGATGTAGGATGAGTCACGCATCAAGCAAGACATTTTTGTCTGCTTTGATTGTAAAGCAAACATCTTTATTGCCCATGGGTCAATGTTACTCTAGCGTTGCTGTGCTCTCTGAGCACTTTTGATCTAGTTAAATTCTGCAGTTTAATTAGAATTACTAAAAATGGCCCATGGAGTTCATTATAGTACTAGAGTGACTACGAATGTTTAAAATGTTTCTGTTTAGTAGATCACCATGAAATCATCCCGTGTGTCACCCACTCCGGGTGATTGGATAGCGGTTGAGAAGGGCAACAGCAAAACTAAGGTAAATAACTCTTTTGAAAATTATAGTATAGTCGACATTGAAAAATTAATAGGTAAAACATGATTCTGCAACACGCCCGTGAGGATACAATTATCCACGAGGACTAGTATGCGTATACGTTCATTAACATCCATTTAAAGGATAAGCATACAAGGTAGAAGTGTTTTAACAAAGGAAAAATCAATGATACGTGTTTAATACAGATCAGCATCAAGATGCTAATCGATCATTCTATCATTCCGTGCAAAAATCACCGCCAATAACCCACACTGATTGGTCAATCAGCGTGCTCAATTTTGCGATGGAAAACACGCTCCTAAAAAAAAACACAGCGCTAGTCTAAACTCCTCACAATATCAATACAGCCGCTGACGACGCAAGGCGTGTTCCGTGTAGCAGAGAGCGACAGTTTAGACTAACGCCGTAGTGGTGGTCTCCGCGCGCTCAAAACAAACGAAATTGACTGGCAATGAGAATGTTATAATATGATTTATTTTAAAATAAAATGGATTTTAGTCATGATAGAATGGTGATTGACCACTCGATTGTCGTGTCAATCGCGTCAAAATTGAGCATGCTGACGTCTGATTTACCCTCGGTTTTGAGGCTAAATCAGACGTCAATATTTAAGTTATTGCCACACTGACAGCGTGGTCGAATTCTAATATCAATTTTTGTTGATATATGTTTCAATATTGTTATTGTCAAGTCTTGACAACAAGAACAAACAAAATGCAATGAATCATACCTTAAACATATAGAATGCCATCACTAAACATAACATTAATCATGTACAGTTTTGTAACAAGAAAATTAATTAAATAAATGGATGTAACATCAATTCTCTTAAGCAAAGACATTGTTATGTCTATTTAAATTCTTTTTTTTCGTCAGTTAGACTTGTTAATAATCGACACCAATATTTAATATGGTTAATCCATTGTCGAAGATGTAGTGGGCACCGTCCTGTTTCTGCATATATTGCCATGTTACAGGTAAATGAACTTCATCCCCAAAGCATTTCGAACAACTTTATCTGTACAGATTCTAGAGTTGAATATTCGGTTGTTGGCCACATTTCACATGCATAATCAACAATAGGTTAACATAGGAGACAAATAATTGGAAGCCCACTTTGGGTGTGATCATACCGCTATGAGTAAAACCGTATAGCACATTGATCTGACAGTGGGTAAACCATTGCCATTAAAATAAGAAACTGCATATGCCCAGATAAATATTTGAAAATCCAATAGTCCTCCTAACTTATCACAAACAAGTGCACTAATTTCACTTATTGTGCCATCTTGAAACAAAACAAAAGAGTGCCCTACCACATGATGACTACAACAATTGAAACAAGCTTCACGTGCGTCTATTTAACCTCAAATGTTGCCTCTATGCTGCAGTGTGAACTGTACATAAATACAATGTCCATAACGGTGATACAGGCCAGCCAATTTGAACATTGAAATGAAAATTTTGACTGGCAAACTTGTGTGTTTTTGTCGTCTGTTATGTCTCAGGAATGCGGCGAAATAATTACCAAAATATCCGTGTCGGTCAAAATTGATTTTTATGTGATTTTCAAAATTGCCACCAAAATTGACATACTATTGCCAATAATTCTTTCAATATTGGTTTTAGACACACTATTCATTGACTGGAAATAGCATAGAAGGGTTCTAAATATTATGTTACATTTGACCTTTGGGCCTTTTCAAGGTCAAATAGTACAAATTAAAGAGCATGTGCGCGCAAAGTGTGCATAATACAAAGTGCAACTGATCTGGAAGCCCAGATATTTTTTTTTACTTTTCTAAGTTTTAGTTAATACAGATGATTTTCATAATCATTGGTATAACATGATTTAAGAATTTTTCTCATTTTTTTCATGAGTGAATTTTTTTAAATGTTTTTAAAAGGCATTTTTGTGAAATAATGACCACATGTTTAGGTGCATGCACTGAACCACTGATAGTGTGTCCTCAGATAGAAAAACATCTCTTGTATAGAGAAGATATTTCTTTAAATCGCCCCAGCCTTAGAATTTTTAAATATATCCTTTTAATGCAAAAATAGTAATTTCAAATATGATTCTAGCTTTTATGACAGACATTACAAAATGGCCTTTCCACAGCTCATTAGTAGTTCATTATGTGTATGAATATTCATGAAAGAGATTCGGACTACTTTTGGTTGGCTCCAGAAAACATCACATCACACTGATAAAAAATATAACAAAATTATATGTATCATGATAAGTTGATTCAAGGAACAAGCACATATATTTAACTTTGTTTAGCATGTAAAGAGCAATACAAAAAATGGAGGATGATAATTATCAAACCCAACAGATCATCAGACAAACCAATATGTGATTCATTGAAATGTTGGTAGCCTCCCGTTAGACTTTGATTTAATGCCTCACTGCACCCTTGTGGTTTTTCAGTATTATTCAAATGAAATAGTCTGGGGGGATTATTAATGCCATTAAGTAGTACAATGAAATACAGTAGAACCTATCCCATGTGGATACCTTTATAAAAAATGACAATTGTCCATGTAAAGCAGATGTCCTGAACAGAGAGGTTTTTAATGTGACATTGAAGTAATTGGAGAAGAGAAATGTGTCCATACAATACGGGTCTCCTAAATATAAAGGTGCCTACATACACTGGTTTCACTGTACATCGTGCCTTATTTCAGCATTTCAGCAAGTATTAGTGCGTATTAATTTCAAAATATTTGAATATTTCAAGAAATTGCATAAATAGTTTTCTGTTGAATTAACATTTTATAAAGATAGGTGGTAGATACATTTATCCTCCAATCAATGGAATACACATCTTTGTTGTGTCAACACTTTAAAAATGGATTGACAACATTGGATTATGGCATAAACTTGGTAAAATCTTGTACCTATTGTAATATCGTTCATGACAGAAGAAAACACAATCTCAAATATGGATGTTAGAAATTTTTCATCAATTGCTTGAATACAAGGTCACAAAATGAAAAAAGAAGGCTGGGGCAACGTTGATAAATAATCTAAGATAGAACCACAAAATTTACAGAAGTGACATTCGACTGACTGTTTCTATTTATGTACCTAGAGATATGCCAATATTTCTGAACATTTTTTGTTTAAAAAATATTTAAAACAAATTTTTTTGAAAAATAAAATTGTTTATGTGGTAAATGAGTGATGTAAAAATCATGACTATGAGAATTTTTTTCCTAATTGATGAATATGTATTAGGCTTCCCTCTTAACGATAATATGAAACAACACTTCATTCCAAGTCATTCCCACTGCCATTGAAAGCCCACGTTGCGTTTGTGATCAAATATATAGCTGTGAGATATGACGATGATTTTGCACTGACTCTGAGCCTTCCCCTCTCCAGTCGGGGGCTGGCGGGCGTGGGTGTCTGTGCGCCGTCCTCGTCACCGTCTTCTCCGTGTGTGTGGTCGGCACCGTGCTGTTCGGGCTGGTCGCCTGGACTCGCTCCATTAGGTTATGGGCACGTGAGTATTGAAGGAATATCTACTAGTTTTAGGGCACTATCGTGAGATTCTCAGCCACGATTTGGTGAATCACATCCATCTCACGTTTGTGCATGAAAAATATGTAGATATATTCATTATAATCACCCACACAGAATTTATATTCAATTACAAATTGCATACATGTTCAGAGCACATAAGTCTGCCAGAGTTGCACACATTATTCGTTTTACAGTAACTCAAGCTATTGTATGTACTACATGTCCGACACAAGATTTATATTAAAGGTGCGTTTCATTCTGCACTTTCATTACACCTTGTTACACAAACTGAGTCTGTGATGATTTACAAAATGATTGCATCTCAATGAATGTAATTTAGGTTCATCCTGGGTTCAATTATTCATTTAATCACAATAATTTTCAGATACCTATTCGAACCTACGTTATGCTCTTGGGCGAGACTTTTTTTTTTTTTCAATAGCTTCTTCGTTACAATGGTAATTTTCTATAAATTATTGCATCTCTTATTCTGTTTCTCCGCACATGTTTACGTTACAGAGCCAACGCAATGGACTGATTGGTCTCCATGGGGAGATTGTGACGTCATCTGTGATGGCGGAGGGCTCCATATTCGCACGCGCAGCTGTATGAAAGGTAAGATGTCTCACATTACATAGGGCAGGTATGACTTAATAAATGTAGACCTGTTTAATCTTTTCATTAGTTCAAGGTGCATACTTGTGACAACAAAAAATCTTTAAAATGTATCTACGTTGTACTTTGTTTCTAATCTTATGTCTGTTAAACAGGTGAAATGAACAGGACTGGTCAGTGTGATGGACCAGAGGTCGAGGAGCAGAGCTGTGGCAATGACGCATGTGACAGACCAGGTGGGCAGGTGCACAATAAAATCCACTTGCTGTTGACTATTGGAAGTGAATCTGTAATATATTCTATGCTTATTCTTATACAATTCTACGCTCTCTGTTATTGCAAGCAAGCTCCTACCATTGTGTTGACATAGCTGAAGACGTAGCTTCGATCTTGACTATTTCAAGTGGCCCTGACGGGACTCGAACTCACGACCCCAAGGTTGTGAGACCAGAATGATACCATTATCCCAAGCAGCGGGCTGCTAAAAGGTTACACGCACGTACCGTTCTCTGTAACCCTCAGCCCACATACTTGGTCAGTTATCATCTCAACCGTGAGCTCGTGGGTTTGAATCCCACCTGATGAAGGACACTTTGGAGAGGTCTAATATTTCAGCCATGTTAGGGTTTGTGATTCTATGAACAACTGTATGAATATTTTCTTGTGAATTCTTGTGTTAGTACTCCTCAACCATCAATTTTGATGATTATATCAGAGGGAGGTCATGTGATGTTGGTACATGAACCTTCACATGCAGGTTAGTAAACCAACTGAGCCTCGAGTGTGTGGAGGGATCACACTAGCTATTGTTTTCAAGCTAGGTGAGGTTTTGCGTGCAGAGGCGTGACTGTACCCAACCTCGGGCTTGGTGTCGCTACCATCTAGTATTACACTCGACAGTGGCAACACGCTCGATGGAAATTGGCAATGCAGTGGCAGACGTGCGACATATCAGTCTTGGCGAGATTGAGTCTGCTCTTGACTGGCTGCGAACTCACGACGCAAGCAAAACACGTTTCGTAGTCCTGTGTGCTAACCACTGCACCACTGATCCCCACAATTGCCTGTATCAGACTTCGCTGCCGCCAAGTGGTCAACGTGGAGCGGCTGGGGAGAGTGCTCGGTGACGTGCGGCAACGGCACGCAGCTGAGGACGCGGGAGTGCGACAACCAGTTCCTCAACGGCACGTGCGAGACCGGCGGGGAGGCCGAGGAGACACGGGCGTGCCCTGGGTGGCAGTGTCCAGGTAAAACAGAGATTTGATGGAATACTGATCAATAAATCTTTAGACGGGGAGAACAGATTTGTAGGTAGAAATCAATGAGATTAAATACTGCATAAGTTTTTTGGTTTTTTTTTGCCTACGTGAAAAGTGTTTAATAAATCCAGCAGACAGATCATCAATGTTAGACTATTTTATTCTATGTTGTGTACTTTGGGGTTATTGGGTATGATTCATATAAAACACACCGCTTTTATGCTTATGAACATCAGGATTACTAAATGTCTTACTGTGTAGATCTATTTTGTATGCATCAATGTGTAATTATAGATTTCCGCATTTTTGTCAATCATCAAATCACTAGACATTCATGTATGACCCTTCCAGACTGCGCTCAGTTGGACTGCAGCCTTTTCCCAGGATCTGTCTCGTCCCCGGACTGTACCCGCTGTGTGTGTGGGGGCGGCACCATCACTGGGAGAGTGCTCAGCTCAAAGAACATCCCTCTGGCTGGTAAGTGTATTATATATAATACTGATTGTGCTATTTCAACCGACATGAGATGTATCTAAAATAATTATAGGGTGGACACCAAATTAAAGCACAAAATCAGCAAACGCTATAATTGGATCCATGATCTCTTTATTAGTTCACTGACCTCTCTATAAATGTACGGTCTATCACACTGCAATGTCATGAATGTCTAAATGGCCCTTGTGTAGGCATCTACTGATAATGCTGGTGTGATAAAACTACCACCATCATGACCATAGGAATGATAGGATATTATACAATCCATAATATACAAAAGATGAAATTGGATTAGGGTGAGGGTTATATAGTTTGGAAGCACATAATTCATCTGCTATTTGCAAATATTATAAATACCTGCTCTGCTATGTACACCACACTTCAAAAATATGTATATTGTATAAACGTTAAAGACCCAATTGATGTGCCCATGGTTTTACTGGGTGTGTACAAACCACATAGATTGATTGGTGGTATTATGTTTTCACGTAATTTATCATAAAAATCCATATGAAGATTTTGTGTACACATATGAATGGTCTATCAATGCTTTTCAGCTTGGTAATGCAGTCCTACACATAAGATATGTTAATGAAAATACTACAATGATGACTATTTATATATTTATGCTCACGCAATACAAAACAATTGCACACAGTATCGTTATTAATAAAAAATAAATCTGTTATTAAAGATTTTGAAATGAATTTGTAATTTCATATGATATGGGTGTTTCATCTAATAAAAATACTTTATCTTGTAGAAATTATGTAGCTCAAGACAAACGTGTTTGTCCGGCATAATGCTACGTTGGTGCGATTAATGTACATGTACCTCAAATTCAGATTAGCTTTATATTGAAAAAACCCTGATAATAACGCCATGTTTGCTCTCCCAAGTAGTCGTAATAAGACCAATAAAACTTTCCATAAAAAGACCACTTATTGATTGAGTCAACGTAACGCCAACGTCCTGGGGGTCTCAATACAGAGGTTCTACTTTGATCATCTCTACAGCCTGACTGAAAATCAATGTCATTTCAAGGTGTGTCCATGTCGGACCCGTCCTCCCCATTCGCTGAGATCGCCACCAGCACAGACATTGGCTCCTTCTCCTTACCGGACGTCTGCCCTGGACAGCCCGTGCTCTTCTCCAGACACGGCTTCTTCAACACGTCGTTCGAGGCTCAGGACGGAGGAGGATGGATTGTGAGGATGACTAAGATAGGTTAGATTAAAAGCCAATATATTGCCGCAGGGAAATACCTATTACTTGTTAAATGTTGAGCATGGGGTGAGCTAGCTATAAAACAGTAAACATGGCAAATACATGTGTGCTAATCCTAATGTATGTCACAATTGGCATTGGTTGCATGTTTCTATGGCCTACTTTCTATATACATGTATATTATTCAGAGCCACTTGAGATGTCCAAGGAGCCTCATAGCCAGTACCGTCTTGTCGGGGAGTCTGTCTCACTCTGCTGCACAGCAGCCGGCAGTCCTCCACCAAGATACTACGAGTGGTGGGTACTACTATAATAATTCTTGTCTTTCACACCTTCTTTTAGAGTGGGTGACATTTTTTTCCTTCAGTTGTAGAATAAATACAATGAGGATTAACTGAAAGTATTATTTTTGATCCATAGAATAGTTTCTGTGTATAATGTCAACTATTGTATGATAATTAAGTAAGTAGCTTTGTCCAATTAACACCTAAAATATTCTTCCATTATGCCCGTGCAAAGTTATCATCACTGTTATACATATCTTACACATATTTCATATGTTTAAGGTTCTACTATGACCGTCTGATCGGCTGGTCTGACACCTCGGGCCCCGCGTCCTTCACCCTGAAGAACCTGCAGGCCTCAGACAGCGGGCTCTACAAATGTCGTGCCAACAACGACTTCAGTGCTGTCTTCTCCAGGGAGATTCAGATCAAAGTCAGATGTGAGTATACCTAATAGCACCTATGATGTCATCACAATCAAGTATGTTTGAAGCTCATTCTCTTTTGTGGAATGATAAACATTCATACTATTATTCATTTTATTTGTACCTTTCTGTATTTGTCACATTTTATTTGCAAATCCTAAAATGGCATATTAATGAAATTGTACTGTAATATTTGTCTTTGGCTATTAGTCCCTGCACCAATTATTTTATGTATTGTAGCCACACCCGATCGCTTTTGTGAGGCTAATCCCCAACCCCGGGTCATTCCCTTGCCCTCCAACTGCACCATTCAGGGTCAGTCAACCTATGATGTGGGCCAGTGCTCCGCTGACCGGTGTACCCAGGCTGGTAGCCATGAAGGGTGTGAAGAAGGTGAGGCAGCCTACTGCTGTGGTCCCACGGGCTACACCCAGGTGCCACTAGAATGTGACGATGGGGAGGAACAAATTGTACTGGCTGTGAGTAAAACGCTTGCCAATTGAACAACTATAAAATTTAATGTGATAAGATTTTTCATCCTATATGTGAGTAAAAATGCATATTAAGACAATCTTGCAACATTTTAATATTTCAAATCCTGTATATCAGAGTTATACATCATGGTGTTCCATGAGCACTGTATATTAACATTTTGCACCAGATCACTATTTTACTGACAATATACATTAACTTGAAATATTACCAAGTGCTTGGTACAAGGCATACTTTAAGTATATTTAATCTATGAGCAGATGTTTGAGAGTTTGCTGTTTTTTATGGACACCACCAGAATATAGTAATAGCCCATTAGTTTATGCCCTACATAGGATCTACAACTAAATAGCTTTTATTTGAAATATTATATCAAAATCAAATTTTAACTCTAGCTACATTCATTGTTTACATGCTTTAGCATGTAGGTAAGACTTGCTGACCTGTCTTATATTTGATCATATATAAATTTCATGAATTTCGATCCCTCATTCCCTCAAGCCTAAAGAAAATTTTCCCTACGGCTATGTTTACATAGCTGAAGAATCATCAGATGTAGTTTTCAGTATCAAGTGGCCATAATTGGATTCAATCACATCCCCAAAACTTTGATTGTGATACCAGAGTGATAAATCTTTCCAAGCAGCGAGCTAACATGAGCAAATCATTGTCTTTGTCTACCCTTCTGGGTGAACTGTCATCTCAACCCTCAGATTAGGGATTTGATTTGACTTCCACTTAACTCTGATCAGCAAACATGACCACCTTGCCAATGAACCAAAACACATAGGTCCAATTGTGATGAACTGTAGAACTTGGTACAACCTCTTCTCTTTCTCTTTTAAAGTGGCAAAGAATTTACCATAGTCATCTTGGTATTCAATAGGTTACCACATGCGGATGTGTGGAGTGTGTGGAAGAGTCTTTGGAAATCATCGGTGTTGTTGTTTCAAGTAACACTTCCGCCCCTCTACCTGGCATCCAACTGACCAGCAACAGCATAGAATTAGGAGTCACCGATGAGTATGGGGAGTTTAACCTCACAGCCCCCGACCTTGAACGCGTCAGCATCACTCTCACAGATCCCAACCACCAGTTTGTCTCCACTACAAGAGTGATTTCTGTTAAAGAAAGTACCGGAGGTGTCTTTTTCGTCCGACTTGAAATGTGGCCAATGGCTCCTGTTACAGTAGCATTCAGCTCTCACGATCCTCCAGAAATTCTGATTGGTGATGGGGAGGAGGAATTTGCAGATATTATTCTCCCTGCAGACTCTTTTTACACAGCAAATGGAGAAAAGTACACTGGGACCGTAGAGGCTAGAATGAATGTGATGGATCCGACAAAGCAAGCAGATGTTCAGAATGCTCCAGGGGATTTATCCTTTGTCAATGAAGAAGGTGAAATCACTCCTCTCCAGACATTTGGCATGTTCAATCTTCAGCTACAAGATGACAGTGGGAATCCACTTTCTGCCAATGGTAATACAGAAATAGGAATTGATGCCGGCTTTGCCAAGAAAGAAATGGGAAAAGATGGGAAGCCAGTGACCAAGCTCTGGGCCATAAATTCTGCATCCGGGAGGTGGGAAAAGAGTGGAGATTTTCATGAAGAAAGTTCTTCATCCTTTCGAAAGAGACGCAGGAGGAACATTCCTTCACACCGATACACAGATAATGTCTTGGTGGCTAATGTCAGCATCACAGTAACTGAGACATGGTACAACTTTGACTGTGATATACATAGAATGTGCTATTCCAAAATTAGGTTATACACAAGTGACAGCTTTGCATATCAATTAAGAGACGCAGATGTAAAGGTTATTGTCATTGACAAAGCGTCTAGCTCATCTTCTGTGCAATATGGTCAAGTCTCTCAGGTGCGGCCATATACTGACAAGGACAACGGATACTGTATCGCTCATCTCTGCACCATTGATGAAGAAAACAGAGGTGACTATGAAGGCTACATTTCTGTTACCCATAGAAACAGACATGTATTTTCATCTGATACAGGAATAACAGACGATGATCTAAAAGACAGAATTGGCTATGAGAGTGAAGACACCACAGCATATTCAAAGTTTGATTTCATTGAGCAAAACTCAGAGCGTGGTCCACTTTACATGCCTGATGGAACCTACAAAGATGAATTCACTTACCAAGATTCATCTGGGTCATTGCACACATGGAAAGGTTGGAGTGGAGACTGGCTAGATGCCACGACCTGCTCCAATGCACCAGAAACTGACCATCACTTTAGGTTTTATAAAGAAAAGGCTACCATGTGTGAAGAATCCCACACGGTTCTGGAAGAAGGCAAAGGAGTCCTTCCTCAGAACTACCTGGCTTGGTACACGAAAAAACATGTGAAATCTGTAAAAACAGCACGTGGCATGTTTTTATGAAAGTTCTTGCTGACTCCGGTGATGATGTTATCTTCTTCAAAGGTAGCAGCCATATTGGCAAAGGTGTATCACCAGACTTTGGAAGAGGAACATTGTACGGAACACGTCAAATGTGTAATAATAATAATCACGCAGTCTGTTTGGAAATGAAACCTTCAGGCATAGTTGGTGATGGCAGAGAAGAAACTATTGATGAAACGTTCTTTACCCTCAGAATAGTTGGCAGTGAAGCAAAATGCTCCTTCCTTGAAGTAAATGAAAACCTTCGAGCAAAAGGGGAAATTCTTGAAATGGATGACAGTCTGGATTTCGGCATGAACCTTTTATATAATGGTGATTTGCCCAACAGCTACAATCACCAGATGGGGATCTATTGTGCTAAGCATGGCAGTAAGGACAAGGCACTCATTGAGGCACAAAATGCATGTCATAAAGGCGTAGAGTCAGGAAAAGTAAGCCAACAGGATGAGCCCATGACACAGGACAACTGGGCGGTCAAGTACCACCACTGCGGAAGACCATTATCAGGCAAGATATAAAACTAAGTTTGAATTTGAAACTACCCGGTATCATTAAGCTGCATCTCATAAATGTCTGCTGTAATGACGTCTTGAGATATAATCTCATCCATTTTCAAAGAATGTAATTTTCTGTTACAAATAAAATTGTTACTTCCCAGTAGAATTGTTTCTTCCTGAAATAAATTGTTTCTTCAAGGAAGAAATGGTTTCTACCCCTGAAAATTGACGTTGCTGGTTTTTTATCCTTAAGACCATCAATTGCTTCTCCACTAAAGAACAATTTGCTACAGTTTCAAAAGCTTCGTTTGTGCCACAGCAGTTACTTATCCTACATTGTAGTATTAATTTCAGTCAAATAACACCATGAGTATGCTTCTGAAATACGTAAATTTAGTTATATCCATACAAATCCTCAGTCGCATATTGCACAACAAGAAAGACCATTTTGGAAAATGGCTGCCATTTTGACCATAGGCAAAATTTAGAATGTCCCTATATCCAAATGTCATCCTAAGGGGATGTTTTAGCATTGTGCCAAATTTCATGCTTGTATCACCTAAGGCACATATCTGCTGGGCTATTATGGATTGAAACTTGTTACATTGGCCACAGGGATACCATTTCATTGAAACCGTTTCCGTTGAAAAAGTAAAACTATATCCTTTCTATTATCACCACGATGCATTTTGAAAAAGTGTTTATAGTAAGATATGCAGTGGACATTGAGTTGGGGGTGCCCCCCAGCGCTTCTTGGATCTGCCTATGTGTAAGGCATAAAAATCCTAGTTCAACTAAGTTTCAATCTACAAAAGTATTCTCCTTCCCACAGTTCATCCATATAACACGTAATAATAAGCGTACATTCACAGTTGTTTACGATTACTTCAGTTTGCAGAGACGATTCTCGTGGGTACACATACACTGGCACAATTTCTGAGAGCTATACTGGAAAACAGTGCTACCGATGGGATTCTCTAAACAAAGACCATACATATGCTGACCCTAGAAGGTATCCTGAGGCCACTTTGACAGACGCTGGAAACTTTTGCCGAAATCCGAGTAGCACTTCACATCCATGGTGCTATGTCACTAATCCGAGTGAGCCCTCGCCACGACAGGAAACATGCATTATCCCAGTGTGTAAGTCACGTTTTTGGGCTGATTTGTATGTTTCAGTCATTCTTTTTGTTTCCTGACATCAACTTTATAAGCTGTAAGTAATTATAACCAGGTAAAACGCCTCTGAAGTGTTATAAATCCAGACCCTACATTACAGCATTTACATATACGTTGTATTCTGATTATGTTTTAATTGAAATTAACATAATATAAATTTCAACATTTGTCCAATATTATGATTAGAAAATAGCTTGTCTTTACACCACTTCATGCTTTGATTTTTTCTTCAGGCGGACCAATCGATAAAGGTATGTACAATGTTATTGTAATTAGTATTGATAAGAAGTACAATGCTGATATTAAAAGCAGTGTTGTGGCTTTGGGGTACAGTGGGGATGGGGTGAGATCTCTTAAAGAATGGGTACGGGTGTCGCTTCAAACTTTGACCATGTACTGTACACATTATTATATTAATTTTATTGTTAAAAGGTGATCCACTTCTTTATCTTTGGGATGAAAAGTGACCCATGTCTGTACCTTTGGGGTGAGAAAGTGACCCATGCATGTCTAAACCTTTAAAATTAAACTCAATTTATGCATATGCACAGAATGACAATACCAGTACACATTTGCCTAAATACAATTTATAATAGGAATTACTACAAACTTTCGACCCAGAGCTACGCTACAAACAATTGATAAATGACTCAACTTAGCATTTATCTTATTAGAAGGGCGTATCATATAAATGCCCACATTTCGGGATCACAAAGATGTTTGGGAGGGAAGTTGTCAATGATAAAACTGTTCATGTTCCTGATTGCACTGACCAGTTTCATTTTTCAGATGTATGTGACCAGCAATGTGGTTTTCCTCACCAGCGTTACTCTAATACTCATGTGTGTTGGTGCGACGGTCAGTGCATATCTTCCTCCTCAAATGAAACATGCTGCCCTGCATATTGTGATACATGTAATCACTGTTCAGTAAATGGTAAGTGTTGATTTCATGTTCAATCTCTCATGTAACTTCTGTATCTGTATTATAATCTGCTGGACCTTTTTATGGGTGTATATAGGCAGATGGATTGAATCACGGGCACAGCTTTATCGGAGAATGTGTAAAGTATGTATACTGCTATGATTTACAAACATTATATCATACACATTACTAATATTACATAGAATAGTATCTAATAGGCACAGAGACATGAGAGCCAGGGTCTCCATTTTAGGCTCGATTTATGCTTTAGTATGTACTTTATCACTTCACATTATTGTAATAAGCTGCCACTATGACACTACCATGTAATCAGATACAACTTTATAGCCGATGCATACTTTAAGATACAGAGCACTGCTCCAGTAATATCAAGTACTTAATTATTACAGTGTTTTGAATGAACATTGAATAAAAAGGGAAGCACTCTACATTTTTTAACTTTTCTGTTTTTAGTTCATATGGATGATTTTTATAAATATTAGTACAACATGATTATAGAATTCTTCTCAATTTTTTCAGAAGTGAAAACACATTTTAGTAGTACAACAAGCAGAGCCTTTATTCATATCTGTCTATTCTAACACAGAGATAGACGAGTGTGCGTCCACTCCATGTCAAAATGGTGGAACTTGCAGAGATCTTTTCAATATGTACAGTTGTTCCTGTCCTTCTGGATACACAGGCACAAACTGTGAAGGTATGTTGTTCGGCTTTAAATATTGATTAATTCACAGTTTTATAATATTCTATTTGCATATGATCTTAGTGGTATAGTAAATATATTCATAAAGTATTGTATTTGACTTTTATAAAATACAGAGTAATAGCCGACAAAATAAGTTTTAGTTCGACAGAACAAAAATTATGAAATGTCATTAGTATTAAAACCTACCATACAGCATAGGTCTGTCACCTGATGAAATTCCCCACCATACATGCATGCAACAAATAACCTGATCCACAGCAGATGAATAGTCAATTGCATTTAAGACATTTTACATGAGTTATATCTATGAGCACTGACGTTAATTCAGAGCGTATCCCAACAGTAAGATACAATTAATGCAAATAAACATTTGTAATAAAACAACAAGAAATTGAGTGTAAAAACTGTAGATTTTTTTTACTTCTCTTACTAGCTGTAAACCACTGTGTACCCCAACCCTGTCAAAATGGTGGAAGTTGTCAATGGCTACAATAGCTATGTATGTTATTGTAGAACAGGCTACAGAGGATCACATTGTGAGACAGGTATGTATGCATTTATACATTAGTCACAGGGTCTAAAATATGATGTATGAAGTTTCAATATTGTCTTCTTATTCTTGATAATGTCAAGCAGTTATTAATAAATGTGATTTTTGAAGAAATATTTCAAACATATGGATAAATGTGATTTTTGAAGTAATATTTCAAAACAGAGGTGACAATCCAGAATGTTTTTTGACAATTCATGTAAGTTCTCTATGTTATCATATCATATGTTTTTCATTGCATGCTTCCGACAATTATAATTTTGAAAATTTATATGTTTAACATATTGCTACCAGTAATGGAACAATAAGAAGCAAAAGGACCAATTAAATGTCGGGAATGGACCTAGATAAAAATCGTTTGTGTCTATGTGCTACAGGCTTTTGTTTGTAACCATTCTCAACCGACAAACTTGTTAATCCCTTTTGCAGTAGTATTATTCTATTTGTTACCTTTTCCTTTTAAAATCCTTGTAATTTGAAAACCAATTCGTATTTTCAATATGATTTGCTAAATGAAACACTATTTGATTTTATATTTAATTCATAATATTCTTTTTCAACACAGTGCACCAAGCATTTTATGACATTGATACAAGCATGAGTGCCAATTCTGATTTGAGAAGTGCGCTGTTTATTGCTAATACCAGCTATCCAGGTACTTGTTCATTTTCTCAATGTCAATGTTAATGTCAATGTTTGTTTAAGCAATTATGAGCATAAGTATGGACTTCTAAAAAGTGCCAAGCTATAAGCATGTATTTTTGTTACTTCAGAGTGCAGGGATGATGCACGTGGGTACACTTATACAGGTAACATTTCTCAGAGCTATACTGGACAGCCGTGCTATCCATGGAAAGATCAGCAGCCTGGTTATAATGATCCTAAATATATGGATCCTCAATATTTCCCTGAAGCCACTCTTGAAGAAGCTAGCAACTACTGTCGGAACCCAAGTGGGACAATGCCACCCGTGGTGCTACGTCACCGATCCAAAAGAACAATACGCAACAAGGGGCCTCTGCACCATCCCAGTGTGTATGTATTTATTTTTTTAGCTTTTTGTAAATGGTGTGTCAGTCTATTTTCTATATCTTGGCATCTGTGTGTAATTGGTGGTTCAGAATATTGTCTTTTTGCAGTGTTTTCCCCCATACAGAAATGATTTTCTATTGGAATGACTATATAGTAGTATTTGAAATTTTTATAATGGATGCCACGTGCATGTTTTCCCATATAATATTTCAATTTTGTTTGCTTCAGGTGGATCGATTGATAAAGGTATTTAAACTTTAACATTTTTTGTAAGTATTGCAATTTTATAATTTGATAAGTGGAGTGGTCTTGCCTTGATCGATTTAGAGGCTTTTACCTATTTACGTATAACATTACAGGGTAAAACAAAGAAATATGAATGTAATTGTTTATGTCTGAGGCCTGAGGTGAAATCATTGTGTTTGTATCATGATTACTTCCGTGTTTGTGTGCTGGTGGATATATTTTGTAATGCACTCGTTGTTTGCAAATTACAATTTTACTACCCTTCAAACCAAGAGATGGTGCATATCGACAGTATAACATCTACATAGAAATAAATAAGAATTTTATTAATGCTATGCTTCACTGCAATATGCCCAATGTTCCTCTGTTTCCAACCTGAACCCTTTTTCCGTATTGAATTATTTTCTTTTTTAACTCTATACTCTTTCATTTGGATTAAGTTCAGCAGTTTTTCCACACTATATTATTCTTGGGCACTATACACATTTGGATCCTGATAGTATATCAAACACAAAGTTTCCATCTCTACTACTAGTAATTTTGAACAAGTGGCATTGTAATAAGAGTAGTCTTGAGAATTGCTACCGCAGGGCGACAGATGTCAGTGACAGCCTGTTTTTGTCACTTTACCATATTAACTGACCACAGTTTCATTTTTCAGATGTATGTGACCAGCAATGTGGTTTTCCTCACCAGCGTTACTATTATACTCATGTGTGTTGGTGCGATGGTCAGTGCAGACAATCCTCCTCAAATGAAACATGTTGTGCTGCATATTGTGATACATGTAATCACTGTTCAGTAAATGGTAAGTGTTGATTTCTCAAACGAAACATGCTGTCCCTCTTACATTAAAACATTGTTCACTAAATGGTAAATGTCAATATATTTTCTTTATAAATTGTGAAGTTTATACTTAAAACAAGGCTGTGATTGCTTCGTTTCAGCTGATTCAAAAGAAAAAGCGTTTGTTTTGTTTGTTTGTATGTACTAGTATCTATCTAAGTAGAGCACTGCACACCCAGTTCATATGCACACTTCGTGTGTTATTTCAATAGAATCGTTTAGGCACCTAACAATTACCTCACAATATTACTACTAAATTATTGCCTTCCCGGAGCCAAAGTGAAGAAATAAAATTTCTAGTAAGATCTAATGTAAATAAACATGTTCAAATCCCCTATCGCCACGCACGAAAAGGTTGTGCATGCAACAAATTGCACCATATATCATATAATTTTAGTGAATCATAACAACTGTGTCTATCATGCGACACTATAACTAAGTAGCCTTATTCTGACACACCAAGCACTATTGTAGGTTCTAATAGCTGCGTTACGATTGTCTAAACATTAAAATGCACGAAGTGGGTGTCCAGTGATCTATATAACTAGAGTTCATACTTTAATCATGCAAACTCACCTTTACCCCCATAACTTCCTTGGAACAAAACGAATTTCTATAGAAATGACATCCTTTGGTGCATAATGAGCAATAAGAGTAGGGTAGTTATTAGGAATCATAGCTTGTTTGTCCGAATTGTGATATACAAGTAGCTACATTCAGTTTTTTGTCACATAGAAAGAAAAAAAAAGAATGAAACGCGTATGTACGACGTACAAATGTGTTGGCGTTTTCTTGATACGCGGGGCTCCGTGAAAATATGATATTTTGGTTGCAAAGTACTGAACACACCCAGCACAGATTAACAACAGATAAATAGCTTATTGCACAGACGTTTTACTGACAATGTACGTTTGTATCACGGTAATTGGTAATTGCGTACATTCCACGTACGATATGAAAATCCATCTGAGCAAATAATTTTGAACATTGCAAAAGTATCAAGTAATATTTTGGTGGGTGGGTCTTAGACCTCTCCCAAGAATTCCCGTCCTAAGGTGGGATTCGAACCCACGACCTCTGGGCTGAGATGATAACTGACCAAGTATGTAGGCTGGGGGTTACAGAGACATCGGTTCGTCCGAGTAACCTTGGGATGATGGTATCATTCTGGTCTCACAACCTTGAGGTCATGAGTTCGAGTCCCGTCATGGCCACTTGACATAGTCAAATAGAAGCTGTGTCTTCAGCTATATCAATACAGTGGTAGGAGCTTCCTTGCAAGAACAGTGAGAGTAAACAGTTGATAACTGGTTATATTTAGGGGCTCGTAATCTTTGTTTTTGGGTCTAACCGGGGGATTTAATCATGTATATCTTGGTTAAATTTCACTTTGTCATACTCTACGAGTCCTAATTTTAAGTCTCAGCTCACTTTTGAGTAATTTGGCCAATGATTTATTCAATGTTTACCATCTTTCATCTTGAGTCAAAATATTGCATGATAAAGTAATTGCAGAATACATAAAAGTTTGGTTCATCGATTCTAAAATGTGAGTTCCAGCTGTGAAATATGAGAATCACTTTTGCCGTAATTTCAAAGCTTTTCAAAATGATCTAAAACTGAAATACTTAAAAATGTCATCAAAGTATATTGTAGTATGCTTCCAGAAAACTATGGGAGAGATATTAATACAGTTAGACGAAGGGATTGAATAAAAACATTGATTTAACACTACTTTAGGGAACGATCATAAATAATGATATCGGGGGGTCATCAAAAAAGGTGGGGGGGTCGTCCAACTTTTCTGATTCCCTTGGGGGGGTCGCAGAACTTTTTTATCACGCTATGGTATGTTTTTTTTTTCAAATATTTTCTTTTACCCCAATGCATTGACTTTATAGAGGACTTTTTTTCTTTTGCGGAGAGTGGGGGGGGGTCATTCAACTTTTTAAAATGTTGATGGGGGGTCGGTTAACTTTTTCTTTGCGCCCCCAAAAAAGGACGACCCCCCGGTATCATTATTTATGATCGTTCCCTTATTATATAAATTTCCCCGGGCAACTTGCTCTTTGCGGCAGATATCCATAAATTCAACCATTCAGTGTTCAAAATATAACATCGTAGTAACTTTTTGAATATAGTAGTAGAACAATCAGGGCCTTTATTCATATTTGTCTATTCAGGAAACTCTGGAACATCTTTTTTTTATTGTACATATGTGAAAGTAAAATGGCAATATTTGGACGATCTTGTAAAAACAGTTGTGGATATACAAATAGTATTAAATCTGTCAAATATAATGTTAGGAGTAATGGAAAATGATATAAATAGTTCTTGGATATAAATAGTTCTTGGATATGATCGAATGTTTAATTTGACATGGAAAATATTTTATTGCAAAATGTAAATTTATGTACACTAACCGGAATATTAAGAATCTTTAAAATTATCTTGTTTACCATGAGAAATATGAAACACTAATGAAAGATTTCTTATTGTAATATTTATTATATGTACATGTATATGTAGATGCATATCCCCGTGAAATATCATATATATTCATATTATGTGTATTACGCTATCATACTTTGTTTTTTTTATAATTGTGGGGGGTCTTTTCTCCATTTTGTGTTCATTGTAAATATCTCCATATAAAAACATATTTGTCTATTCTAACACAGAGATAGACGAGTGTGCGTCCACTCCATGTCAAAATGGTGGAACTTGCTTGGACGGATTCAATATGTACAGTTGTTCCTGTCCTTCTGGATACACAGGCACAAACTGTGAAGGTATGTTGTTCGGCATTAAATATTGATTAATTCACATTTTCATAATATCTTAATTGTATATGATCTTAGTGGTCTACTAGGTATTGTAAATAAATTCATAAAGTATTATATTTGTCTTTTATAAAATACAGAGTAATAGCTGACAAAATAAGTTTTAGTTTGACAGAACAAAAACTATTAAATGCCAGTAGTATTAAAACTTACCATACAGCAAAGGTCTGACACATTATTGAATTCATCACCATATGCAAAAAATAACATGATCCACTGCAGAAGAATAGTCAATTTATTTGCATTTAAGACATTCTACATGAGTTGTATCTATGAGCACCGACGTTAATTCAGAGTGTATCCTAACAGTAAGATACAATTGATGCAAATAAACATTGGTAATAAAACACCAAGAAATTGAGTGTAAAAAACTGTACTTTCTTTGACTTATCTTACTAGCTGTAAATCACTGTGTCCCCTGGCCCTGCCAAAATGGTGGAACTTGTCGCAACGGCTACAACAGCTACATATGTTATTGTGTGGCTGGGTACAGAGGAACAAACTGTGAGATAGGTACATATTTGTTCACATAATGCTATATAGTATATTTCACTTTTTGTAATAACTGAATGATGTTGTAATCCTTTTATCATTTAGACATATGACATCATATGACATTGTATGCACTTCCATCAATGACTGATAGATATGATTGACTAACCACTTTGTGTTCAACAATTATTATATTATTTTTTTCGTGAGTCCAAAATGTTGCATATGGCAACCTTTTTATTCTTACGTTTTCTTTCTGTGCTTTTATTTGTATCAAAACATGTAAATAGCTCCAAAAGTATTGTCTAACAAATTACATTCTTGAACTTATTTACATGTTTTTTCTAAGAATCGTTTTTACCCAATCAACCTAATCAATTACTTTGTTTACGAAATAGTTAGAAAACTGTTGATGATAAAAGGTTAATTAAATTCAAAACATGATCTATTTTTGTACCAAGATAAATACCCTCAAATCTTTCAATTAGATGCCGTCTAATTTTATATCATAATCATAATAAATAAAGATAGTAACCAAATATTAATTAGTAAATTCCAATGTGTTCCTGAAGCCACATGATGGCATATTTTCTAAATGCACAAGTGTTAAGTGACCAAGACCAAGACTCTTGCAAAATATAGGTACTAGTACACTATAGATCCCTTCCACAACACTACTTATATTGTAATTGAATATACTATTCATTTTATATCATATTATATTTACCATAGAGCATCAATATTGTATACGTGCATACCCGGTATGATGACCACATGATTATCGCATTACTATTGATATGCTTCCAAGTTCATTCCGAGTACCTCTAATGGACAGCATCTTTGATAATAATTTTCAATGTTTGTCCATTTTAGATTTCCCCAAATCCCCTTACAAAGTAGTGCTTTCATTGTTGCATCTTTGGACACCATATTTCATTTATCTAAAACATTTACTTTTTAAAAGTCTTTTAGCGTGGTTGGAAATGCACTGTGGCAAGAAAAAAAGTCAGACATGTGCAGGGAATGTATTTTTCGCAACAATATCACAGCACATTTTCCATCAAATACTATTTCATTCCTTTTTTGCAGTGATGTAAAGTAACCAACTATGATGGATAAATGGGTATCAATAACACAAACAAGTTAAAGCTGGAGACTCGGTAATATCAAGTGAAAAATTATGTTGGATAAAGTGAACTCATGGATGGATGTCTATTTCATTTTAAATTTAGTGAAGAAACTCGTATTTTATTCTTCTGTTTAACTAATTATTGCCTGTATAATGATAAAACACACTGATGTGGAGTAAAAATATATGTGTAAAGATAAATTGCTTATTTTACTAATTGCCTTTTAGTATGCATGTATTTTATTTATTTAACATCATTAAAATCAGCCAACTTGGGAAAATGACATTATACAAAAAAGTTTTAGCACAATAAAATGTTGATTTCAAAGCACCCATGGATTGTTGTCATACAGTTTCCTTATGACTGCTACAATTCCATTATACATGTATACGTAATGAGAACATTTCCAACACTCATATTGCCGTATTTCATTATATATTATTCCATATTTTCGTATAGCTCTGTTTGTTACAGACGTTAAACAAAAGTATAAGAAAAGATGCCTCCATTATGTAAATGCTATCTATGCATATACGATTTGCTGGATATTGATCACTGCTGTAAATTTATACTGAGATTAACTCATCAAATTCATAAAATTCTTAATTGCAAAGTATATTTCATTTCAGTATATATCTTAATTGCCCATAAGTCAACTTTGTTCTAGCTACGCTATGTTCTTTGAACACTTTTGATCTAGTTACGTAGAATTGCTGGACTTTGGTGTTAACGTCTGTATACTGTATGATGATAGTTTACTAATATAATGAGAGGAAATTCTTACTAATATGCAATTTTATTGAAGGCAAGTTTATCTAATATACATACAGCTTTAATGCATTTTATACGGCAGATTAGATCTACATGATAATTGTTTTTCACAATACACATTGAGAAAAATGATGTTGTACACATTTATTTTACACATTAGTATTATATTATATTTATACATTATAGTAATATTGTATCCAGTCTGGATAGGTCTATTTTTGGACTAGGGTATGGCTTTCCTCCACTGGTTCTTGATTTAAGTGTCATTTTCTTTAACAGCGGCCGCCAAAATTAAGGGCTACAACGAAAATGAAAAATAGTTTGGCATTTGACTGTACCGATGAAATGTGTTTCATCAATGTTTGTACATGTAGGAATTGAAGTTATTGATAATTAGCATAAATTGCATAAAGTTCAATGCTATTTTGTATTAGGTACATGTACATGTACACATATTGCGACTGAAATATCTCAATAAAGTATAATTTCATTTTAAGTACATATATTATGAATCAATTATTTCAATAAGGTTGGCTACTTAAAAGGATTTTGTAGGACTTACATATAGGGTCCAGAAATCCCACAATCCAATATTGTCCAAACATTTCTTTTCAACATCTCACAAACTGAACATCACACGTACAACTTTTGCATACTTTACCCTCGCAAAAATGAAATGTTTTCATGACAGAGAGCTTTCACACGTCCACAGAAATCCCCCTCCTACAACCCCCTCTCCCCACAACTCTATTTCAAAAAAAATGCAATCCAAATCCCCACATCCTACATATTGTGTGATTTGAGCTGCTACTGACACTCTGCCTACTGCCTCTCAGACGCTGCCCCCACTTACGTATGGGCTGCTGGACTTCGGCCCCGTAGGCGCCACCACGCACGGAACCGGCCTGGAACTGGCCGTGCAAGTAGAGCGCGGAACCTGCCTTGGACGGGGGCCGGTTGCTTGCACGGTGTGAGCACCCGGGGACACGGGCACTGTGGTGGTGTAGGCGGTGTGCGCGTCAGGCCGCTCCTACAACATGGGGTCACTGATTTACAAGAGTCTTTCTGCAAGTCTATAGTGCTATGGGCTTTTTAAAAAATGATTAAAAGTCTCCTGCAGGTATACATGTACACACAATCATAAAAGGGCCATAATGTGTCACGTGAGACTGGTGTGAAAAACAGTGAATGAAGTTTTTGTGCTTTATTATTGTAGTTTTTTTGTTTTTGCTTTATTTTTTTTTTTTTTGTGGGGGGCGGGGAAGGAAATAAATTTCAACTTTCTTCCATGGAGGCTTGTAAATATGAGCAAAACTTATGCATATTAGAGGCAATGCTATATGAGGGGCATCGTGGTCAATTCACATTAATTCAAAGTGATGGTGTTATAAATCCTGCCACAATGTTGCTCGTAGTAACAGATTAACCCCCCCAATCTAACATATTAAACCCCCACTGATAAATCAAACCGCGCAAACCTTCCATCCGGACAGTGGGCGCTCATCCAACATAACGTCCTCCTCGCCACCAGCCGGCATCGCTCCATCCAACACCACGCTGAGAGAGCAGAATACAGAAATTTTTGTTGTTCAGTTGTGCATTCTTGCCACAAACGTTTACTGTACAATGAGAAAATACAAGGCCCTCAATTTGTGTCTTTACAATGGGCCTATGCAGGGGCATCAACATCCGGCGATGTTGCTCTATGTGCCCCTGCATGGTGGGAGGGGCATGAGGTATGTATACTATGATTTACAAACACTATACCATACACATTACTACTATTACATAGAAGGGTATCTAATAAGAACATAGAGCTGGGAGCCATGGAATTCATTTTAGGCTTGATTGTTGCTCTAGTATATACTTTTATCACTTCATTATTTTGAAACAAATTGACAGTCCTATGCAATTACAATTTACATATTTCAGACTATGCCAAACTTTGTTTCGTATTTTTCAAGGTGGCTGATAGGGCGTGTATACCATCTACTAATATGTTACTACTCTTATTGTTTTGTATACCATAGCACAGTAATAAAACAAATCAAACTAAATCAAATAGAAAATGTGGTGGAAATACTTAAATTGTAATTGCGTAGGACTATGTCAGCTTCTTTCAATGTTGTAAAGTGATAAAGTATGTTCTACTAGAGCATAAATTAAAGTTAAAACGGATGCCCTGAGAACCATGGTCTATGTTCTTATTAGATACCCTTATATATAATAGTAGTAATGTGCATGGTATAGTGTTTGTGTTGTATTACATACCACACACCCTTCCCATGGGGGGGCCGCCATAGTCATAGCCTAGTTTCATCAGTTTTTCGTTTGGTTTTGGTGAGGATGATGTGGGCAACACGTGAAAGGTCTGGATGATACGTACGGGGGGCAGGGGGGCAATTGTGGGGCGGCAATCGTATGTGACATTGACATAAGACAGTTGCACTTACATGTCAAGCGTATATACAGTGGCGTAGGCAGGATTTTGCTGATGTGTATGCACAACTATATTTTAAAAAAAAAAAAAACTGCTGTGAGGGTGCTCTTAAAATAGGTACGAAATTGCCCATCAGCGGGTTATGGAAAACATCTATATAGGGAGAAAATGAAATTTTGGATGTTATTTCAGTTACTATTTGTCCTATACTTGTATAATTAGTATTGTTCAATAAATGGTAATATGTGTTCTTTCCATACATATCATTATACTGATTATTACGGGTTATAAAAGCTAAATTTGACTGTGGTGCACATTAGAAAATAATGCCATAGAATGATATAGTTACTGCCTTTAACATTATGCAATCAGAGTGCTCTCAATATAACTAAATTAATGTTATCATTTCCAATTTATGTATGCATTATGTAAAATATTAACTGGTTCTTGTAAGCCAAATCAGTAATCTAGTCATCACTATGTACAATCATATATTAAAATTATATCTTATCTTTGACAAATAGATACAATGTATAGATAATTATTATTAGTAACTAAATGCTATCAGACAGCACTTTAAGACATCTTAGAACCAATTAATGTGCATTTTAGCACATTGTATTTTAATGTTTAGTCATTGTTTTAGGTTATTTCTTGATCATTACTTTTTTATAAATTGTTACATATTCCCTGAAGAGGACACTTACGTGTCGGAAACGTCGGAGTAGATATTAATAAATTAAACTAACTAAAATTAATTGTCTCCAAACACACAGAATAAGAAGTATACAAAATCAACAATGAGACCATCTGTGTCGTCTAAAATCAAACAAATTGCAAATGAAAATAATGCAACAACGTGGTCAAACTAAAGTGCTTGTAATTCTTTACCATCTGTCAAAATCTCATCTCCTTCCAGTATGTTGTGGACAAGGGTATATATAATTAGTTCTTGTTCATATATAGGACGATGGATAGACTTTAACCACATAAATATTGTGTCAAAATACGACAATTTTCCCTTTCATTAACATGGGAATCACTTTTATTTACCTGTATCCGAAAGCTCGTGTCCCACGCATTCTCTATCATATGTTTTTGTGACGGCAAACGTACGCACATATTACTCAAAAGCTTTTTACTCAAGGCTGTTTATTGAAACTGTGCTAAGGTGTATCTAAAGGACAACATATTACTATACGCGAACCATGTATCGTTTTAGGTAGATAATCAATAAATCAATGTGTACGCACTGTGTTGTGTGCGTTACAGTAGCTACGCCACTGAGTATATACACTATATAGACTACTGTACTCCCTTATAATCAAAAAGAGAGAAAAAAAGTGTTGAGCCTACCTGAGAAACTGCTCACTCTGGGCCGCTAAAACCAAAGTACTGAAGTGGGCTTCGCTGTAGTACTTGTCCACAGGTACTGCTGTGAACATGAGCTGCGACATGAGTGTGGCGTGGTTGGTCCCTTGTACTTGCTGAACACGCTCACCAGGCACGGCTTGCTGCATTCAACCAGCGTCGTCTCGTTGTATAGAGGTTGTTCATGTTCGTGGGAACCAGACTCTTTCAACAAGTAGACTCTTGGGTCCCTGTTTATTTTCACTTCAGTATCTCCTTCATCTGCCACCACCTTAGAACGAAAAATATCACATGATACCATTGCCTTTTATTTATTGTAAAAAAATTCACAAATCACCGTCAGGCTTTTTTTACTGTATTGTTTATATGGTTTAATAATTTGTTTCTTTACATTTCCCCTCATTCCATGCTTTCATCTATGTTCCACACCTTCTTTTTAAGCAATTGTTCCCACAGCCCAGTTCATTAATACCCCTTCCCCCTCTACCCACCCCTACCTTTATCAGGTAGCCGCCATGGAGTGGGTCGGGTAAAGGCATTGCAGCTTCTGTCACTCCGATCGAGGGCAGGGACGTACTTCTTCCCAAACCTGTAAATTCAACTGGTGTACAACCGTGACTAGTGTATGCAGACGCTCAAGAAAAAAGCTCTTATGCGTAATCCTGTCATCAATTTGAACTAATTTATCTGACTGAATTTGCATAAATTACGTTGAAAACAGAACAATAATTCATTACTTTGTATGATGTAATCGGTACATGTCATTGATACTCGTATGTATTTCACATGAATGCACATAATTTTTATTGGTTCTTTTTTCAACTAAGCCTACTTTTTGCATACAATTGGGCTGCCGGCAGCGTCAGCGCAGATGTACACAACTGATCAGGAAATCCATGGTTTTGTCGGGCCCTATTATACATCTACAAGCTCAAAAAGACAAAACGGGGTGGGGGGGTATAGGGTCGAGAAATCCCACATCCCTTATTGTTTTCCCTTATTTTTGGCCCTTTTACCCCACATCCCACACATGTTAAGGCTTTTTCCCAAATCCCAATTCCTTGAAATCCCATATACCTTTTTTGGCCTTATCCCACATAGCTCATTTTCGGCTTTTTTTCCCCACATCCCACTTCCTTACAAACCCACCCACATAGATCTAGATTTCTGCATTATTGCTACCTGTGGCGTGCTGGCATGGAGGCAAACTGGCTTCCACTGCGACCAGTCATGCTCAACACGTGGTTCATTGTTGACCCGTCACCTGGATGACATTATAGATCATGTAATGTTATAGATCAGTACACCTTCGGCTTTCAGACTGATTTTCTTCCTAAAGATCACAGCAATTTATATACAAACCATTAATCCTTTTCCTCTATGGCGAAAAGCCATTGACGCATTAGGGAGAAAGGGGTCACAATATTTATTTTTACATTTTAATCAAAATTTTATTGGTTCTGAAACCAAAAGTTAAAGTGGTTTCACTATTATATATACTTTCTAAAGAAAACCACGGATTGTGTGACAAACAGTCTACTGCAATATATGGTCTTATCATGAAGGCTGTAGAGGTCAGGTTGTAGAGGTCTTAAATCTGTCACCTGCGATATTGCGCCAACAGGTCTGTTCGCCACCACGCGCGCACCTGTCACTTTGGTGCCATCGTTCATAGAAAACGTCTGGTACGGAGACAGCGTGACGTACTGTGGGGCTCCGCCTAATGGGGGACAACAAGAGCTAGATGCTTGAGAATCTATCAGCCGCCAGAAGAGACTGCATGATGTGCATACCTTCAGGAGAAGTGAAAGAGTGCAACCATAGCCTATGACAGGTGCCCTTACACGGATTTTCAAAAGGATATATATGTGTAATAAATTAGAAATGGGGAAAATTAAAATATCCAGAAAACATTAAGATATAACATTTTCATCTTTCACAACACACAATGATTTATAACTGTTTGACAGTTTCGTCTGCTTCTGCAGACATTTTCAAAACACTACTGCGCATGTCAGATCATGGTTTACGGCCGCCGTCCCCGCCTGCGGCAAGCACTGGGAGGTAGACTCTCGCAACCTAGTGGGTCCCCTAATCTCTGTTCTCATCTATCAGAAAGACGTTGAACAACATGGAAAGTTGAATTTCACCAGAGCTGCCAAAAAGAGAGTCTGCTACAGAATTCAACAAAAGTGCCATCACAGATCACGTCAATAAAGAAAAATCACAAGATTAATTGGAAAGGGGTGACAGTTCTAGACAGAGAGTGATGGTAGGACTAGAGCTATCAAGGAAGCTGTTCACATCCGGATGCAAAGTCAGACCATGAACAGAGATGAGGGGGGCCACCAGCTTGCGAGTCTACGACCCAGTGCTTGCCGCTGGCGGGGACGGCGGTCATAAACAATGATCTGACATGACATGCCAGTGTTTTGAAAATGTCTGCAGAAGCAGACGAAACTGTCAAACAGTTATAAATTACTGTGTGTTGTGAAAGATGAAAAATAATATATCTAATTAGTGACCAACACGATTAACTCATTCAAGGATATCCAGAAAACAGTTGATTGTAAATAAGAGGTGTTCACTTGAGAGCCAAGTATATTTCTACACTCTATTGCGATAGACATAGCTTAAAGGCCATTTGGCTACATCAAAGAGGCATTTATGGTACTCAAATAAAAATTTAAAAAAAACTATCTTAAATGGAGTGTGCACTAACCTGGCATCGTGACAGTCAGAGTGGTGGCGTCCTCTGCTGCTGTCACACTGAAGAACGGCCCCGAGAACGTGGGGTCAGAAGCGCCTCCCATCGACGGCCGCCACGTGAAGCGGCGGTCGGCCGGGTGGAGGGGCAATCAAGGTGGCGCCTGAAATAGCCACCAGCAGGAGGGTTTTACAAGCTGGTTGAAGAATAATGCGTAATAAATAGATACAAAGTTTTTTTTAGTTAATCAGCAACCAACTTAGATTCAAGTGGTAAAATGATGTCAAATTTGTTGGAGCTCAGCAAAAGTCCATTCTATGGATCAAAAATAAGCTGTATGCCAAAAATCGTACTTTTGTCGGCACTTGCACTATCTTGATGGAACTGGATGCTAATTACCCAGACTATTTAGTGTCATCAGTATTACAAGGTTATAACGGCTGAGAGAGCGGTTATGATGAATCCTATAAAAGCAGTGAGAGCTTGATTTTTGGGTGGAATGGGGGTGGGTCTGACTGCTCATATATGATGAATGTATGGATATACATGTATGAATATATTAATAACACTGATACGCCACTGACCATGTACCCATACTCATTGAACATACACTGGGCTCGTAACCATGAAAATGGTGCTCACTGGCCACACACACTAACCACCCACTGACCATACCCAAGCCGCCAGTAGAGGTGCGCAAGGCTGTTGGCGCGGTAGAGCATCACGTAGATGGGGACGGGCGCCTTGATGATCACGCCCTTGTCCTCCAGCCCATGGGTGATCGAGTCGGTGTATAACGCCGGCTCGTGTGGTACATCTTTCTCCAGCAGCACTGTCATCCCTGTGCCCTACAGGGGGCAGAGGGGAAACAGTCAGTAATCCCACTGGCAGATCCAGGTTTTACAAAAGGGAACGGGGCACACTTCAAGTATCTCATGGGTTTCACGTGTGAACTCTATAGCGGACGTGCAAAAAAATGAAAATGAAATGTTTCGTGGGAAAGGGTCGAAGCAAAAGTATCTCAGCGCAACCCCCGCCGTGGTCCTCCCTCCCCCCACTGGACAAAAAGTACCCTTTTTCCGATCTTGAAACATGCAACTTTTTCACCACAAACCAAATCCCAACATCCCATTGGAGATTTGGTTCAGGCTCCCTGTCGTCACGCATTCTTCCAATCATCCCTAGGGACCATGCAAAGCAGGCAATGGAGGTAAAATACACTGTACACTTTACTTTGCTTTTTATTTTGAGAATGTGAAACCACATCTTTAATTAAAATCTGCCTTTTTCTTTAACATATTTTCTATCTAAATGTTTCATTCAGAAACTTTCGGCAGTCTCATTTTGTTTTGTCAATGAGGTGGTCTCTTTCATAAAAGGCTACAATGGGCTAGAAATGGTTTTTGATGATAAGACTGTATTTGTAAAAAGTCGTTACATTTCAGTGGTTGGTAAGTTAACATCAATCAATGGAGAGACGACGTCTCTAATAAGACCACTTTGATGGTCCCAAACATAAACTAGGTCAAAAAACACAGCGTCACTAGAACAAAAAGTTGACTTATGGGCAATAAATATATATATATATATATACTGAAACGATGTATACTTGCTAGAACAACGTTGATTTATGGACAATAAACATGTTTACTATAATATTTCGGAAATCATTATTGAAAGAACAGAATCACAATATATCGGGTATTAAATCAGCCACAATCAATATGCCATTCTCTAATATTGGCTTCGTCATGCTATCATTGATCCTAAAATGGCTAACAGCACCAAGAAGACTTTTGCAGCTGATAGAATATTAATCTGTAATTGTGTATTCAATATTAATAAGAATGTTGAAAATGAACCATAATGGCCCTGTGATAGCCCTGCAGATTGCCCAAAATTGAATCACTTCGGTGTCACCTCATACTGCATAGTTGTGTAAAAAGTTTGAATC
Organism: Streblospio benedicti; assembly: GCA_019095985.1. Lineage (NCBI taxonomy): Eukaryota > Metazoa > Annelida > Polychaeta > Spionida > Spionidae > Streblospio > Streblospio benedicti. The sequence continues at coordinate 18,567,493 of CM032659.1, forward strand.
GGTTCATCAGTAAACCCTCTAGATTGTCCGCAGACATACATAATTAGTTAGTTACAAACGAACGAAATACAAGGCTTTGCTTCAGCAACTGACGCGACGCAATGAAGAGACTGCTACAAACCTACATGTAGAGACCACCTCTATATTTAGACTACTTGTTGCCAGTGCCAATAGTGGTATTAATGGAGCGGTTCGACTGTATATGTAATATAATTTTTTTTTAAAGACATCCATTGGCAAGATATATGCACACAGACTATGTGGCTCTATTGATGAGAATAAATAGATGTATTACACGGACAGGCTCCACTGTACATATCATGACAGAGATTATGAATTTTATTGTTTGTTTACATTTATTAATACTAATGGATCCTTGTCCAGAGAAGGCTTTATCTGAAAGGACAACGTCCGCTTCAGAGACTCGGGAATTACAATTTACTTTTGACTTCAGCATTGCTTGATCGAAACAATATGCATCAACAGTATAGAAAGGTTATAATGAAGATATTCTTCATGTCATCGTTTATCATTTTAAATTGCTTCCTTGACATGTGTCTGCACATAAAGTACGTTCATGAAGCTCCTTTATGATGGTTTTAAGATAATCAACAGTAGAGCTCAGCAACAGCTGGGCTAGGTGGTCACAACACTCATGATGGAACATTTGCGTCGCTGAAGCTTTTCAAATTTCGTTTTACACCACTAATTGCTTACACAAACATCGTGTTCTATCTGTGATTTTGAAAACGGCAGTGTGTCTTACCACCAAAAGGTGAGATCACAGAGGGCACCTCTTTACCTTTTTGTGTTGTTATTATTTAGTGTCAAGCTGTAATTGAATTGTAATTAAGTTTCCGCTCGTAATTGTAATTGTAATTGAGATTGAAATTTTGTATGTAATTGTATTTATAATTGAACCAAAAAATATACCAAACCCACGTTGTAATTATATATAATTGGAATTGATGTTGAAAAAATAGTGTGTAATTGTAATTGTAATCGAATTTCAAAATTATAATTGACTCAAAGTCTGCAATAATGAAACAGCTTTCCTAATAAACACATTGTATGTAAAAAAGAAAAGGTGATTTTAATTAGACAAAATGGTTCTCATATTGGAACAAAACACAAAGTCAAATGTAAAATATTTGTATCTGCTGGTTGCAGGGAGCAGTGACATGTTCCGCAGGGATGACCAAGCATGATCAGGAGCCTGGATTTTTTCAAAGAGCATTGTTTTTGGTCTAAACAATAGCAGTTTATCCTCACATCTTATTTGGTAAACAAAGTTTTTGTTTAAATCCAATTTGTTTTAGCATTGGAAAATCGACCTTTACCACCAGTACCCGGACCTGTGCATGACTCCCATATGTGTCCCTTATAGTGAAGATTTGATGTGATGGACAATTTCTCTATTACGAACGTCAGGAGGACTGTCTTAATGAAGAGATCGACTCTTGGTGTGGTAAATTTTTTGAAGTTTGAGACCACACAAAATTGTCGTATTATACAGGTGGCGTCTTTATAGAGGTGGACTTAATTGGTATCTGAAGGGCAATTGAGAATTGCACAACATGTAGCTCAAATAAATACATGTACGAATATATATGTACCTTTTAATATAATACACTCCTGTATATTTAGATCAATGCTTTACCACGTGGAATGGTTCTAGTATAAAGAGGCCTGTGTGATGGGCTACCTTGGGTGGATGGACACCCAAGTCCGTATTTCTCCACCCTAGGGGACGTCATGCAGTATCACGTAGTTGGACTTCCGGTCGCTGGTTCGCGGATGCGGCGGAAAACTGAACGCATAGGTGAACGTCTGGTTGCGTTGGTAACCTGGGGAAGTATCACTGAATAATTACCGTAGAAGATGGTCTTATTAGGTAGGGTCTTCTTCCCTTGGGTTTGGTTTACAAGAAACATTGCAGTATTTGAGTATTCATTATAACTTAAAACTCACCTGTCGCCAATGTATAACATAGCCTAATACTAGCATTGGAAAGTAGGCCTACTCAAACTGCGTCCATTATACCAAAGAACGTGCGTAAACCCTACGGCACAAACAGTAATGCAGAAATTTCACAATACTGTTTTCTCTGTGTCTGCGTGTCTACGGCATGTAATAACGTGCGGCCTGGCTTCGTATTGCGTACCTGTCAAGTTGCCTTTTACCCCCTATTACATTTAGTACGGAATTGGGAAGCCTCGGGCCGGTTACACCCTTTTATTGCTTTCCCGGAATATGTTCATGCCGTCCTGCTATGTATCCGGAATTTGATAATCTTTGTTTGTAAACATTAGCACGAAACGGAGCGAAAAAAGCTCCATGGCCGGAGTAAAAAAAATATAATGGACAGATGTTGCCGAAGCCTTAACGGACCTCGCCAAACCGTTTTAAAGCAGTCTAATACGACGCCATCATGAAAATCGTCCGGCCGGAATGTGTGAGATGGGCAAATTAACATGCATCCCTCAGTCTAATTGACGGCGTCATGCTTAAAGGGTGAGTTCAGGCGCCGGACGGTGGACGACGGCCACTATATAACGGGCGGAAACCGCACCAAACCGCCTTTTGCTTTTTGCATTTGGACAGTGAACATGTTCGTTGAATAGTTCATTCATATTGCAAACCACGTGGATATTTGATTAATTCACTTTTAATTTAATTTACGATTTAAGATTTAATCTATAGACATTTTCTGTTAAAAGTTTTTTAAAAATTCAGTCGAGCAAGAGCATTAACCATGCCGCCCAGGAAAAAAACTTCAAGAAAGACGCTCGGCGTCGTGAAGAAGGGACGCCAGACACGCCAAGAACTCCAAGAATAAAAAGATGAGGAGACGACTGAAGACACGAGGGAGCGGGTATGATCCGGAAATCATCAATTTGGTGGTTTTTTACTACGGGATGGAGCTGAAACGAGCCAAACGAAGCCAAAACAAAGCATTTATGTCCGCCTAGAGCCTCATCCGCAGGGGATTAACGCCGATCGATATTTTGATTTCGGACAGAATACAAAAAACACTTCTCAGGAGAAGTGAATTTTGGATCCTCCATTTCAATGCGAGGGAGCCTAAAAATCGCCGGGAATGGTCCACGGATTCGGACTTTGCCATTTTTCAAGGGATTTTTGATATCCCGGCTGGATGGTCACTTATGAAATGGGGAGGTTAGAGGAACATTTCAAGTTTCTCTCACTGCATTCGTAATACCTCAAAATGTACTTTCATTTCACAATACAACACATGACAATCATTGATCCCCAAGGTCTACATGAGCGTTTGGCAGTAGAGAGACTACAGAGAACCAGTACTGTTGATTGTGCCCTAGGCTTAAATTAGATACAACGCAGTGTGACATATCTATAATCAGTTTTTTATTTAAAAAATCTATAAAGACCTCCTTGAACACCGAACACAAGTATTATCAAAATAAAGGCATTTGCTCATCAAAGCCTCACTCAAGTAGTACACATCGACCTATACAGATTCTAAAGGTCCAAAGTGGCTGGGTCCATTCATATCAGCTTATTGTTACACTCTTGTATAATACATTTGGACATTGTCGCTACAATAAGAAAAATAAACTAAAAAAAAAATAAGTGGTGATTTGGTCAGTGCACAGCGACTCAATATAGAAAAGAATAATAGTTTTTTCCATATTTTTACGCAAACAAATGTTATTTTGTTCTTAAAGTACACATATAATGAATTATTTTCAATCCATCATAGGTATATTTATGTTAAATGTAAACATGTGGAATGTGTAATATGTTACAATTACAATGTATTGGGCAACTAATATCATCACAAACCATTGAAACTACACTGACTTAGATTTGTGTTTGATGAAGACATCTTGTAAACGATCGATATTTGCAAGTCAAACAACACTATTCAGCCAGAACACACATCCAAACATTTTCATGTAGTGGCTACATACGAGAAGTACAGGTACAGCAACATTGGTCGCGGGGACACCGGTAGTTGGCTGCGGTGTCCCCTCTGCCGGGCGGCAGGTCGGCTGCCGGCAGCAGGCAGCGGTCCGAGTCACAGTAGCCGAGGCCGGGCAGGTCTCCGCACGGCGCCGCACGGCACTCACAAGTGGCGGTCGCGCCGCACACACCCCAGTCTGCAGAAAACACAGTATAGGGTGAAAAAAAAAGGTCAAAGTTCACAACTGTCTTACTGTGTTTTATATATTGACAATGTGGCAGCAGCTCCTCAAACTTTCTCACCTGCTTTTGAAACACAAAGTTCCATGGTAGAGCATTGGTTAATCTAGTGTTGATGTATCATGATATCTTTCGAGGCAATTCTTGTATCTGCATTATCCATGTTGAGTATTAAATATTCATATGTTTGTAACTCAGAAGCAGAAATCATCAACGCATCTTCTTGGATGTCAGGTGGGTTGGGGACAAATGAAACCGCAATGCACGATAACATGAGAATCATCTGCACCACAAACTGGCTGCACCTAAACCATCATAGCATCTTGAACTTACCCTCTGAGCAGCAGCAACAGTGGCCCTCTCGCAGCCCCCACCACAGCGGTCCTGAGAACACTCCTCTAGCAGGGGCTCCTTGGAGCACGGGCGTTCCATGCAATTGCATTCAGACCATGAAGGACACAGCTTCTCTACAATAAATTACCACCTAGTTGTGAATGTGTACTCCAGCGATATTTGTTTCAATAATCTGTCTCTATAGCTGGTGGATTAAACAAAGCAAGTTCTTTGTACTGCTACAATTATGTAGCTTAGGATGTAATCATGCGTCTATTTTTTTTACATATTCACTGGTCCAAACGAGACTCGAATTCAATTTGCCATAATTGTGAGATCAGAATGAAATGATCACTTTAAAAAGAAGTGCAAAGGCCAATGCCTAACAAGATGTATTGTTGCATACCAAAGGTTAGTTTACATACAGTAATGCACCCACTTAATATCAGTTGTATGCAGACCGCCGCTACAATAAGACCTTATTGCCTTATACTATAGCAATTGGGACTACCAAGGGTAATGGAAGACTAAAAGTAATTTTATTAGCAAGCCATAGAAACCCCTCTCCCACAAGAGACCTGAGTCCATCCTTCAGGCGTTACCTTCCTCACCTTGGCAGCAGCACATGTCCCTCCACACCGGCCTTCACACTGATCAGGCTCTCACAGTACCCAAGCCCCAGGTTCCGGCAGCTTTCCTCCTGGCATCCACACAGACCTCTCCTGCAGGGCAGGCAATTAGATTAGACAATATATGGTCTTATCAATTACACAGCCTCAGGGCACTGTTTCAGAGGTCTTCATTTTGTAGACTCATATGCGAAACTATTGGCCCAAAAGGGACACTTCTTCTGGTCAATCGTGTGGTCAAAAAACATTTCCCTCCTTTATTGAGAAGGCAAATTTATTTTCTGTACAATTGGATCAATTGGCCAACATGATGATAAACAGGCCTGATTTAGGTTGAAATATACATGTGGAGTAGTGATGACAACTCTTTATATATAAACTAGAATAAACTATACTACTGTATTCAAAGTGCTTTTACATAATGTTTCACATATCATCCGCCATGTTTCTTTAGTATATCACATGATTTTCATGTCCTAGAGAGATTTCAGGGTGCATTTTATACTTACTCATAGATCAATTTAACATGGATGTCTAGTCTTCATATTAGAAAGTTTTTTCACACATCTTGATAATTTTTCCTCAATTTATTAGAACCTCGAACCTGCTCATTCCATAGGACACTTCTCCTCCTCGGTGATGTGGTCATCACGCAGCAGCAGCAGTGGTCCTGGGGCATTGGGCTTCGGTGGTGCAGGCCCCACCTGGGCAGTACGAGTGGCCCACTGCATAGCACGACTCCTTGTAGCACACGCACGAAGACAGGTCACAGTGCTGGGCTGATGGGCAAGGAGTTAGCATGATTAGGAAGCCTTTTGTCCCCCAGATGGGTCTGAAATTTGAATTCTGGGACTTTGGCTCACATACTGTTTCTGTGACCATTCCTTCATAATTTACACTTGTTCAGTTTTTGTTTGTATGTAACAGGTTTAGAACAAAATTATTACTGTGTAGGAACTTTGCCGGATGCCAGTCAGATTTTTTAAATGATAAGAACTTTTGTACCGCATCAAAAACAATCATATTCTGGTATCATCAATTGCATCTGTACATGGTGAACGAGTGAATGACAAATTTAGTACATGCTTGGATAAAATTGTGGTGGTGATGGGCTTGTGTTAAGTCAACAATAATGGTCGCTGTGCATTATTTCGCCAGACCCTTGTAATCCTTTCCATAAACGTGAAGCACTCACTGACAGACACGGATGATTCCGTAAATACCTGCAATATCAAGATTGTGGCCAGCAAAGACGCTTTTTTGGTGCTAAGACAATCCAGACAGTCAGGATCAGGTAAGTCTTATAAATTGTTTCTCTTTTAGTCAAACAAGTACTACGGTAGTGAGAATACCCACGAAACAGGTGGATTGCGAAGGGGACAGAGTAAGGAGATGGTTCAGAAAGCCATCTGGAACTGGAAAACCAGCAACTTCAACAGGGGAGGGGGTTTATAATATCAGCCTCATGTGGACCAAAGTTCTGGCCACAACACCAGCTGGTGGTCAGCAGTAGTACTTCTCATTCTGCTCTGATGAAGCAACCTGTGAAAATTTAGGAAGTATGTGCACAATACATCGCATATGCCTCTACACATTGAGTAAAATAACGGTTTATAGTAGCTTGTAGTTTTGAGCACCTTGCAGAATACTGACCAGTACCTAGTGATATGTACAGAATAATATGTCATAGATCTTTGAATAATTAGAACTAAAGAACACCCAGAGAACGAAGAAATGTACAAGGTTCCTTACTGTATGCTGGTGTGGTTGACGGCTTCGGCGGCATTCTCCGTCCATCAGCAACGGCACCTATTAAAGCAAAAACTCGTATTAAACCCTTTGTCAAGCGGTCTTGATACATGTGTAAGTACTGGGTAAAAAGTTCATTGTGGACAATAGACTTACTCAATAATAGATATAAAATCCACTTACACCAAGCCATACAAAAACACGCGCAGCAATCAGATGATCTCCCATCATTACTGTATCATCACATTTAATGACGACTCATTTAATGATGACGCATGGTGTAAAGATAAAACGATCGGAAGTATAAGATTTTGGCTTGTCTAAATAACTACATGTAATTTATGTTCATATGTTACCTGGTGTAATGAGTACAGTAGAACCTTTTTCTACCAGAACCACCTTTGGACCAGAGTAAGGTAGTCTCAATAGAGAGGTGGTGCTCTATACAGAGGTTCCTTTGGTAGTTTCATGAAGGTTTGAGACCTTAAAGTGGTCTTATTAAAGAAGTTGTCTCAATAGAGAGGTGGTCTAATTTGGAGGTTCTAATGTATAATTAGCAAATAGACGGTATCATCATACCATAATCACTCATTGTGCAAAATCGTTATCTACATGATCGAATCATTGCATTTCTTCTTAGATTTAATAAATATCTTAAACATATTGCTGATTGGGAATTGCCATACTTTTTTATAATTTTGTGCTTTATGTGCTGCATGTCCTTTTGCTTTAAACCACAAAAAAGGCAGTCGTGGATTCCACCTGCAGGTGGGCGTTGGTCTTCGCCGGGCAAAAGGCGTGGTTTTATTGAGGGCTGCGTGCCCCTAAATTGCATAGAACGCAAGGATGGTTTTTGACAAAGGTGGTCGCCCTAAACATTCCAACGCAAGAACGTGGGTTTAGGCTCCGTGCGTTAAAAAACGACAGGAATCGCGATCCGTGAGTGTACAGTGCGGCAAACGTACGTTTTTATTGCGGCCGAGGTGGCCTCCAGAAGATGCCCTGGCTTGCCAAACTTCTTCACAAAACGTGCTACGTCATGGCCTACTGTACGTGCGAGACCTTACGTCCCTACGCAGAGGATTTAACCAAAACGTTGTCGGCACAGACCCAGTACTGGGGCATGGTACTTCTGTACTATGAACGCCCGGATCCCGTACTTTGTAATCACACGGTCTGTGCGCGAGTGCAACGCATATTCGATGCACGTTTCGCACGCCACCTTAAAAACCACCCCCTGTGCGGATGTACTATAACTGGAGCCTGTAAAGCGGCCCACAACTGTACTTTTTGTCACAGTTTTGCAAAAACGCTGTACCATGATGCCTTGGCGGCGACCACGCCCGCAAGGGGTGGAATGTGCCCTCGCTAACTTACGCCCCACGCACCGCAGATTAAAAGTACCGGATCCGTCACGTTTTCGCGCACTGTACTGTATCTGTGCTGACAACGCGTTTGGCATTTAACGTAAGGTCCTCACTGCCTTTACAGTCAGACCATGACGCATTTGGCAAGTTTGGCAAGCCAAACTTTTTTTGGGCCGTACGGTACACTCACGGATCCCACGTTTTACCTTTTTGGCAGTAGACAGGTTGTAGACCCACCTTATGGATTGTGCCCCTCGCTTATTTATACAAATACTATTCTTTTTCATATATGATATGAAATGCTATCTAAATTTTCAAACACAACGGAGCCATAGCAGGGCATATAACGTACATGTATATACTCTATTTACTATAAAATGTATTTTAAGTACCATATGAATCAAAATAATGCGTGTACAGTAAATATAGTATAGATATATCAGAGTATAGATGGGGGGGTGCTATTCCCACTTCATACTTAACTTCATGATACGTGATTACTATTACTTTCCTTATATGTATCATAAATATCACGGCACTTTGGCAACTTGGCAATAAGACGTCTACAAACTTATTGTGTGTATAATCTTAATCAATCCCAATCAAGGCTTGGGTATAAAAGGGCCCATAGTATAATTTTACATTTTGATTTAAAAGACGTCAAACAGTCTGACTTTCGTATTGGTAGAGGGAGACTATTCCAATATTCAATGCCACAATATTTTAACATTTCCTGTCCATGAGCGTATAATGTACGACAATTCTTTTCTCCTAGTTTGTATGAAAGCCTCACAAGCTTAACATCACATAAATATGCAAGAGCCCCTTTTTGATATGTACGCATGCATGCACGCACGCACGCACGCACGCATGCACGCATGCACACACACACACACACACACACACTTGTAAACATACATCATACGCAATAGTAATACAATGAAAACATAATTGACACTACAGTAAACTTCTGTCTTTATGAAACTTCTACAACTTTCAACATTCACCCATTGCGAGATCCGAGTTGACAGTGACAGCACCCAAAAGGTCCGCGGTCCCTGCAAACCCAACAGAACCTCCACACGAAACAAGCTCATTATAGACACCACCTCTATAATAACACTATTTGTCACAGCCCCAAATTTCTCTGCAGTGACCACAATAACCATTCGTAATGAGACCACCTCTAGATTGAGAGTACATGAGGTTAGTCAAGGGATGGGCTTATTGAGCGGTTCTACTGTAGTGAGTTGCGTGCTCAGACACACGGCGGCGACGGCGGGAGGGCACTATTCGCCGCGGCTGCTGTGTGGGACGTGTGCGTGCGTGTGTGCACGTGTGTGCGTGTGTGCATAAAACAATTACTAAAACGTCTGATAATGAATTCTGCACACAATGAAGTAGATTGTTACACTCCAGAAAGCTGTCATCTGCAGTTATTGATATCATACCAACGGATAGATGTTATCACTTATGCAAATGGAAATGGTGAAATGCATAGTAATCATTGTAATTGTTGTAATCATTGTAATTGTTGTAATTATTGTAATTATTGTGTTTGAGGCGAAGTTCATTATTTTGCCATATCTGACAAAGAAATCTGCACACAATGGAGCAGATTGTCAGATCTGTCGTCTGTAGTCATTGGTATCATATCAATCTGGATATGTTGTCAGTTTTGTTAGGACATATATAGGCGTGCACTTGAATATACTCAGTAAGCTAATGGTGTTGTGCATTATCTTTCGATGCAATTTGAATTAATTATGAACTTTCAATAACTAAAGTGCTCCCCATTAATGCATAAAATGCCTAGTGTTCCCCGGGACGGTTTGCGTCCTTCTCTGCCTCACGCCCAAACAGCCCCGTAATCAATAGGATGCTGTACGCGTCCTGTTCATATTGATTATTTGTGGTGATTCGTTTTTGTGCTCATTTACCATCAAAAACACAGAAAGACTCGCCCAATTAAAACCTGTTGTCAGCCATGTCATAACAATGGTAGGAACTTGCGTGGTATAGAGAACATAGAGATAGGTAATGAAATTGAATTCACAAGCAAGATTGGGGAAAATCATTAGAATATTCCATAGGATAGAAAATGTGAATAAATTAGACGTCCCAAAATTTCCAACCTCATCTGAGATTCGAAACCACGACCTCTGGGTTGAGATGATACCTGACCAAGTATGTAAGCTGGGGGTTACACGGACAACGGTTCACCACTGCCACACATAAGCACCTTTAACCTACTCACTACAACTGCGTTGTTCATTAACTATGCATAAGTCAAGTCAGTGTTTTACGATAGGCATACCTTGGTGATGGAATTCACGTAGGTTGGTAGCAGTCGTGCGCTGTTTGCGTGGACAGGAGTGGGGTGAAGTAACGCGGACCTCCGTCATTGGAGAAAGGCGTGGGCAAAACATGATAACAGTGTGAAACAATAGACAAAAAAGAACAATGAGTGGGTAGGACAATAGGTTGAACATACGTGACTCACATGACACTGTAGTGATAAGACTGCTAGGAGACAAAAGTGTCAACCAACACGGAACCCTATAAGAGCACGAGCTCGGGGGCCACCAGTCACTTTCCACAGGCTGCGCGGTCCACAGCATCAACCAAGGATAAACCAACCACAAACCTACGACAGCAGGATGAAGCTGAGAAGATCTGGTGGCGGGAGCGACGCTGCAAGGTAGGAACATGGGTACAACATTGATAGGGGGACAGGGGGATATGCTATATTTACCACACAAACACTATTTATGTGGTAGTGTTTTGTACAGGGGGACATGCTACGTTTACCACACAAACACTATTTTATATGGTGGTAGTGTTTTTGTAGTGAAAGAAAAGGTATAAAAAATAGATGTGCCCCGTTCGCTCCTTTTATTTAAAATATATACAAAACATATAAATTAACGTTTACACATAAACTTATATGGTTAGCTCATTAAAATTGCTGAAAGAAGCAAGCGAGGTGGTTTTGAAATAATAATAAAATGACCGTGCAAGAAAAAAAGACTACATATGTATTTCAATTTAGGTTTCTGTTTGGTGTTTGATGTTCATAGCAAAAATATTATGCTACTTAGTAGAATTTCTTGGGGGGAAAAATTTGAAAGTGCTCTCATTGTTGTTATTTTTTTGCATTTTCTTTTGGTTTATCATATAATTCTCGCAAAATGCGGGAGTGTACATGAGAAAAATGCCACTGCGGTGCTCTGATACTTAACAATTCATTGTTTAGCTCTTGTGGTATTGATAAATGTGGTGAATGGATTGTCACAGTAATCCTAGATTGTATATATATATACGCTATAAAAAACCTACTTCTGCTAATGAATGATCATCATGAAAATCAAAATTTTTTAAGTGCTGTGTCGTTTTTCATAAACATGTAAATATACATGTACCCTCATGGGCCGATATAGGATTTTGCGAGATTAATAATTTAATAAAAAGAAATGATCGAGATATGCAATAAAGTGTTTGACCAAATATAAATTTCTATATTTCCCTTCTGGAACCTTCAATGTTAATACTCGTGCTGTAGTGACGTCCATGATAAGAATGTGCTTTGTCGATACTCATTATTGCATTTTTATTTTAACAAAGAAAAACTACAATGCCCGCATTATGATAAATATGTGAACATGCTTGATCTTTTGTAGTTCATTGGCCACTTTTCAACGTACTTATAAGATGCATCAAACGACATCTACTCGTATCGCTTGTTCTACTGGTGAGCGTGCCATTGACCAAGTACAAAGAATTAGACATATATGATTCCTGGGCATGTTTACAATTTACGGTGTTTACATGTTACGGCAGCAAGACCATTATTTTGAACTGTAAATTATAACCTGTCATAATATGCGGTGTATGAACCAGTCGGGCATCAATGCACGGCTGACACAACCAATGTTGGTCATGTTCCAAAATATCTGCAGAAATGCGTTTAATGCAACACATCATACGAGTGAAGGGGCATTTACTGTAGCCACTCCACTTGCATTCCCGCCTGTTGAATTGTTAATGCAGAAAACACGTGTTATTACAAGTTGCTAAGCCAAACGATTACCTATACATGCGATTGTTCATCACTAGAGGCAACTATAAGAGCTTTAACGAAAATTAGTCGGGACTACTTTCGTTTGTCTGTAGTCGGAATTCGCTCATATGTAAACCAGGCTTAATTATGCGCTGCCCAAGTCAGTGGCAGTGCTAAAAATATCGTGTAGCTTAAAGGTTGATGGATAACAATCTGTGAAATTAGGCATTATTCCCATTTGTAGCTAAGAAACATTGGGGGAATACCCAAACGCATTGAAACGATTCAAACTGGATTAGTTTAATTTTGTCTTGGATTTATTTTGGAACATTTTAAACAATGAAGAACAAGGTAAGAAGAACATAAGTATATACTAGGTTTATCATTCAGAAGATGTTTTATAGTCCACTATGTTCCACTTTGTACGGCGTGATACCTGATTAGGCGAGTCTCCGTTTATATACTGATATGCACATAAAGAGCAAAAAAATGACATTTATTGGTGCATATAGACGTAAACGATTGGTGCCTATAATGGGAGAGGGCAACACGCGGCATTTAGCGAGAAGTGTACACGAAGTGAGTGATTATGATTGTCTCCCGCTATTCAAATCAATGTAGCGCAATACATGACATTCCAGCAGGTTACAATAGACGGGCAATTTGCCATGTTTGTTGGCATACTTACGTCATATGATTCTACTTTGCGGACACTCGGCATAGAAATTAGCGCCATGGAAATTTTAGATATTTTAACATTCTCGTGACGCCAAATCCATTTTCGAGCCACCAGCCGTCATTGCATTCTAGTTGGTAGGAGGTTTCAGACATTGCACATCATTAGGCCTCCTTTTTAGGACACTTTGCGTTAGATCCAATTAGGGTATCGTGCACTGGCCTGGAATCATTTGTCGCGGCCCTAGTGGACTTCTAGCCTAAGCTACATAAGTTTAAAGATAGCCAACATAAATCCGTTCATTGAAACTGACTGGCCAGTTATGGCAAAGGCCATGCACACATCAACATGATCACTCATCCTGATAAATTTCAATCTGATGTTCAATCCTTAAGTTTAATATTGCTACAAGCATTTAAAATGTATATATCTATTACAGAACAGAAGGCGAGTTTTGCATTGTTGTCACACACTGTTCGTAGGTCATACTGATTTGTAATAATGATTAAAAATCCAATCAACTCCGCATGCCGAGCTAGGCCAAGAAGACCTTTTCACCAGATACCAAAAACTAAGAAATAATTCACTGGTGACCACATATTGTAAGAGAGTGTCAATTGCATCCCTCCCGATAGCTGTTTCTCTCAACTTCACGCATTATTGACGTCATTGATGAGCTTTCATTAACCAATATTTGTGTATTCGCACATTCTATGATAATTATCTAGTTTATTCTCACCCAAATGTAACTTGAAACTTTTCATTTCCTAGAAAATTGACTAAACATGTCTTTAATAACAATAATGCTCAGTGTTTTTCGAGAGCTATCACATATGTTATAATGAAAATTTGTTCAATAAAAAATGAGTTGCAAATAAACAATATTAATGAATAATGAATAACCCGTCACTAGTGCGCATAGCAGCAATTTAGCATCATTTTGAAAAGAAAGAAACAAGTATATGTGATTTAAAAAAAGATCTAAACTAATTGACGAATACTCAACCGAGGTCCCCTCATTGAGTCAATGTAAATCTCTTGTGGTTTATTATCATTTCTATTGACTATGACTTGGTATATTAGAGATTTATCCAGGCATTTGTTTTCTACAGGGCATGATATTGGCTGTCTGCAATGGCACGTGTTCGCGGTTGTGTCTTTAGATTCTTGTTGCTTTATTTTGTTGTTGGATTTTATTATCTGCTCTATGTTGGGCATACAGCTGTAGCTAACTTTTGTTGAGTTCCTATTGAATATTTTGTTTAACTTATTTTTGTTGAGGAAATGTTCGTCAATTAACCAGTGGATGCGGTTCCTGCAACATGGTTTATGCCCTAGTTGATGTGCATAGAGTTGTTTGAATGAGGTATACGTCATAACACATATATTGTATCTACTGGTCTGAATGTTTTAATCTATAGCTGCTGCATTTTTTATACACACTTTTTTGTTTTTTCCCTAGACATGTCCAAATTTCTCAAAATCATATCCTTCTTCTGACTACTTTCCATTGCAGTGATGATGTTTCAATGTTGCACACCCATAGTACTAGCAGTTACAAATAGTACATAGTCTACTAGAGGCAGACTGAACCTTTCACAATTTCAAATTAATGTTGTCTTGCTGGGTCGCATTGGTGAACCATACCCACAGCAGAAGCCGTCGATATTTGGTTGACTGAATATCTATATTTGTGGTTGATGTTGTTTGAGGCCATGTTGATTTGATTTTGATTTAATTTGATATCATTTATCTCATATTTCAACATGTTAAAATAAACATTACAACAGCTTAAAAATGATATAGAATATAAAATAGACAAACAAAACATGAAAAAAAAGAATAATACTGATCACATGTGAACAAAAACCGATATAATTGACAATGAATACACATAATTTTGCACATTACATGAAAAATTACAAAAAGGGTAGCAATAAAAGTGTGTGAACTAAAAATCCCCAATTGCTTACTTCCATATTGGCCTAATACATCCAGGTACATCTTAGGTCTAGGATCTCATGCTCCCAATAGAGCAGTTCAGGGTGATGTTGGCTGGAAATTGCAGGAAGATTGTCAGAAAATGTGTCATTAAACAGTGGTTGAAAATGTGTAATATGAAAAATAATAAATTATGTAAAAAAGTGCTTTCATGGTGTGTTATGAAGGCTTCACTGGGTGTTAAAAGCATACATACTAATATCTTGCCGTTCTTAAATCAGAATGGCTTTCATTCACTCTGTGATGTCAATAGCAATATTAATTTCAGTGATATAAAGGATGAACTAGATGATGTTTTGCATCGCATAAGTAATGATAAATGGTTGACTGATGTTAACAACACTTACGCTAAAACAGGAGAGGGAAAAAAACAATTTGCCCATTTACAAACAATTTAAACAGAAATTTGAAACTGAACAATATGTACTCCTCAATATCCGAAAAAAGTATCGTAGAGCATTGTCAATGTTCAGGGCTGGAGTGGCCCCAATCAATGTTGAACTTTTAAGATACGGTGTAAATAAGAAACCAGAGGAACAGCGTTTCTGTATATACTGTAGTAATCTATATAGAATGAATGTGATGTACTAATCAAATGTCCTTTATATGAAGATATCAGAAATGAACTTTACAATAATATTCCAGGTTTATCTTTTTTCAACATAAGTAATGGTGAGAAAATATCTTACCTCCTAAGTAATAAAGAAACTGTATATGCTGTTTTGCCAGAGCCTGTTTTGATGTTCTAGATAGGAGGGAAATTTTTAACTTATATATAGTCTCTAGTAATTCTGTAAAGAATGGTCATCAGTACTTCTTTGATATATATTAATTGTGCTTTTAACATGTCCGAACAATCGATTTAGACTTTAATAAACTAATAAACCTAAACCTAGAATATAAAATAGACAAACAAAACATGAAAAAAAAAATGAATAATACTGATCACATGTGAACAAAAACTGAAACATGAAAAATTACAAAAAGGGTAGCAATAAAAGTGTGTGAACTGAAAAGCCCCAATTCAATTGCTTATTTCCATTACGGCCAAATACGGTGTTCGTGGCGACTATGTGTAGTAGGCCGCATTACCCGCTTCATGCTGATTATTACGCTTGGTATTTTTATCCAAATGTAACTTGACACTTCGCTTACCGGAGTACCACACGTTCGTTCAAGTGAACAAGATCTCTTTGATTATGCGCTGATAATAATGCATGAATGGATGCACATCAAATATTCATTGTTACTGAGGAAAACACTCAATATGATGAGAGATTTCATAGCTCAACGCTCTACACGACAAAATAAAAACTGTCGTAAACATTTCAAACTTTGATAAACTTGGTTAAGCTGGTCCCATTGTTAGATAAAGTAGGTGCTTTGTTTGTGGACAGTACAGTAGCGTGGCCTTTTGTTGATCAAGTCAGTCATGCACGCTCCAGCAATAACTCGTGTCGAGTTATTGTACATGATGTGAACTGACTCATGACCATATAAAAAAAATCATAGCATGGCAGCTATAGCACCTTGGTTACATATGCAACAATGGCCACATACAGAGGAATGTTAAAACAATTCTGGGTTACTTGAGTCTTTAATAGAAGGAAATCTAGAAACTGGAGGTAACACTGTAACATTGGCAATAGTTGTTGGCTAAAACTCATAAACTTGATGAGTGGCACATGTCCCCATCCCGTGTCCACATTTCAGACCGATCCCTAAAAGTGAGATATACTTTGTTAGCAAAACTAAGGCATATTAAGCAAGTGAATGAAAACGTGTTCCTAATTGCAAGTGTCCCCTTTGCGATGTTTTAATGTACGTGTATACAGCACATATAGTCTCTCATGGCACACTTTCACAAAAAAGAAAAAAATATGCATTGCATATCATTTGCAATGCGATACCATTTTATGCAACGATCGTGTACATGTTTTGCATGGATTTCACCAACGACATCGCTGAAAATATGGCTCAATGCATATGGCGTGCATGTCGCATGGTCAGTTTTGAAGTTCATAGATTTGTTATGAGCATTGACATTATTGTCAATAAATGGCTATTTTCTATAACCATAACATAGCTTATTTCAGATATTTTTGATATATTATATAATTAGTATGTCTTGCGCAGAAATAAGCTACTAATTGCTACTGTAATAAAGTTTCCAATTAGATGTACCAATCACACTTTGGCCCATTTTTGGCACATTCCCTTTGATCAGCATTAGCTGCCAAATATGGGTGTTATAAATGCCAGTACAATTTCATAAAATACAAATATATAAAAATGGCTATTAGACTAGAGTTAGATGCTACTAAACACACTTACTCCTATTATTACTAATATGTGTACCTAAAGTCCAAAAGTTGATATTCATTTGTGTACATAAGCATCATGTAAATATGCCTATAAAAAGGCTAAGATGATAAGGTAAGAATTCACTCAGCATTCACATGAAAGTCCATGATTGCAGTTCGACCCTTTGCTTGTAGAATCAGTGTCTGTAGACCTTGAAGATACAGTAGAACCTCTCTATTAGGACCACCTTTGGAACCAGTGTTAGTTAGTCTCAATAGAGAGGTGGTTTCTATACAGAGGTTCATTTTGGTAGCTTTATGAAGGTTTGAATAGTGGTCCTATTATAGAGGTGGTCTCAATAGAGAGGTGTTCTTAATTGATGGTCCTATTGTACTAGAATGTAAGACTGTGACCATCCAATAATGTATAACATATGTTTGACTTTGCATTAACATTGACTCTTAAGTATATATGCTACCAGTTATGACATACACAGATACACGCTACGGTTATTTACCTATACACGGTGTGCGTTGAGGTGATTGATTTTACATAATGTTGAGCCTTTTGATGAATACAGGCATTAGCGCAAATGCGCAAGTTTTTATGAAAGATATGACACCACTTGTAAGCTAAACTTTAACTACTCTTATACAATACACTGCATAATATGAGTGAAACCTGTTTGCGGCATCTTTTTCTCTACGCATTTATGCGAGCGGTTTTGCCACAGAACTGGCGTGATTATTGTTTGTGAAACTGACGTACATTGTATGCGATGGGATTAGTTTGTTTGCGATTTAGAAAGTTAGCAATAGAAAGTTGATCAAATATTGGTTGGTAAAAGTGGGCTATCAGCAGTCAAATATCTGAGTTGGTTGTGGGTGGGTGTTATGGAGGATATTGAACTAAGATTTTCTTCATAATGAATGCCACATGTGAAATCTGTCAGCTAACAATAAAGATTGTCTGATGGACTCATTTGGATGAGGCATTGAATTAAGTATTCTATTACGATGTCTAAATCAATTGACTACTC
>CM032659.1:18592483-18724354 GCA_019095985.1 Streblospio benedicti
TATTATAACATCAGACATAAAACCAGTATATAATGAGAACAACGCAGGTCTGCAACATTTTGCATCAGTTGCCTACTAGCCCAGTCACATTTGTTATCAGATGCCTTTGAGATAAATTTTTCATTTTATCTGCCGGCCAACTTTGAATGTGTTGTTGCTTGTGACCACTTGAAGACTGTTGTTAATATGGCTTCTACTGTAATTTTTAATATATATCAATATTACAGTTGAACCTGTCCTATGTGACACCTTTGAAAGACGTGAAAAGTGTTCACATATGACAGGTTTTGACAGTTTGTCTTTGGAAAATGTATTTACAGTCAATTAAAGTAATTTATCTTTTTTTGCACATAAGTACTTGTATAAGTATAACTGTTGGGAAAATATGAACAAAATGAAATTAAGTTTGAGATTGTAATTCTATTTTTGGACATTTAATATGATACAAAGTATACCTTGTTACTTCATTGTATGTTTTTTTTGTATTTTGCATACCATATGTCACAACTCTTGTCATTGCATATATTAATCTCTATAACTTAAAATTTGTGATAGTTATTGTATTGTTTTGTTTTAGTGAGCTCTCCTCTTTAGAGTGTTTCTAAGGGTGTTATTGTAGAGTAATAAAAATATGGTGTTTGATTAGAAAATTCTCACTCTACTATTATGATTTTCTTAAAATCATTTGTTTGCTATTCAGAAAATATAATTTAGAAAATTACAACCACTTTGTTGTTTTGATTGTCAACTGATATAACCAGCACACACAGTGATTCATTCATACATGCACATAGTCCATGCATGCATTAACTTACAAACTCTAATAATAGTTCTACAATATTTACATATTCCAGTATAAACATGTGCTATAGTAACCATATAAACTTAACTGCTGACTTTCGTTAATACAGTGCACGTTCAATATGACTGTCTAAGTGCTACATTATCAATTCATGTGCACACACATTTCTACTATAACATAATGTTTTTTTACCATAATAGCCATGGATAAATTATCAAAATTTTGCTTATTTTATGCTTTGGTACATTTAGCATGTAGTTTGAAACTATTGAAATCAGTACAGTAAAATCTTAAATAAATACCACCTCTATAAAGAGACCACCTCTATAATAAGACCACATTTTGTGTTTCCAACCCCAATGTAGATAGCATTGAGAAGTAAAGGTTACTTCACCAAGTGGTCTTCATAGAAAATGTTCTATGTAAGAATAATAATAACAAGCAATAATTCCACTTTTTGTGTTTTATTTTAATAATTCATTTATTCGTGCATAAAAGAGCACGTGTATAGCTTGCAAATCTATAATTAACCGGTAATTTAGCATGAGCTTATGTGGAATGTTCTACTTTATCAAAAGTCTACCTAGTGTCTTAGTTACGCCTTTTAATAGGTCCGACGACTCGGCTTGATTTTGGCGGGAATCTTGAAACTGTTGGCGGTGCTTATTACAAACCGTTAACTAATGCAGACGTGAAGGTTAACCCCATATTGCCTACACAACACATACAGGTTGTTTTCGTTTTATTCTCTCTATACCATCGACTCTA
This sequence comes from Streblospio benedicti, assembly GCA_019095985.1. NCBI lineage: Eukaryota > Metazoa > Annelida > Polychaeta > Spionida > Spionidae > Streblospio > Streblospio benedicti. The sequence continues at coordinate 18,594,054 of CM032659.1, forward strand.
AAAACAATCAATGAAACAATCGGAATAAGAGACTACACCTTAATAAAGCAGTTCAACTCAACAGAGCTGACTCATGCTATGATTAATAGGGGACCACCCAACATGGAGCTGGGATGGTCTTTACTTTACTGTGGTACTAAAAGGATGTTCTACTGTATTTGCTGATGACTCATCGTCACCATATCACCACTCATTAGATGTTAGCATTGTAGTTGGACATGCCGTGTACTTGTACATATGTGCATGTTATGAAAAACCACTTTTTACTGCTTTACACCAATCGGCGCTTTCTTATTATAATCATGCAGTATGTTTAATTAGTGAACAAGAGCTGGCCTGTTTACTCTTTATTCTCGTTTTGTTTTGAGGCTGAGCCTGTGTACCAGATACAATAGGAATTTTAGTACTCTTTATTCTATATTCTACAATAGTACAAACATACAGTATATTTATGAGCAAGAGTTGCTGTCATCAACGCAGGTCTACAATGGCGGGCTTTATGTAAGAGCTTTGCAATATGGGCAAAAACTACAAATACAGTGCAAACTCTCTCTTAAAACCACATGCGAGACTGACATCATGTGGTCTCGATACAGAGATGGTCATCGTATGAAGGTTCACGTTGGTCTCTAAATGAAGGTTTGGGACTGCAAAAGTTGGTTTTCTTATAACAATGGTCTTTTTATAGAGATTGTCCAAATGGGAGGTTCTATTGTTTTAAAATTCAGCTGGAAACGTATTTCAAACTATTGATGTTTGATAGTATTGTCTATAAACAAAACAATAAATATACATATGTATCAATTATTCCATGAAAACGTATCACATTATAAATCTTTAGATTCACCATTTGCATTTTAATTTGTTCAAAATCAATATTTTGCAATAGCAAAAATTGTAAATGAAGTATGTATTAAGTAATAGATAAAAGCATCACACGCTTGAATAACTAGAGAGCAAATTAGTGGTCAGATGAATGTAGAGCTTCTGTAAAGAGATGACTTCAGGACCGTCCCAACGGTGGTTTGGATTGAAGAGGTTCTATATTACCACTACATAAAAACTAAAGCTTGGAAAATACTGAATCATTGAGAATTGTAAGCTGTATTAGGCAGCATACCATCCATGACGGGCACCCAGAGGTCACACTCCAGCAGGAATCAAGTCACCAGGCCACTCGAACCTGCTCCCATCGTTCAATTGTGGCAGCGACTCTATTGATTTACCGCCCGCTGTGCCACTATAGGTACAGTAGAACCTACCTGTTGATTAAGGCTCAAGTAGATCAACAATCAGAGCTCCCAATTATCTCAATATTGATGCATTTGATTGATAATTACATGCAATCCCATGATATGTATCTCTGTGCACACATCATACATCTCGGCAGTCATAGACCCATTTTTCCTTTAGTACTGGTCACAACAGGATGTTTCTTATCATTTACATGTAGAGCGCTGCCAGTATATTGATTGGCAGCTGCGGGCTGCTGGCGGCATTGTCTCTTTTACTGCCGGTGTGGGTTTGTGATCTTTAGCCTGGTTGTTGTTGTTGTTGCTGCTGCTGCTGCTGCTGCTGCTGCTGCTGCTTCTTCTTCATCTTCTTCTTCATCTTCTTTTTCTTCTTTTTTTCTTCTGTTGCTGCTGCTGCTGCTGTTGCGGTTGCTGTTGCTGTTATTCTTAATAATCTGCTGGATACTTTGCTATGTATTTCCCATTTTGGCAATGCATATATCAGTCTGTATTCACTGTATTGATTGCAAGTTGATAGAAGACAAGTTTATCTATATATATATATACAGCTATAATGCAATTTATATGTCAGATTTGATCTAAGTGATAAATGTTGTTCACAATTCTTTACTTCCAAGTTGCGAAGAAAAAGCTGTGCACTCTTCGTTTTCTATTTCCATTTGAGACACAAATGTTCATGGTTACTTCCGCTAATTGTTATGAGGCCATTTACAATCACATTCAATGCTACAGTACAAATTATGGACCGGTAATAATCCTTAAATTCTCCTTCCCAAAATTCTATTTGTCTATATTCTCTGTTTTCATTTTTTTACCGTGAATTGTGCTTCCACTCTTTGAATCCAGTGACACATTCAGAAAAATACGTAGTCTTCTTTGGTTCCACTTCTCAAAATGCGTAAAATTCTCTTTGTATCATTAATTTCAAAGAATTTCCAAATGAACATTGGCTCTTTAATTCCGATAGTTCTCAAAACCTGAAATCGAACGTAACACAAATTATTTTTATTTTTATTGTTATTTTGCTATACCACCATGGCAGTATAAATGGGAAAGTTTGTTACCCTTCATGTTGCATAATGCTATATATGCTATAGTGCAGCAAATAAACTTGAAAGAGTAATGAATTTTGAATGACACGTAACAAAAATAAAATCGCAAAACAGTTGTGTGATGCCAGGAAGAGGCCTAAAACCTAATTTTAACACAAAAAATCCCGAATTTACAGAATTGACCATGAACGTCATTCTCTAAATTTGCATAATTCTTTTTTTTCTTGGAACTTGCGTAATATAAGGTCATAACAGCATGCAGATTCCAATTATTTCCAGAATTTACGCACATTATGTGAATTTTCAGAATTAAGACTTCTTTTCATTCATGTAATTTGTGAATTTCCCGTATTATCGCCAATGTTTAGTAAGGTGAGTAAAATGAGAATTTACCATTTGCCTTTTATGAATTCTTTCACTTCAATTCACACATTCCTTTAAAATTCTAAACATTCGTCCAAATTCCCTGTCCATAATTCCTAATCAGTAATGTATCTCATGTGTATTGCACATAACATTGGTTGCCGTCACGCTAATAAACATTGAGAAATGAAGTAGAGCCAAATACATCTATTTGAAGAGTGCATTCTTCATAACAATGAAGTTTACAAGTTTGCTCCAGTCACTTGGTCATCTGCAAATTTGAGTAACCGATTAACCCCCACTGATCAATCAAACCGCTCAAACCTTCCATCCGAACAGTTGGTGCTTGTCCAACATAATGTCTTCCTCGTCACCAGCTGACATAGCACCATCCAGCACCACGCTGAAAGGGCAGAATACAGAAAAATTAAAGTTAACAACGGGCCTATGCAAGGGCGTGGTCACAATACATATTATTTTTAACATCCGGCGTCCTTGCACTACGTCATAGCCTAGTTTCATCAGTTTTGTCTGGTAAGGACAACATGAGCAACACGCTAAAGGTCTGGATGATCAGGACTAACTTATAATTTGATCTCAAACTCAAGTACATCTACCAGACATAAAACTCGGCAATAACAACAATGTCGAAATTGGTATGAAATAGTAGTTTACATTATTCGCCATCAAACATAATAGTATTGTAGCATGTGCCAGGCAAACAAAATACCAATTTAAATATCAACTTTAAAAACCAAAGACGGGTTGATAAAGACTAGAACATTTACATTACCAATTGTCTCTATGATCGTTTGATTTAGTTTTTTTATTATTATTATAAGGAAATTGCACTTACAAAGCGTATATGATCCGTGACCCAGTGATCCGGTTTCATCGTCAAATTTGCCACCTTTTGTAACTGATTATTTTTTTCCTTGAAAGCTGGGACATCCTATCAATTTACTTTAAATTAACGCGTCTCATACTGAATTTGAACAAAGTTCAGACAAGAACACCTGATAAATTCATACGCAATGTTGAGTGCTCGCTTCTTGGATCATCAAGGACATCATTTTTACTTTTTGAGTTCGCTGGTCTCCGCGAAGCCGTATTTGGCACCAACGGACTCCGCCTGCCGCCGCACCACGTAAAATGAACACCGTTCACCTCCGCTGTACGCCACTGTACGCCCAAGAGCTCTCCGCATGGGTTTCGTGGGTATGTAATTGATAGTCTACATGACAAAAACCCTATGAAAATAAGGTGGTATTATTGTGGGGTAAAGGAGGCACCCCCTGCGATCCCCTGGATCTCCCTATTCTATACCAATTTACAATAATCCCAGCGGGCACAAGACGTTGATCAACATTTTGACCCAACGTTGATGTCGACGTTGTATCAACGTCAGGCAATCAACGTTGGGGTGACGTTGAATTTACGTTGGCTGACGTCACAACGTAATGCAACCATAATCCAACGTCAGGCTCACGTCAGTGTGCTTGCTGGGATATAGTAAGTGAGTTCAGAAACTCGTGGTGTATACAAGATGTCGCAATACGATGTCTGTGGAGAGACAATTATAAATAATCGCATTTATACAATTACTGGGGAGGAGTTGTCCAGCATAGGATGTTCTGATTCAATAGTTTATCAATGTTCTATCTGTGCCATTATTCAAATTCTATTTGTCACTACATTTAATGAATCCCTTTCTATGGCATAATTATCCATATTATTCTCTTGACTATCTATAAAAAAACCAGCATGGAATCAGCCTTGAAAAAAGCTCACATAAAAATAGTCAATGCCAATTCTCAAAGTTCGCTTTATACGCTTACCTCTGCGCATGCTCAGTCGCAAATTTGATGGAAAATAAACTCCGCCGGTCACTTTACTCCCGGTCGGTAGCCGCCTTTGTTAAGCGGACTCCGCCGAAGTTCGCTACACTTCACGGAAGTTCGCCGGACTTCGCCGAATGACTTCGCTGCTCTCCGCAAGGAATTTTCCCTTGTTATTTTGTTATTTGACGGAGCCTTCATGTCTAAGTTGGCGAACTCTTGATATTCGCAACAGTTCGCTGGGCGAAGTCTTGCAATCCACAAGAGTTCGCTGGCGGAGACATAATACTTTGCTTGACTCCGTCGGCGGAGCCATGGTTGTCTGGCAACTGTCACACCCAATTTCAGTTCTCCAGGGTTCGCAAGACTCATAACTTGACTCCGCCAGAGTCCGCCATACACATTTTACACTCCGCACTGGCAAAAGTTTCTCTGCGCCTGACTTCGTTGCAGTGGTGGTCCGTGGGGCGGGGGTGTGTGCTCGAGGGCTATTTCTCCGCCTGCGGACTCACTTCTAGTCCGCCAGGAAGGGAAAATTTTGCACAAGTTTGAAATTTTTTTTAATTTTCACACTTCGACGCATTATGTTACGCAGAGTCCGCGTTCCGCCTGTCCACTCTGACACGGGGGTAAATCATGCTTTAGGACCCTATATGTGTCTAAAAAGCTCTAGAGAAACAGGTCTAGATTTCTGCATTATTGCTACCTGTGGCGGGCTGGCATGGAGGCAAAATGGCTGCCACTGCGACCTGCCATGCTCAACACGTAATTCATTGTTGACCCGTCACCTGGATGGCATTATAGATCATGTAATGTTATAGATCAGTACACCTTCGGCTTTCAGACTGATTTTTCTTCTTAAAGATCACAGCATTTATCTATACAAAACATTAATCGCCAACCTCCATGAGGAAAACCAATATGTTTATTTAAATATTTACAATACAATACAATACAATTTATATAGCGTAAATTCCACTAAATGTTCAAGTACGCTTATAGGCCTCTTTAAACAAAATGGTGCTTTAGTTGGGATTTTATAGGATACAAGAGTTTTAGATTGTCGAATGGAAGGTGCATTTATTGTCATGAAAGTAATATGTGGTTCTAACACCAAACAAAATGATGGTTTCACCAGTAGAAAGACACGAGTTGTGATGGCTGTAATATTTTAATGGCGTGTTTTTAGAGGTTTATCTGCAATGACGCCAACAGGTCTGTCCGCCACCACGCGCGCACCTGTCACTTTGGTGCCGTCGTTCATAGAAAACGTCTGGTGTCGTGACAGCGAGACGTACTGTGTGGCACCACCTAATGGGCACAACAAGAACTAGAAACATGACAATCTATAACCTATGTCACATTCAATATATAAAGGATACGTATGTAATACATAAGGATACATATGTGCTCCCCCAAGTCTAATGACACCCCTGCCCCGTCCCCGGAAGAAAATCTCACGGGAACCTGCTGCCGCCCGTGGGACTCCTGCAGGACTGTCTCGCGAGCATATAGACAGTTGAAGCGTGTTGGCTATGTGAGCGCGTCGCCACCATTCCCAGATCACGTGGAAATGACATGGAAATGTTGAGCAGCAGCCACTAGCAGTGGCATATTGTGTGGGGATTTTTGACATTGACAACAACAGACATATGGAGTCCAAGGTGACATTAATATACGTGGTGTGCATAATTCTCAGTGTTGCATGTGGCAAAAACTGTGCGAGATGGAATATTCTGGTTAAATAAAGCTGTGAGAGATGCCGAGGAAAAATCACATGCTATTCAGTGTGGTCTGAAAATGCTGCCTTCGGAAGGGAAATTCATTGGACTGGACGGCGGATGCCACAAACTTGACAATCCTGCGAACTACACCCTAACATTAGAAAGGGGTTAGTCTTCATTGATTCTTGTTTACTTTTAACAAAGAAAAGTCGGTGGTTTACAGATGTATGAAAAATTAAGAGATTGTTAAGTAGTAAAAAGATATAACAAAGTGAACTCAAATATGTAGTTATGCAAATAGATGTAGATTCAAAAACTTCATTGTGAATATGCATGTATGTGACACCATTTTCATGGTCATGAAAGATGTATATCACACGAAGATTTTTTTGAATTGTTGATTCTGATTAGTACGATGGGTGCGACATACCACGATGTAACAAAAATGGTCAAGCCAAGGGCGGGAAGGGAATGAAAGATTGAGTGCATTGGAACTCTCGGGCATCAAACTTGCACTTTATGTCATAGTTGTTAACTTATTTTCATAATATATTGTGAGTAAACGCTAGTTAGTGGTGCGGGGTGGGACAATTGTAGCATTGTCACCATAAGCAAATCAATCCCTAATTAACCCCGCACCGTGATGGACCGTATGTCCTACGCTTGCACTTTCCATAGTTACGTCATTTTGACGTAACTGTTGTTTTGACGTATTCTTACGTAGCCCTTGCGTCCCCGTTGATCGGTTACAGGACACTTTAAAAGGTGGTCTGTCCCGTTGCTAGGTAATGGGACAATTTAGTTGACTTGACAACTTAGGAAGTTGTTGCGACAACATGTAGGGAACCAACATCCCCAAATCTCGTAGATTCGGGGCCTTTTCTTGCTATACTCACGTACTAATAAATCGACTAAACCATCGTGCATACGTGTCTTGGGTTTAGTAACCTCTTTAGGACATTCAGCTCAGCGTGTGCCATGGCCTGAAGTCGTCGCTACCAGCACCAGTGCGAAGCCCACCCCCCATCCCCAGCCCACCCACCCCACACCCCCGTGTGAGTCCGTCAATCTGGTCTTGGGAGAGGTTCCTGTACGACCGTAATGTGGGCCTACGTCTCACCGGAAACACAACAAGAACCAAGGCGGTGTAAACGCCTCGACCAGTACAAGGAGCCGTGTACACGTCTGGAAAGCTTACAATATACAATAAACTACCTTTGATGAAATGCAGTAGCACTAGTACTTAGAGTATCTGTTGCAAAATTATTTTTCTCTCTAAGAAAAACAATTTTCTAAAATTAGAACCTTTAAAGTTTAAACGCTAAAACGTTTATAGGTTTAGAAAAATATTTACTTTGTAAAGATTATTTTGTAGCACTAACATGAACCAAAATCAAAAGCGATGAAATTCAGCAAAAAGATTTTAAAGGTATCATACTATCATAGCACATTTTAGCTCATTTATTCTGCTGAGCACCCAATATGCATCGTTATGCATCTCAGTTAGCTTTTTAAAAAGATATTAGCAAATACTCGAGTAGCACGAAATACACTCAAGTCACCACTTTTTTTTCAAAGGATGCTGTTTTAACTTTTCTTTCTAGAATGTAGACTATCAAGTAGTTTTTTTTTTTCAGATACAGATGAGTGTGTCTCCTCGCCATGCAATCATGGCTCTCCATGCGTAGATGAAGTGAATGGTTACAAGTGTATCTGTAGTCCTGGTTACGTAGGTTTACAATGCGAAACTGGTAATTTCTATTATCTCTCTTTTGTCATTTAAGTTAGAGACACCCACATATATATACACGTTTTTAGAAAAATGGGGGGGGGTTACAAGATCTGATTTGAGACCACTTGAAACGAACACTGAGTCTTAATAGAAAAGTTCTACTGTATATGCTGGTGGGCGAGAGGTGGCAATCTTTTTGAGATTGCCACATTATAACAACATTGACAACCATTTTGAAATAATACTACTTTATATCAAAGGAACATTCACAGCATATGCTTCTTAGATATATTGAATTAATATTTTTTATAATTTGACTTGCTGTTCCTAATAACTTATGATTTCCCAATGATGCGTTTTGATAATATATGAATGACCTGAATGACCTGCCATATTGATTGTCACTTTCATATCTCCCCTGCAAATAAAGAGCACTGCATGAGCTTGCAGCCTCTATTACCAGTGCGCCGACAGCCAAAATTAGCTGCTCAGAAATATTTATTCAGGCTGTTAAGGTGTCAGTGTTTAGTATTGTTTACAAACACTGATTGTTGGGTACATTTCATGAGAGCAAAGTGCAGAATTAATTGATTATGAGGAAATGGAACACTGCACATCAATGAAAATGTATGTTTTCAAATGGCTCAGCAAGTACTATTTATGTGGCATAAAGGGTAGAAATGACAGGAAATTCGCCTGTGCATGTCTCTTTAATCAATATCAGAGGAGGTTTTTGTCTAAACATTGCGTATTAGAGGTGCACTTCTATTAAAAAACTCCTTAGCAAAGCTGTCACACAATACATAGTAACATTGCATTTAAGTTACTAATGCTGTTGAGAGAATTGACCATCCAGGACCCTCAGTTCAAGTGATATTGGATAAAGTCATGGGGAAGGTCCTACTTGATATATATACTGTTAGAACAAAGCTATTTATAATGGATGGTGGCCGGGGTGATCCCAGGGGAATGCTTAGGTTTTGTATAATATATGTTCTTGATACTCAGCCATCCCTGATTTCAATAGCGAGAAGGGTTTTAAGAGTGCTCCATAGGCAAGTAACTACTTACGAAAAGTACCCAAAGGAAGAAAGAACGAAACTAAGTAGGATATAACTGGTGAAGATGTCTTTGCCAGGACAAACGAATCTAGTAATCGTCGCAAAGCTGTTTTTGCTTTTTGTAGCTGAACCAATGTGATTGATAGTTTACTCCCACCCTCTTGATAGGGAAAGCTTTAAACGGAAAATTTCCGTAAAACATCGCTAATCCAGAGGAATATGGCTCTTAGCCTTCTTACCAAATCTGCTCCTGTGATGTTACTATGCATGTGTTACTCGCGTGACCCTCCTACCTTCTGTGACAGGGCTCTCTGACTGCGCGGACGTCCAGGAGTTCTCGCCCTCCGCCACCAGCGGGTTGTACGATGTGTTAGTGCCCGGCGAGACAGAGCCTCGCAAGGTGCGCTGTGACATGGAGGACGACGGCGGCGCCTGGACAGTAAGTCAGGGCCATGCTCTACATAGTTGTAGTTAATTCATTACTAGTAAGATTAAATAAGAGAATATCTAATCAATACCACATTTCTATTGAGAAGATGTATAAAATTAAAACTACCCTACATTTTTTTCAAATTGATTTAGATCTTTTTTTGACAACAGTTTACAGTAGCAAACCATGGAAGAAAATACAAATTTGATATGAAATATGATCATTTGCTGTACTCACAAACCTACATGACGTGACTACCATAATTTGGCATACACCTTCATAACTAGAGCACCTGTCCATTGAAACCACTCGGTGGTCTTATGAGAGATGATCTACTGATTAGATTCTTTCTGCTGATTTAAACTAATATAAGTAGTCACATTTGACAGAGTAGCGTCTTGGTTGTTGACTTGGCTACCTAGAGAGTTGTTGTCTTAACTACCAGCTGACGTCAGAAATGGTTCGATGGTGTATATTGTATAAAGCTACTCAAGGTTTTTAGCATTCATTAATGTTTCTAATGTATACACATAAATCCTGTGCATTTGTTTCAGATCTCTACGCTTGCCAATTATAGTCTTTTACTTTACGTGCGATATGAGATGATCCAGTGTTCTTTCACCTTTACAGGTGATTCTAAGAAGAGAAGATGGATCTGTTGATTTCTACCAGCCCTGGGACAGCTACCGGGACGGCTTTGGGAATCCAAATGGAGAGTTCTGGCTCGGTAAATGTGGTCATGAGATGGGAATATGCATGTGTGTGTCTGTTGAATTAATTTTTCATCAACTTTGTGTGAGTCAATAATGCCAAACGATCCACCAGCACGTGCATCAATATAATGAGCCAGGCTGCGTACATATCACAAAATGACATCGATTAGAATGCAGTAGTATTACTAATTTCATGTATCCTATACATAGCATATGGTCTAATTTTGTATTCTGTTGTTCTGTCTATGCTATCAAATAATAATCTCCAACACATAAAATTGGTCAAAATTTGTTCTAAAAAGGCTCTGTAGAGCCGAAAGGCTTAAATAAAACATTTTAGAACAAATTCTGACCAATTGTATGTGTTTGGAGATTATTATTTGAAAGCATAGACAGAACAACAGAATACAAAATGAGAATGTAGTAGGTTTTTGCTTGTTTAAGTTGGCCCTACAACAGCAACACTTCATCAACTACATACAATGTAATAGAGTATCACATCAAGAAAGAGAAGAGAACCATAGTCTCCCTTTCTAGTTCTGACGCTAACGCTATTAGCACTAGTAATAGCAATCATTACAACCTGACACCAATTCCAAACTAACTCCCACCACCATCACCACCTAAACAGTCAACTGGCCTCTTCTGTAATGCATTGCAGGTCTGGAACCTATGCACCAGCTGACCAGTGCCAGGACATACGAGATCAAGGTTGGTGTTGAGGACTGGGAAGGCCGCTACGCTCAAGCCAACTACACGACATTTGCTGTAGGCTCGGCGAGCACCAACTACCAGTTGAGCTTGGGTCCCGTGAGGCAAGGGGATGGAGGTGTTATGGACGCAGGTCAGAGCATGTGATATACATTTTATGACACTTTTTTCTTAGTACTTTATACTTCAGATTGTTTTCTTCTTGATTTCAACCTACATTTTGTAACTTCTTTCACATAGAGTATATCAACATTTGTGAGATATATAATGTACCTCTAGTCGGTGTCCCTTTCTCCAGACTATGCATAATTGCATATGGTAGATGGTAAAACCGCTGTCAAAATGTTTTGTTTAAATCAAAGCCAACAGACTGTTACATTTTAATACACATATATTTTGTCCAGGTGACGGACTGGCAACAGGTGATGGAATGTCCTTCACTACACTGGATAACGACAACGACCACAGTGGAGCGTACAACTTTGCATCAAGACACCATGGAGGATTTTGGTAATTTTTTATGTACATACTAGTACAATGTGCCTCATTAATATGGTTATTATTTAGACCGTGATTTTAAATACAAGAACATGCTATAATGATTGCAACAAAGTGCATTTTTGTGTAGCGGATTCACTCTGGGAGCGGTTAACACACATAACGGATGGTAGTGGTGCAATCGCTGCTTGTTGTTCCCGGCATTTAACCATAGATGACCTCAAACTCTTCATTAGAAATACATGTAAAGGTTTTGATATTCTCAGACAAGTTTTAATTGACAACACTGCATCAGAATTCTATTCATGCTTCAGGTACAGTAATTGGCAGAATGTCCATCCCACAGCAAGGTACTACGTTGGTGGCACATACACGGCCAGTATGAATGACGGCATGCAATGGAGATCATGGAACCCAGATAGCAAAACCAAAAGTGAATTGAAGTTTTACTCTATGAAAACTATTCAGTTTAAAATACGCCCAATAGACATATATGAATCTCTTTAACCAAAAATATTAAAAGAATAATTAGATGATCAAAATAACTGATGAAGCATACAACATTTTATGTTAGCACGTCTTGGATTGTCTCATATATGTAATTTTGTTATCAGATTATTAAATGTTAAAGTGACAGTGAACGTACATAGCAAACTATAGCATAACCCGGGTTTATAACAGAAGGTACAGCATGCATTTTAACTGAATGTAGTCATGAGGGAAGAATAAACCCTACCCCATTCTCAAGTCTCAGCAAAGGTCCAGGGCCATTCTCACTGATTTTCTAACTATTCTCATTTCACAATTTCAAAATTTCTCACAATTTTCAAAAGAAATTGACCCCCATTAGTAGAGTAAAAATTTTGATGGACCCGGACATTTTACCTAACAAACAAATTTTTGCACAGAAACCTTCTATATGGTCCGCTGAAGTTTTAAAAAAATCAAGCAAATTCAACCTTGGGGAATTCCGTCCACGTATGAAAATCCAAAATGGCCACCAACGCTATTATGAAAATCTAACTTTTGGTGTATTTAACTTACAAGTATCTATAATACATCAATGTTACGGTTTCAGATACAAGGATTACATGTTTGGTGCTTTCATAATGGTATGACCTCATTTTGGCCTTCAAATACGAAACTATTGAAATCACAACAGTAGAACCTCAAAAGACCACCTCTATAAAGAGACCACCTCTATAATAAGACCACATTTTGTGGTTACAAACGCTAGAGGTCTTCATAGAAAATGTTCTGTGTAAGAAGACTAAAAACAAGCAATAATTCCACTTTTTTGTTGGCTGCTCTCGTCAGTATAATATCAGCAGTTTGTTCGTATGTGAGCTACATATTCCTACAGCACATGTACAATTGTACATGTACCTAAATGACTATACTTGACTCATTGAAACATGTTTATATTTTCAAACTAGTTGTGCCGACACTATACTATTATGATTTTGTTAAAATCAATTGTTTGCTGTTCAGAAAATATAATTTAGAAAATTGTAACCACTTTGTTGTTTTGATTGTCAACTGATATAACCAGCACACACAGGGATTCATTCATTCATGCTCATAGTCCATGCCTGCATTAACTTACAAACTCTAATAACAGTTCTACAATATATACATATTTCAGTATAAACACTTGCTATAGTAACCATATAAACTTCACTGCTGACTTTTGTTAATACAGTGAAACTTCAATATGACTGTCTAAGTTCTACATTATAAATTCACAAGCACACACATTTCAACTATAACATAATGTTTTTTTTTTTTACCATAATCATCATGAATAAAGTATCAAAATTTAGGCTTATTTTACGCTTTTGTACATTTAGCATGTAGAGTGAAACTATTGAAATAAGAACAGTAGAACCTCAAATAAAGACCACCTCTATAAAGAGACCACCTCTATAATAAGACCACATTTTGTGGCTACAACCCCTAGTATAGATAGCATTGAGAAGTAAAGTTTACTTGACCAAGTGGTCTTCATAGAAAATGTTCTGTGTAAGAATACTAAAAACAAGCAATAATTCCACTTTTTTGTTTTATTTTGAAAATTCATTCATTCGTGCATAAAACACTACGTGTATAGCTTGCAAATCTATAATTAAGCGGTAATTTAGCCTGAACTTATGTGGAATGTTCTATTTTATCGAAAGTCTCCGTAGTGTCTTTGTTATGCCTTTTAATAGGTCCAACGACTCGGCTTGATTTTGGCGGAACCTTGAAAGCCTTGGCCGCGCTTATTGCAAACCATTAACTAATGCAGACTCTACTATAGCCTACACAACGTATACTGGTTATTTTGATTTTATTCTCTCTATATCATCGACTCTACAAACAATCAACAAAACAATAAGAGACTACACCTTATTAAAGCAGTTCAACTCAACAGAGCTGACTCATGCGATGATTGATAGGGAATACCCAAAAAGCTGAAAAATATTGTTGGAAAATGAAATAGACCTAAATACATCTATCTGAGGCGTGCATTCTTCATAATAATGAAGTTCACAAGTTTGCTCCAGTCACGTGTCATCTGCAAATTTGTTAAGACCGGTATTTTGCCCATAACTTCGTCGATTTCCATCTAAGTAACATCCAATAACAAATTTCTACTCCTCACTCGGCATTTTTCAAATGATACTTGAAATGAAATCACATTAAAATATTTAAGCCTAGAATAATGGGGCCTTAACCGGAATTCACATCGAGCATTTGGATGTTGGTGTCGCAGAGAAATATTTAGTCTATTTTTTAATTGAAAATCATGGAAACACACGAGACAATGCTGTTTTATACATTTATTTTACGCAGCACATTCAATATTGTATATTCAAATTAATTGGATGGTTACACACATTATAGTACTATATCTAATCTTGGTTCTATTAAACTAGGATCTGACTTTTCTCTCTTGGCGCTTGTTGCAAACGACATTTTCTTCAACAGCGATCCCCAAAATTCGGGGCTACAAAGAAAATGAAAAATAGTTTAGCATTTAACTGTACCAATGAAGCAGGTTTCATCAATGTTGGTAGGAATTGAAACTATTGATAATGAGCATGAATTGAATAAAGTACAATGATATTTTGTATTAGGTACACATAAGGCAACTGAAAGATATCAATAAAGTATGGTTTGTTTTAAATACACATATTATGAATCAATTATTTCAATAACGTTGGCTACTTGAACAAATGAAGCCATTTCTTTTCAACATCTACAAACTGAACATCACATGCCCTTCTTTTACGTCGTTTGCCCTCCCAAAAATGAAATGTTTTCATGGCAGAGAGCTTTCACACGTCCAAACAAATCCCCCTCCAACCAACCCCCTTCCCACACCCCTATTTTTCAATATGCAATCCGAATCCCCACATCCTACATCTTCAGATGGTGAGCTGCGGTCTTGTACTGACACTCAGCCTACTGCCCCTCACACGCCGCCCCCACTCACGTATTGGCTGCTGGACCTCGGCCCCGTAGCCGCCACCACTCACGGAGCCCGCCTGGAAGTGGCCGTGCAGGTAAAGAGCGAACCTGCGGGGGCGAGAGCCGGTCGCTCGCACGGTGTGAGCGCCCGAGGACACGGGCACTGTGGTGTAGGCGGCATGTGCGTCAGGCCGCTCCTACAACATGGGATCACTGATTTACAGGGTGATTTCGTCAGGTGTATAGAACTACATGATATAGCCGAGTGATCTATAGCCCGGTGGAATTGTGGATAGAATTCTTTAAAAGGTGCCAACATTGATACCATGTCACACATATATTATGATTTACAGAATTCTTGCTTTTGTATAAGAATGAATAGCTGCACTTAAGAATATTAGAGGCAATGTTATACAAGGGGGAGCGTGGTCGATTCACATAAATTTAAAGTGAAGGTGTTACAATTCCTGCCATAATGTCCATATTGACCCCCCACTGATCAATTAAACCGCTCAAACCTTCCATCCGGACAGTGGTCGCTCGTCCAACATAACGTCCTCCTCGCCACCAGCTGCCGGCATCGCCCCATCCAACACCACGCTGAGAGGGCAGAATACAGGAATCTTTTTTAAAAGCCCCGGTCTGACAGTTGTTATTCATGTTATTTTTGACATCCAGGATCTACGCACTACGTCATAGTCATAGCCTAGTTTCATCAGTTTCGTTTGGTAAGGATAACGTGAGCAACACGCTAAAGGTCTGGATGATCAGGACTAACTTATAAATTGGGCTCAAACTACCAGATGTAACTCGGCAACAATAAAAATATAGAATTCGGTATGAAATAATAGTAAGGGCTCATAATCAAAAACAGAGAAAAATATAGTGATGGGCTCACCTGAGGAACTGCTCGCCCGGGGCAGTTATAACCAAGGTACTGAAGTGCGCTTCGCTGTAGTACTTGTCCACGGGTACTGCTGTGAACATGAGGTGCGACATGAGTGTGGCGTGGTTGGTCCCCTTGTACTTGCTGAACACGCTCACCAGGCACGGTTTGTTGCATTCAACCACCGTCATCTCGTTGTATAGAGGCTGTTCATGTTCGTGGGATCCAGACTCTTTCGACAAGTGGACTCTTGTATTGCCGTTAATTTTCACTTCAGTATCTGCTTCGTCTGCCACCACCTTTAGGACGAAAAGTCGAGTGATATCATTGTCTTTGCTCCAATTTTATTTATTTTAGAAATTCACTTATCACCGTCAGGCTTTTATTATTGCATTGTTGTTATGATTTACTAATTTGTTTCTCAGTTTTCCACGTTCCTGCTCTCAGGTCTACACCACATCTTTTAAGCAATTATTCACATGGCCCAGGTTACTAAACCTTCCCCTGTTCACCCATCCCGGCCTACCTTTATCAGGTAGCCGCCATGGAGTGGGTCTGGTAAGGCCATTGCCGCCTCTGTCACTCCGATTGGGGGCAGGACATACTTCTTTCCATACCTGTAAATTCAACTGATGTACAAAATAGAGGTATCCAGGCGTCATATAAATGTGGACGCCAAGAGTAAGAATGAGAAACGTGATTGGTGTATGCGGTCGATCTAGAAAAAGCTCATTGTGTGACCTGTTATCTACGTTGGATTATTCATCATTCTATTGCTTCTGTGGGGGCTGTTGGTGACCATGTACAATTATATTGATATTTGTGTATATATCTCATGACTACATAGTCTTTGATATGTTCAACTACCTTTGGAGCATGCAGTTGGAGCTGCCTGTAGGTTTAGCGAGATGTACTAAACTGATTTCGAATCATTCTTTAAATCCATGGTTTGTGAGACCCTATAAGTATACAAAAGCTCTGGAGACATAGGTCTAGATTTCTGCATTGATGATTGCTACCTGTGGCGGGCTGGCATGGAGGCAAAATGGCTGCCACTGCGACCGGTCATCCCCGACACGTAGTTCATTGTCGACCCATCACCTGGAAAAAAATCATAGATCACGTGATGTTATAGATCAGATGACTGCACCGTCTGCTTGCAGACTTTTTTTTTCTTTATAAAGTTAACAGCATTAATTTTCTTCATACAAAACATTAATCGCCAACCTCCATGAGGAAAACCAATATGTTTATTGAAATCATTATTGTCATGAAATTTGAATTGTGGTTCTGAGACCAAAAGAAATTATGGTTTCACCAGCATATTTGTAAAGGAAGGCACGGATGGTGATGGCAATAAAATCGCAATATTATAATGGAGGTTTTGTTAGAGGTTTACCTGCGATGACGCCAACAGGTCTGTCCGCCACCACGCGCGCACCTGTCACTTTGGTGCCGTCGTTCATAGAAAACGTCTGGTGTCGTGACAACGAGACGTACTGTGTGGCTCCGCCTAGTGGGCACAACAAGACCTAGAAGCATGACAATCTTTTACCTGTGTTACATTCAATTTCTAAAGGAGATATAAGTGTAATAAATATGAAACAGGAAAGGTTAAAGTATACACAAAACAGTTGACTGTAAATATGAGCTGTCCACTTGGAAAGGCAAGCATATATCTACACTCTGTAGAAATAGACATATCTTAAGGCCATTTGACTACATCAAGAGGCACCGGCAGTAAGTACTAAAATACAGCACAGCAACTATCTTAATTGGAGTTTGCACAAACCCGGCGCCGTGACAGTCAGAGTGGTGCTGTCCTCTGCTGCTGTCACGCTGAAGAATGGCCCCGAGAATGTGTCGCTGAAGCGCGCCCTGTCAACGGCCGCCACGTGAAAGCGGCGGTCAGCCGGGTGGACGGGGGCTACCACGGTGCCACCTGAAATAGAGGGGCTTGCTTGGTGTTTACAGCGGGTGTTATTGAAGAATAATGGTCTAAATCAACTTATTTTGTTCATCGGTGGCCATCTTGTATTCCAATGGTCAAACGAGGTCATTCTTTTAAGCTTAGCAAAAGTTGATTATATGAATCAAAATAAAGCTGTATGAAAAACATCATACTTTTGTCAGCTGTTGCACGATCTTGATGGCACTGGGTGCTAATTACCCAGACTATAATATAGTGTCATCAGTATTACAATGTTATCACGGCCGAGCGATGGATTATGATGAATCTGATATAAGCAGTGAGACCTTTTTTGTGAAATAGGGTTGGGTCTGACTGGTCATATACATGTATGATGAATGTATGCATATTAACAACATTGATCCCCCACTGACCACGTACCCATGTTTACGAACCGCCCACTGATCACCCTTTACCCACATGCCCCTGCTCACTGACCACACACTTAGAATGTAACCACGCGAGTATTGCTCACTGACCACCCACCGACCACATACTGACCACCCACTGACCGTACCCATGCCGCTGGTGGCGCTGGCGCGGCTGTTGGAGCGGTAGAGCAGCACATAGATGGGGACGGCCGCCTCGATGATCACGCCCTTGTCCTCCAGCCCATGGGTGACCGAGTCGCCCGGGCTAAACATCCTCTCGTACGGTATGCCTTTGACCAGCAGCGCACGCAACACTTTGCCCTACAGGGGGCAAAACAGTTGATAGTCCAACTGGCAGATCCAGGTTTTACGAAAATGGGACGAGGCAAACATCAGGGATCTCATGGGTTTCACACGATCTGTGCATGAATCCCATGTTATTACGTCTCAGTGAAGAGGTGGTCTCTTTATTGAGGTTAGCAACGGTAAATTTATTTATGAAGTTCAGGGGCAATTGGCACAACTTGGCACAACTTTAAGCTCAACGAAATACACGTTCATATATATCAGTGCATTTACATAATGCACCCCGGGCCTGTATATTTTAATAGACCATTGGTTTACCATATGTATTGGTTCTACTATAAGAGGCCTGTGTGATGGGCTACCTTGGTAAGGATGGACACGGAAGTCGTCTGCTCCGGCGACAGCAGTATCACGTAGTTGGACTTCCGGTCGCTGGTTCGCGGATGCGGCGGGAAACTGAACGCATAGGTGAACGTCTGGTTGCGTTGGTAACCTGGGGAAGTTTACCGGATAAATCTGTCTCCAATAGCAGTATTTGAATAGTCATTATTTCTTGAAAACTCAGAAGTCACATAGTCTAGTGCTTACACCTGTATGTTACGTGCTACCAGATCTTGTGCGTTAAGCCTAAGGCACAACCAGTAGTGCAGATATTTTGAAAAAACTGTTTTTTTTCCGTAGCTGCGTATCTACGACATGTAATAACGTTCGGCGTGACTTATTGGCTTCTCATTGCCTATCCGTGAATTACCAGTAGAGGAACATGTCAAATTTCTCTCACTGAATTCGTACTGCCTCAAAAATGTACTTTTATTTTACAATACAACACTGGACACCCACTGATCCCCACGGTCTCCATGAGCTTTTGGCAGTAGAGAGGCATCAGAAAACCAGTACTGCCCTAGAGTTTAATGCAGTGGAACATATCTATAAAGAACACATTGAACGCCGCACTTAAGTATTATCAAAATAAAGGCGTTTGTTCAATAAAGCTTGATAATGTGGGAAGTGGGCTTGTTATAAAGGTGGTCTCCATTGGAGTGTTAGCTGTCATACCGTCACCCGTGCAGGTGGCAGGCGGGTCTCTCCCCGGCACCTCGCAGCAACCGGCCTCCAGTCGAGCCACGGTCGCCTGTAAGGGCCGAGTCGACTATATCAGCCCGTGGCTTATACATTCATCGAAAATTTTCATGTAATAGCATGTTTAACTGCACTAATCCTTCCCAATAGCTGGACTTAAAACACACGCAAAAGCACGCTTGCACAGCGAATCGCGTGCCACCGCAAGCAAGCACACACATGCACACACGGAAAGACACACATGAACCAAGCCATAATATCCACCTGTTGTGTCACACACACACACACACCACCCCCCCCCCACCCCACACACACACACACACACAAAGACACACACACACACACACACACACACACACACACACACACACACACACACACACACACACACACACACACACACACACACACACGCACACACACACACACACACACACACACACATCCAACACACACACACACACACACACACACACACACACACACACACACACACACACACACACACACACACACACACTCACACACACACACACACACAAACATGCATCTAAGCACGCACCTGGAGCGTGGTGACGGCGGCAGACGCGGCGGCGAGGTCGGCCTGCAGGCGACACAGCAGCGCGGCGAGCGCGGGCGGCGGCGGCGCCGGGCACTCGCCGCCAGACGCCGCGTCGGCCGCCCACCACACCACCTGCCGGCAACAGAGTTAGTGATGCAGCGTACGGACTGTAGGTACCCTTAAATTCATGCACACAGTCCCTAGTGCAACATCCACATAAACTGCCCCAAGTGGTAGATATTCTGCCCATAATATTGTCCATACGCATCCTTGAACTCTGAATGACAATTATTGGGAAATGCGCAGCTTTTATGAAGGACTGCTTAATACAAAATGTAAGCGTGAAGAGTAGAAAGGTAACAACCGTGTATGTTTAAGCTGAGGTACCCCCTCATCAGAAAATAACATTAGTTCAAGAGTATGGTTTTGAACATTGTGGTGGAAAACCCAATACAAGTGCGAGCTGATACATTTGAGGTGTTGTGACTGAGTTCAAATACGCATATGAGAGTACATTTTTCGCACTTCTATTTGTTGAAAACTACCCAATGTTATTCAATTTGGTTTTGTGTCATGAAGCTTAAGTGAACTGAATAATAACCCCGATGACATCTTCCCACAGCAAGGTATTATCTATCAATGGTTATAGATAGATGTCTAATGACCACCTTCTCAGGGTTAAGATGCCCCGATAACATCCGCATGAGTATCGTCTGTACGCACGTGGTTGTCGTCTGCTCCCGTATCGCCGCCGCACATCGGCGTCACGTCGCCATTACACGCCGGCTGCTGCTGCTGCTGCTGCTGCCGCTGCTGCTGCTGCTGCTGCTGCTGCTGCTGCTGCTGCTGCTGACCGCGAGCCGTGATGACCGCGCATATGGTAAGAATCAACAGGACGTGACGCAGCACAGTCGCCATCGTGGACTAGAACACAAGTCATAAAACTATATACATACGCACAAGGTGTACGTGAAAACATTCAATCTTGCAAGAATATGAACCATAAAACATGACACTAAGACAAGACTCAGGCTGGGTAAAGACTTCTAGTAATAGTATGAAATATATACGTGCATATCCTGCTAGTCCGGTGCCACGGAGAGTCTGTCGTTGTTTACCGTCTCTGGTTTCATGCATGCGGCGCTAGAACCTTCGATTCCGGTTAATCCCACTGCAAACAGGATGTTGATGTCTATGTGACAGTACACTACCAGTACAATCCGTGTTACAAACACGTTTACCTCTCTGCTCTACTAAACGGCATCACACTAGAAACAGAGGCAGATTCAGGGGGTGGGGGGTCGCACGCTCACCGCATTTCCAATATATTTCATTTTCATGTTTCTATTTTTGCACCAAACCACTGTATGACAAATTCTACTATGAAATGCCTGTGAAAGTATTGCTTCCACAATTCAGTGGCCAGCACTATAATTATTGAAGTTCATTTCAATCCCAGGTTACTAAAAAGATCATGTTTTATAGGAAGCTACTTACACCTACATTCAAAGATGACAATATTTTAAATTCAAATATTCACAAATATCTACACTTTCCTAATAATTTCTTTAGAGATCTACATGGTATCTTATATACAACTTCACATTTATTGAGCTGTTTGTTTGTTCGGGAGCCCCAATAGATTCCTTAGTGTCTGCATCTAATCGACTCCACCGCTGTCGAGACACGAGGATTGTTACGGCTTCTCGATGCTCCCTCCATACCCCCTTTACATTCGGAAGGATTACACGTCCACGTGAGCCAGTTGCATATTTTAGTGTCTTGTTTTTTCACAATTATATACTTCAGTACCCACTAGCTTCTCAGTAAAAACCTATCCTGCAAGGTGAGTGACCGTCAAACCAGCACGGTGCAAAACTTTAAACTAAACATTATTTATTTGTTTTGAAATGTTTGGTTGTTTGTGTGTCTGTGGACTGAGCAACTTACCTACTACATTGGATAATGCGATAATAGGCCATATTGTGCATCCGAGGTGGGCCATTACACGCAATATTTGTTTATAAAAAGAATTGTCATTTAGACAGAAAATAAAGGAATTCCATAAATAAATTTTGGAAGAATCCTTTTGATGTAACTTGTGAATGCATCAGCAGAGCTTAACAGTAGCATATATTAAGCTTGTTTAATGATTACACGACACAGAAACATTTGAATCAACGAGGAAAATGGCCGTCTTCGTTGAACGTAAAGGTTGTTAATTTGCTTGTATGTGGAGGTCGGTTTCGGATGGAATTTGTGGGTTTCTCAGACATTTCAATAGAATATGATTGTATGCATTTTGTACACATATCAAATTATTCAAGATATAATAATTACTGTATTAATTTGTACATTATTTACCACGTTTGCATGATTATGTTTCATAAAATTAAGAGTGGATTTATGTTTTTATGTATAGAATACTGGTATTTGATTATTAGAAGAAGCGGAAAACTCAGAATTAACTGTTCAAGACTGTGAAGGAATAAATAATAGTATCTTCTTTTATGCACTTTATTCACAAACTCATATTTATGACCCTCGAAAGATTGAACAATCTAGAAAAAAATGGAATATGGGAAAAGATAGGTATCAGTCATCAGATATCCAATAGGAAAAATGTTTGTGATGTTGTGAAGTTTACAGAGCAGCAAATAAAAGTTTAATATTTTACTATAAGATTAAACAAACACTTTGTAACATTTAGTGTATAAAAAGTTGTTTCTTCATTCCCAATCTAACATCCGTTTTTTATGCAATCGGAAATAACAAATCTAGTTATCATGGCCTAAAGTCAGAAGCTGTGCCTTCCTATTAATAATTTAGTAAGCCTATTCAATAAAGTAAAATGCAAAATGCAAAATGTCCTAAATTGTTAGAAAAATACAATTAAATACTTTAGTAACATTGAATTAGTATACTTGATGTAAACAAAAACAGTCAACATTAAAGCTTAAAAAACACTATTGCCAATAACAAGTTCATCCCAATAAATGAATAACAATACAAATAAATTAAATTTCCTTTATTTCCTTTCTGCTAGGATGAATATGATTTTAATACCAAATATGTATCACAAAGTCTAGCATGTCTTGTATCAAAATACTGTAATCCAAATGCAACTGTCAGTGCTAGCACAATTAGTGCTAGAGAGGAGGAGTGTTCTGTGGGTACTGCATTATAGTACGGACAATACGGACACTGGAAAGATCCACACACAAGGCAGATGTGATTGTGGAAAAGGTCGTATGTGGTGTACAGGGTGGTGTTGAAGTTTGCTGAAAATGAAAACAACAGGATATGAACCTACGTATTAGTTACAATGATGAGCATAGGAGTTACAAAAGGCGTACACATCTGCAGTTCCACATGTACAGAACATAGTTTACACATTAAAATGTCTATCAATATGAACACGACCCTAGTGTACTAGACAACACAATCGCTAATTTAGTTACAGACAATAGTCATTTACTACGCCATAATTGCATTGTCAATCTAATCAGCACAAATAATGACCACGGCAGTATCACCAATTGCCATGGAAGGATTCATCTTGGAGTCTACATGACGATATCCCAGCAGCTTTGATCTGACTCTAACCCACCACTACACCTCGACGACGGTACCCCCAAGAAGCACAGTAGCTACGTGGGCCGTGGCTGCCTTGGCATAAATTTGAGTCTCAGCACAAATAGTACAGCCATGTGATATCACCATAGCCCTACAGTCTGATATGACAGAAGCCACCCACTGGTTAAGAGAAATACAGCATTGCTCGAGAAAAGCTGACTATTGCTCAAGAAAAACTGGATACTGTCGTGTAAAAGTTGGATATTGACAAAACAACTGAACAATAGCCAATAAAAGCAGATCAATTGTGAAACACAGCTGACAAGATGTAGTGCACTACCTGGCTCCTGCTGCTCGTAGATGGTCATCTTGTGCTGGATGGTGGAGTTGGCGACCGGGTACCAGCGCATGGCATGAAACGTGAAGCACGTCCACTTGTGGCCCTCGATCTGACAACACAAACAATGACAGTGAGCATGATAGCGACGAGAATACAGTAGAACCTCCAATTAAGACCATGTCAATAATAAGACCACTTTTCATGGGTGCAAAACTCTGATAAAGCTACCAAAATGAACCTTTGCATAGAGACCACCTCTATATTGAGACCACCTAACACTGGCCCCAAAGGTGGTCCTAATAGAGAGGTTCTACTGAATTTACATAGGACATCAGCATCGTCAAAACAACAATTAGAATACTCACATAGTCAAACCACAGCGAGAGTTTGCCTTTGCTGAAGCGCGAGCGCCGGTGGGCTGGGTTCCCTGCTGAGCGCTCATCGTCTCTCAAAGATTGGACGCTGATCTCAAAGCCCGTGGGGATGTCGGCCTCAAAGATGGTGAAGCCAGAGCGCGGTGCCAGCTCCGTGAGCAGCCATCTGGGAGGAGACAGAAAATAAATCATCTACAAATCCAGGGTGGTGGGTAGGCACAATGGCTGTGCCCCCTCTCGCCCGAGCTCTCCCTTCGAATACTTCATTTTCGAGGGGTTTTAGCATGTCCCCCGTCGATTGCTCGTACGGAACACATGAAATCCATCAATTGCACACACAAACATTCTTTCCCAAAAACAGAGGGATCAGCTTGCGTGATACAGATCATAATGCTTGATGTATGGAGCCACCTCGTATTTCAAAGCATCTGGAGTGTTGTGAATAATGATGTTTGATATAGACACCTAGGTTCATAACAATCATGAATGGAGATTGATACATAGATGTGTCATCGCTGAGTGTTACAGTGGCCAGTCAGCCATGTACATACATGTAATATTGTAATACATGATAATGCAGCCATCCGTGTTAACATTTGCATTGTTGTTTGTTTCCTTCCCTTTTTCCAAAATGAATGATCAGGGTTTTACCCCTATTCACAAACTCATTTATGACCTCGGAAAGATTGAACAATCTAGAAAAAATGGAATATGGGAAAAGATAGGTATCAGTCACTAGATATCCAATAAGAAAAATGTTTGCGGAGTTGTGCTTTCTTACAGAGCAGCAAATAAAGTTTAATATTTTACTATAAGATTAAACAAACACTTTGTAACATTTAGTGTATAAAAGTTGTTTCTTCATTCCCAATCTAACATCCGTTTTTGGTGCAATCGGAAATAATGAATCTAGTTGGCTTCATGTATTTAAAGTCAGAATTGTGCCTTCCTATTAATAATTTAGTAAGCCTATTCAATAAAGTAAATGCAAAATGCAAATGTCCTAAATTGTTAGAAAAAATACAATTAAATAACATTGAATTAGTATACTTGATGTAAACAAAACAGTCAACATTAAAGCTTAAAAAAAACACTATTGCCAATAACAAGTTCATCCCAATAAATGAATAACAATACAAATAAATTAAATTTCCTTTTTATTCCTTTTCTGCTAGATGAATATGATTTTAATACCAAATATGTATCACAAAGTCTAGCATGTCTTGTATCAAAATACTGTAATCCAAATGCAAAACTGTCAGTGCTAGCATAATTAGTGCTAGAGAGGAGGAGTGTTCTGTGGGTACCATTATAGTACGGACAATACGGACACTGGAAAGATCCACACACAAGGCAGATGTGATTGTGGAAAAGGTCGTATGTGGTGTACAGGGTGGTGTTGAAGTTTGCTGAAAATGAAAACAACAGGATATGAACCTACGTATTAGTTACAATGATGAGCATAGGAGTTACAAAAGGCGTACACATCTGCAGTTACACATGGACAGAACATAGTTTACACATTAAGATGTCTATCAATATGAACACGAACCTAGTGTACTAGACAACACAATCGCTAATTTAGTTACAGACAATAGTCATTTACTACGCCATAATTGCATTGTCAATCTAATCAGCACAAATAATTACCACGATAGTATCACCAATTGCCATGGAAAGATTCATCTCGGAGTCTACATGACGATATGCCAATGGCTTAGATGTGACTCAAACCCACCATCCGCACGACGGTACCTCCAAGAAGCACAGTAACTACGTGGGCCGTGGCTGCCTTGGCATGAATTTGAGTCTCAGCACAAATAGTACAGCCATGTGATATCACCATAGCCCTACAGACTGATATGACAGAAGCCACCCACCGGTCAAGAGACATGCAGCATTGTTCAAGAAAAGCTGACTATTGCTCAAGAAAAACTGGATACTGTCGTGTAAAAGTTGGATATTGACAAAACAACTGAACAATAATCAATAAAAGCAGACTAATTGTGAAACACAGCTGACACTATGTAGTGCACTACCTGGCTCCTGCTGCTCGTAGATGGTCATCTTGTGCTGGATGGTGGAGTTGGCGACCGGGTACCAGCGCATGGCGTGAAACGTGAAGCACGTCCACTTGTGGCCCTCGATCTGACAACACAACACAATGACAGTGAGCATGGTAGCGACGAGAATACAGTAGAACCTCCAATTAAGACCATCTCAATAATAAGACCACTTTTCATGGGTGCAAAACTCTGATAAAGCTACCAAAATGAACCTTTGCATAGAGACCACCTCTATATTGAGACCACCTAACACTGGCCCCAAAGGTGGTCCTAATAGAGAGGTTCTACTGAATTTACATAGGACATCAGCATCGTCAAAACAACAATTAGAATACTCACATAGTCAAACCACAAGAGTTTGCCTTTGCTGAAGCGCGAAGCGCCGGTGGGCTGGGTTCCCCGGCTGAGCTCATCATCTCTCAAAGATTGGACGCTGATCTCAAAGCCCGTGGGGATGTCGGCCTCAAAGATGGTGAAGCCAGAGCGCGGTGCCAGCTCCGTGAGCAGCCATCTGGGAGGAGACAGAAAATAAATCATCTACAAATCCAGGGTGGTGGGTAGGCGCAATGGATGACCCCACCCCGCCCGACTTCCCTTCAAATGCTTCATTTGGAAGGGGTTTTTGCATGTTCCCCGTCGATTGCTCGTACGAAACACGTGAAATCCATCAATTGCACCCACACACCCATTTTCCGTAAACCAGGATCTGGCGGTTAAGTGTGATACAGATCAAAATGCTCGATGTTACGGATCCACCTCGTGTTTCAAACATCTGGAGTGTTGTGCATAGACAGCTGGGTTCATAAGAATCATGAATGGCGATTGATACATAGATGTGTCATAGCTGTGTGTTACAGTGGCCAGTCAGCCATGTACATATATATATATATATATATATAATGCAGACATCCATGTTAACATTTGCATTGTTGTTATATGTTGTTATATATATATATAACTGATGGAGATATGTGCGTTTGCTGTTACAACAGAAGAAAACTCCACCTTGAGTTCATATATGTGGTCTGCACTGGTATTTATATGGATTATATGGGCCATTATCCGTAGCAGAAGCTGTTCCAACCAATGTTCACCTCGCCTTGATTTATATATATGCAGGTCTGCATAATGGATTATGCCTACAGAACAATGTAACCTGATATCTCTGTTAGGACCACCATGGGATCAGAAGTGTTAGCAAATCGTCAATAGCGGCTGGCGGTCTCTATACAGAGGTTCAATTTTTAAAATCCAATTGATCGGCGGGTTTGGGACTGTGAACCATTGCTTCGTCCTCCGTCCACCAGGCTGGTGTCGAATAAATCCCGCACCGGTGGTCTTAACACGGGGGGTTCTACTGTAATGGACAATGCAACACCATACCATGATGTTTACGTGGATTTAGTTTCATTGTTCATTGGGAATTGCTGTTATGTCCTGACAAGAATCAAAACTGAACTATGGAAGGATAGAATTAGGCTGTACGTATGGCAGAAGTTCCGTATTGTTATTTCGATTTGCTCTCTAATTGTCCGTTATCTTGATGTTTGTTTCCCACTTTGAGTTCACCATATATGAATGCACATCAGTTGGAGGTGGTACTTGCTTTTAATAGTCTAATAAATTGCTACTGTAAACTATGAAGAACAACATGTTTTGAACACTTTTTTCTTCGTCCATCACAACTCCGCGTTCCCCCCGGACAATGACCATTCTTTGGTCTTATAACCACCTGGTAAAAAATTCAACGACTCCCATTGTTTTGTATGTTATAAATGATAAAAGAAAACACCTGCCACGGCCGCTCCATCAATAGTTTTCTTATATGATACATTTTATAGACATCAACGGTCATCTGCAGGCGCAAACAACAGGTGTCAACACGTGTATATATTTGAAGATATATGCCAAAACCTTACTAGGGATTTGATTTTTTATTTCGTTATGGGGCTGAAGTTTTATTTCAATTTCATTGAGAATTATTCTTATGTCCTGACAAGAGCAGTCAAACCAACTATGGTGAAGGCACAGAATTATTGTTCTCCTAATGAATAGTAAGCCATGTGGGAGAAGAAATACAATAGAACCTTATTATTTCGATATTGCTTATCTCTAATTGTCCGTTACTTGATGTTTGTTTCATTTCCCTTTCACCATGTTATGAGTGCACATCAGTTGGTTAACTTGCATATATCTATCTTGAGCATTTTACTGTAAATGAAAATCTGTATTACAGATTGGATATGACTAGTTCTTAATATTATAGTCAGTTTCTGCCAACATGTGGTACTGTACCTGTATGAGGGCGTAGCCGGTGCCCTGCACCCGCGGCCGCACACTGCCCCACACATTGGGGACCTGCCAGAAGGGATAGACTCATATACATATACATTGACTGGGACATAGCTTATTGGTCTATTCCAATTGTTCTGTCTGATAATAACTTCATTCTGAATTCAAATAGTTTGTTGAAAGCTGTATGTCTCTCAATCACTTGAATGCTGGTTTTCATGGATTTAGTATCTTTTGGTTCATCTAAATGCACACGAAATAACTCAATGTACTATTTACACGCTGGATTGGTGAAATTTTGGTGTCTGTTTAAACAAATTCTCAAAGGATGTGAGCAAAACAAGAAGGGGTCTTTTGTGCTGCCTTCTATGAACGAACCTATGACCGAGGTCAATATCATTGCTATTACGGAGTACAGACAATGCAGACTACGATGATGAAATTGACTGGGATGGAGCCAGAATAGGAGTGTGAGTTTACAAGTTAGCAGATTATGGGGAAAATTGCCGTACAAACATGCATATGGGGAAACGGCAGGGAAAGAGGGATTTTCATGAGATCCATAGACAATGCGTCTATTAACTAAAACTAAAATATGATTTTTTAAATTTTATTCCTAGTATGGGTGTTGGGGTAAATAGTGGGAGCACCCTAGCTCTGTTAATCTCCATGTCCATAATAGCCACTCACACTATAGGTGGTGTACTGGTTGACGGCACCCCTGTTGAGGTGGATGTCTTTGGCCCAGCTAGGAGAGCTGGTGGACTCGAGGTGGATGAGCATGTTGTACAGGCCACGGTTCGGGTCGCGATCGGAGAACTCAGCTAGAGCACGCAAAGCTACGATGGTGCTCTGAAATGTAAAAAAGCAAGTTTGAACAAGATTGAGATGCATTTACAGTGGAATCTTACTATTAATATATCAAAACGTGTGGGGGAGGGGTAGGGACTGGTCTCAACGGGGAGATGGTATCTCTCTGGAGGTTCGAAGTGGTCTCTATATGAAAGGAATTGGGGCACCCAAAAATGATTTTATTATAGAAGTGGTCTCAATAAAGAGGCGGTCTTAATTTGAGTTACTGCGCTCAGTGGATTAAGGTTGTATGCTAAATATGTAAATACACTAGTTCATTGGTACCTGAGTACCCGCAAAGGATCCATCGGCGTTCCTCTGTGTCTGGAGCCACTTCATTATGGGCACTGCCGCCTGAAACTGGTTCTGGATCAGATAAACCATCAAGCCATAAGCCGTGGCCTGGATCGCGAAGGCTTCATGGGGATGCCACGGCTTGGGATACTGGTAGATGATTGTGTTGACGATGTTGGTTGGGTTTGGAGGAATCTCTTCTCTTGACCAATAGATAAATTCACCTGTAAACCACCAGAGTCTGTGACAATTTTGTTAATCTGTTTCAGAAAAAGTGGGTTGGTGAAGTCTACACTTTTGTGTTTAAGATATCGCTATGAAAACTAGGAATGTGCCATCCTGATATGGTCTTCACCTATTAAAGATACTTACTGATCCAGATTGTCTCATGGATCTGTCAGAAAAAGACACTTTGGGTCCTATTTTAAGTGGACACCTTCCGCATAAGTGAAAAGTGCCCGCAAAAGACAGGCGTCCTAAACAGAGAGATTCACTTCACATATGATAATATAGGGAAAGGGAGAAGGAGAAAGATATAAGACAGACAACGTCTATATGGACATGTCTTACTGATAGATTGATAATAGGCAGATCCAGGAGACGCAGGGGGTGCCCCCCCCCGTTTTCCCAACAGAATATTTCATTTTCATGGGTGTTTGGCATATCGCTCGTCGATAGCATGTACAAAGCCCATGGGTTCCCCTCACCCCCCTCAGCCCCCCACCCCCACCCCCACCTCCAATCAAAAACCTGAATCTGCCAGTGTTGACACGAGTGTAGTTGGTAAGGTGACAGCTTTTGGATACCTGCGCGCTGGAGCTGCCTCAGCCGCGTGAACGCCTCGTCCTTGGCACGGTGGTTCGCCATGTGCAGGGCGTACGCAGTGATACACACCTGCAAAAAGTCACAGGGCCCTACACATTTTTTTGTGGAGGTGGGATTGTTTTATGAATGAAATTGAGCTGGTTATGAAAGAGAGTCTAGATTTTAAAATTTTCTTGGGAACGCATGCCACCCAATCCCCTTAGAATAGTTGTGCGCGGTTGGCGTTTGCCAGCATCCTTCAAAACATATTTTGTCTCCCATCAAATGCAATCCTGGCTACAACCTTTAAAATGCATGTATTTTACATTTACATGTATGGAATAGCCTTCAAATATGAGTATCTCAATAAAGATACCATTTTTTGCCATACAAGAACTACATGCATATTTGTGAAGTATATAATCAGTTTAAGCATATTGTTAACAATCTAGCCGCTGCACCAATTCTACAGTGAAGTTCTATGTAGAAGGTTGTGCATGTGAAATGCAGTGGATTAAACTACTATATGTATACACACCACTGACTGGTCTTTACAGCCAGTGCTGAAAGCCTCACCTGGAAAGGGTCCCAGATGTCCCACAGCTGGCTGTACAGGTAGTCGGCGGCCAGGGAGAGGGTGGTGGCGGTCACGGCCGCCGCCGCCTGTAACACACGCAGTAAAAAAGGCCGCTTCACAAGAGGTAAAATAGCCCACAATTCTGGATGTTGCTTTACTTTTTTCTAAGCATGGAATGCTGTGTCATAACTGGACGACTTAAGGCATAAAGAATGAATTAGTCTCACTTCTGCACACACATCACCGAATCAATTAATTATATCCGATATTCTCTGTCCATCATTATTGATTGCATTATAATAGTAAACAACATAGATGCAAACACAGAGAATCATTTATTCATGGGTTGTGAGAGACTGTAATATTAACATTTATCGACGATTGTGAAATATATACCTAGTCTCAGGTCTCAGGCCATGCCACATATGTTTAGGGTCTGTCCGAATATATTAAGGATTTGATTGATTGGTTTGTTAATTTTAAATACATGATTTTGCTAGTGATCTGATGTGAATAGTAAAAATAAGGTTTATGTACTATCATGTACAAGAAATCTTACAAATACAAGCTCTGGTATTATAACATTTAAGAGTTATGCATACCCCTGTGATATGATCTTTGGCCCTGGCCAAGGCAATAGTTGCATATGCGGTGAGGGAAATATTTCGAGGTCTGCCATATGCATCTGTCATGTTTAGCTATAAAAAGGAAAAACAAAATCATCAGGATCATGAGAAAAACATATCAGATGGGTAGGAACACAAACAGCTATGCTTCATCACATTATTCTATAGAAAATAGTGATTTAGAAATCAATAATAATCATACTAATGATCAGGACTGATTCATCAACAATAAACCTAAATTTTTAGAGTTTTGAAAAGTGTTTTTTCTACAAGGACTTTGTTAAGTTAATGTCAAACATCAACTTTAAAACATCATTTCAATGGATCCCCAACTATCAAATAATACGTATACAGTAGAAACTTCAGTTAAGACCACCTCTCTATTGATACCACATCGATCATAAGACCTTTTTCACGGTCCCACAACCCCATACAGAGACCAACATTAACCTCAATAAAACAAATACCACCTCTCTATTGGGACCACTTGAGGATAGGGTACGCGTGGTGCTAACAGAGAGGTTCTACTGTATGTGCGTGTCCACATACCGGGTCGAGCATTTTGCGGTCTGACCAGAGTCCCGTTTCCCAGAATGCTCCGGTCGTCTTGTTCTGCTGCTGACACAGCCACGTGGCCACGTTATTGATGATACGAGGCTCTAGAAGGTGGACAGATAACATTGTTTATTTAGCTTTTTGTACCTATGAAACTATTGATTGTCACGCTAAAAATATATGTACCATGAATTATCTTAGAAACCAAAATGAATTGAATGCAGCACAAAGGACCTTTTTGGATTGGCATATCTAAAATTACAAAATATGTAATATGTACAAACAAGCTTTAACGATGAAACCGTAATTTGAAACATCAGTCTTATGTTTTTGATGACATGTTTTAAACAAATGGATAAATAAAAGTAATTATATCTAGCAGAATATTCACCAATAAATGTGACTTGGTCCCATTCCACCTGAATGAGATCTGCAAGCGTCTCCAACCCGAAGGACGTGATGAATACATTGGGCGGATTTTTGGAGCGATGCATTGCAAACCACCCTTCTGGTTTCATCTGGGAGTACATTCTCACCAAATCTGAAGACCAAAAAACCACAACAACATTATATGAAGTTTGAAAATGTTTGGAATAAATGAAAACACTGAAAGGTACATGCCACTTGAATGTACATACATGAAACTTTACATGTCATATGAACCTTTATGAACCTTAATAGATTTACTACTTTCATCAGCTACTGATTCCCTTTGGGAATATTGACGCTTATGCAGATGCAACTCTTATGCTTGCTCATAGGGACCAACAATGTTGTTAAAATCCTCTATATTCGACTACCCACACCACTATATCTATAACGTCTAAATTTCAACCATCTTAGCTACTAATCTCACCTTTATTGATCTCCCTTAGGGACGACTGTAGCCGCTTTTCCGTGAGCTGATTGGCCGCCTTCAGGTATCTTAGCCACATGACATCGATGCCCACATCAAAGATCCAGGTCTCGCCGTGGCCAGACGCCTGCCCCACCAGGTTGGAAGCCCCCATGTTGGAGAACTGGAAGCCCGGGCCCATCACATCGCCTGTGTACATGTGAAAGAACCTCTATTAAAGCCACTTGTGTAAAGACCACTTTTGTAGCAGGACCATTTCTCACTGTTCCAAGTCTTCAAAAAAAAAGATTGTTACAAACGAGCGCATCGAGACAACCTTTCTTATAACACCTGTTGTGCTTTTTTAGAGATGTTCTGGTGTTTTATATTCGATTTCATCTGTAGTTCAAGTGTTTTGTTTATTGTAAATTATGATGGAACTCATTTTTGTGCATTTTGGTACTGTGATAAAAAGTCTTCAAGTAAAGAAGAGTCAACCAGATTATGTAGATGAAATGTCTAGCATTACGCTGGTGATAACTAGTGCAGGCAAATATATCGCAAGTGCATAGATATTGTGATCGTATAACTAAAAAATACAATTACCCATATAGTCCACTGATAGAAACTGTGAAGCTTTATAACACCCACCCACAATGGAGACGGTGGCCTTCTGAGATCCAGGCACAAACAGGTGTTCACGCTGGTTTGGCACCACAAATCTCTCCGGCACCACTATTGCCAGATCAGGGAGAAGCAGAGATCCAGAGTTTATGAGGTCTATTAGGTAGGACGTGTGGTACACGTTGGTAATGCCATCCATCTACAAATGCACATTTTCAGCAAGTGAATAGACCAATGAGTGTTTAAAAAACGTGGTGAGCTCTGATTGGTTACTCTATTTACATTTACAAGACTAGTCGGATGGGATGAATAAGACAGCTACTGTTAATCAGTTGCAATTTGTTCTGATTCATTACCTATATTGACCAGACTAGCAAAACGAAACCATTGCAATTTGTTGCAGGTGGGACCAGACTAACAAAACGAAACCATTGCAATTTGTTTTTGGTGGGGTCATATATTGATTTTAGTGGGGTCATAACTAGACTAATCAAAGCGGCTTACAACGACGGTGACGGAGGCTGTTTCCGTCTGCTTGCTCACGGCGCTGTCGGCGTCCACAGTAACCCGGATGTTCCCGGTCCTCAGCGGCAGGATGGGGAAGTGGATGTAGCGCACCTCGTTGGGCGGGAGCTGACCAGAGCAGTCAGAATACAGTTTAGAAAAGACACTTCAAGCATGGAGTCTCCCAGTTAACTATTCCTTATTCTTTTAAGGTACAATACAATACAATACATCATTTATACAGCGCTACTACTTCACAAACAGGAATTTAAGTGCGCTGTACAAAAAGAAAAAGTAAAAATAAACATAATAATAATTTCACATTAACTCCCAAAACCATTGGTAAAGAGAAATGTTTTTACATTGACCTTAAAAAGCTTGATAAGGTACAGGTGTAGTACATGTATTTCGTTGTAAATTTTCATACAGTTCGCAAGATATAAATGCGAACGCAATAAAATTGTGTTACTAAACATCAACTACAATGCTTTATTTTATACTGTGAAATAAACGTAACGTGCAAACGAAATAGTCCTGAAATATAGATGAACTATTGCAAAAAAATATCGCGATATCAAATGTAACCAGTCCGTGCATGAAGTAGAAAGTATTCTTATTATTGCTGACGCTAAAAAGCCTCCAATAGGCTGACGTTTACCACAATGCACGCTTGATTCTTGGCAAATCTACCACCCATTGGACTCAATTAAATGTGTGCTTATTTTAGCCTTTATTGTAGCCTGCCATATTTGTCACTGTTAGTAGTCTCATCCCCAGCTCAGGGCTAAGCCGCCTACCGACAGCATGGTCTGCACCTCGCCCCGCGTGGTCCGGGGACTGTACGACTCCACGTAGCCGAAGTCCTCCACGTGCACAAACACATAGTCCTTGGACCCTCGCAGCCGGATCAGTGTCTGCAACAAAGGGTAGGTGGTCACTTATAGGAATGTGATGGATTAATGGAAATAAAGAATCGAACCTACTTCATGTTATTAGTACATCCTAGTATGAACATGAAGTAAAGACGAACCGGTTAATACAACTATATACATACCCGCTCTCCCCTTTTTATACCACTTGGTGCTTGGGGGGGTGATGGGGCTACTCAACTCAAGGGTGTGTCTCCAGTAGTTAGTGGTCGGGGAGGGGCTGGCTCCAGTAGTTCGGGGTAGGGGAGGGGCTGGCTTCAGTAATTAGGGGTGGGGGAGGGACTTGCTCCAGTAGTGAGGGGTGGGGGATGACACCCACCTCGAGCGGCTGGCTCCAGTAGTTGAAGACGGCGACCTGCACCCCAAGCTGTTCGCCGCGCACGGCCGTCGCGGGCAGCTCAAGCGTGACGGAGAACGGCCGCGTCACGTCCACCTGCAGGAACACCACAGTCAGCATAGTGTTTACACCGGGTCATTTGTATCCTTGTCACGCTGTAGTCAATGTCGAAGTTATCAACTCCCTGGGATGCATATAGTATAATATAGCCCGGTTGGAATCGTACTATCCACTTACATTAAAGTTCCTGACCTGCACCTATTAATTCTGTAGATGCCATGGAGCAGTGTACAACCAGTAAGCAATGAGTTTGGTCCTGGACACCAGGCCCAATCAGGAATCGATCTTACGACTTTCTAGTCACAAGTCTGGCACACTATCCACTCGGACACGGACGCAAAGGTATTGATTTACAAAGATACAGTTTTACCTATCTTTGGATATCGATCTACAGTAAACAGTAAAGCAGTATTTTCGACCAGACTACACACAATCCCTATTGACAGTTCCATATATACTACCCCTGCTGATAACTATTCTCACAATATTGTCTCTATGCATCCTTGCCGTAATTGCAAGCAATAGGAACTGTGCAGTTATAATGGATGAGGATAGCCTCATAGGCAGATTCAGGTTTTCGGAAAAGGGGGGGGGGGAGCGCACTTACGGGATTTCATAAAAAAACTATGAAAATGAAGTATTTTGGTGGGAAAGGGGGGGCGTGCCCCCTGCGCCCTCCCCCCCTGGATCTGCCTATGAGCCTCTAAGTGTATATTGAAGAAATATGTCATGGTTTGTCGGTCACCATGTATGAATGCATGTCCGAATGTGGTGAATATCGCAAACTCGGGCGAATACACCACTTTCGAGCGTGCATTCATGCATATTGACCTCAAAACCATGACATATTTCTTCAATAGTAGTTGACGGCATCACGAGGCCCCGCATCCCCCACTCACCATGGCGGGCTCTCCGCACAAGGCGAGGCCGCGGTCTGGGCTGAGGCTGTAGCCGGTCACAGCCCACTGGGAGGGCCGGGCAGGCGCTGACAGTGGGATCTGGATGGAGCCGTCGGGTCTACAGCACACAGAGCAGGGGATTTTTTGTGGTATAATATGATATGCAAGGTCTTTTCTGTTACCTACTGACTTAAATATAATCTGATTATAAGATTTACATGTAATTGTCATAAGCTTTGTACTTTTGCAGTGGCTAAATAGCACAAAAACTGTACGTGTTGCATTCTGTTGGCAATGGCAACTCATTATGTGAGGTGGCAAGAGAAGTACAGGGTCACAAATTCTGTTAATCCATATAAAAACAGTAAAACATGTGGTGGTTTTTAATAATTAAGTGATGATAATGATTGCTCGTTCACCAAACACCATTTAGAGGCCCATTTAGGCAGCAGCAACAACTCACTTGATATAGGTCTCGTGTGAGAGCCAGTCCGCCTGGTCGAAGTGGAACCAGATGCGGCCCAGGTAGGGAAGAGCCCAGGGGGAGTGCGGCAGCAGGGCTTCCTCTGGACCTGCAGATGGTAATCAATCAGGAGCACTGGAACATTCACGTTATACACCAGGGCAAATGTCATATGATCGCATGTGCACCAGTGTAGCCATTGTTTTTTCATTGATGAACTGGCTTGTTTTCTAAACAGAATCATTTTCCTCTGTTTTTATCATTTTGTCCTGTTGGGGAATGTCCGGCATGCATACTCGTTCCTGTCCAATGGGGGCTTTACATTAAAAACATTTGCATTATAAGTTATAGCTATGCTTATATGTTAGTAAGTATTTAAATTTAAAAAAAAATATCAAGTTACCCAGATGAGACATACATTATCATTTGAAAATATACAACAAGCTTGAATTCACACTGACAATTCCTGGGTTTCATAATTTGGGTTGGGAATAGAGTAGTGCACTGACAGAATCAAGGGTGGGGTGCCGACGAATGTGCCTCACTCCAGAAATTTCCATTGACTTTTCTACCTTAGTACCCCCACCCCGTTTAGGAATAACCTAGATCTGTCTCTGGGGTGAAACCGACACGCGGCATCAGTAAAACTAGTTCAACTGCAGGGGTATGTGTGAACGCATATCAAACAGTTGTGTTTTAACAACCCTACCCTCCCCTTTCCTTCTAGGATCTAGCAATGATTCTCCTCACACTCACATCCCATCTCGTCTGCGCCGTCCTCGCAGTTCCACGTGTTGTCACATCTGGCCGCTAGAGGGTAGCACTTGCCGGCCTCGTGGCACGGCAGGAAGCCCTGGGAGGCGTTACACAGCAGCGCGCCTACAGCACAGAGGATATACAAACATAGACACCAAAGTACAGAATGTAACTCTTATGTACAAAATGTGTGTTGCAATTGGTGATTGTCGCAGGGAGAGACAACGTGGTGTTTGGTCATGAGCCTCCAGAGGCAGGCTAGTTAACCCTTTAAGTTAGGTATCTAGGTCTATATTATAGATATGCGTATAACCCAGCAGCAGCAGCAGCAGCAGCAGCAGCAGCAGCAGCAGCAGCAGCAGCAGCAGCAGCAGCAGCACAGTCTAACCATAGACGTTTAGCAGTTTTCTTAATTAAACGCATAGTATAATGAAGGAATGCAATATATTTCGCAATTATAATCCATTGATGATATAGGAATCCACGCACCTTCATGGCGCATCACAAGAGCGTCCGTGAAGATGTTCATCCCCGCGAACTGAAAAAAAAACAATGGAGAAAAGGTACACATTTGGTGGGGATTGTGTTGTGTAAATGTAGTAAACTAAACAGCCACCACTTAAGGTGGCCACTCAGTGTGTAGAGTCCCTCATATTTATGAGGAAGTGACATGTCACTATGTGGGAGGATAGGGCCGAAAAAGGGAATGTGTGGAAAAGAGCCGAGAGAGTGATGTGGGATTTCAAGGAAATCAGTTGTGGAAAAAAAAGAAAAAGAAAAAACAAAACAAAACAGGAACGTGGGATACAGGTCCCCTCAATGTAGAAGATGGGTACTACTCACTGTGAATGTGGTGTTGGGGTCGACGGCGAACGTGTTGGACGAGAAGTGCACGTTCTGCTGCTGGCCGGCCATGGGGCGGCGGTACCACGCGTGCGTGAAGCTCGCGTTGCCGTGCAGGCCGCCGTACTCCCGCAGGTCCTCCTCTATCTGGGGAGACAACACATGTGTGAACCATTGAGCGACACGTACTCTCACAGGCCCTTCTCTATCTCATGTGGTGGCTACCGTCCTTTCCACCATTTAATAAGATTGTCAAAAGTTTCAAAGGTTAGAATGATTAAGCCAAATTGACTTTTTTAAATACCTCTCCTAACAGAGATATTTTAAAAATAAAACAAAAACAAAAATTCATTTTGGCTTAATCATTCTAACTTTTGAAACTTTTGAAAACTTTATTAAATGGTGGAAAGGACAGTAGCCACAACATGAGAAGAGCCTCCTACAACCAAATAACACATCTTGGCAATTCCTTCTCTATCTGATGGGTGAGTGTCTGAGCTAGCTACATAACTGCGGTCTTCACATTGAATGTTCACTGACAGATAAATGTTTTTGGAAAAAGGATCTCATTGGGTCTTATGCCTGAAGGCTTGCGCCACCGATGCCAAAAACACTGTGAGAATGAAAATTGCTGTGGCGGAAATGGGGAGGGGCGTGCGTTCATGCGCACCATGGATCTAACTACGACATTTGACGTGTTACAGTGTGTTAAATGTTCAAGTATGCAAAATGTAGAGTACATTTTGTCAGTACATTAATAAGCAGCAAAAATGTAACCTTGTTGAAATTGTCGAATAATATTATCCTTATCCTTAATGAATGACATCGCTTCAAATAAAAGGTATGTTGATACATGTAGCTAGTTCATGATCTGTTGATCATAGGATAAGAAGCAGCAATTTTATAAAAAAAATCATTAAATAGTTTAAGTTCAACAAAGATTCTGTAACTTATACGTACCATGTGTTCTGTGAGAAACGGGGAAGCCCCTCTGGCCATCATGTCATAGTCCACACCTGAGAACAAGACGTAACTTCCGGGGGATCCCCCTCCTCTCAACTCCAGCTGGTTGCCTCGGAAGTCCTTCCCTTTGTTTATTGTTATTTTCAACTGCAAATTATAGACTACAATTAAATTCTTAGCGTATTTGGCC
This sequence comes from Streblospio benedicti, assembly GCA_019095985.1. NCBI lineage: Eukaryota > Metazoa > Annelida > Polychaeta > Spionida > Spionidae > Streblospio > Streblospio benedicti. The sequence continues at coordinate 18,633,815 of CM032659.1, forward strand.
AAAGTTTTGGTTCAATGACATTTGAGTATTGTTATTTGAGTTTGTTTGAAAGTGTTATAACTCGGGGCGGAACGAAACGGGATACTGCGAAGCGGTACAGGACCACTTTTGCCACACCATTTACGTTTAGTGGCAAATTGCCCCATAGACCAGCAATCATGAAAACACTTTCATTTTGAAACAACAATAATTCACGCCTGCTGTTGGTGATATTGATAAAAATTGACGATTAAGCTTCTGATGTGATAATGTCATTGTCTAGTTACGCACAGTTTAGTTCTTTTAGTATGAAGCCTACATTCAATCGTTTGGATTTTATTATCATACAAGATTAATGACTTTTTTATTATATGATAACCCTAGATTAATAACGTTTATTGCTTACAATTTAGAATATAAATAAAATACTATTGTTTATGATAGACAGATTAAAGAGAAGTCAGAACATTCTGATAGCATCACATTCATCATTAATCGTCAGATGCCTAGAATGGCAGATACCCGGGTCAGATAGTACAGAAGGGTAACAATTGACTCACTGTTAATGGATAATTTACAATTGGAATTGGTATGCCAGAAAACATATAAAATGTTTCATACAAGTATACATAATATGCAGATTCCAATGACGAATCCGGCACCTCACATGGTTGGATTTCATTTCTAGAATATGACGACTAGCTATATGTTGGTGGCGTTGGCCACATTAATACTTGATGAAAATGCATTTGCTGTTCCCGTTATGGGGCAGCAATCTCAGTGAAAGACCGTGAGAGACGCTGCTCACCAGATTGTGATCTGGACCGCTCTGTGGAAGACCGTGAAAGACGTGAGGACGATCTCTCCGTGGAAGACCGTGAGAGACAAGTAGATAGTCGATCTCTCTCTATGGAAGACATTAAAAAGACACGAGGAAGATTTCTCCGTGGAAGACCATGAAAGGTGAGGAAGATTTCTCTGTGGAAGACCGTGACAGACGTGTAAAAGAACGCAACGGCAGTTCTGCAGGATAATACAGCTCTTCCATATTCTTGTCAATGGAATGGTATCTCGTAACTTTTATAAATATGAACTGAGTGTTCAATGCAATAAAAAACTATCAATCTATTTGTTTTATTGTCTTACAAATAACCATAATCGTAGGGTGGTTGATATGCATGCTATGAGTAATTTTGTTCAAATTTTTTTTTCTCAATTTTGATTTTAAAAAGGATTTTCAAAATTAAAATGTGAACCAAAATCATAAATAGTATGTAATGTACAAAGTACAAGTTAAAATCTATTTCAAATTATAATCATAGATTCTTCATCGAGCGAGTATTTGCTGGTATGTCTCTCCTTCCCTCACATATAATCTTGGCATCTGATTCCTCTAGAAAGTTATAAAGCAATTTTCAATTTGACCTTAACTACCTTACATATTGCAGAATAGTATCAGTAACATACTTTTCACATCTGTGTGAATCTTCAAGTAAGCTTTTATAGACGCTAAGTATACACATTGTTGAAGTCCGACGTAGATAAAATTCTTCTCATTCATTGAAAACGGTACTACACTATTAGTAGAGTCATTCTACGATATGGGGGGAGGATAATCTATCAAAAAATGAGTCATTGAGGGATCATTGAGGGTTGGAGGCGTGTAGAAATGACGCAAGGTGACAGGGGCGTGCAAATGTCTAAATTGTAATTGAATGAATAAGATTATATATTCTACCAAATACACAATACACAAACAAGCCAACGCCACGAAATCATTCACAATTACTTACGTAGACTGTATAACATTTGGGGGCGCACTGAAGGGTATTTGTGGGTAATGTTCGTACAATGGATTGTGTCCAAGCCAAAACAAACATCAAAACCAAGTATTCTAGTGGGGAAAGGGGAGTGTGTGACCCCCCGGGTCTGCCAATCTCACTCACCCCGTCAGCTCTGATGCCTTGGACGTTGAAGTTGAGCACGTCATTGAGCACCTCGCCGCTGTGGAGCCGGCAGAACACGAGGAGACTGGCCTCGGGCAGCATGTCTCTGGACACGGCCAGACTGAAGGTCTTCTGCCGGACGTCCATGAACAGCAGCCCCGTGGTGACAATGTTACCTCCAGAAATCACCTGAAAACAGACCAAGAGTCGGCGATTTCAGAATCACTTAAAAACTGTATATGGCAACATAATGGATGGAAGAGTTGTTAGAGCATTTAGGAGATTTTTTTTTAAATGGCAGCTAACAGCATAAGTAAGTAAGTAAGTAAGTAGAGTAAGTAAGTAAGTAAGTAAGTAAGTAAGTAAGTAATTAAGTAAGTAAGTAAGTAAAGGCAAAAGGAGGCTAGCTGATTAACAATTTGGGTGCATGGGCTGGATAGCCTCATATTAGGCCGAACTAACAGTGAGGGTGGTTATTGGGACGCACCTATATTGTGCGTACCTCGGGGTGTTGCTACTATCTGCCAATCAAGTGCATTTACCAAGTACGTGAGCTGGGGCACGTAGGTGGTGACCTTGACCGTGAACACCATGTACGTGTCGACCTTGGGCTGGCGCGTGGAGGTCGTCACGTACACGTAATGGCCGGACGCGCTGTACTGTCGTCTAGCGCGCAGCTCCAGCCACTCGCCCTCACTGTAGGACGCCTGCAAGGCACGGAGCATAGATACATACAGCCGGTACATGGTCTAGATCAATTTGTAGAGTTGGGGTCTGAGCTTTAACGGGTGATCGTTTATATGGTTAACTACATTAGCAGATCCAGGTTTTTTGGTAAAGGGGAAAGGAACCTGGTACAATCATATACAAATGACGCACTAAAGCGGAGATCTTGATACACTGGATGAAGTATAAGGGAACGATCATAAATAACGATATTTCCTTTTGGGGGCTCAAGAAAAGGTCGATGGCGAATATGAAAGGAACCCGTGTACAATCATATACAAATCCTCATATATATGTTGCATTGCCAAAAGAAAATATTTGAAAAAAAAAGCGGAGGGGGGTCTGACAGATACACTGGATGATACAGTATTGACACTAATACTCACACTGACACATAACCTGGCATACTCATCCTTTTTACCTATACCATTCATTTTTATACATTTTGAACTAGCAATTTGACATTGACTCATAACATTTTATGAATAGAGACATGGATAAGACACTGACCACATACATAACCAGTTTTAACCTAACACTGACACACAACCTTACACCGACACATACCCCTCACTCTGATGAACTTGGCATCGGCGGCGGGCGTGAATGCATACCACGCTATCCCATCATTCCCTATCAGTATCCGGGTCAACTCGGATGTCGTCTGTCCACTCATGTTCTCAACTATCCTCTAAAATAAACAAGTCAAGAACATACTTCCTGCTAATTGTTAACCATTCATTTTTTATTGGAATGCATATTTTTAACTGTTTCTCCATAACTAGCATTTGAACTAGCAATTTGATTTTCTTGTAACTTCTTTTTGTTCAAGTAAACACCTGACAGTTTCCCTCAAATCACGGGACCAGTTGACAACGGGCATGTGACTTGGCCGGAATAAAGTTTAAAATAGCTAATGCTCAGTATCACTCACGATTCCAAGCACACTCTGTTTGGAATTGGGGCTGATCAACGTAACCTATACATGTATCTATTTCTAGACCTACTGATAGGAATAACAATGGAATATTATATAAATACAAATGCATGCACATATACGAGATACATAACGTACGCCTACGCACACGTACCTGTATTTTGATGAGTCTCTTACTCGTGGCAGCAGGTGTCCCGTCCATCTGATAGGCTGCTATCTGGGTTAAAATGGCGCATACATGAACATTGTGTAAACCTGTGATAGCTGCTTTTATTTGTTGGAAGCATTCTCTAAAATGACATTCTATACAGTATTTTGTCATTGATGGCACGGATCACATCTGCCTCGGAGGCTTCGGTTGCAGTTCTGTCCCCCGTAGACAAACAAAATGGACCACCAACTGGACAACAAGCATGTTCATATTTCTTCACGCTATATTAGCCACAACTGTACCATGAATTGGCAGATACTTTATGCAAGAATTGTTAAATGCATTGTACACTTGCATGAATATTTTCATAAATTCAATATTGACTATAAATATAATGAACATAACTTTTGTCACAGAGTTGTGTTATACAAACCATATATCACATACCACACTCAGTGCAATGTTTAAGAGGTTTATCCTTTCACAGGATTGGCAATATTCATGATAATCTAACATACACATAGGCTAACTCTAAAGACTTACATAGCAATTGAATTGTTGATTTGGCTTGAACGTGCGAACCAATCCACCCAAGAAGGATATCTGTATACGGCTCGAGTAAACTGTTGTAACTGCTCGGCCGATTTTCATCTCTCCAAATTGCCTGCAAATGATGAAACAATCTCCAAGGTTTAGCTTGTATTTTTTTCACAAGTGTGTCGTGTTGCAACATGCCTCATTCTGACAGTAACTAATTCTTATTCTCGGAATTTTCACTGTTTGAGTGAAACACCAACGGACATAAAAACATTCTCTCGATTTTAGAAGCGCAAATATGGCAATCAATTGACAACTATGATATCTATTTCCAATGATTGCGACTGATTCGGAGTCAATATCGCGAGTAATCTCATACAATGCTATACAATTGGTGGTAAAATATGACAGCCCGCTAGCCAGTCAACGACAGACGTACATAGAAAATGACACAGGGACACCGATATACTCACCAATCTGTGACGGCAGCATATGTGGTCAGTTTGACCCCCACCAGGTCTCGTGACCCCAACAGACGGCGGACTTCACTGAGCGGGAAGCTGAAGCTCACCACGCCGTCAAACTGTAGAAGTGGACCACATGTAGATCACATGGTGAGGAACAGTGGGTGGGGATCTGGTGGTGAGGAATAGGGGATGGGGATCTGGTGAGGGGAACAGGGATTGGGGTCTAGTGGTGAGGATCGGGGGTGGTGATGTGGTGGGGGGATCTTGTGATGAAGAACAGGGGATGGGGATCAGATGGTGAGGACATATGGTGACATGACCGACAGTTTCGGACTTGGGAGGCTGTATGTTATAAACAGTACTTTGTAGTGGCATTTCAATAGTCCATATTATGGAACCAGTATGAATTATGATATTTGGACAGGCAATATGAAATTCAGAAAGAAACTTCATGTGTATTACAGAGAAGAATTCAAACCTAGCATGGTGGCACATTTTATTGATAACTAGGCAGTGGTGGCAAATACTTCTCATGGGTTACATTATAAAGTGGCAGTCTAAATAATGATAAATGTTTACTTACAACGGTGAAATTCTGTTTCAAAAGCGGTAACTTTCCTTCTGCAGGAGCTTTTATCTACAATGATCAAATCTGCTCTTGAAGATACATCGAAATTAATAAATGTAACAGTACGTGAGACAACAGGATATACGGACCGAAAGGCAATATATATATTTTAATATAATGGGGCTAGGATTTTTATTTCAAAGAAATTCTTTTTGTAAATTTGTGAGAGGCAGAGGCTGTGGCAGATCCAGTTGTTTTTTCTCAATAGGAGAGAGACATTGCCCAAAACTATCTGACTATCTAGGGTTTCGTGTTTTCGTGTATTTCTGTGTAGGGTGAGTGGAGGAAACACCCATGCATCGTGGATCTGCCAGTGGAAGCTGCCTATAATACAGTAAACCTTCAATTAGGACCACCTATGGGACCAGTGTTAGGTTGTTTCAGTAGAGAGGTGGTCTCGATACAGAGGTTACTTTTGGTAGCAGCTTTATGAAGGTGTCGGATCGTGAAAAGTGGTCTTATTATATGTGTGGTCTCAATAGAGAGGTGGTCTTAACTGAAGGTTGTACTGTATGTTTGTGCACACACCCAGTCCTGGTAGCTGCGCTTCTTCCGCTGGTGGTCTGGGGTTTGAATCTCCATTGTGACGCTAGCATTGCCACGCACAGGAAAGAAGTTGGACAGGCTGCGGGGGACACAAGGATATATATATTTATTTATACTTATATTTAGTGATTATACTTTAACTTTTAAAGTTTGTATGCAATTTAGCGATTGTATTTTTGTAAAAAACTTTCATCATTTTGGCAAACTTGTGCTGTATGATGTGTATGAATTGGCGTGAAATTCCGCTGAAGGCCACAGTATCATAGAACTCAGCTATGTTCATATAACTAATTACGAATTACAGCATGCTTCTAGACCCATTAGTTTCCTACTCATACAGCATTGATGTCATGCAAGATAATGCATTTAAAACATGAAATTTTTTAGAAGGTTATGGGGAAAATGGTACTCACTTTGCGACAACAGTACCAGCTACAGCATATTCATTGTCAAATACGTAGGTCGGCACAGTCAAATTGACGTCGAATCTCGTGGGGACTAAAAGATAAAGTAAAAATCTAATCAAAAGAATCAGCCCCACAATTCAATTTTAGTTACATTAAGTAGCTGTTTGAGTTACAATGTGTATTTAGCCAGTTTTTTTATTAATATTCAAAACGTTATTAGAATAACATGCATTACGTCTATCTACAATCTACTTTGTATTACCTCTATCAAATCAAAATTTTTAGATAAAACAAATACTTACACCAATTTTCAACCATTATTTCTCTCTTGTATGTGTGACCCTTAAAAGATTGAGATGGATACATGTTAAATGAGTTGTACTAAAACTTAAATTTCTAAAAATGAAATATGAAAAAATAAAGCATACACTAATTCTTAAATTTCTAAAAATGAAATATGAAAAAGTAAAGCATACAAAATAAAGATTACTTACAAATCCCTCAACTTCAATCGTGAACAGGCCAAATTTTATTGGGAAAGGGTCGTAAGTTTTGCCATGATATTGTGCTGAAAGAAATGGGTGAAAATTATTGTACTTTTTGGGCAAGTGAAAAATAGTTAAATAGATTTAAACCACTACACCGTTCGACAAACAAATTAAACAGAATGAAAACAATTACATCATTCCCAAGGCACTAGAATCCTTATTTGTGGACTTCTAAACACGTCTTTTGAATACATATGAAAATATATTCATTATCTAAATGCAAGAAATACTTTTCTTTTTCAATATTGTACTTATTACTACTATACTCTTGGTTATGTCCACAAACTCTGTTGCGGATGCCTGTGCATAATTCCGTTCACATCAATTCAAACTCGTGATATTAATCGGTATTAGTATCTATATCGATATATAGCAAATAAAAATCTTACGTAGCCAAACTTTTAGATCATCATTCCTTAGGGATCCTGAAACAACATATCATGAAACCTGTTAAAAATATTCCTCCTGACAGACGGGAAAGATTAAAGATTCACCAAATAACTGATATATATTTTCATAAAGTGGGGTTGAGGTTGGCTTAATACAACTTTGTCGCATTTGAAATTGCGGACCACATTTGAGAAAAGGATTCCCCAACTGCATAATTTAGTTAGAGGCTATTGACTTTGTCAAGAATTATAAATAAAAGAGACCTGCCAAGGTTGCAACAAAGGTATGCAATGGAATCTCACAATGCAATCGTATACATAATGCAATCCCCGGTAACCATGCGGTTATATACATCAATGTGATCGTTGCATTATATATTCTATATTTGTTGTTGCTCCAATCCATTATTTTTCTTAATAATATGGTAATGACATATTGAAATTCTTTCATTCAGAAGATGGTTTATAGTTTCTGGATTTAGCATATTGATACACTAACATTTTATTAGGAAACGTAGCAACGTAAATAAACAGTTTTTGTGTTCCTAACAAAATGTTAGTGTATCAATAAGAAATTCTCTCAACTTCCAGTGAGCTAAGGGCATAAATCTTAAAATATATTGTTCTCACCTTTTGAGATTTGTTGATTAATCCACCTCCGGAGAATTCGACCAGAAGGATCCTAACAAAGTTACATTAATCTGTAAATATTGTGGTTTATTTAAATAATTTCGTAACTTATCATGTAGAAAAAGAATTAGCTAGCTCAGTATGCAATGTTCGATCAACTACTTTAAGTAGTAACATATACATAAGTAAGTCCTATGCCTATGTCTTTATCGGATTTGCAATATACTACAAATAGCTACAAATACACAGAAAAAATATGTTTGCTAGTAAATATATGCCACTTATTTTCCATTTGCTGTACCCTGTACAGAAGTTAAAAGTGTCATTGCTAATAACAAAAAACTCTTTAAAGACCTCAATGATGATTTGCTATGGGAGGCATTCTCACCCGATTCAGTAATGCCACCTGAATACGGGCGTCCCCCTGGCAAAACACTCATTATAAACCAGATATTAGTAAGAATTACAACTAATGAGGCTTGTATTTACCTTTAAATACACCGTAACACTACCAGACGAAACGGGTAGAAGGTTTTTCTGCACGGCAATCACTCGAAAACTGACTACAAACAATAGGACGTGACTTACATTTCAAAGAAACACAGTTATTCAGGGAACTGCGGATGTTGACTTTATTTCATTACGGTCTACTCTAATATTATATGCTAATTACGTAGTTATGGCAGGCAGGCTTATTTTCTACTTCATAAATGAATGTGTGCTTTGAAATAATTGAGTGCATAAAAAGAATAAAATAAAAAAAGAAAACAAGGTAGATAAAAAAAAATTGAAGTCCATGTAAAACACAATAAAACGAACAGAGCCGTACAGATGAAAGCATCAATAGCATTATAGATAGATAGTTAATCTGCGCTGTACATTGGCGTGCAACTAACATAAAGGCAAGACAACCGCGCACTTACTCCATTGTTTCTTGTTGTAGACGTATTTGTCAGGCAAAATAAACACAGACACGTGCTTCGTCTGGAACTCCAGGGCAGTCTCGTTCTGGAAAAGTGCTCCGGACGAGGCTGAGTTGGTGGCGCCCTGGACGAGCAGCGTGTACTTGCCCGGGGTGGCACTAACGGGTACCTGTAACGTCGGCATCATGGTCATGTGGGGGTAAGTACAGGTCCCAAAGGGGCAAAAGTGGGGAGGTGCGGGGTGAGGTTATATGGGAGACCAATGATGATGCCACCTGCATGCGAATAGCATTTTGAAAGTGTGTGTGTTCTCTTATAAGGTGGATCGGGGATGGGGCTTCAAAAAACGTAAACTCTGATTCTGTTAACAAAATGTTTTAATAAGAAATATCACATAGTACACCCTTACGTGGCCAGTTAATCAAAAGCATCAACTTTATTTTTACGTATATCAAAATGAAAACATGGCGTATTTGCACTAGCAATAACAAGGGCCTAAGCATGCTTCGAAATTTGCAAGATTGTATCATACTAAATAGCCTACTTTTAAATTGTTTACCTTTTTGGGAAGATCAGATATAGGTGAGAATGGGTACACAGAAGAATAACAGGTGCTGTTTTGATCGCTCCAATATTATCAAAACCTTTGGGGTTTTTTCTAAGTTGAATGAAGTTCAAAGACTAAATTAGTCCGAGCAACAAGAAGGTCCATGAAAAGGTGTGAAAAATTGACGGTAATGAACTAACGCCTAAAATTTTGTCCTCTGTCGGTCAATGATTAAAACGTGAATATATCAATACGAACTTATCTAATGTACATGTACATATCACTTTTTAAATATACGATGAAGGAGTAATCATATAATAAGGTCCCCCGCTCTTTTCGAAAAGTGCTGATATATACAACATAAAATAGTGACGATTCATCCCTTATCATAGGGAACCTGTGATTCATAATCTTAGTTGAAACTTAAATTTTGAACTACTTTTTGAGAGATCAACTGAAGCTTTCGGTCATTTTAGCATGACTTTTTTCCCACAATGAAATAGTCATATCGTGCACCATGACCCATAAAAAGACTTCATTTTAACTTTGTGAAGGTTGCTTATTTGGAAAAGCGCAAACAATCGATGTTTTGTTCAATTTTCTAAGTAAACATTTTTATTACAACCTGATAATTTAGAATCACTTGATCAGCAGGCTATGTTTACAACCACATTTAAGCACCCCAAGAATACAAAACAAAGTGCCACGTAAACCAAGTAAAATATGAAAAATGTGCAGGATGAAATATTGTAACAGCCTGTTACACTATTGTCCTATATAATGAAAATGTTCGGAAGCTTCAAGAATTATGGAGATTTTAGAATCTATGACCACTAAAACACCATTATGATTAAGGGGACGGGTACCTCTACAAGGGGAAAATAATGTATTTCCAGCATTTTAATGTTTATTATACTGTAAATAATAAAGAATAACATGCTTTGAATTAAACCTTATAGCATCAACGGTTTTCCCATTACTATACATTTTGTGGACACCAACCGGTGAGAACAAATAGTGACACTTTCGTTGCAGGCCCACGAGATTATATGTGATAAATTAACAAATTTCCCATTTTTAATGTTAATTATACTATGAATAATAAGGTATGACATACTTTTAAATAAACCTTTTACCGTCACTGTTTTTCCTAATATGATGTATTTTGTGGACAACAACTATTAGTAATATATAGTGATGTTCAATGTTTATAGGCCAATATCTCGAAACAAATTATTTGTTGTTAATGAAAGTTTGGTACAATGAATGTTTGGTACAAAATATCTATTTCACTGTGAAACTGAGTCTTCACAAATGTTGATATACTTCAAGATATATACCTTTGAGAAAAAACACTTTTGTATTTATTGACGAGGAATTTCGGGAAAATCGGTGGTTTTCAAACTTAAAATGCGTGGTAGAATGAACAACGGAACAGAATCTGACATAAAAATGTGAGGCAAGATTTATTTTTTAGATAAATATATGAAGTTTGCTATTGGGTGGCGTTTCTGATCATTCCGATGGTTTTGTCTCAGTTACTTATATGGTATACAGGCAAAGTTGTGAAATTTTCACTAACAGATATTAAAGATAATTACCTACACAACAAGGTGTAATTTGTAACAATTGAAGTAATAATAAAAAAAAAAGTTTAGTAAAAGCCTAAAATAACGTTCCTCGTCCCCTTAAACGTACAGTACATGTACATTATAATTAAATGATAGAAGGTAAACCACTACAAATACTAGTAACCGAAAATGAATTTGTCAATATCGATCATGGGAACACAGTTAGGCGCCGATAGTGCCCCATCCAGCCTGGATTCCCCCTGAATCCGGGCCTGGACCATGTTGAATTGTTCCTATCCCTGCACAGTGCAAATGGCTGAGATAGAACTCGATATCAGCTAAACCAACAGATTTCATGGGGTTTGTACTTGTCAATACATGGAGATGTTAAAAGGTACATTTTGTGGATGCTAAGAAAGAGGTAGTGTGTGCAGGATCTGCCTTTGCGCACAGCGGCATGTATAACATAGGCAGATCCAGGGAGGGGTGCGCAGTGGCACCTTCCCCCTTTCCACCAAATTACCCCTTTTTTTACTTATTTCATAGCGTTTTGGTATGTTAGCTGTAAATCGCTCGTACGCCCCCATCCCCTTTTCAGAAAACCTGGATCTGCCAGTGTATACTGACCCTCATCTGGAGCGTCCTGTGCGCTGGCGTCGTGTGGATGGTCTCACTGGCACCACAGATCTGGCCGCCGTCCTTGCGGATGCTGGCGGTCACTATGAGGCGCTGTTGGTCAGCAGCGGTCAACTGGGTGGTCACCTGCACGTACACCTGCACCACCAGGTCCGGCCGGATGACCCGCGGGGCCACGATCAAGTACGTCCTGGCAGAAAATATAGATATTTATGATTACTAACAGGCACGCATGGGCGATATCATATGACATAATCATTCGGTTTAAATTCAGGGCGATTCTCTGGGTGACTTTGTGACGTCCTTAGCATCACAAGTGTACTTACAACGTGAAGTCTACGTGCGACTGGAAGCCAGGAGATATGACACTCACAACCTTTAAGTTTGGTGACCCGTGCAAATGTTTATTATCAGAATAATTTTTAAATGCTCGGTTATGTATCTTTGAGATTGTTTTTTGTGTGTGTTCGTGGGCTGGTCCCTGTGTGTCCAGATATTGGCAGATAAATCCACTTCAGCGGAACGTTGATGGCCGCGTGGTGAAATTATCGCCTGCGGCTATCAAGAACACTTACTACTATTAAAAGTGATTTCTCACCTTGAATGAATTAAAAAAAAAAAAAAAAAAAAAAAAAAATGCGGTTTTTTTATCTTGACAGAAAACAATACGGGTGTTGACGTTTCTTGAATGCAAATAATTAATAGTAGATGTATAATCATGATCCATAAAAGGAGTCCCAAGTGCAGTTATGAAATGCTTTTTTTCTCGCATATTCTTTACATTGTACATTGTGCCAAATTTGAAGTTTAAAATGTTTACGGTCCTCGTACTTTTAATGCCAAGATGACTTTTGATTATACAGGGGTCATTTGAGACATGTTTTTCGACGGCACCGGTCCCGAGCAAATGCCTCTCTTATTTGGAAGCACCAATGCTAACACCACTCCACGTGGGACTGTGGCTATCATTAGTTTAACACTTTATTGTTATATTGTGGAAGTCCAAAAATCCACCAACAAGATCAAATTGAAATCACATGTTGGTGTTGCAATAATGTAGACTGGTGAATCCAGAGAAAGAGATTACGCATGAACAGGAATCTACTTTCATGCCAGATCAAAAGTATTCATAGATCGCAGGGTGACTAAACAACGTTTACCAAGGCCAATTAAGATGTTACCTTGCAATTAAAGTATTAAGTCATCTGCAGAGAATGTCTCATTTAATCTATCACATGACCGTGTATTGTCCATAGAATTATCAACCCTTTATATCTGTAACACATGACAAAGATTGTACTTTAATCAAGTCACGGGAAGGCTTTCCCTTTTTTAAGTTTGTGGCCTCGTTAACGGGACTATTTCTTAGATGCGCGAAATCAATGCGCAGTGAAGAACTAGCGCAACTGAAGCAGTGTGGTTGTGCGCACTACAAGTACAATTGTACTGGTAACGGGGAAAACTTTTCTTAACATCACGAAGATTTTCAAGCGTCAATAATAAGAGTGGGTGGTTGACTGTATGACTGAGTGAATGAGTAAGTGAGCAAATGAGTAACCAAGTAAATAGTCAATGAAGTGAGTCCCGGTACGTACGGTTTGGGTGGTAGTCTCACGGGATCACGGCAGTCATCATTGAGGCAAACGGCAGCGGAGAGCCCCTGCTGCCTGCCCTCACCCCCGGGGTGAGCCGCGAGGGCGAACGGGGCAGCCAAAAGCAACAGCAGCGGGCATGCTAGGCTCGTCAGAACTTGAACAGATCGTAAGGAGGTGCAATATAACTACACAATTGCATAAGTGGTCTCCAAACATTTTTGATTTTTTTGTATAAGTTTATTTCGCATTTCATTTGGAATGCATGTTACAATATCAACGCAGTGTTTAGAATATGAAATAGCATATAGTAAAACATACAGGATTACTAGAATAGAACTTGAAAATATACTTTGAACTGTATAAATAATACAGAGTTAAATTATCACAACATCATCAGATATATAATATTGGTATACACACCCATAAAATACCAAAAAAGGACATATATTATCTATATTCAAATTTGCTAATCAAAATGTTGCCGTGTAAATACACTTTATGTGACGGGGTATTCTAAGAGGGAGGAAAACATCAATGGAGCCGCAAAAAGGCATTTGAAGCTCTGAAGATCGCCGTAACCCCAATATTGACTAAACGTGCACGTGACAGGGAATTCCACCCATCACGTGACTCAACGCACGTTTCCATCAAAGCCTGACTCAGTTGTAACGTCGACCGAAACGTCGCTTCTAGATGATGAAAGAGGCATCTGAGTAGGTTCTTACCTTCTCATATGATGAAAAGAGATGCTAAGAAAGCATTTAACTCGGATGATATAAAACACCCTTTGCATCTCGAAAAAAGAAAAACGTGCTTTTGATGCCATGTGTCGAATCGACACAATAATTTTGACCCCGTTTAAAACTATAAATAACAACATTTCCTTGGTCCGATCAAAAAACACCAGTGCACCTAAACAATCTGATGTTTTAAAAAATAAACTCCTCATTAACTAGTTGATAACCCTATGTCTGTTTTATTCTCCATTAACAAGCTGCCGGACTAACCAAATTATGTGCCAATAAACATATCTAAAAATTGTCTATGCGCTCTTTTTTTCTGAACAGAACAAGTGTTTATGTGGTGGGCATGCTCTCATACGTGTATTGCATGTTCTGAAGCCGCCCGTACGTGCGTCCATGTTCCCACTTGGGCTACACAAGCAACATGTAACATTCGTCTCGGTTGGTGAGTCAGCACTTTTGGGTACAAAATATACAGATGTTTGGTAAATGAATAATATAATGTAATATTACATTAAATAAAAGCATCCATCTTTTTATATTATATTTGAATAAACCGACCCAGTCCAGTGGAAATAGAACTTTTTTGACACCACCTTGTTGGAATTTTCACTCAGTAAAGATGCTTCTATGCGCAATAATTTGCTAAAAGCCTACAACCTTTCCTCGTGATAAAACCTACAAGTATTAATTCGCATTAATTCGCTCCATTCGTTCACAGACCTTGGATGGAGGTACTACGGAGAGGATTTTACAAAGTTAGAAAAAGGTCCAAAGTCTCCCAAAGTTTAAAAAAAAAAGAGGCCCATAATTTCGTAGGGGTGCTAGTCCAATAAATGATTGGCCGTGTATACTAGTGTATGATATATGTAAGCAAAACATCTACCATCTACATGCTTCAATATCATATTATCGCTCGCACCGAATTGTCATTACACACATTCCATGGAGCATACACCGTTGCGGAGGAATTATTTGATGTCAAGAAAACTATGGGACAGCATGTTTAATGTCTCTCCTAATAAAATATATAATCGTGCTCGTCATTGTGATGCAATGCCGTATGCCCAGTATTAATAGTAAATTCGTACACGCTGATAAACGTTGGAAAACGAAGCCAATACATCTAGTTGAGGCGTGCTAATGAAGTTTGCAAGTTTGCTCCATTCACAGGTCATCTGCAATTTTGAATAAGATCGGTCTTTTGCCCGGGACATCGACAATTTCCATGCTAACAAACATCCGAATACAGACTCATAACACTCACTCAAAAGCCTATTAGAATAGTACTTTAGACACATTGCATACGGTAGATAATACTTAAAATTGACCTTTACATATTTGAAGTTGTGTTAGTCTAGAATTACCCGGAAATCACGACAATTTTTAGGTTTGTGTCATAGAGAAATATTTAGTTTGCTTGCATAGGCAGATCCAGATTTTTGGGGAAAAAAGGGGGCGCACTTAAGGAAAAGGGGGACGCACTTAAGAATTTCATCAAAAACCCTGCAAAATGAAGTATTTTGGTGGGGAAAGGGGGCGCGCGACCCCGCAACCACCACCACCCCTGGATCTGCCCATGGCTTGCATACTTGGAAGTGGTGAATTCCCGCGAATGCTTTGCACGGTTTAGCCTATATTATGTGTAGGGTGCCTTTACCAGTTTAAAGGTAACTGTCCACGCGAAACCACGCCCACTAAATTGCTTGAAGCTTTGTTTGGCCTTGGCAAGCACTGGTATTACAATCACAATACATAGAAACAAGGGTGCGTTTCCGTAAATCTATAGCCTTCAACTCTGTCACCATCGTGACCGCAATTACATGCAGGTTTACACTGTGTGGAAATCAGATCAGATGGTCTTTTATAGGTGAATGTGTGTTTTTGTGTATAAATTAGTCATGTAGGTCTCTCTTTAAGAATGCTAAACAAGTCCGATAAGAAAACAACACACAAGGCAACACATAAGCGTTTCTGTTGATTTTCAAATTAGTTCTACCTTTCAATTTGTTGCTTTTTAGCTATTTTGATGCAAAAAATTCTTCAAGTAAAACCACGGACGCGAACATCTTGTAGGTCGACTTCAAAATTAACATGTAAAATCCCAATAACAAAAGTACGTGATAAATTCATAAGCAATGACCTTTGATAATAGCTGCACCGATGTACATGAACACAGAAACAGTTCTGATGAAGTACCGCTGGAAATGAAATGTAGGCTAACAGTACAGAATCGTTTTCCAATTTACAATAATGGGCAGTATTCTATTGCAGTTAAAAGCTGTTCTTAAAAACAAAAAAACAAAACAAAAACAAATAAACAAAAAGAAAACACATAACACAGGTTTTCGTCATGTGGTTTCCAGATCCCAAATCAAATCTCTCCAGTCATAAACAATGCATTAATCAACGCAAGTTTGATGTTATCATCTCCATTATAAACTATTCACAGAGTTCAGGAGCGATGTATTCCATTTAGGGTTGCGTAAGTTGCACTTACGGAAATTGATTAAAGTAGGCGACAGAAATCAACAATAGACCATCAAAGGGTTTGCGCTCTCGCGCATCCATGATTGCCTTTGTGATAAGAATGCTCCTTGTGGTATTTGATACCATAATGGATTCTACGTGCATTTAGACTGACGGCAATTGTTTTTGACCATGTACAGCAACCGATAGATGCTTCTAGAGCATGGTTATAAGTTAACAGAGTAGTGGAACTAGATAAAACGGGCTGGTGGGTCTACCAGATAAATCAGCATTCAACTCACTTGTGGTATGGAAAATAAAGCTTTTGTTTCCACATGATGTATTGGTCAGGTCGCAATGTTTATGAATAATTCACGGTTTAAACACCCACTATGGGACAGAACACGAAGTAAATGTATCTGTTTCTAGAGCAACTGGTTGCACCCGCCTCAGTTAAATTTTGGTTGACAACCGAGTATTGTCGAGAAGGATGAATAATTTGAATATCGCTCGGGCAATATTCACCATGTTCGGTTTGTGAGTCTTACGATATAAAAATGATCGAAAAACAACAAGTATATATTTGCGTGTTGGCACGACCATGGGTCCCAGCATCATGGGAGGGGTGTGGGATGTAAAATAGCATGATTTACAAACACTATACCATACACATTACTTCAATTATATAATTGTACTTTCTATATAATAGTAGTAATGCGTATGACATAGTGTTTGAAAACCATAGTATTATAAATACACACACCCCCCCCTGATGCTGGGGCCCATGCACACGACAAGTCAGCGATCACGAAAGATGTAGGCCGATCCCAGTTATGGGACAGGTTGGGAAATTAAAATGTTTTTGTACCATTTAATGACTGCATTTAGTGGCCGAATTGGTGGAAGTGGCGATAAAACTGGTAATAAAAGTTTAAAATAAGAAATACATAACGTGGTTAAACAATTACGCACTTTTTTCAAGACCGACACGCGAATTTTACTACGTTCATATACCTTAATAATGACGGGCAGAGAACTGTTACAGTTCGTTAAAAACTCTGTATAGCCTCTATAAAGAACAGTCATTCTGTTGTCTTCTTTATGAGACAGAGGTGTAAGATCCTCGAAATTCTTTCGCGAAGGTCTATGATTTGAAGGCTTGCGTCTGTGGTAATGTCTACCTAATATAGAGATGGTCTATTTATGGAGGTGCTCTTTAATGGCGGTTATACTGCACTATTTCCAGATATGAATTTTAATTACTTTCACTGGCAGATCCAGCTTTTTGTCCTTTTCTTTTTCCCTTTTTCTTTATTTCTTTCTCTTTTTTGAGGGGGAAGGGGGTGCACCCACACAATTTCATGGCTTTCGCACAAACATGAATTTATGGATATGGCAAAAACGTCATGGAAGTGATTTTTTCCTCTCCTTTTGGGGGTGGATGGGTGGGGCGTGGTTGGAAAATGGGAGGGAACGCGCCCGTTGCACCCCCTAGATCTGCCCATGACCTTGATCTGTTAGGACACACGACTTATTGCATACACACAAAAAGCGTCTGCTTTTTGGCGCAGACGACAAAATGATGTTTTAATCATGTTACTTACGCCATTTCGTGCAATATAACACTGAATTTACGCGGCCATAGATTACACGGGTTATGTGCAGTATTTGCATCCAAAGAGCACCATGGCCCACTTAATAACAAATGCGAAGAATAGAACGGGTGTTTACTACTGGCACCGGAAACAAACACCCAACATCTCTACTAAAGATGACTTCCACCTACTGGGAAGTTATCTGATCCCAACCCACTGTGGTCTACAGATGTGGTTGATAAAAAAAGGCTCTATGTGGACCAAAGCGACAACGACCGCAAACTTCACCCTACCAAAGGTTAGGTAGTAGCATCATTTCGTTAGTAAATGGCACGGTAGTTGGGGTGCGCACTTATCTATTCAAATTCAGATCACAAACAAAATGTTAATTGGGTGAAGTAGTTCGTGAGTAAAACAGTTAAAGAACAATACCCTAAAAGCTATGTTTCTATTCATTTTCCTTGTTGATTATTCAAATAAAAAATAATAGCGTTTTTTATGTTTGTACATGTTTCTAAGCAGCCACAGCTAAGTAATTCTTATATTACATGAGAAAATACGCTTTTATATTTACGACATTTACCATTCAATATATATTGTAGATGACAATAATCACTTCCATTCCAGTAAAATTGCTAATCAATCCTGCTGATACTTTTTATGAATAGACAAAGTTTTAATCAAATATGTTCGCGTATTTCCACGTTTGTAATGGTCCATGTTACAGGCAGAACACTGCGTATAATTTTATTCGTTCCAGTATGTACTTTTTAAAATTAAAATTGCGACTGCATACACTTAATCCGTTGGTGTAATATCTTAATTTAATACCATATAGTAGTCTTTTATTGCATTGAATAATAAAGTCAATTAAGTCTAGCCATCATTGACTCAATGTGGTAAGAAAATTTAATGTATTTGTATAATTGTAGAATCATGGTCTATTGTAATCCTGTTCTTCTGTAGCTCATATTATGTATTTTATCTAGTTAGAGTTAAATCTTTCGGAACAATAAAACGTATACAAAACAAAAAGAGCGTTACAGGCAAGTACCTCATAATCCATTTCGTTTTAAAGCAGTAACTCTCAAGATACCAACTTTACTGGCACATATCCGAGTCAGCGGTACCGACTTGGATGTTTTAATTCGTTAATTAATACAAAGTCCACTTGTAGTTCGTATGTAACAAACGTGTAATGGGTTTTTACCATGACATATACAAAACTGCCATTGTTAGTTTCAACATAATTGCGTGACTGCGCTATTCTTTCCAACTCCGCTCAGAACGAGTACGTTTCCTATTACGTGTGTTAAACAAAAAGGGAAGAAAAACACACAAAAAACAACAGAACAAAAACAAGCATAAACTAATGGTTCTCACGTCAGTCGCAAGTATTTTCAGTTACATTAAATTAGCAACTTCTCAAATAATGATAAAAAGTGAGAGAATGAATCGCTGCGTGGAATACTTCTCAGGATGTGCAGATATACATTATTTTTAACTCCCCGTGTGTTATTTTTAATGAGACATTTTTTTGATAAACATATCAATTTGCATTTACATGTTATGGTTAAAATCGATTATGTTAAAAAAATTACTATTAACTCAAAATTAAATTAATAAACACATTTGTCTTCTAAATCTGCTTTGATTTTTGTAATATTAGAAAAAAATCCTAACAGGATTAATATAAGTGACCCAACAATTTTGATTTTTAAACAAACACACACGTAAAAGATCATTCTATCTTTGTTTTGTTTCTTTAAATTATCAGTTTAAAAAATAAATATGGCCAAAATATGTTTTCGGGGATACGTCCCATAAATATACCAATAAAATGAATTTTAACATCACCTTAAAATCCGTCTATCATTTTGTAGAGCTCACCTTGAGTTATGTTCATCATTGGCCGCATCTCATAAACTCTTAGTGTCAACTAGTTATGACTATCATAAGTGTGGGGTTAACCTGAAATATTTTGAAATTTTATACATGTATCAGAAGGCAATAAGTAGACTTTTTATGAAGGTCATGGCCAGTTGGGATGGGTGGACTGAGATGAAGATGGATGTGAACACTAGTCTAAGGCTGCACTTGGCCCTGCTTCCTCTCACCTTTATTAGTCATTAATTAGAATTAACAGTTTGCTAATGAGTGTCTTTGTTGTTCTTACTTTCTCTCATTCAAAATACCATGTGTAACATGTTACTAAATAGTGAGATTTTGTAAATCACCCGCTTATCTACTTTTTTATTTATTTTTTGTGCAATTATTAAATGGCAAATTGTAACACCGCGGTCTGATGTACATGTACCTCAACACACATGAACATATCGTGGGTTCGGATCTCCCACAGCTGACACTAGACAAAAATGGTATTATATTCAGCCCCCACCCCGCCCCCACCCCTAAATCTCACATACAACAACGCTTAAGTTATTGGAAGTGGCTTGGGAGCCGACGTCGGCTCCCTAGCCAACCCACTGTGGGTAGGCTAGGGAGCCGACATTTGTCGGCTCCCTAGGAAATAGGGAGCCGACGGAAATCTATAATAGTAGTGTAATAGCTTACCACTTTATAAGACATACATGTATACGAAGATAAGATTTTCCTGTTATCCTATAATAAATGTTTTGGTTACAACATAGACAACCACTTTTTATGCATACATGAAATTTGCATAAAACATTAAAGATGGTTGTTGAGAGGCTAAATTGAGTATGCCTAATAAATTTATTTCAATTAAATTGTACTTCGTACATATGTATGTGTCAGAAGTATTCATATCTTTGAATTAAAGCACCAAGCATACATTTATGTGTATTAGCTTACCCCTTTAATATGAAATATATGATGATAATATCATCCTGTTATCCAATATTGAATGATTATATTATCCTGTTATCCTATATTGAATGGTTTAGTTTCATCATATTAATTATATGTATGTATTACGTGATATTTGCTCAAAACAATGATTTTTCACAATAGGTACTGATAAAAGATGATTAAGTGAGCCTAATTTGAATATGTATTCCTAAGATATTTCTTTGAATGAAATTGTACTTAGTAGCTAAGTATATGTCTTAAGTACATGTAGTGTTCATATAATTAAATTCAAGGACTACGCATACATTGTTTTGAACACTGTAACTAAATTGAATGGTTAGATGAATGTCTTAACCAGTTGACCAATCAGGTTATTTGTTTGCTGAGAAAGATTTTTTTACTGGGAATTTAAGGAGTGTTGCAAGAAGTGTCAGTTCAGTTGTTAAAAAAGACATGTATATCTTCTTAATACTTCATTGAATATTGACATTCAAAAATCATTACATACAAAAATTCCATATTTCAAATGATACTTATAATACATATAGTTCATCTTGTTCATACTAATATGGATGTAACTGTTAATTAAACTTTTAATAATATGATATTGTTCAGTAATTTCATCATATTTTTTCTTTTCTACTAAAATCAACATTTTCTTCATCCATGCAGGCATATGTCAGCACATTTTCCTCATATATCATTCCTGATTCCATTATGCTACCTGTTAACACATTCTCAACATAACCATACAGTTTTCCTGCAGAAAGGTGTTTGCTTACTTAATTTTGATTGTTTTCTTGGGAGTCCTACTTGCAACACTTCATAAGTTCCCAGCAATTAAATTGTTCTCAGCAAACAAATAACCTAATTGATTAACTAGTTAAGACATTCATGAACCTAAGTGACCTTTAATCAATTTAGTTACAAAGGACAAAACAAAATGTATGCATAATGCTTGAATTCAACTACATGTATATGAATATTTCTGACATAAACTTATGTACTAAGTACAATTTCATTGAAAGAAAGTTATTAGTATTACTCAAATTAGGATTTCCACATAACCATCTTAAGCAGTATGAATAATCACAATTCATCTGTTATTCAAATATTATGTATGCATAAAAACGTGGTTGACTATATTATAACCAAAACATTCAATATAGGAAAACAGAAAAATGTAATCTTCATATATTTCTTGTAAAAGTGGTAAGCTAATACATTCTACTATTATAGATATTTCTGTCGGCTCCCTAGCCTACCCACAGTGGGTTGGCTAGGGAGCCGACGTCGGCTCCCTAGCCACTTCCTAAGTTATTTGAAAATGGCAGCCCATCCATTACGATCACACACACCCAAACAACAACAACACCAAAATCCAGATCCACCTCTATTTTCAGACTTGGAGTCAGCAACGCCCTATGAAGGATTTAAAAAATCACGAGTAAAATACGTCAAGAGTATGCCATAAATAGCAGACGAAAACGGAAACAGACGTGACTGGTACATTGACAGAGATTTCAACGAAGCGACCCGAACGTCTGCTTTATCGGATGGGCGCCATCTAGCGGACAAAAAGGCTGGACAACTGTAGCTACACCATTTATACTTGTCATGGACCCCAGCACCGTGAGGGGGAGGAAGGGGGTGGAGGTGGAGGTATATTCAATGTTTACAATATAAACACTAATTCTTAGTATTGGTATTTACATGGAACTGTCAATAGGAATAGAGTTTGTATAGCAAATATTGTATATATCCCCCACCCCCCCCCCCCCATGGGACCCACGCTACGTGTAGTGTGTTCAGAGAAAAGTGAAATGTTGAATTTTTAGACTTCCAAAGGTGCAAATCAGGTTACAATTTGTATGTAAGAATGTCATAAGACTATGACTAGTTACATACTGTACTCAAAACCAGATGAGCACTGTAACTGCTGTGGTAGGTGTGGTCGTGTGTTCGAATCACACAAGAGGATATTATATACACAGTCATTAATCGAGTCCTAAGTCTTGTGACATCATTAACATATACATAGTGTGGTTCCACCGAGTTCTCCGTGGCCAACATCTGCCAGTGAATCATATGTCCCTACTCCACAAAACTCATTAACACTCAAGGTACAAACTGGAGTATTCACTGAATTGCTTAACTAGATCCCTGACCACCACTAATGACGCCCACGCCCATAAGTGCACCTACTCAGGAGGTAACAGTAAGTGGGTAATGTTGTGTGTTAGTGAATTATTAAGAATTAGTTCAGTTCCACTGCCGTATATCTTCAAAGTGTGTGACTAGTTTGCCGTAACATTCTCACTACGTATGTTCATGTTTAATCGTAAGATTGTTTCATACTCTTCATGTAAAATTACTACAATTTGAAGAAAGAGAATGTTTTACCATTGTGTAGATCCATTCATCTCCAGCGTGGTGCATCCATCACTTTGCGTTTGTGTTTTTGCATTATCAACAACTCTCTTCTCAACAGTTTCTTAAACATGTTATTTCAAATGCATCCTCTGCATATTCCTGTAGGTTAATCATGACTGGGTTATTCATAACACGTTCGAAACTGCTTTATAGTAAGCGATTACCGAACATCTAGTCATTGAAAAACGCACACACAACCATATATACAGTGAAACATTGCTACATCAACGTCATTAGAACCCGTGCTGGCCACTGTAGAGGCACTGCTGACAAGACTTTAGCCGAAATCAACATTCCTTATGTAAGCCTCGACTTGTGTTCTAAAACATTCTGCCATCACTGATTTGATTTGAAAGATTTTGGTCAGTGTTCTTCACAAATTTGCATATTTTGTCCATTTTCAACATGTTAGATGCGCATTCACAGTGGAATGGTAGTGAAAGATGTTTCTGGCGGCATTCTGACTGTGTTCTTGATATCATTACTGTGAAATTTCTACACTACAAATTCCCACACTACAAATTAAAAAGAAAATACTGTGAAAATTTCAGGGAACGCTGTAAAGCTTTGGAAGGCCGTGGACTCGAACTCACGATCTCCTGTTCATACCAAACCAGTCATGTGGGCATGGACAGGCGCCTTAATCTGTGATGCTAACCTTCCTACAATCGTTGAGAAGCGTTTATGCTTGACCACATTCTAAATCCACCTATGGATTAATCTCTTGCCACGTATGTTTCTATTTCTGTCGCATTCTCCATAACCTTGATTCCCTAACCTTTCCTCTAAGCAGTTGTGTAACGTGCATGACACCAGCTTAATTCGGTCAGTTAGCATGTGTTGTGACCGAGCCACTTTGTTTACATTACACATATGTTTTACCATTAGTTCAGAGCTACAATGTATACATGTCATGTATTTGTGCGATTCAACACAACTTGTTATTCTGTTTTGCTAATCACCATAATTGGCTCCAACAAAAGCATTCCACTCACACACACGTTAACTGTCGTGAGACATAGACACCTCTTTTTTTCTCAGATACTATTGATGCATACACCCTCAGACACACGCAATATACAAGGCTTCAACTGAAGCAACGCGTATCAAAGTGGCGTATGCACGACATTCAATTCGACGGATCTGTTATTCAAGCTATCAAAAGACGTTCTTGAACACGTTGTTGTAAGCAATTGTCATTTAGTTTATTTTTACACATGTATACACTGTAAATACAATGCTACCAGGCGACGTGTAGGACGTAATTGGTTACATGTCATTGTCTGAGACAAAAACACGTTTACAGCGTCTGCTCTCTGTTTGGACACCCATGCATTGTACAATAGAGGTCACATCTCCATATACAATATCACACATATAACATGAATCTGTGTAATGTGTACTACTATCATCTGTGGATACGTATTGCATCCACCCTTGATGCTAAGTCAATAAGCATACAACTGGGTTTCATATTTATTTTTTATGAATGATGCAAAAAACACATTTGCCATACAACTTGATAAATGAAACATGAACATTAGATATATGCATTACATATAAACCTATACATAAGTGTCTCGTATCTCTTATCACGAGAGAGACCCAGAAGCCACACTATTCATGTGACAAGAAGTCACGATCGCGCCGTGCGGATTCTCTGTATTCGTCTAGTACAGCTCCCATAATGCAATTGTACAGGCTTCATGTCGTATGCAAATTAGAAACCACGTGATCATCCATGTGGTGCAAACTGTTGTCTGCCTACAAACCATGTGCGAGGGCACGTGCGAGAGTCGTGCATCGATGGAAATGATACCCAGAATAAACGGTTGTACACACTAGTCAATTACATACTAATGGGTAAACATTCCCAACGTATTTTTATGGCAGCTCTTAGCATTCGGCATGCGTATTCTCCGTAAGACTAATGGCACAAATTGAAAATAAATACGCAAAACATGAACGACTTTCGTAGTTGCCTCGAGCAACTACATGTTTTGTTTCAATTTTATGGAATTTGTACTTATTGAGTTTTTCCTTTCGCAAACTATCTACATATTTTCAGTAGTATACCATTAAGTGCAAATGTGACGTACATGTACACATTTACAATCACATGATAATGAGAAATATTAAAAGGCTGGAAAAATCTATGATTAAATAAAGTGCACCCGTGTCCGTGCATGTGATGTCTGTGGTATGCGTGCGTTCCAGGCATCAGATGCACTCACACTCTGAACTCCGTCCTTCCACATCCTACGTTATCTTACCTATCATTAAACAATTAAATCATTGCCCTCAATAGCACGGGGGCCCTAGTAAATTATTTTCGGGAGAGTGAAGCGACGAAATGGTTCCACGTTGCGAAATGGTCACAGTGTGGTCCCACGAAATGTTCCCACATCGCAAAATGTTTCCAACCCATGAAAATGTTACCAGCATCAAGCTGCATGCATTATCAATGAAACTGGAGTTTTCATAGTATAATTTCCCATGTAAAACATTGGAGTCTGTGGTAAATTGGAAATTGCAGTGTTAATATGTAAATTTGATATTTTTTCTCCCGGTTCTAGCAACCCATGTTTTCATCTGCAAGCTGTTTAATGATTTAAATGTGACAAACTGACATTTCGTTAAGTGTTGAAAAAAACATATAAACGCAAAATTTCGTTCTTTTCGTTTGTCTATCAAATTTTTGCATGTTCAAACCCAGAAAACTACAAGTGGATATGAAAAAGAACAATAAGAGACTGTAGGGCGGTGACAAACCATGTACATGCAATGCCAATTGCATTATTTAATTATAGATTTTTTTACATTTTCTAATTCAGAAAAGTAAGCATGGACATAGCATTATCACAAGAGAAAATCGTTGTGTGGTGAAAACCCATATGCATGCAATGGCAAGTTCATTCTTTAGTTAGGCCCCTATCATTATTTATATTTTCCAAATCAGGAAGATACGCATGGACATGACACTAGTATAATAGAATATTGTAGAGTGGTAAAAAACATGGTTTAAAGAACTGGGTTCGACTATTTAAAGTACTAATGTTGGCTGCCGGTTCACACTGCACAGCGGATGGCCCCACGACACATACATAACTCCGCCACTGTGAATCAGACTATGGAGCTGAAATCGCACACCCAAACTATCTCCATTTCCGGGTTCCCTGGACGGCACGTGGTGCATTTCCAGGTCACGTGCACAAGTAAAATGTCTCATTTCTTAAATCTCTGATTACTGCGCACGTTTACAAAAGCTTATGGCGGATCATAAGGACTTCGGATATGAAATACCCGAAACACAAAGACACACCAAGGACTTAACATGGCCGAGCGGTATTTTTGATCAAAGAGACAACTAATGTGCTATGCCCGTGTGGCCGCATTCGAGACGTGTCTTTTACCTGCAACCTTTCAGCGTAGAGCCCCGATTACAGCTCCAACTTCACCCGGATTTCCCCTTTCTGTTTTGCATTCATCGATGCACGTTTTGCACGTGCGCTCATCTGTGCACGTGTTTTGTCAGATTCTTTTTCTTGTGATTGCCTCATCTAGACAGTGTGATATAAAGTAGAACCTCCAATGAAGACAAACCGTCTTAGGAGACTAGCTCTACAATAAGACAATTTTTTGTAGACCCACCTTTACGAACATGTCACCCCAAGCACCACGAAAGAGACCACCTCTCTATTGAAACCATTTGAGGCAGTGGTAGAGAGTAAAATAAAATCAACCGTAAATTGTGTCCGCTCATGCATTTACTTTACGGTAACGTGAATTATGACTAAGCTCCCTAAAATAGTCTAGCTGCTGTAAAATGTAAACAACGTAAATTGTAACCAATAAACATGACGAGCATCGGCTCCCGACCCGTCCCGACCTTTTCTCGGTCAAAGTTGCTTTGTAGCAAGCCGTCAGGGCTCCAGAGGATCCAGATGCTCTAAATATCCCTCCAGACGATCCAGAGAAGCAAGTAGATGGTCCATATTAGAGGAGCTGTTTCACAACATGTGTTCAGGCCGATGCTAGCGGTACTTGCGGTTTGGATCAGTCGACCATAGTCCCACTTTAAATTTTGAAAAACAAACTTAGGATGCTCCAAACGAGCCCTAGGTGCTCTAGGTGATCAAGAAAAGCAAGCAGAAGGTCTAGATTGGCTGCTCAATAACCCATAATAGGCTTCCGCCAATAGGCCGAAAAAACACAAACTATACTTCTCACGATTTATGATAATTTTTAGTGCGCCATTCCCTTCAGGAACTACCGACTCAAGCAGATATCTTCAGACCTGTGGCTAGATCACCCCCGATCACCCCCGA
The DNA here is from genome assembly GCA_019095985.1 of Streblospio benedicti. Lineage (NCBI taxonomy): Eukaryota > Metazoa > Annelida > Polychaeta > Spionida > Spionidae > Streblospio > Streblospio benedicti. Next base: position 18,661,378 of record CM032659.1, read on the forward strand.
TGTGGAGTTACCATCCTCCATGTACAGTAAGACCTGGCTATCAAGAAACCATGTGGGACTGGTCTCACGTGGTCCCAATAGAAAGGTCATCTTAATATGGAGGTTCGTTTCGATTGCATTATGAACGTTTGGGGGGCATGAAAAATGACCCTATTGCAGACGTGGTCTCAATATAGAGGTCTTAATTCGAAGTTCTACTGTATAACGTGGGGGGGGGGATAATTGGACGTTCCCCGTATAATCTCACCTTTGCGTCTCCAAAATGACAATTAGTCTGGCTTACCAAACAGCGGTGCGCTGAGCTGTCGCGTGCACCTGTCGCCGTTGCTGAGGCGGGAACTTAGACTAGTCTGCTCAGCACGTGGTCTCCTACAATAAAAGAAGCTCGTGCGAATTTGTTAATTACGTACTGCGCCACGCAACAAATGTGTATACTTTTCAATCGGTCTCAAGCCAATCATGCAACACTGAGGACTACTATTGTGCGACTAGTGAATGCTTCTTTGGAGGACACTTGTTCTGTTGGTTACGTTGAGCCTGTAGTGCTGCCATGTGAACACGTGATGGTCGGTCATTTGGCTGTGGCAAGCTGGAGAGGCATGGACAGTGTCCAGTTGTGCAGGATGATCTCAATCGTTATCATGCTGGTCACCACTGGTAAGCACATGATTTACTTATAACTTGAATTCAGTGGCAAATTGATAGAGAATGGCGTTGGTGGAGGGCGTCATTTTTGTGGAATTCGGGTGATGCCGCGAACCTCACATGGATCTACAAAACTTTTTTTAAATGTAGAATTCTGAATACAAATTAATCAGAGATATGTAGGAAAGAGTGGTTTGCATGACATTGGAATAGATTGATTTTTATAAACGAAAAGGGGAGAGGGGGAATCATGGAATAAATTACACTTTTAGAATATTAGATTATTCCTGTAGAACAATATCAGTGTGACAAATCTTAAATGATATTAAGCTGCTTGAAATCATGATGGTTTAACCGGAATAAATGGCCCATGACCATTGGGGTGACATTGTAATTACCAATTATTCGACAAAATAATTACTTTTTGATTAAATTCATGGTATGCTATTGCATACAAATATGTGAACCATCATCTCTGAGTATCAGATGTCAACCCATCATGCGCTTTGATAGTGGTTATTACTTTTGTCTGTTAAGTTTTTAAATCAACCAGCCCTGGCTAAAATCAACCCAACAGGCATCTTCCCCTGAGAGTGTGGTCACCACACATCTATCTATAATATTTGATTGATGAAACCTTGCTGTGGCAAGATGCCCAGCACAGGGCTGGCGTGTGGGCGGTATGTCATACCATACATAGAGCTGATGAGACCATCATATTTGTACATTTCTGTCTTATAATTCCACTCACATGTGATTGAAACTAAACCCTCATTCAAAGCCTATGTTTATGCTGGTAATCGTCTAAAGACTCTAACCAATCAGAAGGACAGGAGACCAAACCAAAATGTATTTCACGGGCGACGTAAGTCTTAACTGAGCAACGTCTTTTTCAAGATTAGAAAAGAAAAGTGAAATTACCCCACTTGAATAGATGTTGAACAAATGCATGTTAAAGAGATTCCCGTTAACCGACCACGTTTATGTCAGGCTATAGGGTGAAGTGTAAACAGAGACAAACGTCAACAAGGTTTGCTGTTTCTGTCAAACACACCACCAAAACGAGGCCTAATAATGCAGAGTGATCACGTGCTCGCCTCGTGACGATGTCACCAGACGATACTCGCAATTACTGTGATTGCAGATGCAGAAACAAAAACATCCAATGAATGCCATCTCAATGCAGATTATGTCAACATGATAAGACGTATCTTCCTGCTCCAAACAAAATAGACATGTCACAGTGAACCTGTCCAATGGCACCAGCTCTCTATAGTGAAACCACTTGAGGCCAGCTCTACTTTGCTCTAAACGTGGACTGGTTCTTGTTTATTGTGTGAGACAAGGGTAGGTTGTGCACCGTGCATCGGATGTTCTGTCAATTGGAGGGGGAGGGGTTGTTACGACCTCTCCAAATACCCCATTGGACCCGTGCATTCCACAACCAATGCGAGCGCACTTGTAACGAAGTGAAGTTAACTTTTGTTTTCAAATGTTGGTTTTTATGAGAAAGGGTCCTCATAAAGAAAGTTGAAATGTATAATAAAGGCTGTGCGATACACAAACTGCTCACAGGCGTATTTAGCATTGACAGTTTTATGAGCATCAGAGATCCATGTTTAATATCCTATATGGCTAAAACAATGCTATGTTTTTTGTGAAATCATACAGATGTTTCATAATGCATTTTTTCACTTGTTTATTGTGGTACCAGTAAGGTTAACGGACGTATTTAGGTGGTGGAGGTGTATAAGAAGCCCGCTCGCACTGACCAACAACTGCATTCGAATTCCATCACCGGCGTTATAAGGACCATGTACCATACAAAATCCCTTTCTTGACATCTGAAAATGAAATAAAAGTTACAGAACACAAACATCTACTTGACTCTCTGGGCGAATGTGGCTACCAGAAGAGTTGCTTCAAGAAGGCCTTCACACCACTTGGGGTGTTCGAGAAATTGAACAGTATTTACGAATTGTCAGCGGCATATCCGAGAAGCTTAGAATGTGTTCCAAGGGTCCAGCATCGCCACCAGGGTTAAGCAATATCATCTAACACCCTAAGACATAAGTTGGTCCCTACGAAAGGTCAAGTCAACAAAAGACATGAGATCCAGCATAGTATATAATTTTGAATTTGTTATATCTAACAACTTCACTATTAGATATGCATGACAGCATCGGGAATGTATACGTGTGGTTGAGAGGACCGCCGATGACACCAGCCGCCTTGAACCGGGTCCAAGAGCTGAGCTGCACTGAGCAACTCAATATACAAATGTACATGTATGCCTGTACCATCAAACAAGACAATGACCTTTTACATTAATAAGTATTGGTGACACTGGTCAAGGCTTTGGCCTAATGAATAGTCTCGGGCCCACGATCATATGGCCGATGGTAACATTGTGAGTCCGGCTGGGTGTTGAGCATCTGACATCAATACTCGGGTGCTCACTGATTTGTGGGACCGACACTTACAGACACGTCAAGAACTAGTCTTTCAAAACATGTTGTATCTGCATAGTATACAATAACACCATTAAGTAAGATCATTTCTAGAACATATATGGTCCATGGTCCCAAACCTTCATGGAAAGACCCCGACGAACCGCGACTGGTCTTTATAGAGAGGTTCTCCTGTAATAGGTTGTTCAAAACCTAATCAAATCAACGGCGCTCAATGATGATAGTGATGCTAAATGCTAATGATAATGGCTGAGGAGCAAGTAAGACTTGAAACAGACAACCCGAGCAGGCCAGATCATTATCACATTACCATCTTTACTGAAGAAGGCTCACCACATGTTAGGGGCCAATCACCACGTCCAAACGGACTCGTGGTGTGTAGGCATTGACCAGCAAGCTCATTAAAGCCATATAAAAGTCACTAATCTGCCAGTCAAATCATATGAAATTACCATACGGTAACACCCCAAATTAAGCCCGCCGGGGACTGCATTCTGTTGCAGTTGTCTCACCTTTATGAGACCTGTTACCGCGGCCCAATGATACAAGTGGTCTCTTTAGAGAGATGGTCTCATTAGACTGGCACGTTTTTGTGTGTTTTTTTTTCTCAAATTCTATGATGGCAATTTCTACTGTGAGAAAGGCTATTAGCGATGTGTGTGTTGGCCATTACCGGTCGCCAATCAGACATATGTAATAGAGGAAGTGTGAATGTCAGCACATATGTCAGCGTCGCCTTTACCTGCTGTATTCGGCGCAAGCTAATGCCCAATGTGAGCAAGAGTCCACGTGCTATTCTGTGTTGTGCTGATGTACGTTTGAAATTCTTCTTCTTCTACTTCTCCTCCTTCTCCCTCTTCTTCTTCTTCTTCTTCTTCTTCTTCTTCTTCTTCTTCTTCTTCTTCTTCTTCTTCTTCTTCTTCTTCTTCTTCTTCTTCTTCTTCTTCTTCTTCTCTTCTTCTTCTTATTCTTATTCTTCTTCTCCTCCTTCCCCCTCTTCTTCTTCTTCTTCTTCTTCTTCTTCTTCTTCTTCTTCTTCTTCTTCTTCTTCTTCTTCTTCTTCTTCTTCTTCTTCTTCTTCTTCTTCTTCTTCTTCTTCTTTCTTCTCATTCTTCTTCTTCTTCTTCTTCATCTTCATCTTCATCATCATCATCTCATCATCATCTCATTCTTCATCATCATCATCATCATCATCATTCATCATCATTCATATTCTTCATCATCATCATCATCATCATCATCATTTCCTTCTCCTTCTCCCTGTTCTTCTTCTTCGTTGCAGCTATCGTCGTCTTCATCTTTGTCTTCTTCGTCTGTTATCGTCGTATTATTTCTTCTTCATCATCTTCTTCTTCTTTTTCTTCGTCGTCTTCTTCTTCTCCTTCTTCTTCTTTATCGTCTTCGGCTTATCTTTCTTCATCTTTATTGCTTGCATGTAGTATTATAATCGTTGTTATTGTAGTTTTGCGTGATTGCAACAACATACTTACACATACGGCATGCACACTGCCTATCATATTCTAATTAACAGCCGAGGTCATGTTACCATAGAAGTTGTTTAATACCACAATAATTATCATGATTATGAACTCGAGACATTGTGTGAAACTCAATCATTGCAAAGGTTATCTCTATCATGAAAAGTCAATGGAATTGTATCATATTTAAGTGATGTAAAAGCGCAATGCCATTGAATATTAAAAGAATATGTGAAAACAATGTAGAACTGAAAGAAACCATTATGCATTGTACTTTCATAATTAAATAAAGAAAATTCTGTTCTAATGGGTCAAAGTCCTGTAAAATGCAGGATGCCAACCCACAGAAAGTTATTATAGAATGCGTTCTTGAAAAGTGATCTCTCCACAATAGGCCTAGTTAAGAAACATATGTGAACAACAGGAAGGAGCGGGATCTGTCTCCGCTAGCACACACTAAGCCACTTCCGGCGGATAATACTGAGGATAAAATAGGTTTGTAAAAATGTTTAGAAATCATCAAATGAGATGTAAGAAAATATCGCACATTCTCGTCGTTTTCTCGCGTGCATGGAACACGTGACATTGCCAAGAAATAATAGACTGTGATTTAAAAAGGGAAATAAAAGCCTCAAATGACTCATAAAGACACTACTCAGGTGGAATGAGAGGTTTTACAGCTTAGAGTGACGCTATATTTGATCGTTGTTTGTCGGGGTGTCAAGTATAGATCACGTAATAAGCATATAAAATCTGGTGCTTTTATGTTGAACAAACATCCTATGCGATGCCATGCGCGTGACGATGCATCGCAATGTCGCAAATTTGCCCAATAGACTCAATTTTGATTGGCTAATAATCATAATCCGCGTGGTGCGCAAACCACACGTGCTCCATCTTGCCTCAGCAGGCTATAATCTATCATAGGAACCCCTGAAGTCTGCAATTATTGTTACACTGTATGAACCTGGTTACATATATTGGGCACAAGAATTGTGTACAAATTAGAAAGTATACCATGAATTTCCCGCCACAATAATGATGACGATACAAAAGTCCTAGAAAGAAAGGTGACACGGTAATGAGCCCGCCTCCAGTTACTCTACGTGATCACCTCTTGCTTCGTGATTAAGTGTAACAGAACTTGAGTACTAGATGATAACAATACCTGCGGGTATTGGTTTCAAAATAACAGCTAGAAAATGTGAAAGGCAGACTATTTGATATGGTAACGTTACTGATATTCAGTTCAGAATTCATAACTGTGATAAGTACAAAATAATTGTACATGTTAGTAACATGTCCTCAAGTTGCCAAAACATCAATGGACTAAATGGCCTGAGTGTACTAACAAACACCCAGCAGGGTTTCATCACTTAGTTCTTAACATTTGTGCATACACTTGTCACAAAACTGGGGTGCTAATAAGAGGAAGTGCGTGTCATACGATAAAGCAATAGGTGTTAGCAGTTGTTCGGCTTTAGCTTATGACACGCTAATGAATGGTCAGAAGTCTAAATGTGTCACGTGTGAGCACGTTAGGTACATGGGCTAACAGTGACACAGCGACGCGCCCGTTTTTAGCCACTCTTACATGATGTTAAAATGACACGTTTCAAAATTGTTACCTATGGACATGAGACGCGCATATTTCTTTCATATATCGGATATCGTAATAAAATTGACAATTGACAAATGAAAATGCTGTCTCTGTTTCATGTTTGTATCAGGCTACGAGGCCTATGACAAATTGCTCACGAGCTACAGGAGAGGTGTCATATTAAATACGGGGCCATGTAGAATCCCCCCAGGCGTCCATTTTCTATAGCTGCCTTGGAGAAAAAGTGGCCAGGGTTTAAATATGTTATCATGAATTATGGCATACCCTGGTAGCATTATCAGCACTCTAGACAAGATTAGTCTACATTATTATGAAATATTGAGCGGCTACTTCAATCTAAATGGTTCACAATACTTTCAGACTTCTCGTATCAATGTATCTATCATCTATAACATTAAAAAAAGTATACCGATAAAAATGTATTATTGTTACCTATAGTCTTATTAATTATATTCTTCTATCTATCTATCTCTCTTCTATGGCAAATAAGCTCCTACCCACTATATTGACATAGCTGAAGACATATTCTTCCATTTGACCATATCGAGTGGCCCTAGCGGGACTGGAACTCACGACCCCAGTGTTGTGAGACCAGGATGATAACACTATCCCAAGCAGAGGGCTGTTTGAAAGCATGTCTTCAGCTATGTCAACATAGTGAATAGGAGCTTGCTTATCATAGAAAAGAGAGTAAGAGAAGAATATAATTGTATCCACGAGCAAGCTTGAGAAAACACATTAGAAGTCTTATTAATGCGTTCATCAATTCTATGAATGTTTTTCTCGGGTCCTTTGCAACATAACACTAATGTGAAAGCAGTTCCGCTGTGCTGCTGAAGACTGGCTGATGGAAAACTCGTATACATCACAGCATAAACGTATCCCGTGTCCATGTTCTAAAACCCAACACCACGCATTCATGCCCCCGGTAATGAGTTCATATAGGCACTGCAGAATGGTACAACCGTACTCATGTACTACATGTACATGCATTAGGACCAGCCGTGGCTGAACTCAAGTCTATCTAAATGGAGTTTGAAGGTGGTGTCTTCATGAAGGGTTGAGACCATCATATAGATACCGTATCAATAGGAAGGTGCTAGTCTTAACCGGGTGTGCTACTGTTGATATTACATTGCAACAACTCATTAGGACCATCATTTTGAAGAGATCGCATATATACTATCTATGTTTGTCGGTTGTTGTGATGGTTGTTATGTTTTTCTGTGAGGTGGGGGGGGGGGGAGGTGGAGGGATTTGCGGGTCCCAAACTTTCATATGTAGCCTATCACCCCGAATATCCCAACTATATTGTGACCACCGGGGCCATCTTACTAGAGCCCCTAGTGAGTGAGGCTGCGTGAACCTGATGGATGATATAGGCTTTATTTATTATAGCAGCCATTATTGGCAATCTCGCCTGGCATCGTGAGCTATCGTTTGTGTCCGTGCATCTTTTACAGGCTGTTTATGGTGACGGATGAGAGACGCTTACGTCACTGATCACGTGACCTAATACTGATGGCTACTCATTAGTTTTATGGATAAGCGGCTTAATGGCGATTTTGTGCTTAGATAAAAGTTCTGTTTTGTAAAATATGGGCTCGTGAAAGGTGTGCATTTGTTCTAGTAATTAACGGTTTTACTGCTGTAGTCAAATTAAGATTAGGAAAGAAATATAATTTTCTTTTTTATCTTAGTTCTTTTTGGTATGTGATGACCGATAGATAGGGTCATAAACAATGCTAACATAAATCAATTTCCTATGTGCAAGCTCTGCAGAACAATTAATGAGTATTTATTTCATTTTGATTGTATTTCGAGGCATTCAGACAGTGTTGATGTCAGACTATAATTATACCGTGTATGTTTCAAAATACTTATGGTGCCTGGCATTAATATGAGTAACGGGGTTCATCGGTCGTAAATTTGGTCGTACAGATGGTGTGTGCACAAATGACCAGTTGAGTGCTACGATATGCGTTGTGTGAAAGTAAATCTCCACATTCAGTCTGACAATTTCCACTTTCATCCTAATTTACACTTAAGATGTCACACCACTTGATTCAGTTTATTGGGCCTATCGGCCTATACATAAATCTTGACTGAATTAACTTTGACTGAAAACAAGGCAGGGATATGCGTATGACGTCATCAAAGTGGGGTCATCAAACTGGTCTGTATGCTATCTATGTAGTTAATGCTAATGTAGTCAGTGATGACATCTTTAGGTGATTGTCACATGCATATTTTGCCTCGCTTCAGCTGAACTGAACGCATTGTGTTTGTGTCGTTTGTGTACTAAGCACTAGTAAGTGTGTGCGTATGTATGTTTCTGGACAATCTGCAGCGTTTACTGGTGAACCGATCATATTCAAACTTCATTTGATTATTAGGTATGAGGCGGCACCAAAGTGATAAGCTTTTGCTCACTTTACCAATCTAAGTATGCTTTCTAGAATGTCATTTTACGTTGATTTTTTACGTTTTGTGCAAAAGTTTCAATATTGCTTGAAATGAAACATTCAAACCTGGTGCACTGTTTACATAACTAGTGGCCATCACTTGTGTCCAACTTTAGCACTTTTCAAAACACTGTGTGCATTCCAGATTGTGATTTTCAGCCAATTTGAGCATTTTCTAGAATAGGTCACTTATTTCAATCATGCCCTCTATTTTTCATTCTGCTACCCATTACTCGGTGTCCAATTTTGCCATTTTCCCAAATAAATTGTGTCTAAAAGTTCAGAAACCCATTTTATTTTGATATACATCATTCACGCAATAGTTTCAATACTTCGGGAAACAAGACATTCAAACTTGGTACAGTGATCTCATATGTTATGACAATAATCTATGTCCCGTTTTGGTAATTCCCCAACAAACCTGTGTCTTCCAAAAAGAACTATGTACACGAGTCCCCGACATGCCAGTGACGCTGTGGTCTTTGAGCACTTTTGATCTAGTTTTAAGTGGTCTGTGTTTGCTAGTAATTGGCTATAGACAAAGAGAATTCAATTTTGTGTAAATCCAACTGTGCCATTTACCTGACACAAAACACTGGTGTGAGTTGAACGAACTTTTGAGCACACGCCCACATTAAATACCAGTTATAGGACACACTTTGCGATTTGTTATAGACCACACGCTGATTGCCAAGATCAGACCACGCCATACAGCGAAACCACCTATCAAGACAACCTGTTTGACTTGACCACCTCTATAAAGAAGAATTTCGCGGTCACAAACCGTCATAAATAGACCACTGCGAACCTCCATAAGAGAACACGCGTCTCCATTTAGACCACTTCAGCCCATTGCCCCAGGTGGTCTTAATAGAGAGGCTCTTCTGTACTAGCCTAGTGAGTTTCAATTTTGTTGTAGTCTGCTAAGTAAAGTCAAAGAGAATTGAATAGAAATGTAAACCGTCTGCTCACAGAGGGTGTCGTGTAAGGAGCATTACCCGTTAGAGCATCGTACCGTGTGTGAGGAAGCGCTATATTAACCACATGCTGTACGATTATATATAATGCACAGCAACATAGGCATTAATTCTATATCATAGACCCGGTTTCATGCATCGTCACGTTGAGTCCAAAATGAGGCCAATCAGCGTGTGGTTGCATACACGTCAGCAAACTTCACATTTCAAGTGAATTCCCTTCTTTTTTATATTATTTTCAACTACATCGGTTATAGGAGGGTAATAGTTCGTACACTGGTAAGTGCTAGCAAAGGATCCGGAGACACGTGCATTTTAACAGGTAGAGACGCTGCTTGGTTTTGATGCAGTGTCACATTAATACACGTTGTGTTCACTGATTTCTTCTACTTGGGACGTACTCACCTCAACTGTTGACAGCATCTCTGATAGCACTATTATCGTATGGAATATTTAGTTATTCCTGTCTTGAACCACTGACAGATCCAGGTTTACAGAAAAGAGTGGGGAACTCACTTCAGGGATCTCATGGGTTTCATACGTGCGATCGATGGCAAACATGCCTGACACACCCCCCCCCCCCCCCCCTGCCTAATATGTATATATTGTTTTACCGGATATCATTGATTCGAGTTCCATCAGTATGCAGCGGGTATCAGTTATAAACGCATATGTACATGTATCTCTAACTACTCCATACACAGACAACCTCTCAATGGAGACCACTTGTGGCCAGTCCACCGGCTTCCCTCATATCCAGAACCATGCGGCACCCTCTCACTTCCCCGTGTTTAACCATCCACAAAATCACATTGAATATTCGTAGTAGATCAAGAGTTCTGGTACTACGAGTGTATTTCAATATCTGACGATACTATAGAGAAGTTCTATAGTATCTATACCCGTGTATTTCAGTATGTGTCAATACTATAGAGAAGTCCTACAGTATCTGTACCCGTGTGTTTCAGTATGTGGCGAGATGCTGCCGTGCCACACGCGCCGACAGCGGTGCGCCTCGTCAGAAGACACGGCCGTCCAGTACCCGTGCGAGGAGGGCGGCTACTTCCGGCACCCCATCAGCAGCCTGCTCATCCTCTGGTGTAAGTCACCTTTCACACTTGGCCGGGGGCATGCACTATGAGTGTCGGCTTAGCTTTCATTATGAAATAAATCACATCATAACGTTCTCGTGCTTAGTTTTCTGTGAAACTGGGTCAAGTGAGAAAAAGGGATTAATGCTCAAATTATAACATGCAGAATGAAGGTGTATGACAATTGTGGGATATTGGTATGTGTTCTTACTTCAACAATACCTGTTTTAATGAAACATCGAGACGGTGGAGTGGAGAAAGGGTTACAGAAATTTGGTCACAGGCACCTGGGGTAGCGTGCCCACCTACAGTAGAATACATAAAAAGATCATATCTTTAGGACAACCTCTATAATAAGCACACCATTTGTGCCATCATGAGCCTCAATTGAGACACCAAGTGGACTGCGCATCTCCACAATTTATAGGTCCGTCCTGGTTGTGGCTGTGTCTCAATAATGTGGCCTTATGACTTGGTTCTTGTCCAGATAGAGCAGGAGGCTCTCTTGAATCTGCCACTAATATAATACAAAAACGTCAATCATAAATACCTGAGCAGTACGGTAGACTCATGGCAGCCAAAAGGCGTATTAACTAACTCGCAAGTTGGCACACCATTTCGTTCTCTTTTGGTATATGATTTTACTAAACTAGTCACAATTAAGACCACCTCTGTAATAAAGCAACTTTTACTACACACACCAGTATCATTAAAGGTGATGTTTGTTTTATTCCAAAGTAACAATCTGTCCATTTATTGCAGGCAAGAGTGACAACCACTTTGCATGTGAGTGCATATGCCACCAGCCACAAGACAAGAGCCGGCACATCGGAGCCAGCGGAGTCACCAACCCCCAGCACCCAGTCAAGCAGAACGGCGGATGCTTGCAGTATCAATTGTACCAATTCCCACACATTGTTGAGAATTCATCTGCACCTGAAACTGCGCAAAATCTAACTTTGTCGGAATTGGCTTTTTCATCGTCGCAACCCTTGACGAAAGAGAGCAGGAGCAACGCGTCGTTCCAATGGCTGGAAGGCTGTGTCAACCGGTTCAAAGACAGTGTACTCGTCTATGATGAGTTTGTCAGCGTGGAGCCTCGTGAGTACTACAAAAGAGTACTTACTCAGAGCTTGACCCTGGTCACTAAACTGGTACATCACCTGGACGACCCGTCAAGTGATGTGAACCTGTTGGCCATTGGCAAAGACATTGCAGGCGCCAGTCGAATGATGGAGCCTGAGTATTCGGCGCGGCGGAACTCTCAGTCTGCGAGACCCCGTGCGCAGGATTTTAATGTGTTATATAAAGAATTGCATGAGAAGCTGAGGAAGGCTCTCAACGAGCAGTTAATGGCCACCAAGCTAGACCTGGGACTCCAGCTTCCCAAGAATGGAAGTGGCCAGGCAACATTGGTGTTGCTGGAGGACAAACAGGAGAGAAACTTGAGGACATATGATGAGAAGGAGCAGCTGGGGAAGGCGTCAGTGACCAATGACGTGATCGATGAAATCATAGACAGCAAGGATGAACAGTTGCAGGAGGAGATCATTGTGAAAGTAGCTTTGGAAAGCGCACAGGGGAACAATGTAGGCAAAAGTGTGGACAAGAGAATACATAAGAGGAAAGGACGTCATCAAAAACGCAAATCCAAGCCGGTTCCTCTGGAGGACGAGCTGGCCTTCCCCGTATGGGCGATATCGCTGGTTATTGTGCTTGTCTGTATACTGGGGATTGTGATATTCCTCTCTTTGTACTGAGTTTTATTTGGTCGTGCTGATCAGGTGTATTGTATTGACTTACGTTTGTAGTATACAATACTTGATATTTTGTTATAGATTGTACAGTTTAACATTATTTGTATAAGACGTACTGCCAAAAGTTGATATAAATTATATTTTTTTACAACAATTGTACATTTATGTAGTTATTAGGCAAACATCTATGATTTCCTGAAAACAAATTGGTTCAATGTAAGGTCGACTCTTACGGGGTTGTTTGATGTTTTGAATGGTGACTATTTTATAGAATACCTTGGAATAACCAGGTTTGGGGTAAGATTATTTGCAGTCTATTTTTGTAATGTGGTATAAAGGAGAGAGTCTCATGATTCCAGTATTCTTAGAACTAACTCTAAATTTCAGATTCTAAATATCTATAATCGATTTTGAACTGTACGGTTGTTGTTTTTTCAACAGTAAACAAAAGCTGGTAAGAACATATATAAAGTAGTAGAATAATTGGGCAAGATTGGATTAGTCACTGGATACCTATTCTACTGAAATATTATTTTGTTGTATTGTATCAGCTTATTTCACATAAAATACACAGTAAAATAGCAGGTCAAATATCACATTACAGATCATGATATAATTAAAAGAACATAATTTAAAAAAGATGGTTTTGCCAATTTACAGTGTGACTAGAATAGAACTTTTAAAAAATAGACTTGAACTACATGCACTATACCCTGTAATTATTCATACATTTTTATTCTAAATATGATGACTGGGGAAAGACAGCTGTTTCCATGAGTCATGTACAATGGACTGTTGACAGGGAAAATTGTGCCTGTCACAATTACAAATGTATTATTCACGTGGGTGGATGGAGAACCGTGTGTATGTGGTAATATTCTTACAATCAGTGTCGAATGGAATGAATGGAAATTTATAGTATACTTTAACTTACGTTTTTTGCTGAGTCGGCAGTATTTGTTATGTTGAACGCTGTTAATATTGTGACTTGCAAAATTAAAATAAACCATGTTATGAAATAATGTTGGAGCCTTATCATGTTCATCATATACGTGATTTTGAGTTATTAACTTATTATGCCACACAATCCCTGAATGTATTAATTAGAGAGCGCAATTGTTGTTACATATACAATACATACAGTTGTATAAATGCCAAGTGCAATGGGCATTGTGTTTTGCTAAATATATAGCTAGACTGACAAAGAGGAATTTCCTTCGTCGTTAGAGTTGAGGTCTTCGAAAGTTGTTTGTGTGTTCCTTACAAGACATTAGGAATAGATTTTGTAAAAAAAAGATTAACAATGCAAAAGATAAGATATACTACCTTACTCTAATGTATAAGAAACGTTTTAAACATGTCCTTGTTATTATACGTTTCCAAAACCCGGATGCCTTTATTTGTTCATTGTCTTCATTTGCACATTGTCTAAAGATTGTTTAGATGAGAATAAAAATACTAAAAGCATCAAAGGATTTTTTTTACATCAGTGTTTTAATATACCATCATGAGTGCATAGAAGTTGCTTCACCAGTTTGAATGATATTATTACTAAATAATATATCAAGTATCGAGTCATTACATTTGACAGTATGGTCATTTAATCAGGATTAAAGAAGGTATCAAATAAATACAACACATAGAATCATAGCTTTATCGGTGTCACACTAATGTGATACGATTTTTTTTCCTTCAAAAATTATCAATTTGCATCTTTCAAATATAGCTTGGCCTTGGTAGAAGACCTATTTCCCCCTTAAAAAACTGCTTTTAAGCATAAGCGATTAACACAACGCATTCCACATTGAAGTCCGCTTTACATATAAGCGAGTGCCACCTACATACACTGGTAAATAATTGTTGTCCCCGCTTCGCTGGTATCCGTTGTGTTTCCGCATTTATAATTTCTAACGAAGTTAAACCACAATAATTTCGGGGAAATTTACTAATGTGTAATAAAGCAGGCATAAATTTATATTTAGGATCTGAAAATCAAAATTGTAACATGGAAAACTACAGTGTGACTCATCGTGTTAACAACTGTGATTTACAATTACACCAAAGCTTTCATCATTGCATATCATCAATGACTTGATTAAAGAAATACAAAAATGGACAAAAAATACATATTACAAATCTAGACTTACACTAATCCTATAATTTACACTCCAATCTCGTGGTCAAATCCTACAATTTATTCGTGTATGAAAAAAAAAACAGATAATGCAATCATGCGTAGGTGCATTTGGTGATTAAGCACATTACATACATTCCACTCTCTCGTGTAATTAAACCCATGCATCCTTATAATTAGCAAAGAGGCGTACTGCACATCCTGATATTTGCTCATTAATTTGATTTGCTGATATAGACGGGTGATAGAGTGTAAGACCCAGTTGAAATTACAAAAAAAAACAAAAAAAAAACCAAAAAAAAAACATGGGGATGAGCTGTCCCTGCATAAGATGTACATGTACTGATTTTTTATAGTTTCAACGGAAAATATATATATATATGTATTTAGGATCAAACTGCACCGGGGTAAAATAGTTGTTCTCTAGTCAAAACGTGGACTTCTGAAATTATATCTTTATAGCTTTCCACTGCTGTGTGTGGCTTTATAAACAGGCAAACGGGACATAAAGATGGACCCCTAAAATGATGTGTATAAAATAAGATTTTAATGATGATTCTAATGCGTATTATCAAACAGAACCAGGATAAACTTTCAATTCGGAACATATTATGCAGGGACGCCTTTCTTCCCAGTAAAGAAGAAAGAGAACAAGAAACTGCTATAAATGACCACTCATAGGCAGATCCAGTTGTGCCCCACCCCTTCTCAACTGCAAAAATCTCGTTTACATTGGTTTCAGCATGTTCGCAAGCTTACGTGTGCACGAAACCCATGGCCAATGGGAGATCCAGGTGTTTGGAAAAAGGGGGGGTGCACTTTAGGGATTTCATGGGTTTCGTACGCGCGATTAATGGCGAACATGCCAAAAACCCTACGAAAATGAAGTATTTTGGTGGGTTAAAGGGGGCACGCGCCCCCTGCGCCCCCTCCCCTGGATCTGGCTATGCATGGCCAGGAATTATTTTCTGTAGACCCGGATATGTTATAGTGAGTCACTTGTCAACTATGGTACGTGTACACAGAGAGAGAAATAAAAAAGCTAGATACTTTACATACAAGCGTATTCAGTTTTTTCAGAGTATGGTGTACAACACCTGCGTACACGTCAATCATCGTAAAACACTGCTTTGCATGCTCATAAAACCTGGCAAAGAAAGCAGCCATTGTAAATGTCAAAGACGCCATCGTCTATAGCATATAAGACGTTGTTTCATATTCCTCGTGTAACTAAAAAGAAACACATCAGAGCGGAGGCTAATCCACGTGGACGGATTTCCGCCACCACGTGTTTCTACCACGTGATTTCTCCCGAAATGAGGCCCTCAATGGGATACAAACATTGGTATACAAAAATGGCATATTTGATTGTGTTTCTGCTGTCTGACAACCATATCTATGAACACATGCAGTAGACATTTATTCTACAGTGGAGCTGGTTTTTATTAGTAAGTTTTGAAATTTGAAAATGTTGACATAAGACGAGCGTCTATTTAATAACTATGTCAACATGGACAGGTTCCACTGTACGTGGGCGTCTTGTTATCATATCTAACAGTTCAACACGTAGTTACAAAAGGTAACTTATGTTCGGACCCATTTAGGGACCTCAAGTGTTGAATAAGCTCTCTCTTTTTTGTTCACATCCACTGCTAACATACTGACATTTTGTTCTCCCGCAGTAATATGGCGAAGGAGAGGAAATGGGCTTTCCCCGCTCTTTGCCTCTCTAATAGAGTCCATTCAATGGCTGAGCTGCCTTTATTTTCGTCACATGATTACAATGTGCACGTGATCAATGTGGGTCACGTGATCAACACGCAGGTCACGTGGTAGTGCAAGGCGGGCACTTCGCTGTACAGGGGATTTGTGATTTCACTTAGCATGCAGGTGGTTTCATTTGCAATTGATGTACTCATCAAGATGTATGAAGTGGGACCATTGTCCACGCTGCTCTATTAAGATGCTACTCTCTCATTACTCTAGAACCTTTGCTATTGAAGCTGCGACTTTAACATCCAACTATTAAATGGGACTTTTATAATGACATACATGTATTTATATTCCAATGTCATGAAGGTAAAAAGAAATACTTGTTAGCGATGATTAAGGATAAGCAGAAAACTTATTGAGGCCACAGTGACAGCTATTATTCAGTCAATGGTCCGTTAATGTAACCCAGGGAGCATTTCAATTAACCAAATCATGTCACGTGAGTTCACGTCATCAGGACTACATGGAAACATTCAATGCTAGTGCTCACAGGAGATGATTGGGGCCGTCAGTCGTAAAGTGCATCTTGACTAATGGGCACTACATGTCTAATGTATAAAGAATGTTGCAATTTCACTAGAAAGACCTACATTTGCATTATACAAGTACATGTACATGTACATTGTCCAATATAAATGGGTTTTATACAAACCCATAGACGCCGTCCTCTCAAATTACACATTTTGATGAGATTGTGAACACGCCTGGTCATGTTGAGGACATGTCTAGTGTAATGAACCTAACAAACCCATGCCACTTACATTTACCCGCCAGACGACGGATCAGATTTAACATGTCTCGGGTTTGAGGGTGGTGCACGATTCGTAGAGACTACGCGTGCACATTCTGAAACATTAGCTGGGGGACTTGTCTTTCATGGTCTCAATAGAGAGGTAAATGTAGTTCACGTTCATCTCTTTGCTGTTCATAAAGCGCTGGGAGCGCGAAAAAGTCTATTGTTTGTGTACATGAAGGGGTCGTCTTTGAGGGATTTTACTGTACGCATGTGTATATTATGTGTCACTAATTGAGACTGTCAAGTAGTCTTTCAAAAGACCATATATCTAATAGTTGTTTCCTCTATTATTACAAAAACGCTCATGTAAATTATATATCATGTGCAAAGAAGAAGAGCAAGTGCAATTGCGACAGCCTCTAGCTCTCATGTCCGATCATTTAAAGGCCTTGTGATAGGCTAACTGTCAAGATGTCCAGTTATTGTCGGTGCAAACAAGATAATGTTGCAGTTTAGACTATTGGGTTTCTATTTAGTAATCACACACATCCAAGGGAAATGCAGGCAGTTTATGTGTTTATTATCATAAATTCCTTTATACATGACTTGATGCCATCTTGTAAGATCCCCAAAGTATAATGACTGGCAAATGACTATCCCATATTATTGGAACTTAAAAACCCACCCGAAGCAACACTTTAAATAATATATTCAGAAATAAATGTTTTGGAGATCAAAATTAAACAATTTGTGGTATGGTATCCTAGCAAATTTTACAAATATTGTGCAACATTACGCATTAGGAAATGCAATTTGCATATTTAAAAAAAAGAAATTACCATTTCAGCACTTTTGCGCTAAGAGATATACAAATAACATTGATTCCCAGTGAACACCGTGGGTCAACAACGTTGACAGTTTGGTAAACGCCACTCACCGTTTTGGATTCGTCAAAGACACGCATTTAAAGGTCACATGGCACTTATGAAATTATTTCATGAAGAGCCACTGTCCTCAAAATGCAAACAGGGTTTTTGTTCATTAGCTAATAGTAGTTAGTCAACTCTATCACGATTGTCAAGGTGATAAATGCATATTAGCATTGTAGTGAACGTCGTCGATTCCCACAGACTTGAAATACAAGACGCAAGGTGATTGGTTATAAGCCATCTAAAACTCATTATCCTACAACCTTTTTTGCTTCTCCCCTATATCCCTTACTACCCATTTGTACTTTTCTCATGCGACACAACTTTTTAATACCATGCCCCACGTTTTTCAACCTTTAAAGCATGAGCTTATAATCTACACCAGGTTATCTAATAGGCATCCTTAACATTCTAGTTATCCTTTCGCAGTATTCAGGGCTCTGTACGTTTTTGTGCTCGGCCATGGAAGCACAATCTATGGAACTGTATTAAAGATCGTTCACCAAGGGATTGGGAGTCGAAGAATAATTAAGACTGATGACAGGGTTGGGAGAGGGAGGATTGCAAAAAAAAAGATGTCATCTTTGAGTTGGGTGGGGTACGAGTCCAGTGAAAAATTGTGTTATGAATGCTGTTTTCAATTGACATGAATTAACAGTGTTTCTCATGGTGAAAATATTTTAATTTCTCTTTGCCCCTATAAATAATAAATATAGCCAGTGGCGTTTTCATAGTGACCCAAACATTAACTCATTATAAAAGAATATAATCTGGTTCTACATTTTTTTAATTCTATTTAAGTTTCGTTCATTATGCAATAATATCATTATTTGTCGGTCGAAAAAAAGTTAGAAAACGCGTGATTTGTGTTGATGACGCCATTTGAAGAAAAACGTTTTGCAATATGTACAATTTTATATTTCCCCGCCCCTTCCCAATATTTATTCAAATAGTAAAATAGAATCTAGGCAATCTCGGCTTTAAATCTCAACTTTGCATTGGGAGACGGAGCAAATTACATGTCATTTGATTGACGTTACAATGAAGCCGGAAATTAACGTCATTTGTGAAATTGGCGGGTCCATGTTCGTCTGCCAATTTTACCTTTTTTGATAGAACAGTTAAACCTGTACACGTGTTTTGAGCCAACTCTTATGTTTTTTGTTGTTGATTTTTGTTATCAAACAGTTTTGCTAAAAATAGAGGGTCTTCAACAGATGGTAACACTCTTTCCCCCACACCCCCGGAGAAAACAAGTTGAGCGATCTACTTGAATCCAGGTGGTGTCATTGTGTCCTTCAGCAACTGCACGTGCAACATCTTTTGCCAGCCATCGCACAATCTTTCACCACGTCCCTGTACCTATTTTAAGGCAAGGTTGCGATGAGTTTATCTAACAAGGACTATTAATTCCTACCCGGAGTCAATCACACAAGTTTTAGGATAGGAGTAAAACTCCCTATATGTTGAGTCACTGTACAACTAACACCTCCAACACAAACCTATTCAGAAAGGATGAGTGTGCAAATATACAATGTACATTGAAGATGCTTTCGTCATTAGATATCCCATTGAATGAATCTGATGGCTCTAAAAAAAACTCTGTTGTGCAATTTTCCACAAATTGGGACAGTCTGTGCTTTCATGGCAATGTCACGTGTTTGGAAGCGTGAGTGAGTTCTCTTTTGGGGGTGTTAAACAAAGAGATGCTGAGTAACTTCATAAGTATTGACATTTTAAAAATGAAAGCGCATCAAATTGCAATTATAAATTTTGACATTGAGAGGAATCTGCCATTGTCGGCTTCACGGCCATCGCCCACACTCATTGCCACCCGTAGAAAGAAATTACCTATAACATCTATACCGAGGTTTATTAGCGGTACCAAGCCATCAGAATGAAACCAATGCGAACCTCGATGAAAGAAACCACCTCCCTCCTGAAACCACTCCAGTTAGGCCAGTAGTTTTTTAATGTACATGTACTTGGCTCTACTGCTGCAGCGCTTTTCATTTGTGTAGCAGATCACTCTTACTTATAAGTTGCTGTTGACTGTCAATACGATTAGCATATTGAGATGTGCTCTACAGAACACCCATACGAGGCCAAACAGACGACCCAGACAGCTAGCGTATAGCACGAGATTCAATACATTGACCACGCAGGCCCATGCATGTTGGCCAGCTATTTGCATCACTAGAAATCATGACAGTAATGACACAAGGATTCTGCGGCTTGTTCTCTCACCAGGTGAACATCACATCAACAGCTCAGCCACTTAACAGCCTTTCCAATATAAAGTCTGTGTAAGACCATTTTTTGTAGGTGCGAGTTGTCTACTGACCGAAGAGTCCATCTACACTCATTTACTAAGTGATCGATTCATTGTCAGAGCTGAAGATACACGATCGTGTAATACTCATAATCACTACATACTGCCAGGGCCCCCCCACCCCCCCCCACCCTACCCCACCCCCTGTGACAGTGGCGGCTGGGACGGTTTCTATAACCCCTCATTTTACATGAAAACTGAAAAGAGTGGTATGGTGGCGGTCAGAACATTATTATACCCGTCCCCTCCTGTGATGCCTGCAACACTTACACAAATGTTAGTTTAGAAGGTCTGCGTTGTCCGTAGCGTACTCATGCTCACGCTCACTTTAGAACTCACGCAGAGAATTCGTACTCCAGTCTAACAGGGGCTGTATCGCATGGCCTCTGCTGGGACTCGAACCCTGGATCGCTAATCACTGTCACAGTGGCTCCTTTTCACAAAGCACTTACGGGAACCGCATTAGACCACTTTCAGATGGAATAACGGAGCTTTTCGTTCTACCAGGATGACAGGACAATAGGACGCCAAAACAAAAATAAGCCACACCTCATAAACAAAATATGAATACAGTTTTCATGTTAAAATAATTGTCAAGGCCGGTGAGACAGAATGAATGAACTCTAAGAGCATAACCTTCAGTGAAATACGTGCATGCAAAACTTAAAGACGTGAGTGTTGTCCAAATAACTATAATGAGATTCAAGAATGTCAACAAAGCAGGAAAATAATAAAAAAAAATGTGCGTGGTGTGCAGTTTTCAGGGTCATTGGATCCTTGGCGTGTTTGTGGACTTGTTTTTTGTTTTTTGTTTAGGGATTAGCAAAGTGACGCTGGGATTAACATTTGCCATTGTTGTGATGTTGCCGTGGGAGCGCGGTGTTGGGGTGGTGGCGGGGGTATATAAGCCACCTCGGCGGCGGAGGAGGCAGGGGTAACGTCCAACTCATTAGAGAGAAACAGACGACATTTAAAGGTGAGAATTTTTATTCTTCATTAACTTAGGACTTCTTTATAAGTTTGATGCTAGAGTGGAATGTTCGTGTGTTTCAGTGATGTGTGTATATTATGTTGTTCTGTCAGTTCAACTGAACTATTGAATGGTAAATTATAACAAATGTTGAATTTAAAGATTTTGATGCATTTGCATTTCTTAGAGATATGAATTACTACTACCTGTTGTAATCTAACTTGTAGTTAACTAATAGGTATTACATTATAATACACATAGTCAAATAGGTTACCTTTCTCACGGTAGCCTTCACTTAAGAAATGATAGTAAAGCATATTGTTTTTCATTGTTGTTATGGTAATAGTTTGTATAGTGTTCCATACCATGTGCTGTAGTGATAACAATACACTATAGATGATATTTCAACCATAGAAACATAATTATCCTGCAGTTACAATGTGCAGCAATGCATTTGTTTAAGAGCATAATTGCCTGCTGTCGACATGGAAAGTAGTCACCAATGCGCGTGCAATTGTTGGCGTATTCCCACATTTACAACACCTATGAACCTTGTTTCATTATAACTCTGTCAACCCCAGCCGGACAGCCTCGAATCTATATCACCGCATTTTTACTTTGCAGACGTCAAATGACAGTAAAACGGTGATCCTTTAAAACGCGTCTGTGACGACACAGCCACGTTACATAAATAGCAGATTCGGCTTCAAAGTTTGGGATTGTGGGACGCTATAGCTTTAACAGATGCCTCCATTTGTTTTTCAATTTCAGTTGACTGATAATTTGACTGATAATTTGAAGCAAGAAGATGAAGCTGTTTGTGACACTGTTGGCCGCATGCGTGGCCGTGAGCTCTGCTCAGCTCTTCTTAACGCAACCAGGTAGGTGGATACATCTCGTGACCCTGTCTAAGAACACTGTTTGGGGTGATCTTCAATTCGTACAGACCTTTATCCAGGCACTGTGCAAAATTGGTTTCAACACTTGTGGCCTCATGAAGAAATCTCAGTGTTTTGCGACTATTTGAATCGTTACTCATATCTTATCTTGTGGGGCAAACGTGCCAGTATTTTTTAATCACATGTGAAAACTTGAAAAAAAAACTCTTAACAGTTCTCCCAGTACTTAACAATGAGAAATATATGAATTGCTATTCATTCTCATTTCGCGTCCTGTCAATATAATCACTTAACACAGTACTAATTTGGTGTTACAAATGGTTTTCACGGTATAAACACTTGACAGCACATAATCTACTGTGCCTACCTTATAATAATATCTACCTGCCTCCCAAATACTTATTTTAGATAACCTGGGTCCATTTATCATTACAGGATGCAGTAATAATAACGCTGACCCAACAGTTCAGTGTTTCTGTGATGCATTGTCCTACGTGTTTGACTTTGGAAAGGAATGCAGAAGTAAGTTGACATTTATTTCCTAAATACACGCAACAACCATTGATACCATTAAAGATTAATGACTGCTATATGTCACTGAAGTCAAAATCAGAGTTTTAAACACGTTGAAGTCTTTAACAACAGGTTGACTTCTAGAGACTTTGACATGCCTTTCGGAGGAGAGATTCTTACTAAAACTGAAGAAAAAAATGTAAGTCTTCCTAACAGAGTGTCAATGCACTTCTGACTTTTCATTCTAGGATGTGACACGGATGTGATCAATGTGGGCTGTATGACATGTGACAACACGGGCACTTGCCTCAGCTGCCAGCCTGGCTACTACTTCACTTCGGGAGCAGTCAAGCCCTGCACGCCGTTCCATGATGCCGCCGACGTTGCCATCAACTCAGGGTGCGTCCCTCCAGTCGAACAATACTAAACCTATCAGTTTGCTTACTTATCTACATACTTACCTGCTTACGCACATGGTACATGTAATTGTTTTCTTATTTCTTATTACATATATACACTTTATTATGCGTTTTTCCCTTTGAGCACTAATACAAACGTACTTCAACATCCATTACTTTCATGGTGAGTCTGATGGGCCTTGGTGTTAGATATCCATGCAAGATATTCTTCCTTCTTACATTACCACTCTTACTCATTGTTTCATCATGTTTGAATGCAACTTATTATACCCTCTACTAGTAACACAAACAGTTCATGTTTATACAATACGAAAACTGTTTGTAATACATTTGATAATACGTTCATGTGTTTCTGATGTGCATTACAGTGCCTAGTATTGAACGTGTTGATGTAATCAAGTTTGCATTATGAAATGATGCAGTCAAGTTTGCATTATGAAACTTTGATATTTTGTTATCTGTCAAAAATGTTCAGTTTTTTTTTCATCATTGAGTTGTTGCTGTTTTTTAAAAAATAGATACAAGTAGTATGCTAAATCAATTTAATTGGATTTCACACATAGCAGTTAGTTTAATAAGTCTTATATTAGCATCTGCATAAACACCGTGATTCTTTGGCACCTTGCAGTGCCTGCACTGATGGAGACGCGACCGGCTGCCTGACGTGCGCTGATGGGTTCTACCTCACCGCAACCAAGGGCTGTGACAGTCAGTAGCCACTTTCTTTTCAATACCTTATGAGAAAAAATACAAGGGAAGGAGATCTTATACTCCCATTCATCATATCTTGCTGCACCATATCTCCAACGATTGTTGTCCTATCTCAATTTGCCTCCCTGGGGGTCAAAGCCTAAGCCAAATGTATTTGGCTCGATTTCACATTGTAAGCAATAATAGATTATACCTTGATAGTGATAATTGTATCTTATGTATCTATGATTACGAGATGATGCCATGACAAAGGTGTCGTTCAATAGCGAAATAAGAATAATATGAACATCCATTATCAGCCAATTGAAATAAATCTTTCTGTGGATGATGCACTTTACTAAGAAAGACAGACTTTTGGTTTGAACATGCGTGTACGAAAGCGTACTTTGCCATGTGCCCAATTAATCTAAGCATTTGGCTTTGTTAATAAAGAAGACTGCTAGCTAGAAGTAAAGTGGTGACTAAGGCCACTTTAACTCTGAAACTGTGCCTTTCACCTTATGATTCAATTTAGTAATCAAACAATATATAGAGTTTTGCTATAATTGTTTGGGTTTATTAGTATTGAATTGTGAAATAAGGATTAAGAATTTAAAATATATATATAAATTACCCACATCTCTTTGTTTTCTTATTTGTAGGCTGTGGCACGGGTGCTTTGACTTGCACTCCGGCAGCAACCACTGGGTACGACCATGTCACGTGTCTGAGCAACTACTATCTGAAGGCCTCCACCAAGAAATGCACGGGTGCGTATGCTGGGTAAAATGGGTGTCAGATGATCACTATGTAGATGTCAGCTGACATTTATAAAGTCATAAAGTATTATTACGTTACCACTATGTGCACTACTTTTACATGTAAGCTCATTTTGATCTTGAAAAAGACCAATTGGTTTCTAAGGAACTCTAGATTTGATTCCATAAAATTTCTCATATATATTTTAAAGGAATCAATTAAGAAAGAATACAATGATAAAAAAAAATAGCTTTGGTTATGCTTCCATTGAGTAAAGACATGTACATTGTTGGTTGCAGCCTGCGCTGGTGTCGACAGTGGTTGTGCCACATGCAGTGAGGATGCAGGTACAGTCTCTTCACTATGTCTCGTAACATACTGAAACTTATTATAATGTTTTGATATATACATATAGTACATTATTTAACATTTAATAAACTGTTAAAGTGAACACATTCACTCTGCTATATAATCCATTATCCTGCCACGCCTTTCAGCTGGTACAGCTACATGCGCCACATGCTTGACTGGCTATTACAAGGATGCTTCTGGCGCTTGTCTGAGTAAGTCCTTCAAAACCATGTATCATGATATTTTGCCAATTGTTCTAACAACCTTTTAATATTCATATGTAATTCATAGTTTTCATTTTAAATCTTTTTAGATATTACAAGTACTCCTTTTTATATATCACGTGTTTCATTTTCATATACGCAGAGTTTTTATTTTATTTTTATAATTTCATATTCTACACATTTTTTGATATTATATATTAATTGAAATTCTATATATTTCAAGTTTTTGTATTCATTAAATTAATTAGGTAACAGATAATATATCCCTTAATCGTTTGATTAACATATAAATTTTGCAGCTTGCCAGGCGACCGGTTACACAAACTGTGCCACGTGCACCGCCGTTGACCAGTGCTCCACATGCAGCAGCAGATACGCGCGGAAGGCTGAGACCCTGGTGGGGGCCACAGGACTCGACAGCTGTGATGGTACAATATCAACATTTGTCTGCACATCTATCATTGTGAAATACCTAGATGATTGTGATGATTTGTCTGTTGTCAGCATCATACACTTGGTAAACTGAAGACAAATGTGTTTATTATATGATAAACACACGCAAAATACTACAATCCAATCTCACCAACATAATATGACAAAATATTCAAAATAATGTTGGTGTAATGTAGGCTTACCTTAATACATGATATAGTTATTGTCACTGGCAAAAAAGATACTAACTAAAACAAAATGTGTTGCAGCCTGCACTATCGCCAACTGTGACGTGTGCTCAAGTGACTATAGCGCATGTACGACCTGCAAAGCGGGCTACTACAAAGATGGCACCAGATGTACCGGTTAGTACATCATGCTCAACAATTGTGATGAAAGTTTTTATCACACAATCTTACATTAGAATGCTTTAGAATATCTAAATCGTTTTATCTACGATTTTGTGGTAGTATGTCTCTATTTCTTGTTTTAATGAGTTAAAGTATGCCAAAATGTTTGACAGTGCTAATGTCTCTCCGCTTCAGCTTGCCTTACCAACTGTGACTCTTGCACTGATGGAACCACTTGCACTACCTGCAAAGCTGGCTATGGCTACATCACAGGAACACCAAACAGCTGTACTGGTAGGTCTCCATCACTTCCAACTGTTAGAAAATAATCTGCCGGTTTGATTCATTGACCATCTAAGGAATTATTTCGTAGCCACTTTGCTACACTTACGCACTGGTCCATCTCTATATTTAGCCCATTGGTTATTTACCCAGACAATATAATGTAATAATAATATTACTGACCAGCTTTGAATGTTTGACCGAATTTATCAATCCATGTATGTGCATGTTTAACAATGTTAAATCCAATTTTATCATTCTCACCTATCGCAGCTTACTGATGTTAATACTTTAATGGTTTTTTCTTTACAGCCTGCAGTGTAGCTAATTGTGCCAACTGTGATGGTGATGCAACTATCTGTCCAACCTGCAATACTGGCTACTTTGATTCTGGTTCGGCCCAAACAGATTGTACTGGTGAGTATCGACTTTCTGACATTTTGTTGTACTGTGTCACAGATCACAAAAATGTATATATAATATTATGAAGAATGAAAATTAAGAAATTGTAATAATTATTAAAAACCAGGTATTCATTAGCATTCTGTGTTTGCAGCTGCAAATATTGCCAATTGCAAAGTTCACCAGGATCTCACCACATGTACAACATGCAACGATGGTTTCTACGGTGATGGTACTGCCACATGTACCGGTATGTTGTTATCTATATGTTTCTACATGTATGTAACAATGCACATTCAAAGGGCACCAATATTGAAGTAAGATACCATATGTCCCATCCCACTGGCCTATTCAATTCAAGATTCAGAAACCGTATCTAGTAATTTTCTTTCTTTCAAAAAAGCATTCTCTGTTAGGTTTGGCATTTTTAAAATCAATAGAAATAATACATACTTACTTTATGATATTATTCTGTTTTCAGCTTGCTTTGCTAACTGTGCCATTTGTGCTGATGGTACTTCATGTACAACATGTAGTACTGGATATTCCAGACTTGCAGATAGCACTGAATGTATTTGTAAGTAATGTAGACCACCAATCTTCGTAATTTACATGTTCGATTTGCATAGATTAATTTCAGAGGTATACAAAATCAATGTACTTTTTCATTACAATTTTTGCATTGTGAAATATATCATTTCTGTCTACCTTTTTATATAAAATCATGTCTTTGTAGCTGCATATGCAAACTGCGAAATTGTTGATGCTAACCCCGCCACTGCGTGCACAACCTGCAATGTTGGTTACTACCTGTCCGACTCAACAACATGCACCAGTAAGTAATATCAAACATAAAATATAAACAGCTTATCAATATGAAAAGCCCACATTGAGTTATTTAGTATTATTTTGTGGAATTATAAATACAGAAATTAATGAATGTTTTGCTTCATGATTATCTATGAATACAATTTCCATTTGATCAAGTGGGTTTTGAATGTAGCAAAATCAATATTAAAAACTGATGAAAAATAGGACATAATGCCAATAAACTGCAAACTCGTACTTACTATAGTGTCTAACAGCCAGTTTTCTTCCTAGAGTGTGGAACGAACTGTGCAGACTGTGGAACAACATCATCCACTGGTGTGTGCACCACCTGCAAGTCTGTGACTGCTGGCACTCGCGGCTACGCCGTCTCCGTCATCAACAACAAAAACTGTGTCTGTAAGGCCATCTTCAATAGTATTTGTTGCTGTGGCTGTGGGGAAAACATTGTAATCTGCTAGTCAGATTATACAATGTCAGATGTGTGACATAAACAACTGGTCAGGTGTATCATTATATTGATTTGATTAGTGACAAAATGGTTGAATTTTGTTTTTATTCATTCTACTGTTTGTTAAAATTCAATTAGATGTTTAATATGAGCAGAACTGCTAAGGCTCAGATTTTAAACTTAGCAAGCATGCTTTATTTTAGCATAGTGTCATCAATATGAATTTGTGTTTCAATAACACTCTAGTATCATTCCTGATATCCATATATACATTATATATTTATATACAATATTGAATTCAGTGATAATCTTACCAGATTTTCCCTCCAAATGCGAAACGATTGAAGTGCAACCACTGTCACAATGTCATATCATTATCTAATCATCAAACACAAAAAGAAAAACTCAACCTCACGCAACCTACTTGCAGTGTGTCCCGAGAACTGTGCGGCCTGCACAGTGGCGTCAGATGGTGGCAGCCCGGCCCTGGACGTGGTCAGCTGCACGGCTGGACAGTGTCTCACAGGATACGGCATTCAGGGATCTACTGCCACACCTCTGCTGTGCTCTGGTAAGTAGCTCCATCCTTAACAATATGTGATTTACCTCTAAGTGACCCCCCCCCCAAAAAAAAAAAAAGAAAGAAAGAAAAAAAATAGGTAATGACTGTGATGCTAAAGTAGTTGTAGTCACCATGAATGACATATTGATTTTCAGCTTGAGCAGCATCACATTAAAATTTCATTCAAAATGTAAATCATTTTCAACACTATTACTAGGAACAGAATAAGTAATCCATTCTTTAAAATTGTTCATCTAAATTTCCAGCCTGTCCTGCCAATTGTGATGTATGTGAGTTGGTGGCGGGCAAGTGTGACAACACCGGCTGCTCCGCCGGCTACACCGCCAGCACCCCCAGCTCAGCTGACAGCGCCAGTGACCAGTGCCTCAGTAAGTGCATTTATGTTTTTTTTGTCACGCATGTAAGTTGGGTGATAAGTGAAAAGCCATTCCCTTTAAGTGCAAAATTTGTAAATTGGGTGTAGTAACGTAACATATGTTAATGTTAATGATCTTAAATTAGAAGTCAAAAGCAAACTTTTAGAATGTAATTTTATGCCATTGGGTAAACCACAATTTTATTCATGTTGATTATTATGCTAAAAGTATATCATTTCATGTGTATAGTTGAGTGTCTGTATTAGTGGAACAGAATCTAAAAGAATGTCAGTATAAATAGATTTGTTATATATGTCATATTGTATAAACAGAATGCCCCCGTAACTGTGCTGCTTGCACCTATGATGAAACAACAAGCGAATTTGCCTGCACCACATGTTCTGCTGGATACGGCACCAACACAGGCGTCTGCACAGGTAACACACATGTGTTCTGCCATTCTTATAACATGATGAAACTGTCAAAATGAAAAGTTGCTAGTGTCAAACTTTCAAATATAATCTAGTTTTGTTGAGGTATATTTTATATATAGTATTGATTAGAGTCTACTAGAATGATTTCCAAATATAGAAAATAACATGAAAGCATTATGCATATTCCTCTATAAGTTTTTTGTAATTTGTGCAATGAAGTATGGTATTCGTATCATAGTTTTCAAATAAAGATATGCAATGGGAAAATGTGTGCATTTCTTGGACTCATAAATCAGCATAAAAAACTTTCTTCATTTCAGCCTGCCCATCAAACTGTGCCACCTGTTCTTGGGCAAACCAGGAGGTCACCTGCTCTGTCTGCAACGCCGGCTTTGGTCTCGATGCCAATGGTGACTGCAAAGGTAAGTCCCAAGTATCAATGTTATTCATAATGCTGTAAAGTAATTTGTTTGTGGCAGGTATTTGTATAAAGTATAGATCTAATGAATCATGATGAATTTTTGCAGCCTGTGAGAAGTCCAACTGCGCCCTCTGTGCCTCTAACCCAGCCACCTGTGGTACATGTTCCCTTGGATTCGCCCTCAACAGCGGAGAGTGCCAGGGTAACTACACATACAATATATATCATCAAACAATGGAATATTGTAAAAGACCCAAAACGTCAAATAAAAGACACTTTTTGTCAAGTCTCGGGACTCTTGTTTACGTTCATGTTTGTGACAGCAAGTACCACCAAGAAGGTTTCTTTTATACGCACCTGTGTTCATCTTGTTTGCTATGTACCTACAAAAAGAGAACAATTGTTAGATTGTGGTTGTTTAATACTATTGATTTGTGTTTCAGCTTGTGATGTGGCAGCCTTTGCCAACTGTGCTCTGTGTGGCGACGTCAGTGGTACCGCACCCGCTGAGTGCTTCATGTGCGCCGCAGACTACCATCTCTACATGAACATGACCACCGGAGCCGAGGCCAAATGTGTACTCAATGGTACGATGTGATATTTTATGTTGCCAATATGTTTTGGTTTTAAATGTTTCAAAATCATTTGCATGTTCAAAGGAACTACTATGTGGGAAGCAGATACAAAGATTTACGTTGTAGCAATGTGCAGAGTGCCCTTTGTGTTAGATCTCATTTAGAATGATATATTATATACGTTTCTTATATTCTACACTTGCAGCTGATTCGGTCAAGTGCACGGGTGGCATTGCCCGGCAGCTCGCCTGTGGAGGAGCCTCGGCCGTTCTGCCTTCTCTTCTCGCAATGGCATTCATGCTTCTGGTCGCCTTCTTCAGGGCTTAGATGGCGGGTGTAAATGGACAATTATAAAATCTATGTAGTTTTTAGCATTATTTAGTTGCAATTTTTTAATTGATTGTTTCTTTATCTTTTGTAGTATTTCACATATCTACTTGTATTGTTTTAAAGCTATCTGTGATAGATATTCTGCTGATATTGTATTATGAGATTATGTGTAATGTTTAAACAATGGATATTTTGTGGATGGAAGCCATCTGGGAAGTAAGGAGTACTAGCTTTTTAAAATAAAGGCTTTATAGGTATTTTACATTTGATATTAATTTAGAATTTTTAGAAATGCAAAAATGAAAAAATAAAAAAACATATGAAAGCCCTAAAAATACTTTCATTCCAGCCAATTAGAGACGTTGTTATTTTATATCTATTTGAAGTTATAGAATGGCTTGTACAGAAGTTCCTGATTTGCTGGACTGACAGTAGACGTGAAACTAGCAATTGATAGAAATGCTTAAATCCCTTCATGATCAGTCAATTTGTTACCCCAAAGATTTTAAATTAAAATGGGATTTAAGCATTTTTCAAGCTTATTTCACATCTGCAGCATGATACCTTTAATGGAGGAGGTTGGGAAGAGAAAGATTGCGTAGAAGTGTGGAGACCTTAAGGCTTTCAAGGTTTAAGCACTTAATTGATACAATAGTATGTTCTTTGAAACGTGCATTTTACACAGTGCTGTTGATAATGAATCACTCTGTGAGAATCTAATAGCACTATGTAAAACTGCACAAGTTTTGCATCTCACTATACATGGATGTCACCGATTTGGTGATACTACATGTAAGGAGTATACATGCGTAGTTATTTTGCAATGGCTATTTGGTAGGCCCATTCAATCAGCATTAGATTGGATAATACTGAATGAATGCAATATTACCAAGTACCATATCATTTGTTTTAACCATCAGGGAATGCCTAAATTTGTGGTTTGTGAAACAGATTCCAACGTGAGTAGGTGATCGTTTCAGAGGTGGATTGTAACCATAATGATTTCAATAAAGGTAGAAAAGTGCCAATTCGTCTTGTTTGTTATCCAAAATTGACATATAACACAACTATTTCTAAACAAGATTTTTGCTTTTTTTATGATATGTATTTTATACACAATGATCATACTATACGAAAGTGCATACAAACCCATTTTCACACTGCATTGGAAACGGGGATTTATACAATGTTCATATTTCCAATGATATGTATAAAAGTTTAGTAAAACATAACTAAGGAAAAGCATGCTTGTTTTAAAGTTACGTTTTTGCGTCAATCACACAATGCACAAATACCTCAAATAGATTTTGCTATACGCTTATATATACAAGAGTTGAACTCATTGAAAAAAATATTATCACAAATGTCTAAACTGGTTAAAAAGTTAATTTGTTTTAGGCTTGTATGAGTAAGGTATTTGATAATGTTGTAGAATGAAGTCTTTACATAGCGGGCTTGTTTATTAGTGTAAATTCATAATGTTGGCGTGAAAGACATTTGAAACACAGGAATTTCAGGGCTTAACGTCCATACTCACGCGATAAGGCGGCACCCCCCTATGCCCCACACACACACACCTCTAGTTTTGGCCTAGTTCCTGATATGTCTCTTTATACATCAAGACTCGTGTGCCGTCTGTTTTATAGTAGACACCAAAGAAGATACCATAGCAGCTGGTGGCGTGAAATGGGAGGGAACATGTGGCAGTGTACACTAAAAAGTGTGTGAGTGTATATGGGACTTTATAGGACCCTTGGCGTTAGCTCAAAATTACAATATCGTGCACTGGAATCATTTCATGTAGACATTGATTGCTCCATTTGGTCCACAAAACGCCAGGAATGAGAAATAAATATTGCCAGTCTTTTTTATGTTGGTTCGTGTGCATATTATGAGGCCAGAACATGGGATCGTCTGGAATAACGTTCTGGACCCTTTCAGATGGGATGACAGAAGGCAGGCTCGTGGGATCATTCAGAAAATAGCACACAATCGTCAGCATGACAACTTTTAAGCAGAAAAAACATACAGATGAGCAAGTTGGTCCCCCACCCACCAGAGAGCAAAAATGGATTATCCAAATCAACAACTCAATAATCCCACTTAACAGGAGCCCACAGGATGAAAAGAATCAAATAACGTTTTCCCGAGAAGTGATAACAATTTTTGGGCTAGAACCAGGCAGAAGTGTGTAGTTTCCTTCAAGGAAGACAGCTTTGCATCATGGAGCATCTCCATGAATTTCGAAGCGAACAGTTGGGTTTTGCAGGCTCACTTGTCTCATGGTGTCATTGCTTCAAATTGAGGATAGTGGCACTTACTGTTCATTGCCCAAGAAATAAGTTAAGTAATCCAGAACCAGATTTATACCGAATGAATGACTTACTCAATGGGGCCTGAACACCCATGGAAAGAATGATTAATTGGATAATGAACATATCTGATTCCGTCGTAGGTTACTGAAACAAAATTAAATACAAATGAAATATGGGACTCAAACATGTACATCATTTTGATAAATTATGGCCCAAAAAATACATTAAGAACGGCAAAAAGTTAATTGTACGATTCAGTCATTCAATATTACATCATTGACAGTAGTGTAGTGAAAAACGTGGATATTCAAGAAAATGTCTAAGCTCCTGTCTGCATTCTTGAAATCGGGGT
The DNA here is from genome assembly GCA_019095985.1 of Streblospio benedicti. Taxonomy (NCBI): domain Eukaryota; kingdom Metazoa; phylum Annelida; class Polychaeta; order Spionida; family Spionidae; genus Streblospio; species Streblospio benedicti. Next base: position 18,694,723 of record CM032659.1, read on the forward strand.
TGTTGTTTATAATTCTTCTATGTATAATACCAATGTTATTCCATGCGCACCGGAATAGCTATGGTTCTAAATTCACACACCACAACAACATGGATATTGCAGCCATAGTGAGTAGGACCTCCATGACTCATCATGCAACACGCGAAGTTGCCAACATCAGTGCCACAAATGCATCAGCTGAAACCATCCACTATAAACTTGCAATGGGAGTCGCCGGCAAATATGTGGACATTGTGTCCAATTTCAATGTTCGCCCATACTGAAAAGACGGATGAGTGGGGAAGAGTACGACACGCTGTTCCGTTTGTGTGAGAGGATGGCCTTCATGCTGGAGGTGAACCAGATCCCCTACATGATGAGCTACGGCACCCTGCTCGGCTCCTACATGATGCATGATGTGCTCCCATGGGACGATGACATGGACTTCTTGATACACGCTGACTTCAGGTCTGCAGTGATAGAGCTGTTCACCAAGCAGAGCAACAACTTTGGCATATTTGGTACTGTCCACAATCGCCATCCTTCAAAGATGTTTAAAGTATACTTCAACACGTCGTCGAATGCTGGTAGTTACGTGTGGAAGTGGCCATTCATTGATATAGCCTGGTTCACCATCACTAAGAACAATAGGTTTCGCGCATTGGATTCTGATACCCGAGAACCACCCTGGGCTGATTTCCATCCACTGCATCTGAGACCCTTGGGACGCCTGTGGCTTCCAGCACCGAAGAACCCTATAGTTTTGTTGGGAGAAGAACTACAAGTCTTTCTACTGTACAACTGGGGGTGGTATCACAAGAAGGAAACTGGATTTAAATCTACAAAAATCAATTGCAGTAAAGTTTTGGGTGTTTATCCGTTTGTGAGAAGAAAGGCCGTACATAGGATTACCCTGGAAACTCTTGTTTTAAATGGAACAGACGTGTACTCATTGTATGTTGGTGAAGAATATAGATACTCAAAACGTTTTACTGTACCCACTTATCAATAAAACAATTAGACTGATTCTGCGGACCAAGATGAATGTGTATACACACTAATGTATCATAATTATGCTTCTGTTCGAACAAACTTAAAACGCCAATAAAAGATGAGGCACCATGCTGGGGAAGGCTGAAACATTGTGGGTGTGAAAAGGGGGAAAACAGAGGAAAGTTGGAAAAAGATTTAAAATGAAGGAAATGGGATTTCTTAATCCCTCAACCTCAAGAGGTCACAGTCTATTCTTCCGCGTGACATTGCCATACTCACATACATATAAAAGATGTTTACTGTCACCGGATGAAAAAAAAGAGTTATCAATTCACTCAAATACTCAATTTTGTCGGCAAAATACATACATGTACGAGAACATATCAATCAATTTAAATGTGGCATGCACATGGCTTTTCGCCACTCTACAAACTTCTATTGTGCTTATTTCATGTCCATACATGCGTAATAATGATGACTAAAGAATGATTTTACCATTGCATGCAAATGGGTTTTCATCACTCTACAAACTCCTACTGTGCTTTTTTCATATCCATGGGTAGTTTTCTAGGCTTGAAAATGTAAAAGTTGATCAATGAACAAAAATAATTAAATTTGGCATTCATATCGTTTTTCAAAAATTTAAATAATGAAATTTTTTTTAAAAATACGACCGTACAAATTTTTTACTAGTATCCAATTGTAGTGCACCATTTAGGGGGCTGGTTTCGGCCCCCCAAAGAAGTTGGGGGTTTTTTGGTAATGGTTTCTATTTTAAAAGGAGAAAAAACAAACCCAACCACTCCAAATTTTCGGGGGCCCCACGAAAAAAAATTGTACTACTGTTGCTGCTGTTACTACTGTTACTACTAAAACGCACACATGATATTTATTTTCTATACTACTAAACTGCATCTAATACTAGGAGTCCAGCAAGGGCCGCGACAAATGATTCAAGATATTGTAAATTGAGCTAATGGTTATATGAGGCATGTTTATTGATTGCATCAAAGTATACATGATGTTCAGTCATAATGTTATCAAATGATGATGTGACTCAAAGCAAAGAAATTGCATTGCCCAATAATATAATGATTTATCAATGTTCGCTTGGAAATGTTAAATATGAAATATGAAATATTAAATATGAAATATGTGACTCAAACATGTACAGCATTTTGATAAATTATGGCCCAAAAAATACATTAAGAGCGGCAAAAAGTTAATAGCTAGTACGATTCGGCCATTCAATATTATATCATTGACAGTAGTGTAGTGAAAAACGTGGATATTCAAGAAAATGTCTGCATTCTTGAAATTGGTGTTGTTGTTTATTCTTCTATGTATAATACCAATGTTATTCCATGCGCACCGGAATAGCTATGGTTCTAAATTCACACACCACAACAACATGGATATTGCAGCCATAGTGAGTAGGACCTCCATCACTCATCATGCAACACGCGAAGTAGCTAACATCAGTGCCACAAATGCATCAGCTGAAACCATCCACTATAAACTTGCAATGGGAGTCGCCGGCAAATATGTGGACATTGTGTCCAATTTCAATGTTACCCGTAAAAATTCACCCGTACTGAAAAGACGGATGAGTGGGGAAGAGTACGACACGCTGTTCCGTTTGTGTGAGAGGATGGCCTTCATGCTGGAGGTGAACCAGATCCCCTACATGATGAGCTACGGCACCCTGCTCGGCTCCTACATGATGCACGATGTGCTCCCTTGGGACGATGACATGGACTTCTTGATACACGCTGACTTCAGGTCTGCAGTGATAGAGCTGTTCACCAAGCAGAGCAACAACTTTGGCATATTTGGTACTGTCCACAATCGCCATCCTTCAAAGATGGTTAAAGTATACTTCAACACGTCGTCGAATGCTGGTAGTTACGTTTGGAAGTGGCCCTTCATCGATATAGCCTGGTTCACCATCACTAAGAACAATAGATTTCGCGCATTGGATTCTGATACCCGAGAACTACCCTGGGCTGATTTCCATCCACTGCATCTGAGACCCTTGGGACGCCTGTGGCTTCCAGCACCGAAGAACCCTATAGTTTTGTTGGAGAAGAACTACAAGTCTTTCTACTGTACAACTGGGGGGTGGTATCACAAGAAGGAAACTGGATTTAAATCTACAAAAATCAATTGCAGTAAAGTTTTGGGTGTTTATCCGTTTGTGAGAAGAAAGGCCGTACATAGGATTACCCTGGAAACTCTTGTTTTAAATGGAACAGACTTGTACTCATTGTATGTTGGTGAAGAATATAGATACTCAAAACGTTTTACTGTACCCACTTATCAATAAAACAATTAGACTGATTCTGCGGACCAAGATGAATGTGTATACACACTAATGTATCATAATTATGCTTCTGTTCGAACAAACTGGGGGGGCGGGGGGGTAAAACGCCAATAAAAGATGAGGCACCATGCTGGGGAAGGCTGAAACATTGTGGGTGTGAAAAGGGGGAAAACAGAGGAAAGTTGGAAAAAGATTTAAAATGAAGGATATGGGATTTCTTAATCCCTCAGCCTCAAGAGGTCACATTCTATTCTTCCGCGTGACATTGCCATGCTCACAACGTACATATAAAAGATGTTAACTGTCACCGGATGAAAAAAAAAAGAGATATCAATTCACTCAAATACTCAATTTTGTCGGCAAAATACATACATGTACGAGAACATATCAATCAATTTAAATGTGGCATGCACATGGCTTTTCGCCACTCTACAAACTTCTATTGTGCTTATTTCATGTCCATGTGTATTAATGATGACTAAAGAATGATTTTACCATTGCATGCAAATGGGCTTTTCATCACTCTACAAACTCCTATTGTGCTTTTTTCATATCCATGGGTAGTTTTCTAGGCTTGAAAATGTAAAAGTTGATCAATGAACAAAAATAATTAAATTTGGCATTCATATCGTTTTCACCACAAAACAAAAATCTTATTTTGGCTCATTAAGTCATTAAACAATTTTCGGATGAAAAAAATAATCGAAAAGACAGACACCTATAGTTTACATAGAAAATGATACTGTCAAAGCTGCAGTATCATTTATAGTGCAGCTTGATGCTGGTAACATTTTCATGGGATGTGAACATTTCACGAGGTGGAACAATTTCGTGGTATGTAAGTTTTCGTGGGACCTCTTTGTGACAGTGGGACCATTTTGCGTCAACAAGAAATTGTTCGGGACTATTTCGCTGTGTGGTGTGAGACCATTTCGTAGCTCAACAAACCCGAGGAAAGAACATTTTAGATAGTTTTATTACAGTAGTCATACACAATTGTTTACACGTTAACAAAAACTACCACCATGTAAAAGCTTATCAGATGTATTAATTTTCCAGAACATGAAGGTTTACTGTTGCTTATAGTGTATTTATATTTCTTCTATTTAAATCTGAGAAAGTTATGTTCTTTCATTTAGAAACTCTCAATGCAAGGATAAGTCCATACACTCTCCAAAATTTAGAGATTACTTCAGATCACTTGAGAATCTCATACATCATAAAAACATTTATGAAATATAATCTTTTACTATTGCTGTACACTATATTCTCATACCCTAAAAGCATTACATAAATCTATCACTCAGATCATAAAATGTTATATTAACTGAATCATTATAACTATAACGGTGTTCGAACATAGTCTAAACAGTGAATAATAAATATCAATCCTGAATGTCCAAAACGGAAGCATCTGGAGCTACCATCTCCATATGAAACGTGGGGGTAGGCCCCCATTTTACATGGCCGATCCTAGCTCCAGATCCTCCAAAAGACCCCCGATTTGTCATTTCTGGGTGGATTGTGCGTGATCTGGCCTCAAATAAGGAGTGATTTGGCTGGTTCCGCAAGGAATGGGCCGTTTTTGACGGGTTCTGGGCTGATTTTTAGTTTTTCGGCTTATGTGGCACAAAACCACACAATCTACATGGTTTTCTGGGGCTGTCTGGTGGCTTCCTCTTGCATTTGCAGCATCCCAATGTCTTTCACCTTAGCTCTGGCCTCGTCTGTTGCTATGGGAGGATCATAGATGACACATTAGACCGTAATAGCCGCCACAGCCGTTACAATCAGAAGCGATTGAAGCATGAAACAGAAGCATCTGTTCCAACGCTACGATGCTCCCATTTTAATGCTGTCAACATAGAGAAAATGACACACTTCTGCCAGCTTCTGGCCCAAAAGGTGTTATCACTTCTCTGGAGAAGTGATTTTGACTTTTTTCGGCCTGTAGGCTCCCGTTATGGATTATTGAGTTGTTGAACTGGATCGACGTTTTGCTGTTCTGGTTCGTCTGGAGGGCTAACTTGTTCATCGTTAGGTCTCTCTGCTAGTGGTGGGCTTGCTTACAATTTCCATACAGATGTTCCCTTTTTACGGTGTGCTAGTTCCGAATGGTCCCATTAGCTTGCCTTTTCATCCGTCCTTCTGAAAGGTCACAGACCGTACTTACGGACGATCCCGTAAGTTTTAGCTACAAAATATGCAATGAGGCAAAATAAAAAGACTGAAATGGTGGGGGAGGGGGTTACATTGTTGCTTGTGTCCCTAAAGGATTATACTCAAAAACGTATTCACGTTGATTAGGCAACGAATAATCGTAACAATGGCAGCCGTTGCACTTAATCTTGCTGTAGCCTGTAGCTTGTAGCTTGAGCATGTGTTGAAAGACCGAAGCTGGTGGGATTTCATGGTTTAATAGCCACCAAGAGGGACGGAGCCACTATTTTAGGCAGCTGATCATCACAATTCTTGTTCATGCTTCGTCTGTCCCGGCCATTTCCCATCACTTACAACGTCTCTGACGGATTGTACGGCTCGGTGACGGTGGCATGCTTCTTTATCAGACTGTTACGTAATAAATATTGATATATTTCGCCGATCCACCCCAAAAATGACAAATCGGGCCTCATTGGGAAGATCTGGAGCTAGGATCGGCCATGTGAAATGGGGTTAAACGTCACGTGCGCGATGTCTGTTTGTGACAAAAAAAAATCTTGTCTGACTGGAATGCTTTGTTAATTAAAGTGAGCCTTCACGAGGGCCATTTATATTGGCTTTTTGTATTTTTACACTCATTTCAATACACCTTGAAACAGTACTTTTTTTTAAGTTTTACCAAAATTTATTCCTAAGTGTGCGTGTAGGCACGGTAGGTGTAATTCACAAATGTGTAAAGCAAGCTTTAAAACCATGTTCTATTCTATAATTTTATGTTCTTTTCAAATCCAGTATTAACCAATATTTGAAACATGATACTTGAATCAATTTACTGCTGAGGATATGAATTCTAAAGGTTTGAAATAGAATATTAAAATGCATTATTACTGAGTGAATTTTATTGATTATTGCTTTTACGCAGAAGAAGATCTTAGCACCATTGACATTAATTGCAATTAATGGCATACAAGCAAGCGGCTGTTTATGAAGGCACATGGCACAGTGCCATGGGTGTGAATAATGGAGTGTGATGCTCGCTTTTGATAGTTACAAAAATTCATACACGACCAGAATGCACCACTAACAAGCAAGAAATAATGTCAACAGACACATAAATGAAAACGTATTATTCTTCGAAATGTGACGAGAAGGGATTATTGGTCAATTCATTTTTTTTATTGAAGCATAGAAAATAGAAAATATATTCCAATTACATTACATTATTAACATCATTAAATCCATAATTTCACACATGAACTATAGGAATTACACTTCAATTACTACATTATATTACATTATTAAGGTCATGAAATCCATAAATTCATATAGTGATATATTGTGATTATATGATATATGAAATGTATTGGTAACAAATGATACTGGGTTTTGGAAGACTATTTTGGATAACGATAATGAATGATGATGATAATGGTAATGAAGGTGAAATTGATGACAGTACTTATTGATATAATTAATTGTAGCATATAGACACAATATTGTGTTCAATGCAATACCTAAGGCGCCCAACGCAATAATATAGTGTAACACATATTTTATACTGTTTGATTTTTTTCATAGAAACGTAAATATTTGTTTCCAACAAAATCTGTTTATTTTGTACTTTACCAAACGGAATTTTAATCTTGAAAAACTGCTTATGGCAGGTGCAATGTGATTTACGTAAAACAGTGGAAAAACAAAAGAAACCAAGTATGCACAATATTACACATTATTTTTTTTCCGTACAACATCCAAACAAGGAAACTTAAACGTAAATATGGTAGAAAATTCAAAGTAATAAAACTCGTCTTCCTCCATCTTGGATGAGCGTAATGTATGTAATGTGTAATGCACATTACGATCATCAGTGTCGGCACATTGAATTTGATTGGCAAACTTCACTCTCCAATCAAAGAGCATTATTACCAATGTCCAATGAGATTTCACGTTTTACGCACGTGATACGTATAACGTAATTGTCATTAGCAACGGCTAACGAACAATTAGTGAACTCGCACTAATTAATTATATTTCACAATTGCGATTAATTAAACGATTTAAAGTATCAAACTTCATTAAAAGGTTGACAGAATGTTTGATCACATTCCAGTAAAGATGCGTTATGGTGGTGATGGCTACAGCGAGGGTAATTAATCATTATTCTTGCAATATATCTTAGTTCTTATAGCTTTTCTTCGGTTTAGAGTAGAGGTCTAGCACGAAGAAGGAGAAAATAGAATCAACTCAAATCAAAGGAATTCCGTTTATCAAGTGTTTGCTTGGTAAAAGCTAATTATGCATTGTATTGTTTTAATGAAATATGTGTGATTCATATTTCATATTTTTCATTTATTCATATTTTATTCAAAGCAGAAAGTCTTAGATTTTTAATAATCAATATGAATGAAATCATTCCATGGGTGCAAGTTTGTGAATATTATTCCCTTATAATGTACAGTAAATTATTATATTAGTATCAATTTACTTTAGAACTAGTACAAACCTAGAGGCTCTGATATTCACGGGTCATTTGCTGATATGCACAACACTGAAAATGTTGAATACACCTCTGGTGTAACACCGTGAAAAAACACGCGTGACAACAACTATAAATACAAAGATGGGTGGGTAGTTTTCTTATTTCAAGAGTGTAAGATTAACATAGAAATAAACACTTTGTTTACAGTCTATCTAGACAACATCATGACAGAAGTAGAGATGATGGTCAAGCCATCGAGCGTGAAGGGAAAAATGAAAAGAACTTTTCAAAAAGACCGCATCATCGAATGCCGTAAGTGCTTCATTTTGCTTATATTTCTAAATATGTTGATCCAATATTGCTTAACATTTCATAGAATTCTGTTACTTGGACAATGCTGTGACATCATTAACAGAGTGTAATAAACCCCAACTATAGATCATTTAGCTTGGTGACACGTTGACCCAACTTACGTTTATCATTTCACATATTTTAGTTCTGTTCGCACTGGATCTTCACAAGTCTCAAAAGGACGTGTACAAGCTTGAAAATTACGCGATGCAAGACGAAATCGTTGCTATGCGTGCTAAGTTGTCCAAACAATATGAAGAGGACAACGAATCCATGAAGCGTGAAATTCAGGGTCTGAAGGAGACCATCAGACAGAATGACAAAGAAATGCGAGAATGTAAAATCAGTTTTGATGAGGTGAAAATCAAGAATGAATCTTTGATTTCAAAAGTCGAATCTCTCACTGCTGAGACAGAAAAATTGGAGACATCGTTGGAGCACACCAAGGTATGCTATCCATTGCAATTATGATTTGTATTCTGAGTATCTTAAACATTAAACTGGTACTATAAGTCTTTATATACCGACTTGCACAGAGTAGGCTGACAATAGCAAATGCAGAATATTTAGAGAGAACATGCTTATATGTATGTCCATATTCTTATTATCACAAATCAATCGCTCAAACAAAGCTTACAATGTAGGTACTCACATGACTTTGTTCTGGTTACATTACATTAATAAATGTCACTATAGACTGATGCGGGTGAAATACACATATGAAATCATGTTTCAGAACGTACTAAAAAATCTCCAGGATGCTGCTGACCCTAACTTGATGGTAAGATAAACTATGCTTCTCATTCTTTATGAATAGATTTTCTAGAGTGGTAGATACATGGTAACCTACTTCAAAACACTTGTATACTCATGTTATTTTCTCAATCGGTTAATATTGAAAACGTAAGTGTGCCAAAGAGGTACCTGGAGGTGATATGAAGGCATTTTGGTACAATATAACAACTTAATAACTGAGCGTATATTTCAGAAGCCCTGCCCCCGCGCTTTCCCTGCTGTAGACCTGGACCTGCCCGTGTCCGTTCTCGTGGAAGATTGGAAGGAATACCGCAGCGCCCTCTCCATCTTGGGCAAGCCCAACTTCGTCTCCTGCATGCTCTCAAACTTCCCCTGCTGTCAAGGTAATTGTATTTTTTATTTGTTTGGGTTTTTTTTTTGGTTTTTTTTTTTTGGGGGGTTTTTTTATAACAGTATCAATTGTCGGTATATGACAAAACTGTTAATGTTCGTGTTGTGTGATCAATTTCACAGTAGTATTACAAAAATGTATTGTGGACTCGTCATGATAACTGACATGTTGCCACCTCTGGGAACCACGTGAGATAAAGATTAAGTCGCCTGCATTTCAAAGGCGTTGTGATCTAAATTTACTATAAGTTTATATATTTTAAATACAGGGTACAAAATAAGGGCTACCCGCCGGCTCTGTAGTCTGTACATGCGACATTTTAGAATCCTGCTACTGTTGGCTGGAATAAATGCTCAGGAGTGTTTGCACCCCCAATGTTACAGGGTTATCCTGTCGGTGGGGGCTTGGAGTGTGATGGACATGATGACTGCACACAACCCTGTCAGCAAATGCATTTAGGGGCCATATCAACATGGCTTTAATACATACATTGTACATTTCTAATGTAAAGTACTTAATTTGCAGCCAAAGCGACCATCAAGCCAGCAGCCGTCGAGCACCAAGAGCTACTAGAACTCCACCCTGCTCTCCGCAAGGCTCCCAGAGACCGCGGAGACGTGGCTCAGTAGACCACACGGCGGCGTGTGCAGACCAGCGTCTGCGCATGACGAGTTGTTCAGAAATTGTACTGAAACCAACGTTCTCTATAGTACTGTGGTAATGACGTACAAGACTAGGAGCAACTCCGATATGCGGACTCTATCTAAATAAAATAAAAGTTGCGAAAATCCTTAAATAATATTTGTTATTTTTTGCATCACATACTCTTTCAGCATATTAGTAAACGCTTTCTGCTAGTTTCACCAATCAATGCACACACATTCAAATGATCTACATTGAATGTTGTACACAATGTCACCTTATCCAGATTATCCACTTTATCTTTAGATTGAACAAGTATTTTTCAGATCATTTGTTTCGACTTTATTGCTTTAGACACTGATTGTTTAGAATCCTCAATATACTTTCTGTCAGACTTTACACATATGAACGTATGACTTACCATCTGGACATTACTCATTCCTTCTTTTCTTGACTTGTTCTTTTCTTTCTTCCTTTCACGTTTGGTTGCTATTCGTTTCTTCATTCTTTGGCACGACCATTCTGGATATTCACATTGTTTCAAGGTTTTGTTTTACCGGTCTACCTAAAGATATTGCTAACTTTTCCCCCTATTTTAACCCACATTGTGAAGAGAATGTTTGTCACATTTTTCATCACCCAACCATTCAAATACACCGGACCTAGCTCAGGATGGTTTTAAACTGTGTATCTATTAAAACAGAACAGAGTATAATGTTTAAAGGGAGCAGCTCCCAGAACTTTTTATTACTTTGTATATATGTCATTTATCTTTAAACCCCTACCAGTCAACCTCGTTTCAAATACTAATAAAATCTACCACTTCTCTTCACTTGTATCAATACATCACTGTGTCATCACCTTCAAAGTACCAATATAGAAATCATGCGCTTTTCAATTGTGGGACCCAACAATCGACCACACACGATTGTACCAAGAGGCGCTAATTTATAAGTAGAAGGATTGTGGGACTCGGTAAATATACACTGGTTATGATGCACTAAATTATGATTGATATGCTAACATCCACACACATGCACATGCTTGCACAAATCCAACATCAATAGACAAAAAGAACAGACTTGAATAATAAGCAGATCTCCCCTTCATGGGAAAGTATGTCTCATAGATTTTTTTTAGTTTGGTTTAGTGATAAGCAATTAAGGTCCTTAGTATGTATTGTCATTAAGTGCAAGTCACATGATGCCATGGTATCCATATGTTTGCATTAGCAACAATGTTGAGTGTAAAGATTGACTTGGATTGTGTCAAAGAGGTAGCAGCTTTCTAGTACATGGGAAACAACAAAAACTGGGTGGTGTAAGGTATTACGTAAGGTAAGGTATTTATGTAGTTAGATTGCATATTAACATTTTTTTTAATTGTGTAGATGAACATTTTGTCACTATCTTGACTCTGGAAATATATCCCCGTAATGGAAATGGAAATACTCATGTAATGGAGTTACATTGCATACTAACATATTTTTAATGTGTGTGAATTTACAGTGTGTGAACTCTGTATATTTGCGTGGTAAGCAAGCATAGAATATTTTGTAGATAAGACAATGAAATGGCTTTTTGCTATGTGGAGATTTGAGTTAAAGTATATTATAAATTGAACATATTCACATGTGTGGTTATCAATGGTATAACTATTAACTAAATTTGGTTTAATCAAACCCGTGTGGTATAAAAATACAATAGAGTTAAATTGTTTAATAATTTAAAACTCAGTGAAAATGGGATATATATATTGACAAATACTAAAATATCCATTCTTAACACTAATTTCCGTTGACTGAAGCACCTGAAGCACCAAGATGAAGCTGTTTGTGTCGCTGTTGGCCGCGTGCCTGGCCGTCAGTTCTGCTCAGATCCTCCCGCTCACTCAGCCAGGTACGTCAGCAAAATCTACTCACTGGATTCTTGGTGACTCTTACCTAAAATTATGAGCAGAAATTTAATTGTTAATGTCTAGGTTATTCAATGACATGGGCACAACAAACTTTTGTACACAACTTTATATTGAAAGTCGGGGCTTAAAACCCGCTTTACACTATAGCGAATTCCACCTACGTAGCTCTACATGCACTGGCGAAGTGGCAAATTCGTCAGGAAATTTGAACATGTTCAAAAATTTTGAACGAACTTTCAGTTTGGTGAAAGTGTGCTTCAAATAGTTATGCTGCGTCTACGGATCGCAGAACATTCGCACATATAAGTAACACTTCGTTTGCCTCAGCAACTTGTCGTACCATGCATTTTTACTACGTTCAATGCCGCCACAATACGCCCAAGTTGACGACGTGACATAATACGTGCAGATGCGTTGCACGGGTTTGCCCATGATCGCTCAAGTGTAAAGCGGGTTTAAGGCTCTTTTAAAAGTCTGTATATATTGTAGCCCGATATTTGTGACTTTGTCACTGGCAACACGTGTCCCATAATACAAAACTTGCTCTTCGTCTGGCTAATTTTAATGCTAGGATCCCACTAGGGCCCACCAGGTCTGTGACAAATGATTCGAGTCCACGATATCGCAATTTGATCTAACGCCAAGTGTCCTAAAAATACTGCCTATAATGACCTGCAATGTCTCAAAACTCCGACCAGCTAGAGCACAGTGACGACTAGTGGCGCAAAACGTGGATTTGGTGCACAAGAGTTTTAAACTGTTTAAAAATTCCATGGCGCCGGGTGTCCGCAAACTAGAATCACCACGTAACTTAAATTGGGTGTCATTTGGTGCGTTTGTGGCACACCCAAATGGCTCTCAAGTTACGTCACTTGGCTCTTTCATTTTCGACTTTGGAAAAGAGTGATGCACATCAAAGACACGAACTTTCTCGGTCACCTGGCATCGTATTTAGAAGTATGATACATGAAGAGGCATCTACTCTTCAAGCTCTTTCTCTTAGTAACAGTCCCATTGCCTTACGCTAGAGGATAAGGCATGTGAGATTTCCTGATGATTACAATTTAAGGTGGTCACATTTTGCTGCAGCTAGACCATTTTTGGAGGTCATAAAACATAACCAGTCACAAATTACGCTGGTCATATTTTAGCACACAAACAACATGCGCCTGCACTGATGGAGACGCGACCGGCTGCCTGACGTGCGCTGATGGGTTCTACCTCACCGCAACCAAGGGCTGTGACAGTCAGTAGCCTCTTTCTTCTTATGGTATAAAAACTTGCTATTCATTTTCTCAAGTCATTTTGTAGATCCAGCCTTTTATTTTCAGAATTGTGTGAGACAGGATAGTGTGATACAGTATAGTGTGAGACAAGAGTTAGAATTTATGAAAATTGTACAACTGATTTCCTTCTTGTTGATTCTCTGTGTGTGCTGGGGGTTGGGGTGGGGGGAGGCATACACCCTTGATCTACCACTGTATATTATCTCATCCCTTATAACTCATGTAGGTCATAAAATCTTGCACTCGTTTATCAACTTCATTTGACCGTAGTTGTTGTACTGTCATACAAATAATATCATTATTTAATGTGAAGTCTCAAAACCACTGAATTGTGAGGTCAAGCCCCATCTAGACCATTTGATATGATAAAAAGGAAACTCAAATTAGAATTGAACATAAACTCATAATCATTTCAAGATGTAATGTAAATCGACCCAACATGTTTTCTAAATCACTGCAATCTTGGATAGCAAGTACATAGATTCAGTTATCATGTTTGAATTACCTTATTTCTGTGATTAAGACAGAGTCATAATAATATTTACCTTTGCTTTGCGTTGTGCAGGCTGTGGCACGGGTGCTTTGACTTGCACTCCGGCAGCAACCACTGGATACGACCATGTCACGTGTCTGAGCAACTACTATCTGAAGGCCTCCACCAAGAAATGCACGGGTGCGTATGCTGGGTAAAATGACAGTGCTGTAATTATCAGATGACTACTACTTGCACGGGGGGTCAGTCTCATGCACCCAAACGTACCTTTTTAAGGCATACTGCGTGCAGATGGAATACATAAAGACACAGGGGTCAGCAACCAATCACAAACAACTTTTTCATTTGCATATGATTGAAACGTATTTTTGAACATGAACAGCAGGTAAAAAGAAGTGTCACTGTTTTATTTTGACTACTATTAAATGCACATGCACATTAACTATTTAATTCGTAGTAATTAAATGTTTTTTATAATGTGTTTTGGTGAATGTAAGACAACTTTATGTTCCAGCATGTTCTAGCATTACGGTTGGTTGTGACACGTGCAGTGAAAATTCAGGTATTTTTCTTTTAAGCATATTAAATAATTGGTTCCTCCATAGAATATGTTGATAGCTCTAACTCTACTCTGCTTTGTTTTATTTACGAAGTAAATCGGATCATAATGTTCACATACATAAGTAATTTGCATAGAATAATAGTGAGTAAGCGAATATGTACTAACATTACCATTACAATATACAGTTCTACAACTTAATTATTAAACTAAATGATGAAATACAAGTCATACAAAATGACATAAAATCAAAGAAGTAAATTTCGTACGAAAAAATGGATCTCTTCTAGAGTGTTGATCACCCATTATATGAAACAACCATGCAGAGTTAGAATAATCATGTAAAATTGCCTAACGTTTGTACCCACTGATATTACTGTTTTACAGACTGGTAGACTTGTTTACTCAAACTATAGAATGAACTAGATTTACTTTTGTCAAACAATTAATCATATATTATAATAATCTCTCACACTTATTTAGAGTTACATCACTAGCAAATCCAGGTTTTCAGAAAAGACGAGGGAGGGTACAGCCACTGAATTTTATGGGATTTGCAAGCGCGAAACCTTACAAACATATATAAATACCTACGAAAATGAAACTTTGGGGGTAATAAAAGGGGGTCATGTGCCCCCTGCGCCCTCACATGGACCTGCAAATGGATATGCAGCTGCTATAACCAGTCATGCCTTTCAGCTGGAACAGCCACATGCAGTACTTGCAAGTCTGACTATTACATGGATGGTGCTGGTGATTGTTTAAGTAAGTCTATCTAGAATTGCACATATATGTTGTTCTTACTAGGTTTGAAACTTTGTCTACCACACTACTTTGAGTACTTTGGATGTGTGCATAAACATGGTTACAACGTAAACAGTGTTTTAAGACTAAAAATAAATACATGTCATGAACTCTAGAAAATTACATTTATGCAATTTTTGTGTTGTTCTTACAGGATAACCATGCAGAGTTCAAAATACAGGTTTGAAACGTTTGTGCCCTTGATACAACAGTTTGACAGACTCATAAGTCGTCACTGTTTCAAAAACTAAGGATAATGCCCAGACCCCCATGCAACCTTAGGCATTTTTACACTACTTTGTCTCCCAATTTTAATTTGATTCTTCAGCATATATAAATGTACTATGTTTGGGTGTATGATTCATGGAACACAGACGCCCAAGTTCATGTCACATGATCCGACCAGGACATGCATGACATTTCAATTGAGGATACAAAAATCCTTTGTGTTGAACCTAAGTACTTTGAGCGTGGAGTAAAGGGAAGCGATCCAGATACGGGACTGAGACCTTCACTCAATAGAGATGGAGGCAGACACCCTTCCTTCCATATGGAACAACGTGTTGACCCTTCAAGGGGGGGGGGACATGCAGCTGGGAACTCCCCGCGCCAACAGTGACGACTTATGACGTCATTCTGTTGTGATCAAGGCAGTTTGCCGAAAGCTCAATGTATTTTTTTATTGTTATCTGTTTAAGAAATAAAACCATTATATCTATTCCAGGATAAATGAACTTCCATCAAACAATTATGATAATTACGTATATTTTATTTTTATTTAAAAATTAGATTTGTATGGTATATGATATAATAGCAGAAATAAGAAAAGGGGCAATTAACCATAAACAAAAATATGTCCCTATATGAACATAAAATAATACACATGGGGAAAAATACTGATTTTGCAGCTTGCCAGGCGACTGGTTACACAAACTGTGCCACGTGCACCGCCGTTGACCAGTGCTCCACATGCAGCAGCAGATACGCGCGGAAGGCTGAGACCCTGGTGGGGGCCACAGGACTCGACAGCTGTGATGGTTTGTCGTCTATAGCTAATCATTGGAGGAAGGGCTAAGTGGGCTTTAAGGTTATGTATTGAAAGATGGAAACCTACATTCTCAAAGTATATTCCTGGACTATTAACTTCATTATAATGGTGATATTAAAGTTAAATGTCCAAGTACAAGATCTCACAGGAAGAAGCTGTGAAATATCTATCATTGCTTATCGTCAACTAAACACATTGTGTGTTGCAGCCTGCACTATCGCCAACTGTGACGTGTGCTCAAGTGACTATAGCACATGTACGACCTGCAAAGCGGGCTACTACAAAGATGGCACCAGATGTACCGGTTAGTACATCATGCTCAACAATTGTGATGAAAGTTTTTATCACACAATCTTACATTAGAATGCTTTAGAAACTCTAAATAGTTCTACATGGGAAGTAAGTATTCATATTTGTGGCTCTATTTCTTTAAAGTTTGCTATAAGATTTGAAAATACTGCCATGTATCTAACCACTTCAGCTTGCCTCACCAATTGTGCCTCTTGTACCGATGGAACAACTTGCACTACCTGCAAAGCTGGCTACGGCTACATCACAGGAACACCAAACAGCTGTACTGGTATGCGTTTGCAACAACACAATTCAGAGAGATACTATGAATAATGAATTATAAGTCAAGTTTCAACTTTGCACTTATGAAAACAATTGTTCTACCATATAGCACATGTTTATCTTGTTATATTTTACACAGCAATTATATGAGAAGCATGAATTTCTTGCAGCTTGCAATGTAGCTAATTGTGCCAACTGTGATGGTGATGCAGCTGTCTGTCCAACCTGCGAGACTGGCTACTTTGATGGTTCTTCAGGGGCCCAAACAGATTGTACAGGTGGGTGTTTTGGTGATTTGCTTATACCATTTGGTAACCTCATTCTTGTCTACAATGACACTATGATTATGTCATGTAGGATCTATTGAATTTGGGATGTTGAGTGGCTGTTGGGGATAAGGGATGTTGAAAGGAAAACTAAAAGATGAATGTGGGAAAATGCAAACCAATACGATGTGTGATTGTTATACATCATTTGGGGTGTGCCATTTCATATGAGAAATAAGGCTGACAATTTGAGGGTTGTGAATAAAAGGCAAAAAAGAAGGATGTGGAAAATAAGAACAGAAACGAAGGACGTGGCACATCTCACTTTAATGATTGCAATGGTTTAGGTCTGACATCAGGTCCATTATTAGCTTACCGAAATTGCATTTTAGCTGGTTCAATTGCCAATTGCAAGACGCATCAGAATCTGGCGACGTGTTCTGTTTGTGAAAGGGTTTCTACGGTGACGGCACTGCCACTTGTGCTGGTATGTATGAACTTGGTACCAAATGCTCAAGTATAAAAATCAGAAAGCATATTAGACACCTAAAAATATAGCCTTTTGGTTTGTTTTCTATACGTTTGTAAAAATTTCAATTGTATTAAGCCCCGCATATTATCAATTGTATTGCCACACATTGTTATATAGAAGCAGTCCACCAAAATGAAAATAGACATTATTTGATAAATGACAAGATATTGCCATAAACTATCAAAATGTTGAATGTTATCATTTTACGTATAATTGTCTTTCCTTACCACATGTGATTTCTAATGTATAAAATAAATTTTTATTGCACAAAAAAAATATTTTCGTCTCTTTAGAGACCTTTTCAATTTTTACAAATTTACTAAATGTTATTATCAATGACAGAAGTTTCAATAATGGTCTAATGCTCATAATACGACATATCACACAACATAATTAATTAAGAATAAATCATTTAAAGTATAACTGATTCTGTGAGTGGTCACTATTTTAGCATGCATTGCTGACTGTGTGGAGTGCGTGGACGGGCAAGAGTGTAGAACGTGTGACGTGGCGTCCAGCCTCGCCATAGACACGAACGTCTGTGTGGGTAAGTGCTTTTCTGGGGAACAGAACAATGAAAATGCGTTCCATAGGCAGATCCAGGTTTTCAGTAAACATGACGTGAGGGTAGGCACTTAAGGGATCTCGAGGGTTTTGTACGCACAACCGATAGCAAACATGCCAAAAACACTGGGAAAATAAGGTATTTTGGTGGGAAAGGGGGGGTGCCCCCTTGCCCCCTGTACACCCACCCCTGCCCCCCCCCCTGGATCTGGCTATGCGTTCATTTTGTATTAAATAATGGAATGGTTGATGACTTTAACAACTGGTAACTTCCAAATAGCCCATTGTCTATCATCGTGCCGTTGCAGTTATTCAAATTAGTATACACAATGTGAAAGGAATAAGACTATTTCAGTATAACTCATTAGTGTACCTCTCGTGATTTTTACAAATGTTGTATCATGATGTCTAATGCACTTCTTGTATTGTTTAATGGTTGCTCGTTATAAAAAAACTGCCTCTCCTCATGTGGACTGCTCATGAACACAAAACTGGATTTTTTTTCCTTTGAAGTTTCTATCGCTGGTCTTTGTTAGCAGTAAACATGTTAATTCAATGTGCTAGTTAAGGTAATACTATAATGTAATCTATTCATTACTTATTATACAATTGCATGTTTTCATGGTTTCTTCATTCTGCCATAGTTTGCCTATTGTTATCATTGTTACAGCTGGGATAGCCAACTGTGACATTGTCGACACTGATCCACCAACAAGGTGTCTGTTTTGCGATGCTGGTTCCTACCTGTCAACCACAACAACATGTACCAGTATGTAGCCTATATTAATTAATATATATATCTACCATTGTTAGTAATATCACAGTACATATGGCATTCTATATCCTAATAAAAGTATTGTTATGTTCTTTTTGCAATATGTTGTTCTATTCTGGACCTAATACATATCAACGAGATGGCCCCTATCAATATATCATCCATGAAGATTATAACTACTTGAGAAATTATATAACCAGTTCTTTTAAGAAAGAAGGGCTCTCATCTGGATGGCCCCATCATATTGCCCATCGGACGATGAATAAAGGGGAGCTACTAATTTTGGTTGGCGATTCTAGAGTGTGGAACAAACTGCGCAGACTGTGGACCAACCTCATCCACTGGTGTGTGCACCACCTGCAAGTCTGTGACTGCCGGCACTCGCGGCTACGCCATCTCCACCATCAACAACAAAAAAAACTGTGTCTGTAAAGGCCAGCTTCCCATTGTATTTGTTACTGCTGTAAACTCTCATTGTCAGGATTGTCGAAATGGAGTATAAATCTTTTCATTTAATTCTTGTAATTCATTGTTAAAAAGTTTATTTGGGGCTGAACCTGTTCCATTTTGTCGACAGATTAAATCGATATAGTCCCTGCCACCTCGTGTTCAGGTAACCCTTGCATACTCTGACTATCGCGACGTTTTTCATGCATTACCTTAAATAACAAATACTTTGATTGTGGCCACCAAACTAGATTCATTCACCCAAAGATAACATTGAATTATTGGTTGGCGTATGGAGGAGAATACCAATTTAAACATTAAACATCAGAATGTCATTATGATGATGCATTCATATTGAGATTAAATCGGATATAACAAATAAGACATATCATTGTAAGTCACTTGAAACTTTTAAAGCAGGAACTACCTTTAAAGACGTCAAATTATCAACCACAAGAAAAGCACAGTATGGCCTCATGTCTAATCGAGTGTGCATAAACCAATCAACAGACACAAATGTATGCGAACACTTTGGTGAACCTACTTGCAGTGTGTCCCGGAGAACTGTGGGGCCTGCACAGTGACGTCAGATGGTGGAGCCCGGCCTGGACGTGGTCAGCTGCAGCCGGACAGTGTCTCTCAGGACATGTCATTCAGGGCATTGCTGGGCTCTGGTAACAAGCCTATTCAAAATGTGCTCTGTTGAGTACCCCAAGCCTATTCAAAGTTCTGTGATTCAGCATCTATATAATTCTCAAGTAGTCATAATCTACATGGGTTATATAATTGATTCTCAGTTTGAACAACAACATAAGATCAAAAGTTGGCATTCTGAGTTGTATGAAAATCATATTCAATGTGACTTTCATTTAAAGACAAATCCAGATCACACTGACCAAGCTTCCTACAGTGACAGCGTTATTGACATATGTAGGTGAAATTGGAGCCTACTGGGTCTTGCTGATAGCCGTTCAACCCTCTCAAAAGACAATCTGCCATGACTTATTTTGATTCTAGAGACATTCTTGGATAGCACAATAAAAAACGTCATGTTAATTCTCTACTTGTTCCCTATTACAGATGCATTTATTCGGAAACATGTTTAAAAGATGCTCGAAAGTAAATTGTAGTGTACATTTCATTATGACATTGTCTTGACCTGCTTTGTCAACGTTGTTTTCTAAGTTTAAAATGTATTTGTTAGTTCACTGCTAATTATTTTAACGTAAATCGGACGTTGTCCATGCTCCATGATAAAACCACTCTAACCATTATTTCTCCTCTCAGCCTGTCCTGCCAACTGTGCCTGTGAGTTGGTGGCGGGCAAGTGTGACAACACCGGCTGCTCCGCCCGGCTACACCGCCAGCACCCCAGCTCATCTGATAGCGCCAGTGACCAGTGCCTCAGTAAGTGCATCTATATCTTGTATTCCATCAGCCATCAGCGTGTCATTGGTAAACACAATCCTTTTAATTAAAATCATGACATTTTGAAACAAATAGTACATCATGACGTAAATATTGAGGAGGGAAAGAGCTTAATTATAATATAAGTGGTGGGTTTTTTTTCATTTTATCAAATAAAAGTAATCTTTTGATGTAGTTTTTGTTTCGTCCAGCAAACAATAATTATGTCATAGTCAATCTTAGTGCTAAAATCATATTATTTCCAAGAGCTAAATTTCAGTGTTGAGTATCTGTGTTTGTGGATCAGGATCTAATTGCAGTATGCATAGAATGATCAGAGGCTTGATATTTTTGTATTAACAGAATACCCCCCGTAACTGTGCCGCTTGCACCTATGATGAAACAACAAGCGAATTTGCCTGCACCACATGTTCTTCTGGATACGGCACCAACACAGGCGTCTGCGCAGGTAACACACATGCGTTCTTCTGCCAATCTTATAACATGAAGAAACTTTAACTGAACTAACTAGAATTAATCATATAAACATTTTTAAAACAGAAAAGTAAAAAGCAATGTACTTTTCCTAATTCTATAATTTGTGTAATGCAGTGATAGATTTGTATTGGTTAACTTTAACATATAAACCTTAAGACCATATGCAAAGGGAGTATTGTGCATTTCTTGAACTCATATTAAAAGCAGAATGGATATTGAACAACACTGCTTCATTTCAGCCTGCCCACCAAACACCGCCACCTGCTCTTGGGCTAACCAGGAGGCCTCCTGCTCTATCTGCAACTTGGCTTTGGTCTTGATACTAATGGTGACTGCGAAAAGGTTAGTCTCAAGTGCAAAGTGTGAATGTCATTTATAATGTAATTTATGCATAGTAGTTTAGTTATATAAATACAAATCTAATGGATCATAATATGGTTTTTTGCAGCATGTGAGGTCTAATTGTGCTCTCTGTGCCACTAACACAGCCACCTGCGCAACATGTGCTCTGGGATACACCCTCCATAGCGGAGAGTGCCAGGGTAACTACATGTATTATATACGTCATCAAACAATCGAATATGTTAAAAGACTGAAAAATTGAAACGCCTTTTGCCATACATCAAGGCATCTGCCCGTCACTGTGGCCAGCACCAACAATATGTTTTCTTTTATATGTACCTTTGTTCATCTTGTTGGCAGTATACCCAAAAGTGTTAGATTGTGGTTGTTTAGATTGTTTGATTTGGTTTTCAGCTTGTGATGTGGCAGCACGCCTTTGTGCTCTAATGTGGCGACGTCAGTGGTACCGCACCCGCTTCGAGTGCTTTCAGTGCGCCACAGACTACCCATCTCTACATGAACATGACCACCGGAGCTGAGGCCAAATGTGTACTCGATGGTATAGGCCTACATGACATGTTTTTACACTGCAAAGATATTTTGGGTTGAAATGTTTAAACATACATATTTCCATCATCTTTGTTGGGAGGAAATACTAAGAGTTTTTGTAACAATCTGTAGAGGAGCAAACCACATGTGATAGATCTCATTTGAAATAATATTCTATATATGTTTCTTATATTCTACATTTTCAATGATTCGGTCAAGTGCACGGGTGGTGCCCGGCAGCTCGCCTGTGGAGGGCCTCAGCCGTCTTGCCTTCTCTTCTCGCAATGACATTCATGCTTGTAATTCGCATTCTTCAGAGCTTAGATGGCCGTTATTTATAAATTTAAATTCTAGATGTTGATTCTGGCGCTGACATGCAGTTTTGCCATTAGGTCTAGATAGATTTTTTTTAAACTTTGAAAAAATGTCCGGTGATATTAGCATAGGCTGAAAAAATATGGCAATGTTAAATTATAATGCGCCATCTCGCTATGACAAAACAAGTTATCTATCATCCATTATTGAATAATTTGTATTATAAAATAGGCCTTTTTCTGCAAGTCATGATGCAAAGCTTTCCTTTGGCAGGTAAGTACCTTAGGGCAATAGAAAATGATTTGTCCACGGACACAAGTGAGATCACCCCCCCGTATCCAAATTACGCGATTTTTCAAAATGGCCGCCCCAAATTCTTTGAACTGGATATCTCCACTTCTATATATGCTAGAAACATGAAATTGGTGTCAAAACATATGTTTTTAATGTCAAGAAATCCGAAAATATATATTTTACAGCTCTAATTACAATATATAATCATTTTATGTCATATTTGTCACCCCTTATATCCAAATTACGCCCGATTTTTCAAAATGGCCGCCCCAAATTCTTTGCTAGAAACATGAAATTGGTGTCAAAACATATGTTTTCAATATTCAGGAATTCTAATAAATTTATTTCATGAATACAATATTTAATTATTATTTTTTAGTATTAGTTAATGAAAAATCAATATTATAAGGCAGCAACATTAGTCTAGCATTGTACTGTTAGCTGCTGCAATATGAATAAGTATTTGCGTAGTAGAGGATTTAATCAACTTTTTTCTGCAAGTCATGATGCAAAGGTTTCCTTTGGCAGGGAAGTACCTTAGGGCAAAAGAAAATGATTTGTCCATGGACACAAGTCAGATCAACCCCCGTATCCAAATTATGCGCGTTTTCCAAAATGGCCGCCGGGCATATCGTAAAAAATTATGTTTTTTTTTTTTTTAAGCTACATTGATGTGTAATACATGAAATTTGGGGTTAACAGGGTCACTGATTCCATTTCCAGTATTATTTTAATGATTTGACCTTATCTTGACCTTCAAATCCAAGATGGCTGCCCCTTACCCTATGTAGTTTACATTTTTTATTTTTGAACCTACATCGATGTGTAATACCTGGGCTTTAGGGGTTAGAGGGGTCACTGATTCCATTTTCAGCACCATTTTAATGATTTGACCTCATCTTGACCTCCAAATCAAGATGGCTGTCACTTACGACATGAAGTTTACATTTTTTTATTTTTAAACCTACATCGATGTGTGTGTAGTGTGTGAGGATATAAGTTTTTCCAGTGGTCATCAAGTCTGCTCTTAAAGGGGTTTACTGAGTCAGGTAAACTGTTCCAAATTAAGATGACGGGCTGGGAGAAGTTTCCTCTGATATTTAGCCGGAATCTGTCTTTGTGGAGCTTCAGAGAGTTACCCCGCAAGTTGTTTTCTAAGAGTATGAGGGTTGGCTGTTGGACATCACAGAAGCTGTGGAGGTATTTGAATACCTCGATCATGTCACCTCTCTTGTGTCGATGCTCTACTTCAGAATCTTTAGTCTTTCAGAGTTGGTTTTGTTGTACAGGTGGGATAGAAGATTTGCGGCTCCTCGCTGTACGTCCTCGATATCACTGCACAGTATTTTCAGGTGTTACCAGATGCAGGGTCCATATTCCAGGATGGGTCTCACCAGACTCTTGTACAGCTGGACAAAGGTTTATTTCATCAGATAGTCAAAGGACTTGTGGATGACTCCACCACGTGGTATTTGAATGCTAGCCTGTTGTCCATCACCACCCCAAGATCCTTGTCTGCTTCATTGATATGAGACTTGCAGGTCTTAATTGCCTTCATCAGTGTTGCTTCGTGTGTACAGTTTGGTATCTTGGCAGGTCATTAATGAACAGGACGAACATTATCGGCCCAACAACGGACCCTTGTAAACACCACTATTCACATGCACCTTGTGTGATTGGGTGCCATTGATGACGATGTTCTGTTGTCTGACTGTGAGGAAATTTTTCAGCCACTTGAAGACTTTGCCTCTGACGGTGAAAGCATGTATTTTAGCCAGGAGACGACAGTGTGGGGCAGAGTCAGATGCCATTTGACAGTCCATGTATATAATGTTCACACTGCTGCCATCATCCAGGATACTTGTCCAGTTATCCATGACCTCAGGCAGTTATGTGATACACAACTGGCAGGAACCCATGTTCTTCTTTTCCGATCAAAGTTGCTTTGTTGTTGCTTTGCAGTTGTTTCATCATCTGATCTCGCACCAGCTTCTCCATGACTTTACATAGGGTGCATGTAAGACTCACTGGCCTATAGCTGCTTGCTCTCGTTTTACTGCCCTTCTTTTGAATTGGCGTAAGCAGTGCACTCTTCCACTCAGCTGGGAGTTGTTCTGTATCAAGGGAAAGCCGGAGCAGGTGGGTGAAGGGCTGTGCAAGATCTTCTGCTGCTTGTGACAAGACACATGTTGGCATGCCCGTCTGGACCTGATGCCTTTCCAGTGTGGAGGCTGTTTAGATGCTTCTTCAACCATTTCAATGGTGATGAGGAAGTCTGTAAGTTCATCCGTAAAGCTATGCTCTGGTGGGCGGGCCATCATCCTTTCTCGTCAAGATGCTTTAAAAGAACTGGTTTAACTCATCGGCCTTTTCAGAAAGTGACATCTTCTAAACAATGTGTCTCACAAGAGCATTTACCACCTACAGCATCCAGGAAATATCATTCTTTGAGGGTCTACTACCAAGTATTAGCCTAGAAGGAAAATGACCATGATGATCCTTCTAAATGGGAGTGGGAAAGGAAATGATATTACTGCCCTAGAATGAACGATATAAAGGCTGCACCACAGTGTGTGATTAATGTCATACCCTGCAATTTCACAACCCATTGTTATTCGAAGAAATGTAGCTTCCAGTTGTACAATCTGTACATCAACATGTGGCTTTTGCCAATTAACAAACTGTCACAACCAATGCAACAATTAGAATGATTTGGAAGATGTAAAGAGAGAACCACTGGATGTTCCCAAGCATTGGGACCCTAGATTCTTTAGCCACTCAATGTAGGAGGCTTATGGCTTTCCCCCAGGGAAATCATATTCAAATATTATCTGTTATATATTCATATGTACATTTATCGGTATATATATATATCTGTTGTTTGCAACATTATTTGGTTTAGAATAAATGTT
This sequence comes from Streblospio benedicti, assembly GCA_019095985.1. Taxonomy (NCBI): domain Eukaryota; kingdom Metazoa; phylum Annelida; class Polychaeta; order Spionida; family Spionidae; genus Streblospio; species Streblospio benedicti. Next base: position 18,720,378 of record CM032659.1, read on the forward strand.
GTTACTGTAATAATCTTTGTGCATAACTCTCATGATGAAAGGTATGGAGAAGCTGAGATTCCATTACCATTCAAATTATGTTTACCAGTATATATGTTATCATATTTCAATGCTAAATGGAATCACCGTAGATTTATGAGTTAAGATCAGTTTAAATCAGTAAAATAATACAGTGCAGTTGCAACCCGTAACCCTGAAAAGCTAAAAATACATGTATTACACAAACATTGCTTAGAAATAAAATACATAAAATTTTCACGATAAAGTAGTAGCAATCTTGGATTTGAAGGTCAAGATAAGGTCAAATAACTAAAATGATGCTGAAAATGGAATCAGTGACACCTTCAAACCCTAAAGCCCAGGTATTACACATTGATGTAGGCTCAAAAGTAAAATATGTAAACTACACATGGTAAGTGGCAGCCATCTTGGATTTTAGTAGCAATCTTGGATTTGAAGGTCAAGATAAGGTCAAATAACTAAAATGATGCTGAAAATGGAATCAGTGACACCTTTAAACCCTAAAGCCCAGGTATTACACATTGATGTAGGTTCAAAAGTAAAATATGTAAACTACACATGGTAAGTGGCAGCCATCTTGGATTTGAAGGTCAAGATAAGGTCAAATCATTAAAATAATGCTAGAAATGGAATCAGTGACCCTGTTAACCCCAAATTTCATGTATTACACATCAATGTAGCTTAAAAAGTAAAAAACATAATTTTTTACGATATGCCCGGCGGCCATTTTGAAAAATCATGCGTAATTTGGATACGGGGGGTGATCTCACTTGTGTCCGTGGACAAATATTTTTCTATTGTCCTAAGGTACTTCCCTGCCAAAGAAAAGCTTTGCATCATGACTTGCAGAAAAAAGTTTTTGCGTGCATAATTCGTCTTACATCTGCCATTTTATGTTGTCATTTTTTCTACGGAGTCCCACGTATAGAGAAAACACCAAAACATTTGTGCGTCTTACATACATCTTTCATCAGTTTTCTCTATGTGACTTTGCCTTACAGAAATGAGACCTAGCAGACTTTGCTAGAGAGAGTAATTTGTCCCAGCACGAGCTTAATCTGGTACAGGGACTACTGTCTTTCGACATGCAGAATGAACCATAGAAAGAGACCGGGCATTTTTGTGTTTATACTACCTATGGTTATACTAATATGAATAGGCATTGCCTAAAACAATCCCCAGTATTTGTAGTAATAAACGTGCCGCCCCCCCCCCCCCACCCCCTCCCACTCTCCTTGCCATCCAGGCCCAGAAATAAATACAACATATCTGCAAGAACACCGCTATCTAAAGACTATAACAGTCCTTTTCTTTTTTGAAACAAATACACCCAAAGACATTGAGACAACCCCTTTACAACCAACACTGTCAAATCATGCAAAGACGTTAGTAAGATTTATGAGTGTTGCGTGAAAATAATTAGTTGGTGATATACACGTGTATATATAATTAAAAAGGGAAATAAAAACTAAAACGATTGTGTTTTGCAAATATGTTTTATTTGATTTGAAATTATAATTGCATGTGAGTTTTCTTAACATCAATACAATGATAAGATTTGCGGTGTAAAGTGCGTTTTCTAATCATGTAACGTTGCGCCCTGGACTGGCTAGCATTAGTATGGAAGTCAGGACAGTCAGAATCATAGATGCCTTGTGCCCAGCCTTATGATCCGGTTTAGTTGGTATAATGCGTTGATACAATTTTTGACTGTTTATTTTTAAATCTGGTGTATATGTATGTCTTGGTACGTTCAGCGTGGTAAAAAATCTTTTTGTTTTGTTTTGGGGTTTGTTTGTTTGTTTTGGGTTTTTGTTTGCTTTTTTGTTTGTTTGTTATTTTTATTTGTATCAAACACATCTTCAGCAAATTGCACAATTATAATGATGTATGGTAGTAATTAATACTACTATATAATACAGGCCCATAAATCTTTGAAGTACAATAGACTCCTTTAGGGTTCGTATAAACATGTAGACGAGAGTTTATGTACAATACAATGGTCAAGCAAGATTAAAAAGTGATCACAGTTTATATGATTACAACTGAAATACTAGTAAATGTTCAACATAATAGTAGTACAAACAAGAGGTAATAATTATAATATGAAACGAGATAATGTACACTAAATTATTAACATGTTTGAAAACTAAATATTTTTATGTAGCATTTGTAAACAGTGATATCATTGTTATAATCAGAAATCCACTGTATTCTCGAAATATTATGACATATATTTTTACATACCAGGGAAATGTTTGCATCATATACGCTAAGGTGGTTCACATCAGTAGACTTCATACACATGTAGTGTGTCCACAACAAAAGCCCACCGCTCTATGTCATCTCCAAGCATAAAATGAGTGTCAAACCAACCATCAGCGAGCAACAGCCTGCCGCCGGCGCTGCCGCCTACACCCACTATCCAACTCAGCAACCCCAGCTGGTCCAGTCTCAACACATCCAGGCGTTCACCTGCCCAGCTGTACATGGTCAGGCACTGCCGTGACGCCACGACAATGACGTCACCCACCGCCGCCACCGCGTTATGGGACAGTGGTATATTCTCTAGCTGTACGCGTGTGACGTGCTGGAGGTCGGGAGTGTAGATATCCAGGGTCCGAGCCTTGTAGTCACTGACCGCCAGGTATCCGGTGGGGTGTTCACACACGGACACGGAGGTTGACCTGACTGTCCTGGGCAGGGTGGCAACCAGCTCATGACTGAGGGTGCTGTATAGTTGAATACTATAGACACTAGTATTGTGCGGTTGTTTTTTACAATATATAACATAATTTCCAACCACCCCTCCTAATGAACCAAAATCACCCAAATGTCCATGAAGCCTCTGATCGTAATCCTCGCTGTACAAGTAAGTTGTGCTATGTGTATTCCCGTGGCGCATGATGATGCTCCCATTGTTTAGCACATACTTAGACCAATAGAATCTGAGCTCATCTGGTTGACGTTTATTCCACACTTCCAGCACTTTGGGTTGGATGTCACCATTTATCTCATACTTTGCCAGCCTATTCTGGTCATCCAATATCATGTGGTCATTACCAAAAAGTATAAAAGTGCCAGACATATAGGAGTGAATCATATAAGTATTTTGTTCAAAATCAAATGTCGCTACTCTGTTCATAAGTGTGGATAAGTGTAATGTTACGGGTGCAGTGTTTTTATTTAGGTGCTGACGCAGAAATTTCTTGTTTCGTTGTAGTGCTCTCCAAATTATATTATACTGCTCTCCTAATTCATTGAGTTTGCTCTTGTAATTCTCTGCTTCCGCAGTAAAATCAATATGATTTTTTTCAAGTACTAATTGGCAGTATCTACCTTGAATTGATAAATTTACCAACACGGCCAGCACACTAACAAGGATGCAAAAAACACCCACGACTCCCACAATGCTTCTATAGTCTAAACACTCTATCACTCGTTCAAACTGGGTCTTCTCCTCCTTCTCGTTTACCATTTTGTCAATTCGCCGGCTCAGTTCCCATTTCTCCCTATTTATTGTTCTAGTGGTGTCCGTTTGTTCATCAAGAAGTTTCTGGTGTCTTTGAGAGTTTACCTTCTCATCTTCGTACTTCTGGTTTAGCACACTAATTGTGTTTTGTAATGTTCTGGTATCTTGAATAAGCTGATCATTTTCATCCTTCAGTTTGTTGTGTGCCTTGCTTTTCTCGTCCATGACTTCCCTGTACTGCTGGGCCTGCCTCTCCACCTGAGTGTGTCTCTCCTTCATCGCTGTGTACTCAGCCTGCACTTTCTCGTGGTCAACAGTGAGCGCCTCGTTCCGCTTGAGTAGCTGCTGGTTCACGAGGTCAGCTTGTTCACTCAGCTGCTGGTACCTGTCACACATCGCCCTCATTCTGTCGTAGGCTTCCATCAGCTTCTCATCACTTTCCGCTCTATCCAAGCTGCCTTTGGACTCTGTGTACGCTACCAAT
>CM032659.1:18731257-18827235 GCA_019095985.1 Streblospio benedicti
AAAATTTATTTTTTTAAAAATTTTATTTTAAAATTAAAAATTTTTTAAAATCCCCAATTTTATTAATTTTGGGGCCAAATCGGTTTGGGGCAAAATTAACAAAAATTTAAAGTTTTCCCTTCACTTGGCATTGAATAGAAAAAAATTTTTTTCAAAGCCATTTTTGACATGTCTTTTAATCTTTTTCCCAAAATTTTGTTAAAAAAAATTGGCCAAAGTTAATTTGGGAATTAAAATACTATTGAAAAAATACCAATCAGGGAATAATGGGACTAAAAAATGAAAAATTTTTTTCCGAAAAAAAAAGGGGTTTAAAAAATTTTTGGAATCAATGAAAAATCATTAAACATATAAAAAATTATTGTTGAAATAAATTTTGTTTATTAAATGATTATTTTTTTTGGAAAAACCCTAAAAACCCTTTAAATTTGGCCCCAAAAATGACCACCCCGGGCCGTTTTCCCCAGTGGGAGTAAAAAATCCTTCACCCAGCTTTTTTTCACAATAGAAATGGTGCAAATAATGTCATCTGCCATAAAATTTTGTCATATTTTTTCTACGGAATCCCACATATAGAGGAAACACCGAAACAATTGTGCATCATCCATAAGTATTTCATCTAGTTTCGCTATGTGACTTTGCCTTCCATAATTGAGAGAGAGAGAGCAGTCTTTGCTCGAGACAGTAATAGTACATGTATATGTTTCTCCCATATATATTTAGTACACGAGTAAATAGAGGTCTGCAATTTCTAAACTTCCAAAAATGTCATGAAATAGTTATGCTTGTTCTGTCTGTAAATAAAACGAGCTAATTATCATGCATCATTGAAAAATAAAATAGATAATTCATACTTAACGACCTCTGCGTTTTGTTGTTGTTGTTTTTTTGTGCACGTTGTTATATATTCTATGTGGAATCTAAACGAATGCTGTGTAAAAGTTAGACTGTAGATGTTCTTTCCGCCACTGACGTAAGGTTTTGACATTCGACCTATTCATATCATATAGGGTGTGTTGTTTCGTGAGAATAAAATAATGAACTGATCCCTAAATTCCACTCGTTTAGATACAATACAAGCATACTTGAATGTTTGTCATAATACATTTATAACCTTAAAGTCAGTACAGTGCCTTTCTGTGAGGTTAGATCAATCTATACATTCAGTGCCAACCAAAGTTAATCATTTGGCCTACTTATTTCTGTCCATATGCCACAGACATACATGGATACCTCTTCCGTGACCCAATCTATATTGATACGTCTACTATATGTATGTTACAAATGTTAATTTATTTTTAAGAATATTCGAAGGGAATCTATATTAGCCACAAAACAAACCCCGTTCTCGAATTTGGGCAGTGGTGGCTTTTTTCATTGTAGCCATGGCGGTAATCCCCAATGACATGTGGGTCACATCTTTAGAAGAAAAATAATACCAATTTTCAGAAAGTAGTAGAATACCATTCGCATGGATATTAATACTTATCCTTCCTTGCGCTATGAGCAATTCATAAATCTGATAAATGATGAGACCTAAATGTCCATTCACTCTATGACGTCACACTTATGTGACCAACACTCCCCATACCGCCACAATTAATCACTATCCACACTGGTAGAATGCGATTTTCCACACCTAGTTGACCTTCATAATTATGGATGCATGGTTTACATAAGCCTTTGAAGTTTGGTGCACTAAATATTTAACCAGCAATTGAGTTGAGTTCCCATTACACACCAACGGGCGACACACTTATTAGTTTGTGTGGCAATGACCAATCAATTGGTCTGTGACTGACTCGGCTCAGGTGCTCAGGCTGACAAATGGAAGAGAGCCGAGACTGCGGGCTGAATTCTCCTGTGGGCATGGAAACTCAGGAGGCGCATGCGTGAAGAGAAGGCCTTGTGTGATGTGTGATAAGCTTGGGAGACATTGATGTATAAAACTTAATGTGTATATATATAAGCGATTGTTAATTTTTAAAAGCACATTGCAACATACACTTCCAAACGTGATATAGTTCCTTGATTGTCAATGTAGAAATAAAGTGTTAATTGGAGTATTCGTTTACATTAGAGCAGGATATCACTATGCTGGGTTGTGTCCTGTTCGCAGTAATGCTTTCCACCAGTAAGTACATGTAGAACTATAATATTTACCATTCATTGTTGCTTGTATCGCCAAATCCGTACCTATTTTCGTGTAGTACAGTCAGTCTGGCATGAGTTTGATCAACATCCACCACCAAAACCGATTGTGATTTGAACTTGACAAAAATACAGCTCCCACTCCATGTTGCCAAGGATATGCCCCGGCAATAAACAGATAAAATCAGCTAGCATAGTTTGTGAGTGTGCTTGTGGTGCGGATATAATTGTTGGTGCAGGTTATGGTCTTCTTACCTGTTCTCATATTTGATATAGGGCACATTCTTCCAATTCATACATAGGAATCATAAACACTCGCTTTCAAGACAGTAACATGGCTTCCCATGTAACATACCGTGGTATGCCCAGTAAAAGGTAGAGCATGAATATTCGTGACTGTTATACTGGTAGTTATCGTCCCATTGTTATAGTGAACTGCTGACAACTACTGATTTGGTTTATATATTCGGGACAGTCTGACCCAGGCTTTGATTACCTAATCATACGTCCGGACCCATTCCTTAAAATGGGTCAGTACGTACGTTCTCTTGGCCGTTGATAAATCGTTTGGCAAACTTCTGCCTGGTAGCCTTACTTGGTCAGTTTGCCGTTCACTTACATATATCCGGATGACCAGATGAAACAAACATATTACATGGAACCCTCAAGAAACCGTACATATGACTATAATGTTTAAAAAGAGTCAGGTGGAAGTGTGACACACCAGGAGACTTCTTCTTACTATCGGCCCACCAGGACTATCTTCTGTTCTCTTTGGATAGAAACCTGTTTTGAACTAGTTTCAATTGAGATTACAGATAGAATTGAACTCTAAGGTTCGAAATAAAACCTAAACCCACCTAGAGATCAATGTAATAGATTACCATGGGGACCATGCCTCACTGGACACCTGCACTCCGCTATCCATTACAAACGGAACTCTGTCTATTTGAAGCTGTAAACAAAACCGTCATACACAATCAATGTACACGACAAAGAGTGAGACAACGAGCAAATATGAAGCTTTTATATCATCGCCAATTGTCACTTTTTTATTTGGCCCGCATACAGTTGGTAAAAAGTGAATTGATCAACGAACATTCAACTATGTGTTTTACCCTAGCCATCAAACCAAATGCCAGGTCTTCACACCCCGTTGCTGTGTACTAACCATTAGAAGCAATAAGCAGCGTCTAACACAATACGCTATTGATCTGGTTAATCCGCAGTTTATCACACACATATATGAAAATGAGCTGTGCTAATTGACTTCATGCGCAATTGACTTCATGGATGTCGACTGTGCCATTGATAAATGGCCTCACAATAGACGAGAGTGATGCAGATTCGTCTATCCAGTAAGTACTGTCGGGGCAAGGGGGGGTTATAATAGGTCAAGAAATCCCACATCCCCAATTTGTTTTGGCCTTATTTCCCAAATCCCTAATTGCTTTGGTCCCACATCCCACAAATTTTAAGGCGTTTTCCCCACGCCCCACTTTCTTCAAATCGCACATCCTTTTTAGGCCTTTTTCCCACATCCCTAATTTTCCGGCCTTTTTTTCCACATCCCATTTCCAAACCCGCCCCATTGTTATTAAAACATTAAATTGGACTCTTGACCAGAAGCAGCTGACCAGAAGGTCGTCTGTTCCATTGCCAATTGGGTCTGATGTGGGCTGTGTTGCTCTGTGGCACTTGTGCGTTACTTAGGTACAGGTCATTGGGTTGAAAGAGTGTGTGAGTGAATTATCATGTGCGTCATTAACATTGTGCGCTGACTGTGCTGCGTAAAGTGTAAAGTTGTAAGAACAATGCTTACATCACGACTATAAACCACCACATCTATAGGCAATTCCTGTGGGTGTGCCCTCCTTTTTCCACAAAAATACCTTATTTCTATAGCATTTTGGCATGTTCCCTGTCAGTCGCACATACAAAACCTCACAAGATCCCTTATGAGCCCCCCGAAATCCCTTTCCTGCAAACCTGGGTCTGCCAATGACATTCACCTTGCTGCTGCAGGCACGAGCGGGGGTTCGGTGGTGGAAAGCGGCTGATCCAGGCGCTGCTGGCGGACTACGAGGTGAACAACCGGCCGGTGGCGCGGCCCGGCACGGACGCCGTCACCGTCAACATGGACCTCGTGCTCAACACCATCATCGACCTGGTACGTGGGCCCGGCCGCAGGGCAAACTACATCAACAACCATGGCGGTTACGTGCTAGTCCGGTGGAATTGAGCTCTCTAGGTCCTATGGATACCAAAACACTCAAAAAAGTTTTTTTAGTCACTATTTCACTATTGGGCCCTATTGGCTAGCAAGTAGACTATTTGTTATCATTTTCTGGGGGGGGGGTGTATATTTATGTGGGGGTTTTTTGTGTGTTTTTTTTGTTGTTGTTTGTTTCTTATGTTGTTTGTTGTATTTTTATTTTGTTTTTTGTCTTTTTGTTCAAATTTTGTTTGTTTGTATTTTGTGTTTGTTTTTTTTTTGTGGTTTTTTTTGTTTTTGTTTTTGGGGGGTAGGGGCATTTTATTCACAAGATCAACCAGTTACGGCCATGTGCATGGTGACAATATTAAAGCCTGATTTATTTTATCTTATTGGCGAGTTGCATTACGTGTGTTTACTTTTATTGTACACGCCTAGTCTTGTTATATAACTGGTTAATCATGAATTTTAATACCAGACATTTGAATAATCAATCTAAAAACATTTGAATCGAGACATTATGCTTCCACATTGTTTTGGGGTAACTTCCGCACAACTTCAACCCCACAAAGACCTCTTTTTCCATTGAAATATGACACTTTGGAATGTTTTGGGCGGTATTCCTCGACTGCGCACCCTAACATTACCCACAATACCCATCCCCAAATACTTTGGCATCAGTCTAATGCATTATCATTCAAAATTCATTCACACCCATTGTTGTTACGAGGCAGTGTGTAACCTCGAGTTTTTGTTTTCAATGAGTAATGTAAGAGCTGTCGTCTAGTGATCCACGTGGGCTAAAAACCCGACAAAAGTCGTTTGGGAACGCGTGGACCTTGATTTAGAACACAACACACGCGTGAAACTATTCAATTATTCATGAATGTACGGGGCGAACCAGTATGATTTTACATACGTGTTTATATATGATTAAAGTCAATAATATCATCATTCACACACATAAGGTGTAATAACTGTACATTCGTTTCAATCGCCAAATGAAAATTGTTTTGTATATTGTGTTTTATTATTATGCACTCATTTTTATTACACGTGAGTATAAATAAACTTAGTGCCGATATGTCATACTGAAATAGGAATCACCCTCTTGCTCAAGTTTTGACCACTAGATCTACATGTAAATAATCATAACTAATAGATAGGGACTCAAACCCACAACCACTAGTCTGGACACAGGCATTGAAAAATAATCATTGAATAATAATCATGTCCAAATCATTGATCATGCAAAATCTGGCTTTCCTAATATACTAGTCGATCATCCATGAATATGCATGTTTAATGTGAAATACTTGTTTGGTTTTGCAGGATGAGAGGAACCAGGTTCTAACGGCCAACTACTGGGTCAGACTGGTAAGTTACACTACACTGTATTGATACACTGTATAAGATTGAACAAATATCTACTTGGTCTCTCCCACACTATCGTGAGATTCACAGTCTGCATTTGGTGAATACTGCCCGAGTTTGCCCATTAGCTTAGATCTAGACCATCTCCATAACAAGATTCATATACGTCAGTCAGACACCACTTGCAATAGTCAATAGTCAATTAAATGACAATTTTGAACACTCAGATGTTTCATTCATAGGCAAATCCGGGGTTGATGGGCGCAGGAGGCAACAAAATAGGCCTACCTTATTTTCATTGGGTTTTGGCATGTTTGTTACCAATCGCATGTACGAAGCCAATGAGGTCCTTTAAGTGCGCCTCCCCCTTATGAAACCCTGGATCTGCCAGTGAGGGAATAAGACTATCAAATAACTACACATATGCTTCATTATGGTAAAAAATACCACCGTCCAACAGCCGTGCCTCTTGACGTCATTACTTTGAGTGATATCGCCTTCTGGTGTGAAACTCATTAAACCCTGTTTTATTTGCTCGCTCCTCTTCCTTGTTGAGTCCATTACAGGTAAATGGGCTCATATTGCCATGTGCTCATATTGTCTCCGTGCAAATACCGTGATGTTTACTCTCTTCACATGAGTTGTTCTCTAAACAACCAGAGTATAGTTTCCTCGAAAGTGTGGGGCCAAATGGCGTTTGCCCGCTATAACCATTATGATTCTTTCAAGGGGATCCATGGAACAGAAAGACACCAATTTTGACAGACTTATCATATGAGTGACAGGTCTAACTTGTCATGTTTATTTATTTTATTCTTTTTTTTCTTTTCCTTTTTGGGGAGGGTCGGGGGTTGACATAGGTCATTACTTTTTTTCAATTATATATTTTCCGGTTCAGCTTCTACAATACTCTTTACTTAGCTTCCCTTTTTGCTGTGTTAGTTCTTGCATGGACAAAAGTGCATGGCAAGAATGGTTATGAACCAGTATGGATCCGTATACCGGAATTTTCCTTTGCATGCAGACAACTTATCAGATGTGCTTGCAAAGGGAATTGTACCTCATGCAAGTGTGGCAAAGCCAACCTGAATTGTACACGTCTTTGCAAATGCAAATTTACTAAATAGATGAATAAATACTGTCTTTCCAACCTTCTAAATCACCAAATAGCTTCACATTTTTAGTTTTGTATTTATTTACCATTATTTGTAAATGTCAAAAGTAAGTCCTATGAAAGATCATATTATGGCGGCCATCTTGGATTTAATATGACGTAAGTATATATATCTTATTACCTTAATTGCATTTTTCTTGAATCAGAGTACCTAACGGATAGTGTTAAGTACAATGATCAACAAACAATGACTAATAATACCTCACAATGATAGTAAACCAGGCCAGATAGCGAAACATATAGGCCCTTCAGGCGGCCATTTGGATTTCCCTTTAGTCCCGAAAATAATAAAATCGATCTGATGGGCACCAATTCTAATATTGAAAAACACATAAGATAACAGTGAGTAATGTTTGGTGTTTTTATCTGTCTGGTAACAGTAATTAAAAAATTCGACACTAAGCCACCTGACTATTACGTACCAGTTAATATAGGAGTGTTTACATTTTCGATTGTTTGTTCGCTCGCCCACGACACATGTAAATATATCATCTGCTGTTGTCGTCCACCCAACCAAAGGTGAGGTCGACAAAACAGTCTTTTGCGTACATTGAAAAGTCATATGCTTGAGCCCCTCCCTTTACAAATGGGGTGGGGTGGGGGCATGCCTCCGGACCCGCCAAGTGGATCTGAGCCAACCCCACCCCACCCCCCCCCCCTTCCCTGACTGTGACGCTGCTGTCGTCTGCTGTTTCAGCGCTGGACGGACACGGCGCTGACGTGGCTGCCGCACGAGCACGACAACGTGACGGACGTACGTCTGACGCTCACCCGCATCTGGAGGCCGGACGTCACGCTCTACAACGAGTAGGACCAGCCTTGATTAGTGGGTGATAGGGGGTGGGGGTCAAGAAATGCCACATCCCACATTTTTTATTCTATTTACCACACCTCCCACAATTTATCAGCCTTTGTCACCACCACCCCAACACTCCTCGCCTTCACATGACTTGTAATTAGTAATGACGACTTGTAATGACGTGCAGATAGGATCCACAAAAGTAAAAATGTAACCACGTGTTGACCAGACTATTATATGGAAGGTCAATTACATCCTAGCAATTGTCATATGGTATTTATAAGATTCTTGCCTTTAGCATATTGCATAGGTATTCTGAGGTCAATAAGGCAGACTGACCCATGCATGTTAAATACGAGTGTAATGAGCTGTGCGACATCCGATTGAGTGATAGACCTGGTATCCATGCATCCTAGTTAGTCATCTCAATAGAACTCGGAAGGACTTCAGCGAGCACTATAGGGAATATTGGGGATTTTTTGCGCGACACTGGATTCATGTGTCAAAAAATATGACGGTTTGCTGTTTCATAAAAGTCTACAGTCATCGCGCGTGCTCAATTAACGATTGTAGCCATATTCCAGCCTTTATGCGTCCGTGCAAAGTACGCCTAATTCACTGATGGCCAGCAGAAAAGACCGATCAATAAATTAGCCTTGTGCCACTCGCTGTGCAGTAGCACCTTGCAGGGAGATGAATATATTTCAGCATGTTTAAAATGTATTCATAATGAATAATTATATCTAATTTTGCTATAGAACTATAGGAAAATAGTTTATCTGTGACACATATAAGTGACAATGCCAACTTCGAAGTATTTCATTAATGAGCCACGCCTATTCAAACTGGTTTTGTTGATTTCCCCCATTATAATTGTACTACGAGCGATAATTTGTTCACAAAATACTTTGTGAACAGGAAGCTATTGCTTTGAAATTTAAATAAATATATTTATGTACATTTTAGTCTTTTTGGAATAATAAGCAGTGACAGAAATACACAAAAAATATAATGGAGAATATATGATTATATTGTCAAAAATGTGTCATTTTCTTGCCTGCGGGATTGGCCTGAGCTATTACCTATTTCATAACTGTGATTCTTTTTTGTTTGGGGGATTTACAGGGTGACGTAAGTGATCAAAATACTGTCTTTTTGTGAATTTTATATTGATGCCCATATATTTGGGGCCACTAATGTTTTTTCAATGCTTTTGTTTATGGTCACCTTTATCCTAACTAATTTTCACATTTACCATATTTTGATGTGATTTTATTCAAAATTATAGATGTTTTATGTGGTAGTAGCATTAGTCCAGAAGTATATAACTCATGAAATGAGGTATTGGTTGCACAATTGACGTGAATGTTATATAGTTACTAATGATAGGTTAATGATAAAACATAATATATATACACATCTTCAACGATTCATATTTTTCACTGATTAACTATACTGAAAAGCCAAAGATATTGGCTCAATTAAAACATCATGATCTTTCTTTAACTCAATATGTTGAAGGATACCATTTGGTGATGACTCGTGGAGATTTTAGGGGAGTAATCAAACATAGTCATTGAGATCTTAACTTGGATTTTAATATGTTGAATCAGAATGTATGCGTTTGATGTACGGAGATATAGATCTGTTGGGAATTTCTCTCCATTCCTTTTTATGTCGATATTACTAAATCCTTAAGTGTAATTTTAGCGTGGTTATAATCAGAATTTAGGGACCAAAACAGATTTTACTCATACGTCATAAACGTCGTACTATCACATTGCTGTATACTTAATATGTAACCAATGGTACTTATACAAATCTCTTTGAATTACTATTAAAATTATGGTAATCTCTACATATGTTTAAAATTATATATTTTGTGATAGAACATCAAATATCAGTATATGACTTCACTTTTATATAATTCTTACCATCTATAGTAGTTTGGGTGTGGCCACTGTGGCAATTTAACATCATCATATTAATTTCTATGTTTCAGTGATTGTCAAAATCATTCATTCAGACATATTATATGATATTAGTTCTAACTAATGTTTAGTTCTTGTTGCAATTATTTTGGGCATGGTTGTAACTGTAATAAGTGGTCGAATAATTTTGTAATTCTGGGGTTGTTGTGTAAGCACCAGTACATTGTAAATTTCAAATTCTTCAATAATTTGAAAATAGTACTATCATAATTTAAACTAATTAACTCTAAGGTTATTATGTATATCTTGTTTCAAATTTAAATTTAATATCAATCTAATTTAGTATATTCACACAATTGTTATGTGTAAACTTTTGCTTCTTTCATGTGTTTACATTACGTCAATGTTGCATGTTTTGTTATCTGATACTTTTGACTGCACAGCAATTTAATTTTACATGTCATAATCAGTATTATATTATTCTTTAATTACCCCGTCACTTCCTTTAACTGGAGAAAGGTAGACTTAGGCAGACAGATTATGTATTCTATGCCTTTAATGAGAGCAATCAAATATAACTAATAAGAAAATGTAATATGTTATCAAATTGTATAAATCCAATTTTAAGGGTGAGATCAGGTAGACTGTCATATAGTATTATAAGATTCTAGCCTTTAGCATATTACATAGGTATTCTGAGGTCAATAATGCAGACTGACCCATGCATGTTAGATAGGAATCTAACGAGGTGTTTGGCATCTGATTGAGTGATAGACCTGGTATCCATGTATTCTAATTAGTCATCTCAATAATAAAGCTAGAGATACAAGCTGTGTGTCTGAGTTGTGCAATGCAACTTTCTAAATTAAACCTATTCCAATTTAGTCCAGAAATGGTGTAGGCGTAACTAGTCAAAGTCATTAAGAATATTATCCAGAGCACAAAAGATTAATTTGGCAGGAATTTAAATGTAAAGATTATTGGTAATCTACCTAGTTTTCTACATTTAGTGTCCATTTCCACACACTTTGCCCATTTTAGAATAGACACTGTTACCAGACTGCACACAATCCCTCAAATGCATTTACGGGTAGGCGCACATTGATAAATATTCCCTCGATATTGTATCCATCCCTGTTTGACATTAATTTTGTAATAAAGATTCTACATGAGGCCTTTATTGTGTATATTTTGAGGGGAAACCGAGTTGATACTAACTATATCTCCTTACGTAGCAATATGAACAACACGGCTATTATGAACCCCTACGTGTATTGTAGAATACTAGGAACACTAGCATGTCATAAGTACGCGTCTCTTGCTCAGAGATTAATCTAGATACAAGTTACAAGTCTAGGACTCAATATTGTTCAATAGGATGTAAAAAATCACTGATTGCTGTGTTTATAGCGTGAGTGCCAATCGCCTGGACGTGGAGAATCTCTATCCGGCCACGGTCAACTACAGAGGTGTGATCAACTGGGGCTCTCCGCAGGTGAGGCTGGTCGCATAGGGGCCGCTCCCCATCTACACCCCACCCCACCCACACCCCAACCCAACCCCTCACCCCACCCCACCCCATCCACACACCCCTTTCACCAAAATACCTAACTTTCACGGGGTTTGGGCATGTTTGCTGTCTCTCGAGAGTACGAAATCCACGAGATCCCCTTTTTTGAAAACCTGGATCTACCATGGTCAGGGATATGAGATAATGGGAACGGAGGTTCCTGAGAGAGGGGGAGAGGAGACTGATATTTTGTAATAAAGAGACACCATGACGCAAGTATACCGTTTTGTGAATATTTAGTTCATTGCCTCATTGTAGTATAAGGAAAAAAGGAGTTACTGGCTGGAATTATCTCCCAATTGTGTCATTTTGCCCCTAGAAAGTTCCTGGAATATCTGTGAACGCTTCATAAAGATCGGACGAACATTTTTCGTTATACCCCTAGAGTAGCTATAGTATAGAATATCTTATTTCACTGCTGCACTCTAAATATAATGCACAGTGATTGCACGTGCCTTTATGCAACGATTTACTGGAATATTACAAGAAATACTTCATAATTTTATGAGTCTCACCGGTGTTATGGAGCTTAACTGACAAAAGTATTGTCATTAACATTCAATATAATTTTATCAATATAACAGAATAAAAACAAAATTAAATGGAATCAACATTACAGTAGTTAAAATCTACCACTTATAGATTATTTCGTCTGTTTACATGTAGTTATGAATTATTTCCATAAAGTGTCTCTAACATTTAATATATAGTTTGTATTGTATATAGCACATTGTCTCATCTTTACAAAATTTAAAAATTCAATAAAGAAAAAAACTTAGACTATTACCAAATAGCACGCATGAACATTCAAAATTATAAAGTCTAAATTTGACATGTGCCTGCCCCCGCCCCGCTCAGATCCTGCGGTCGTCCTGCCCGCTGGACGTGTCCTACTTCCCCTGGGACCGCCAGACCTGCCAGCTGGAGTTCGGCTCGTGGAGCTACGACGGCAACAGCCTCGACATCGTCAACAGATCGGCCAGCGGCAAGTCGAACTGTGTTGTTTTTGGTGTTGTATGGGTCTAGACAATGGTTTTAGCTAGCTGGACTTATTCCATGTCCCAACAGTTTGATTGTTTGTTTGCTTGCTTGTTTGCTTGCTTGTTTGTTTGCTTGTTTGTTTGTTTGCTTGTTTGTTTGTCTGTGTGTTTGTTTGTCATAGTGACATAGTATTGGACGTATATAAGGTATTATTCAAATACATAATACAAATCCCAAACCATTGGGAGGTTCGGAAGTCTCGTTAAATGGCGTGCCCCGTGTAGAGGAGAGCCACCCCACTGCACGTAAAAGAACTCACCTAGTTTGAAAACTATAGCTAGTGTGATCCCTACCACACACCCTTGGCTCAGTTGGTTACCTAACCTGCCAAACAAACAAGAACCACATTGGAAATAAGCATAACATGTATATGTACGCTTTCACGTGCTATCCTAGGAACATTAGTTCTGAAGAATATCAAATCACATTCAATGATTTAACAGTATATATCTGCGTGTCACCAGGAGACCTGCAGTACTTCACGGGGCACGGCGAGTGGGTGCTGGAGGGGCTGCCGGTGGCGCGGGACGTGGCGTACTACCCCGAGCCGTACCCCACGCTCGTCTTCTCCGTGCGCCTGCGCCGCAAGCCGCTCTTCTACACGCTCAACATGATCCTGCCGTGCGTGCTCACCAGCTGCTGCGGCCTGCTCGTCTTCGTCCTGCCGTCTGGTCAGTCCCCAACCCCACCACACACCCCGTGCCGCTAAGTGGGTAGTAGGGTTATTAGTCTAGCAGCTGGGGTGGGTTCCGTGTGCAAATCTTGTCCAGAGAATTTATTTTTATTTTCATGTGCAGAACAGGTTTGGGCAATAAAACAACGAATGTAGACTTTTCCTACCCCGGCACTAAGCGAGAAATTCAAGATGGCCGCCAAAATTTCAGTAATTTGGAAAATATCTTGAAGACAACTTACATATGGGGCTTAAGGAATCTCACATCCTAAATTTATTTTGGCCTTATTTCCCACATCCTTAGATTTTTTGTCTTTTTTGTCACATCCCACGAAGTTTAAGGCTTTTTCCCCACATCCCATTTCCTAGAAATGCAACATGTATCCCTCTTTGTGGGTCTTTTTTCCCACAACTCTCTCTCTTTGCGACTTTTTTCCCACATCCCACTTCCTTATTATTAACCAATTTATTTATTAAGCAACCATGCTAGAGCGGGGGCAGTGGAGTCATTCGGGCTCTAGAAACCATGGTGATAAATCCCACATCCCTCTTTTTAAATGGTCTAATTTTAAAAAATCCTTGTTTTTCCACATCATAAAAATCACCGAGATGGATAAGAATAGTAGCGCAATATTATACACACACTACTGGGACTCGAACCCTGGAAAGACTACTTCATCCTGTCGTCCCGTCAGTTTCTTTGCCCGCTGGAGGTACGGGGTCTAGAATTCCACATCCCTGTGTTTATATCTTATTTCCTATATCCCTCATATTTGGTCTTTTCCCAAACCCTAGGCGCGAAATATATGAGACTGGTACCATATAGACACAACTGTGACTCAACCTTGGACCACTTTCTTTAAACCCCCACACACACACACACATTTTATAGAAGTGTCTCTGTGTTTCAGAGAGTGGGGAGAAGGTGACCCTGTCGGTGACGGTGCTTTCGCCTCCACCTTCTTCCTGCTGCTGGTGGCCGAGATCATGCCCGTCCAGTCCGACGTCTTCCCGCTCGTGGGTAAGCACATCCGGGATCAACAAATGACCCTTTCACACACACACACACACACACACACACACACACACACACACACACACACACACACACACACACACACACACACACACACACACACACACACACACACACACACACACACACACACACACACACACACACACACACACACAATTAAGTTGTGAGAAACTTAAATATCACTAGAGATTTGATGTGATGTGCACCGTGGCTGTGTGATGCTTATTCATCGGGCGTACGAAACCCATAAAAAATCCTTCAGTGCGCCCCTTCCCTTTCCAAAAGCCTGGATCTGCCAATGTAGTGCATTTTTTATAAATAAGGTGTAGGTTACAGAAAGAGCGTGATTAGTAGGAAAGTTGCCAAGTGATAATTACTATTTAGATGGTTTGTATCATTTCAGGTATGTACTTCACGTCGCAGCTGCTCCTTCTTGTGTTCAACACCATAGTGGCGGTGTTGGTGGTGAACGTCCATCACAGAGGAGACATGGGCACCTCCCCGCCAAGGTGAATATACGCACAGGCTGCCGAGTCTTGCATATTAGAACTGTGTATTAAGCATACAACGTGGGATTACGTTCATAACACAAGCACATGGTATCAGATGTCAACACTCTCGATGAGAGGTCAATGATTTGAGCATTACAATTATCGTTTAAGGAAATACATCATACCAGTTTTCATGTAACTCAAACTACTTACATTTTATTTGCATTGTATAGTTTGACTTAATATTATATACTTTATGCATTGCGATGTCTGCTAGCAGAACATATGCTTGAGAACGGCTGTGATTGCTACTCTATTTCACAGAAACTTTAAATTTGTAATGTGCTCCTGAGCTACACAATCAAATTATTTGCACCTGCATAGGCAGATCAGGTTTTCGGAAGGGGGGTCAAAACTTAGGGAAGAGAGGGGCCACATTTTACGGATTTCATGAAAAACCCTATGAAAATGAAGTCATGTTTCGATTTTGTAATATTCTAAATCTATTTTACATAATGATTTTCACCCTGTATTTTCACCATGTATTTCCCGCATTTTACACAGCCTTGAAATCTACTAGTTTATCTTAAAAGATTGTTTAAGATAATAATTCCATACTCATCTTTGTTTGTAGGTGGCTCCGCCAGCTGATGCTGCACTGGTGTGCACGTGGTGTGTGCATGCACAACAAGGTGGCGCACGTGATAGGCAATGACGTCATCAACGATCACGTGATCCGCACGACACTCAGCAGCAGCAGTGTGAGCGATTTCAGCGACGAGCAGGGCACCATCGCCATAACAGACGACGTGTACTGCACAAGCAGAAGGAGTACAATGGTCTTCCCGTATGACGGTGACCTTCAAAAATGTCATTCTCGTCGCCAGAGCCGATCATCAATGTCGTCTGAAGTCGTGAGAGCGGGTCACGTTTCCCGCCAATCGGAGCGCTCCAGACATGAGTGGCAGCTCATTGCCATGGTGATGGACCGCCTGTTTCTGGCCATATTTCTAGCGCTGACAGTCGTGGTTACTTTGGTTCTGCTTCTCAATCATCCATAATTGGACAATCGTTGAAATATGGGACGTTGTGTTCGTTGTAATACAGATTGAAAACTTAAGCGGTCATGATATAAAAGGGCAAACCACCTCACTGCACTTGTTAGGAATCCTAGATGGTCTTACTAGAGGTTGTGCTGTGAATAGAATAGCTGAAAGAATGCTATTAATCAATGGGGGTTGGTGTTTGGTGATTGTACACTTAATCCTTCAACTACGGCAGTAGCCAAATATATCTACATGTGTGTAACCCTATGTGTAGGTTTACTAAGTTGCCGTACATTGGAACTGTTTTTAGTTTTACCAACGTAAGTCATGTATATAAGTGTTACTCATGTGGTAGAAATAGTGTGTCTAGCACCTTGAAAGTCAGACACTGTGGTAGAATAAATCGCTAAATAAACGCAATGTTATTTGCAATCAAATGTGTAGTCTTGTTACGTTGCTGCATTCGTAAAGAACAGTTTGCGCAGTAATCTTGATATTTAAATTGTAATCGAATATAGTCAGGGTGCCACTCAGGTTAACCCTGACCGGAAAGTTAAAGTTTTTTAATGTTGATTTTGTCTCCCCAGGGTCTCTTCATTACATATCTCGCGTATAGCAAGCATGTATCCATGAGGATTTTGAAAAATGCAAGATGGCGGCCAAGATGGTAGCCAGTACTAGACACTGCAGACTTGAAAGAACCGTGCGGCTAGAATGTGCGCAAGGCTGGCTGTGCCCCTAGCGCAATAGTTATCATGGTTATATTAGGCCTTTACTAAATTTCGATTTTTTCTTTTAAATTGCTTCAATTTTTACTTAATTATACATTGTTGTGTGGTTAATAATCTTGTCTGATAATATAACATATTTTGCAATTTACAGGATAATATAAAATTTTGTTACGAAGCAATCAGTGAAAATTTTACTACTTTGCCTCTATACATGAGAAAAAATGCAATAGTTGAAAAAACAATCCTATATACTAAAACAAATTTGTATAGTCATATATATGTAAAAAAGAGCATGCTTCAAAGGTTTGATATTTATTCAATGGATCATTTTGCATGCATTTTGATTTGAAAAACAGTGATTTCGTAAAATAGATTGACAATTATCAGTGATGTATTCAGGATTTGAAGGGGGGGCGGTGCTTGAAATTATTGTTTCGCGTGGCAGGACTCCGTGGACGGGGATTTTGATGATTCGAATGTATGGTGATACATGTATGATATATATAAAGATAACCACATAAGAACAACAATTTTAAAATAAAGTAAAATATAACATATTCTCAGCAGAGCTTGAGAGAATGGAGGTGAGGGGGCTGGGGGGAGGGGCTTGTGAGTATATGGAAAGGGGGCGTGGGCTTGGCTTGAGAGAATGTGAGACCTTGAGAGAATGGGAGGCTTGTGAGTATATGCAAAGAACTGGTATATGGCTGGCTTTCAGGAAAAGGTAGGTTAAAAAACCTTTCAGGGATGAACACGGGATAGTGGAACATGGACCGTGGGGTAAAAAAAAATAGTGGAAGAATTGAACATAGTGGTAAAAAATAGTTGAACACAGAACATATAGAACATGACAACTCCCTCAATTTTTTTTTGCACTTTTTACAGTGTTTTTACCCAATTTTATGCGTCATTCGACGATAAATTGTGTTTAACTAAAATTGTTTGGTTGAAGGCATAGTGGAACATGGAACATGAGAAATTATGATGGGTTAAAATGTCACAATATAGTGAAGGAAATCTGCGGAACGTCCTAATTAGTCACCCCCCAAAAGAAATTTTTTTACCTTAAATATTTTTGGTCACGCACAACATTGAATATTCCCAATTTGACACGGGGGTGCTGGTCAGAAAAACTAAATTTTAACAAATTATTTGTTTCCAAATAAAATGTTTAGTAAAAAAAAAAATTGTAAATCATAAAGATTATGATGAACGACGTTATTTACGTTTTTATAAATTACCTTAAAATAAATTTTTGAACATTTCACAAGACAGGATGTCGAAACGTAGAATAACTTTATTTACTATTAACAAAACTTAGAAACGAAATAGTAAACAACACAGAAATAAAAATAAACAAATGCCAATGTATCTTAAATATGGTCACTTAAAGAGAGTTTTTTGTTAATCTTTTCTTTTTTTACCTTGTGTGACCGGGTTGCTCCCATGGTATCAAAACCTTTACAGATAACCACCTTCCCAGAGCTCTACACGGCGAATGAAGGCGTGCTGAAATATTTTGTACTAAAACTAAAAGACAAAACCCCTTAAAAATAGTAAAAGAACATCTCTCTTTAATAAATGCAAGATAGTTTGAAAGTCATGATGTTTTAAAGTCTCACTTAAATGATGTTTAAAATCTCATCCGTTTTTTATTCACACAAGGTCAATGTACTATTAAAACCTTACTTTACTTAGCTACTACTAATACATTATGTCAAAAAAGTACCATAAGTATAAAACAGCACGCACGTGCGCACCTCTGAGGGGGAGGGGGTGGGGGGGGTGACACGGGGGTCTTGGGATCCATATTCCACTATATTTTGACACCTAATTTCCGTTTCCATCATAATTTCTCATGTTCCATGTTCCACTATTGGGTAAACACACTGGCCGACGTCATGGACGTTCCTTGGTTGACCTAGTTCTAGTTTTTTTACGTCTAGACGGGATTTCTGGGAAACGCACAGACTTAACTTTCGACGTAAGTACCAAAACTCCAGTACTCTTTAGTACTGTTGCTGTAATACTATTGACTGGAATGTACTAGTAGTAGCCTAAGTAGGAGTAGCGAAGAGTTTTAACATCATTTTGTGAGACTTTAAAACATCATAGACCTTGTGTGACCGTGTAAACTTATTAACGGATAGATGTAGACTAAACAATCAAGGTTTGTCTTTATTTATCTGCACTTGTACGGAAGCCTCGCGTGCCCCGTGGCCGTGTAGTCTAGAGGAAACCCTCTTCACGTAAAAGAATGCACCTAGTTTGAAAACAATAGCTAGTGTGATCCCTCCACACCCCCGCGGCTCAGCTGGTTACCTAGTTTGCCTCTGGAGGTCCGTGTACTAGTACAAACACCACGTAGCCTCCACCTGCTATAATCATCAAAACTGATGTCTGCGGAGTATTCACACAAATTCACAAAAAAATATCTGTAGACTATCAACTCTGCGTAGCCATAGAGTCTAGTTAAATTTGCATAATGTTCGTGTTTAAGGCTGTAGATTATTTGGAAGAAAAAAGTAGATGTTAACACTTTAAAAGGGTTTATTTGGATAGAGTCTGGTAGAGATAGATTTAAGTTAAGAGTGACTCAAACCCACTCTGAGCATCATATGTCAAAAGATTGAAGGTATCTTAGATACTATCTAGTGAAAGGCCAATGATATTAAATTAATCACAAGAGTATTATTTGAATGATTGACTATCAAATATCAGTATCATTTAAACCCACAGACTATCCATCCATAAAGCAAGATACAACATCAAGGTTTGGCCCAATCTTGATTGTGAAAGACGAAAGAATAATCAAGACGATGCACCCTAGGTGGTGTTCCTTGCTGCTTGTACTCATGTATTCTACAGGTATGTGTGACATGATACATTATAGGAGTAGACTATCAGATTTGAGAAGATCTGCACTTGATTTTGATGCTGGTACATACATGTTAACAATTAGAGTACATCGCACCATTTATACTAGGAATTAGCTTTAAAATTCTTGTATTGCATTATTTTAATTCTTATGTCACTACTGATATGTTAAGATATTTTTATTCGATGTGTGCAATAAGATATAGTGATAGACCTTTCTCAACACTTTGCCGCTCATTCTTGATTCTGATTGGTGCGAGGTCAGTGTATCTCACTATTTTGAGAAAACAGTGTCTTTCCGAGTCTCATTAACAATAATATATGCACATACAAAATATGATTCACATTGTTAATTGTGAAGTTGATGTTTGAAAACACACGTCGACTGCACTGTGTTTTCACGGTGATGATGGTATGTTTTAGTGGTGAAATCATCCTATTCTCTGCACGAGTCATGTTTGTGAAAAGAATCTACAACATATTTTATCAGAAGCAGAATATTTCTCCATGTGAAAGTTATTAGTATATATTTAAGTCATATTCTGATACGATATGATTTACAACAGTTTGTAATTAATTAACTCATCCATGAGATTTGTTGATTTCAGTAATCACTTCTTCTGAAAAAGAATTGGAACTGCTCAAACATTTGCTTGATGATTATGAGGTCAACCGAAGACCTGTGCGTGATTTTAACAACCAAGTTGTTATCAGTATGGATCTTGTTCTTAACCAAATTATATTCTTGGTAAGTCATGTTTTTGCAATAAAAGTCACAAATCCTGTATTACAATGACCATTAGTGTCCCAGACAAATGATAAATTGCTTCTCTGTATTTATTTTTAGAATGAGCGTGACCAAATATTGTCAGGCAACTACTGGGTTAGGCTGGTAGGTTTTACTTCCCTAAATTCAATGATCAAAAATGTAAAACAATAGACATGCATGTGAAAAGCCAATTGCAAACTAAATTGGTGTGTATGAATTGTAAATCTAAGGTCCTGTTTAACTCGAACTTGATGGCCGTAAATACAATTTTGAGTTACCCAAAATTTTGACTTATCAGAATGCCCTATAATGTAAAATCGCATGAACTGAAATTACCAGACATATTATGACTGACTAATATATAATCAAGATATTTTGTGAGGATAAAATTGTAAGTGCAGAAATATGAATATATTTACCATTGTACTCTAATCATTTGATTTCAGAATTGGAAAGATGAATTTCTAGTTTGGAATCGTACTGAATACGACAATATCAGTGTTCTTCACATAAGTGTAGCCAGTATATGGAAACCAGATATAACCATTGTGAACGAGTGAGTTTTATTGGGTTATTCAATATTGTTTTGCAGTAAAATGTTTCCAAAGAATTTTTACGCTTACTTATTTACACATTCACAATCATTAACTTGCCCACTTATTCACTTACAGTATGCTCAGTAGTGCACATTAACTGTCATTCAATGTTAGTCTGCTATGTGTGTATAAGTCGACACGTTATTGCTTTTAAATGGTGATGCACATTATTTTTAGTATGAAATACTATGAATCATTGAATGACAACATTTAATTGATGAATATACTTTTTTCAGTGTTAGTGTGATTCGTCGTGATGTTGAAAAACACTATCCAGCCCAAGTGTCATACGATGGTAATGTTACTTGGAACTTCCCAAAGGTATGTGACATTGTCGTATGCCTTATATTAGTCCCAAAGAGCTGGATTCATGACTGAGCATTGCATCAGAAGGCGCCTTGCATTAGCCTTTACATAGTCCATCCCTTGGGAAACACTCAGCGTTTCCCACCATGCCTTTCATCAAACTTCAATGTAATACTATTCCCCTTAACGCTTGAAAAATTGAGGGCCTCTCCGAGTCTCAACATATATTTAAATTTCAGATAGAAAAATAAAATTTTGATCCACACAAAATTCTGAGGGATTGAGTGCGTTTCATTAAAGGTGTTCATGTGATACCCAAACCTTTATACACCTCGGATCTAACCACTAACCACTGCTTACTGGGCCTTACCTAGCTCAACAAAAACTACATATGATATGGTGTGAATTTTAAGCTTGCAAATGTAATTTGCTTGGTTAATATAAAAAGGTGTGATAAAGAGTTAACTGTACACTGCATTCATTCTAGCTATACCAATCCTACTGCGATGTGGATGTAACATACTTCCCTTGGGACTCGCAGAATTGCACACTAAAATTTGGCTCCTGGTCTTATACCAAAAGATATCTGGACATTGTCAATCATAGTCATAGCGGTAAGTTGCCTCCTTATGCATGTATATTAAATTATGCTATACATGTAGGTACATGTATATGGTAAATTATCATGTATCCATTCTGGAATGTATCTATTCATGGCATGTGCTACATTACCATCAGTGATTTTCAATGATATGGGTTAGTGTTTTTCATGTATACTTCAAAATGTTTCATATGATAACTTATAGTAATTTTTATTTTTGGATTTACAAATAAGTGATATACAAGAATCATAATTAGTCAAAGGTATGAACTATTCAAACAGTGTACAGTTCTGATAAGGTGACTGATGTACTGTAGAAACTCATTATCTTGAAGCTGTAAGATTACAATTTAAACACTCTAGATAGCTTTTATTCGAGATAAACACAACAAACACAGATTTGTATTTATCATTCTTCTTAAAAGCAATTATAACACTGTTTTGATATAATCTGGCTTAAAAGAACTCACCAATATTTTTGTTACAACTCATCGTCGAACAGATTTAGTTTCATGCCGGCATATAAGGTAGAATAAGGAACAACTTGCATATTGCAATAGACGGGGTATGCATCGTTGAAAGCATGTCACATTTAAAAATAAGAATCATCACACGTTTGTGGTACGCACTATGTCAAGAAAGCGTAACTTCATTTTTTTATGGCTATGGAAGATGATGAGTTGTAAACAAAAGTAAATATTATCGGTGTTCAAATTTTTTTTTTTTTTTGTGGGTTTGGACTATCTAGAACTTATCATTCTTGATTAAGAGTGTGTTACTTATTAAAACCAATCACAATTTACGGTCTAACAAAAGGAGTAGTATGTGGGGTCCTAGATCTGCTGGTAAAACCTGTCTAGATCCCTGGTAACAAAGAAAAATAATTTGAAAACAATTTTTTTCTGCAGGAAACATGGACTATTTCATTAAGAATGGAGTGCTGGAATTTGCCGCATTCCCTGTGCATAGGATAGAGGAAGAGTTGTATCCAGACGTATTTCCATCTCTCGTCTACGACATCATTGTGAGCAGAAAAGCGTTGTACTACTTAATTAACATCATCAGCCCCTGCATCTTGATTAACTTCTCCGGCATGTTGGTCTTCTTACTTCCTCCTGGTATGTGTATTCCATGTTTATCACACATATGTGTATTTTCACTGATCATCAAGTGCTAGCTTTACGATAATTTTGCAGTATTCTTTGTTTATTTGCCGATAAATGTCCAAAATTAAAACTTGAAAATTAGAATATGTGTGCGAATTTCAATGCAATTGCATCCTTGTCAAAACTTGTTTACAATAAAATATCTCAAATATATTTTTATAGGTTTACATCACTCTATCATTTAACTTTTCCACCAATAACAATGTACAGTATACAAGCATCCAAGTGCCCAGGGCCGTTAAATTGAAATTTTTTTCAAACTAGGGGTGGGCCGTTACATGAGATTGCATTTACTACATAATTCTGAAAGACATTTAAGAAAAAGAGGGGGTGGGCCGATACATGAGATTGCATTTACTATATAATTCTGAAAGACATTTAAGAAAAAAATGAGGGAGGGCTGTTACACGAGGGTGCGCACTTGGATGGTCGTATACGGTACATGTATCTCAATGGTGTATCCCCCTGTGGCTGCAGACAGCGGTGAGAAGCTGTCCCTGGCCATGACGGTGCTGCTGTCGGCCACTTTCTTCCTGCTGCTGGTGGCAGCCATTGTGCCCGTGCAGTCAGACACGTTCCCACTGATGTGTAAGTACCACCAGCTCACAGACCGATAGTTACTGTCGCAGAGATGTGAACTTATGGGGTTTTTTTTCATATTTTTTACGATTATTGACCCCTGAAAAATCATTACGTCCGGAACATGGTTTTATCACGGGATTTCACACTAGTTTCAGAGAAATATGGGCAGTTTCGTCGAATACAGCTTGATCGTTGCTTAGCTGCCATTTAAACGTTCATGACTCAATCGTTGTTTGTAAGAAACAACATAATTTCAACTGGATTTTTGCTCAAAAATTAAGATTTTTTCAAGGGTCGGATTAATTTTCCGTGGTGACAGGTTCACATCTCTGCTATTGTATAATGTTGCGTGTAGTATATTAAAAGTTTTCTCATGTTTGCTGAAAATACTCAATTCGATTGGCTGAGAACTGAAGTGTAAAAATCGATATCCTACACTACAAAGTTCAAGACCGAAAATGATAAACATGAGAGAAAAAGTTGAATATATGAGTGCGTATGATAGATCAAACAATATCTCACTGTGTGTGGACTTAAACAGCACTCGTTTGCTGCGCTCACTGGGTCTGTCAAACTCTACACTCTGTGAGATATTGTCTTATCTTCACCCCCATTCATACCTATTAATATATTGGACTTTAAAATTAAAAAAAAAGACTATTTTTAGGTATTAAAAAACATTTTGTAAACACATTTCTGTCTACGTCGAAAATACAAGGAGATTCTGTGATTTTATTTATTTAGCACATACTTTTTGGTTCAAAAATTGATTTTTTTTTTTTTTTTTGTTATGTAAACACGGAAATATTTTCATACCTACCGTCCATCTTGTATAATAGCGTCAAGAGCTAATCTATGTCCTTTTATTTTTACATAGACACCTTTTTATCCGTAGACAAACAACTAATATGTGTAAGCTATTTGCAGTCTCCCATTTAGCCGCTAGTCCGCTCGTCTTGACTAATAGAAATCAGGGAAGACTAGTGCTAAATCCAATTCACTCGTCCTGCATACAAGTAGCTACTGAGCCAAAACACGTTTGGCGACTTATCAAAACAAGTAACTGTTGAGGATTACCAGTACCTTTTTAAAGTTATTAGTCCTGCTGAAGAGTAACTATGAGGCCCTAACTGGGAGACTGATTAGCACTTTTGAGCACGATGTGACCGCGGTGGCCGAGTGGATAGGGAGTGGGACTTGTGACCAGAAGGTCATGGGTGCAAATCTCAGTCGGGTCTGGTGGTGAGTGCTGAGCAAACTCATCCCTAAAGCAGTTGCACACTGCTCCGTGGCACCTACACGTTAATTAGGTATAGGTTATTGGGTTGAAAGAGTGAGTGAGTGATTGTGTGGTTGATTAACATTGTGCGCTGAATGCAAGCTGCTGCCGATGCAAGCATATGAGAAATGATCAATTGCTTACCACTAAGTGGGCCAATGACGTGATATAATTGTAAAGTCGTGAGAGCAAGACTTGGATCAGGACTATAAACCACCACATTTACATTTACATTCCTTTCAGCGGGCTACTTCATGTCGCAGCTACTGCTGCTCGTACTCAACACAATCGTGTCCGTGCTCGTGGTCAACATCCACCACAGGGGAGACTTCGGGGCGCTCGCACCAAAGTAAGACTTTATCTTTCTATTCTATCGAATCCAATGCAGAGAGTTGAGGTTTTATCTTTGTTTAATGCTGGTCATAATATCACCGACACCACACCTGTGCAGCTCTCATATAGTGAACCAGTTTATCAGTGCTTTTAATCTATTCCAGACCTGTTTTGTAGAGGGGTGGTGGCAGAAAAGGTGTGTGGGGAGGCGTATGGTTGGTGGTGAGGAAGGAAGGAAAAGGGAGGAGCATTTAATCTGTTCCAGATCTTATCCATTTCAGCCCGAGCAGCAGCAGGAAGGGGATAATGCATTTAGTCTGTTCTGGACCTGTTTTGGAGATGGGGTAGAGAGGGTTGGGAAGGGAATAGAGGGGTGGTGACGGAAGTAAGGGTAGGGGAAGAAGGTGGAATATCTAATCTGTTCCACAAGCGTTTACAAGGTGTAACATTACCTTGGGAGAGGGATATTAGAGGGACCAATCATTGCCATATACATGTAATGTATATATGGCTGTCACATATGACGATGGGAGGAAGGTGATGGAGATGTATAATCTGCTCCAGACCTGTATAATGACGGGAGCTGGTTTGAGGGATGGGGGACAAAAGGAAGGATTGGGTGGTTGACAGTTAATGTCATCTGTTTCAACCCGAGCAGCGCCGGGTAGACAGCTAGTCATACATATATGACTATCCAAACTCCCGTGAGCTGTTAGGTTTTTAGGGATTGTTTTTGTTGTCTGTGCAGCTGAGCTGCTATAGCTTACGTATAGGTCAGCGAACTTTCAAAGGTTTGTTCGGGAAAGTGTCCCAAGGCAAAGGTTCAAAGGCTAAAACCTAGCAGAGCTCCCAATACTTTCACAATGTTACTTACAGCTGCACGTGCTGATGATGTTCAAGGCCAGATAATCATATCCCATCAATTCTTCTTTTATTCTGCACAATTGCAAAATGGCAAGGAAAACAATATGGACAAAACGTGTACAGTAGAATATCTCTATTAGGACCACTGTTAGGTGGTCTCAATAGAGAAGTGGTCTTTATCCAGAGGCTCATTTTGGAAGCTTTATGAAAGTTTGTAACCATGAAAAGGGTTCTTATAGAAGTGGTCTCAATAGAGAGGTGGTCTAAATTGGGGGTTTTACTGTAGTTATCATTACCAGGTGTTTGCGCGTGCTGATGTTTAAGTACCTGGCGCCACCTGTGTTCATGAGGGAGAACGTCGAGCGAGTGCTCGGCTATGAACTCGCATTTCATGAGGACGAGGAGGAAGATGACAACTTTGAGATCCAAGAACCAGAGGAGGTACGTTCATTTAATGGATCCTATTCACTCGTTTGTCATATTAATATGAAAACGAGGCCAATTCCTGACAGATCTTGAATCTGTGGAATGAACAGCACAAAAGTAGTTTGACGCCAATGAGGATGCCAGCTGCCATTTACCCCGCTAGACGTCGCCACTTGATTTCCGGTGGTCTGTCCACAAATGCACGTTTATCAACAGAAGAATATATTCGATTTTGCAAGATTACAGGGCTTAAAAACCTGGCTAATGTTTTGTAGAAATTCATATGACTATTGTAAAATTGACTGCTGAATCCGATTTTATATATACTAGATGATTACCTACAACATCATTGAATGAAAACATGATTACATCAATACGGCACACGTGTGTCTGTTGTCAATGCAAACGGATTTCAAACATTTTCTTGAGAATATCTGAAAATAATGTTTTACCAGTTACTGTTAAGTACTAAGAACATGTTAACACAATAATTCTTGAAAGCGCACCTTGAAAAATAGCCCAAAATATATCTAAGAGCTTAATTATGTAAACTGGCAAATTCCATGGTTCTGACATAAAATGTTAATTTCATTATACTTTTTGAAGATGGCAGCGTCTAAAGTTGTCAACATCTGGAGGAGTGGGATTCTGGCCCGGAAACAGGCTGCTCGACCCTCTTTCTACCAGTCTGGGCCGAGCCAGTCCGGCCCAAAGCCATCGACGATGGCAGGGACGTCATCGGGAACAGCGGGAGCTGGGGGGATTTCCCTACTGCAAGCGCTGAAACAAGCTGGAGTAATAGGACAAGGTGGTGGAGGAGGAGGAGGATGGGGTAAGAGACAAACACTGAAAACTATGGGAGCAGGAGGATTAAGGAAAACAATTATGCTGACGGGAGGTGGAGGAGGAGTCGGCGGGGTGGGGATGGGGAGGCTACTGCAACAGCCAATGCAGAGTGGATCAGGTGTGGGGAACACAGTTGTTCCAGATGGAGGAGGTAGAGGAACACCAGTGAAAAACAAGCTTATGGCAGCTGACTTGAATGTCACGCCCATGTACGAGCATGCTGCAGACAGTGATGATAACAGCGATGATAATTGGAGCAACAAGAATGAAAATCACGGTGGTGCTGTTCATAGACACACTTCTTGGAGAAATGTTAACCAGAACGATAACAACAGGGCTGCTGCTGATGATGATTGTAAAAACAATGAAGTTAGGGGCAAGGGTAACCAGAAGCCGAACAGTGGCTTTAATAGGGACGCTGGTAGAAATAAGAACCAGAACTCGCATAGTGTTGTTGAGACTATGGACAGACAAACTCTGGCACGCTATCAGTGGAACCTCATTGGGGTTATTTTAGATCGATGGTTTCTTGTTATATTCTCAATTGCAACAGTTGCAGCCTCTTTGACCCTGCTACTCGCCCATCCTAAACAAGCTTCGGTGTTGTTTACTTAGTCACCTTTTAGAATACTGATTTGCTATCAGGAAGCTAAAAGAATGAATTTATTTTACTTAGCTGACTTGGAGAAAATATATTATGTCTATTATTTGTGATATATTGTACAGTGTGTTCGTTCAGTAGTGTAAGGAACTTATCATGAGCACCAATATTATGACGGAAAGAATCTTTGATCTATGAGGTAGAGCTTTGTATTTCTAACCCTCAGTATATGTAGACTGGAAAAGTGCATATTTGTATGTAAGATAAAAAGAATGAAATTTGTAGACTTGGTGTTTTCGTACCTGTCATAATTCAAATTAGGGTATTTACTCCAAAAGGATTAAGAGTGTTTGCATGAACTTTTGTCAGTAAACTTGTCAATACTCCCCATAAACCTCAAGCATCATGCAGACACTCTAGACAACTCCTTTTTTTCCTACTTATATTTTTTTTCAAATGTTATTATTTTTTGTATTTTTTAAGCTCTTAGAATTCCTAGTTTTTCTTTGTGTGTGTTATGGGTTTTTTTTCGCTGAATTGTTTTGTTTGTTTGTTTTTACAAAAAATATCATGTTTATTATCAGATCAGTCCTTTGAATGTCCAATATATTCTTCGTTTTGATATGTATCACTAAACAATGATAAGTTATTGCACGGAAAGCCTGTAGACAATGAGGGTCTTATATGTTAACCATCACCCTATATATTTATACTATTATAGACATGGTGTATCCTCTAAGACTTTTAAAGAATTTAAATGAATATAGAATCAGTTGTTTAAGAAATCCTTAATCTATTGTTTTAAATTGTGTGTATTTATTACTTTGATATGTGTGGTGTTTTACTTTAGAAATAATGTTTTTACTGTCCCCTTATTCATTACATCCATGATAACGGATATTTTCAGTGATTTGCATCTACTGTACATGTACTAATGTGCTGACAGCCAGTTCTTGGAGTAACATTTTTTATCAAAGCTCAAAAATGGTACTGAATATCAAAATGTAAATTATAGGAATGAGACACTATTTTTTGCCACATCTACATTGGAATTTTTATTATCCTGATTGATTTACATAATAGTGAACACATGAAAATGGTGTTTTTCCAGAGTCAGACATTTTGAACATTCTAAAATCAGGGATTAGCACCCATGATCAGAACAGCAAAGTTTGTTTATATTTTGTATTTGCACACACATTGCTGTATCATGTGTATCACTTAAGTGATTAGCCATGAGTATGCAAATTAAGATATTGCTGCTCTAATCACAGGAACTAATCCCTAATTTAGGTTTGTTTAAAAATTTTGGACTCTCTGTCTCTCAAAGAGACTGAAAAAATGCCATTTTCAATGAAATGTTACTATTATGTGAACCAATCACAATAATAAAAATAATAATTTTTTAGATGTGGCAAAAAATAGCGTATCGTTCCTATAATTTTTATTTTGATATTCAGTACCATTTTTGACCTTTGATAAAAAATGTTACTTCATGAACTTGCTGTTAGCACATTAAAAGTACCAAGATACACTTTAGAAAATACTAATGCCATAAACATTCACACAGAAGCTTATAGGCTGTCAGTGAAACAATTGTTACATTGATTTTGGAGTGTTTTTACATGAGCACACGTATATGACTATCTAAATGCTCATGGACTTAACTTTTAAGGTCATAAAATTTCAGTACAGGGGGTGGACTTAAAAGTTTTTTACATGTATGTGTATTTTAAATTTGAATATGGTCTCCATTAAGATTTGGTTCCAATTTGGGGGCAGGTCTTTAAATTAGGACGGGCTCTTAAATAGCTGTGTATGGTATGTTCTCAATATTCTCAGTCTGCATATTAGGAATAAATGAAAGTCAGGTTGGACCTTCATATGAAGCTGGGCTCCTGAGTGAATGGTTGCAGTATAGAAATTGTTGTTGGTATAATTACGTGGACTTTTCAACTATGATTTTGCAATTTTACAGTGAACAATGTTCGCAACATAAATGTATTTATGTTTTTTGTGTGACTTGTATGAGTTGTTTAATAAAGTAGATTTTGCTTGTGTTCTAATATTTTGACTAAACCACCTCTAATGAACTTATTTGGTACTTTTATTAACTTCAGTTCGTACAAAAAATGACACGTATTTTTATTTAGTATTTGTGGTATATAATTACGTTTGACATGTACACTGTACCATGTGTTATCTCAAACTGAGATAACTCGAGCTATTGGTCAATTCCTTACACTTTATTAACTCCTTATTACTTGAAATTTCAAAAACAATATGACATTGTTTTCTCAATATACTTAACTCGATTTTTCAGTTATCCCAAGATGATTATTTTCATTCTCCATTCAAACCAGTTATCAAGAACAAATATCAATTGACTTGAATTATTGGGTGTATCCAGTTTCTAATATATATACATACATATCTTTTTCTCCTACTGTAAAGCTAGAATATTTTGTGGCTATTAAATTTTACGATTTTCATCTAAAAGTTATTTGGTGACTATTTGATTTTGTGATTTTGGTCCAACCTAGACCTACTTTACATGGGCTATTAATGTTTGCTGACTATTTAAGTTTTCGTTTT
The DNA here is from genome assembly GCA_019095985.1 of Streblospio benedicti. Taxonomy (NCBI): domain Eukaryota; kingdom Metazoa; phylum Annelida; class Polychaeta; order Spionida; family Spionidae; genus Streblospio; species Streblospio benedicti. Next base: position 18,761,334 of record CM032659.1, read on the forward strand.
TGCACCTACCCACAAAATTCGCAAATTAAATCGTGTGCAAACATTTCTAGTTTTACAGTACTTCTGAGGTCTTGTACCCTCCCCGCAGAGAATTTATTTAATTCTTACAAAGTGTAATATGTTGTTTGGTTGGGGGCACTGATAGATACAGATTTTCACAAAATGGTGGGGGAAGGGTGCATTCAGAGATCTCGTGGGTTTTGCAAAGAATGGGGGGGGGTGCTTACTGTGCCCCCTGGATCTGCATATAAGGGGGAGAGGGGATATTTGAGGGACGTAAATGTATTTCACCTACAATTGCTGATGAAATGCTTGTAGGTCGATGAGACGGTTACGTAACTTGCAATATTATATAAATATTGAATTTGTGACATTTTGTTATTTTGTTTCATTGCTGATACTCTGCAGCCATCAACTTGCTGATGATTATAGCAGAGGGAGGCCACTTGTTAGTTAGTACATGGTCCATGCTATGCACCTCCTGAGGCAAGTTAGGTAACCAATTGAGCCTTGGGGGTGGAGGGATCACACTAGCTATCTTTTTTAAACTAGGTGAGTTCTTTTGCATGCAGAGGGGTGGTTCTCCTCTACACAGGGCTGCCTTTTAACGAGGCTTCCGAACCTCACATTATTCCCTAGTAGTTCAGTGGGAATAAATTCTAAAGCATAATGTTGTGGCTATTTCTTTGATGATTAATTTCATTAATTGCATCAAAATCATTGTCTTCAAATTGAACACAAAACAGCTCCAAATTTTTGGCATACAATAAACACTTAGAAGAAATATATGGCAAACCGTGGAACTAACTATACAATAATAAATAATAAATAACAAATAACCAATAAGTAAAACACCAATAAGCTGCCAATTAATGCTATGAAAAGGCAGACCACTTATTATATCGATATGTAAATTTTCATGGTGTCCATCGGTGGTTGACGCTGTGTTTTGGTGTCGGGGCATCCCAATCGGTGCCCGTCTGGGCTTGCCTGTGCCCGTCCGTATTTGTACATACCCGTAGTGCCCACTATAGTGCACTTGGAAAATATCTTATAAAATGGAATTTCTCCATGGAGTCATCTGTAAATTATCAGGGACATGGAGAAATGGATATAGCTGGATTATACGGGCTTTGAATTGTCTGAAGTGACAACGATAAAGCGGCGGCGACGGCGACGATAAGTTTTTACTATTTTACGAAAAAAAAAAAAAAAAAATTTGAAAGATTAAGATTTTACCTAAAACAAAGAAAAAGAAGAAGAAAGAAAGAAGAAGAAAGAAGAAAAGAAGAAGAAGAAGAAGAAGAAGAAGAAGAAGAAGAAGAAGAAGAAGAAGAAGAAGAAGAAGAAGTTTATAATATCCAAAAGCAAGCTTGGGGAAAAGCCAGAAAATTTATTTATCAATTGAAATTATATACTATTTCGAAACTAACCTCAACATTCCAACTTAAGTATTTGATCCAAAGGCAACTGCATCATGTAGCTCTCATTTTGCATAGCATATTCAAAGATTGAATTTCTATCTGCTCTTGCTAAAAAGAATTTCTTTTTTTTTTTTTTTTTTTTTTTTTTTTTTTTTTTTTTTTTGGTTCATGTGGAATATGTTACAAGAAATTACTAGTTTCAACTCACAAACCAAATTTGAGTTTCCTAGCTGAAACACTGTGACTTAAAGAGGGGCAACAGTAAGAAATGGACCAAATATGGACTGTTTGAGCCCATGTAGTCACCATTTCCAACCGACATGCCACATTTGAGCATCCTAGCTCAATCAATTAATGTGATCTGTAGACCGGATGGGCGGAGAGACGGTCGGTCAGTCGGTCAGAAGCAATTAATGGGGTCTTCGCCAGTGTAAAAATGGTATTACACTACAAATAGTGATTACATAAATAAGATTATCAAGAACTGCAATTAGACTAAATGGCTATTTTGAAAAAAAAAGTGATGAGGCAAAATCTGAAGAGCGAGGAGGTGTGAGGCAAAGCCAAAAGCGAGTAGACTACCGCTTCATCTGCCACACCACAGGCTTGTGCAGAATAACTTCATACTATTTCAATATCTGAATGGAACAAATTCATTGGGTTTCTTTTGTGAAAACTGTTCTGCCAAGCAAGCTCCTATCACTCCTACCACTGTATTGACATAGCTAAAGAGACATCTTCCATTTTACTGTATCAAGTGGCCCTGTCAGGACTCAAACTCACGACCACAAGATTGTAAGACCAGAATGATACCATCATCCCAAGCAGCAGTCTGTGAAAAGGTTACACGGATCAATCGTTTTCTCTGCAACCCCCAGCCTACATACTTGGTCAGTTATCATCTCAATCCAGATATAGTAAAATGGAAGATGTCTCTTTAGCTATATCAATAAAGTGGTCGGAGCTTGCTTGGCAGAACAGTGAGAGTAGAATTGAATTCACAAGCAAACTTGGGGAAAATATATATTCATAGAATCATAGACCGCTGGAACATTAGACCTCCCAAAAATTTCTTTCCTAAGGTGGGATTCGAACCCATGACATCTGGGTTGAGATAACTGACCAAGTATGTAGGCTGCGTGTTACAGAGACAACGGTTGATCCGTGTAACCTTTTACCAGCCTTCTGCTTGGGATGATGGTATCATTCTGGTCTCACAACCTTAGGGTTGTGAGTTCGAGTCCCGTCAGGGCCACTTGATATAGTAAAATGGAAGATGTCTCTTCGGCTATTTCAATACAGTAGTAGGAGCTTGCTTGGCAGAACATTGAGAGTAGAATTGAATTCACAAGCAAACTTGGGGAAAACATATATACAGTTATTCAATAACATAATTGATATTTTGACAAACCCACACTTTTTCTACCTGAGCAAATATTTTCGACCTTGTCTGTCTGTCTGTCTTTTTTCAAGCTGACGTCACATATAATAGGATAACAGGATGTCTTACAAGACCCTGAGAAACATTTTGGTCCACCCAAAGGACAAAATCAAACCAAAAGACACATGTGGTTGTGTGGACAAGATTGGGTGCAGAAACTGTGAGAGTGTGTAGGCCTGTATTGACGAAACAGGGAGGAAATTAGGTACTCTTGTAGCAAAATATCAAAAGGATGTTGAAGAACATACCAAAAGTGGAGAACGCACCAGAGCCACCCGTTTGTCATTTGCAGTGATATACACAAATCTGCCATCATAGATCACATGGCCAATCATAAATCATAAATTGAATCATATCCCTGAATGGGACAACACGAAGTCGTGAGTCCAATACAATAGACAGACAGATCCGGGAAGCGATGGCAATAAGAAAGACAAACAAGACAATCAACCGAGTTCCAAACATTCTATCGCACATGTATGACACTCTACTGAAACCAAGTGCTGCTCGCAGGGAGCACCCCCTCCTCGCCCCCAACCTTGAAAAAGACTGTCTGACAGACAACGTCGAAAATATTTGGTAACGTAAAATAGGCATGGGTTTATCAAAATATCAATGTTATTGTCATATTTCAATAGGCTATCTACCACCAGTAAACTGTTGGATAGTCTGTATACCCGTGTTGTATGTGTGTCTTTTAACAGAATTAGGGATCGTTAACAAATGACGTCATCATGGAGGTGGGGGTTGTGGTGTCTGAGAATGATGACAGGAGGGGGGAAGGGGGTGTTGTCCAGAAACAATGATGTTGGGGTTCGTGGATGCAGACGTTAAGAGGGATCTTTTTAATAATATTCCAATGGAATTGTATTGAATCAAAAATATACCTTCAGCATTTATATGGGTAATAGTGGGAACCGGACCGGGGTGGTCGGGTGGGTGGGTGCATGGGTAAGTAAAAATGACGTGTCAGCGTGAAAGGGGGAGGGGTCGGTAATGTCCGAAAATGCAATGACGTCATTTGTGAACGCTCATTTGTTAATTTGGTTCTTGGTGGTGTTATAACGAACATTTGATGTGCCAGAGGCTAGATTTTCCTGATCTTTTGATGTCTAAAACTCTGAGATAAGTTCAAGTAAAAAATCTTCTGTTTGCATAAACTGTAAATTGTGATGGCATGCTATGGGAATCAAATTTGTATTACTTCCCATGTGTAATTGTAAAATTAGATCATTTCAATTTTGTTTGCCATTAGAAGCTACTACAACCTACACTGTACAGTTTTGATGAAGTAACACAGTCTATGGATGTATAATTATACCCCTTGGAGAAAATCCAGAACGTTTCCCGAACACACACTGCTGCAAGCTCAAGTCATCACTATACAGAGTAGTACATATGTATAAGTTTTATTATAGAAATCAATTGAGACCATGATTTAGACAGTCCAAATATCCATGCATTGCCCATGTTTGCATTATGATTCACATTAATATATTTTTTCAAATACGCTGTTTGATACAATTGTTAAGTTATTCAGCAAATTATATTGTAAACATAATAAAAAAAATACACAATTTTATCGTTGGAGAATCTAAAAAACATATTAACTTCAATTTGCATATATTGTTTGACATTTATTAGCGGTTTTCATAAATACTATCCCGTATATATTTTATCGCGCTTATGAATAGAGTAGTGCTTTACATCCATAATTGTTTCTATACAGTATTTGAGCGCCTGCTATAACCAGCAGGAGTGTCTGAACGAAATATCAATATCAACTCTTCAACCTCTAGTTCAAACCACCACCATACACTATTCTAATATAGAAGTTTTACCTTATGGTTCAATTGAAACTAGGATTATTTTAATATTCCTAGATTGAAACTACCTGTGAAAGAGACCACCTCTCCATATCTCGCGGTCCCAAACTTTCACAAATGAACCAATATAAACTCAATGACTATACCTTTATTGCGAACAGTCTTACGGTTCTACAGTTATTTTTACTCTCAATGGTGAACTTTAAATTTACAGCACAGCTAGGATGTTCGACGCTGGGCAGTGTATGGACCATGATGAACTCTATCGCTGGAATGTGTATATAATCATGTAGCCAGCATGGCACACGGACCAAAACCTCTTACGTTGCCAACGCTAATCACAACTATTTCTGATGAGTCAAGGTGCGTGAATGTAAATCCATTTATACATTAATCCTGTGCAGGTCGGCCACATTGGTTGAAATGTGGAATACAGTAGAACCTCCTTAGGGAACGATCATAAATAATGATACCGGGGGGTCCAAAAAAGGGGGGGGGTCGTCCAACTTTTCTAATTCCTTTTTTGGAGGGGTCGTTGAACTTTTTTATCACGCTACGGTATATTTTTTCAAATATTATATTTTAGCAATGCGATGACTAGGAAGAGGACTTTTTCTTTCGGGTTGAACTTGATTTAGTATTAACAAATAAGCCATGTTCAGTAAAAAGTGTAAACTCATTACCTGGCATGTCTGACCATCATCTTGTCTTGGCATCATTTAATTTGATTGTTACAAGAAGTAAAATCCCTCAGAGGAAAATACTCAAGTTTGATAAAGCAGATTGGGACAAAATTAGGCTCTCTACGCAAACATTGGTTAAACAATATTTTGATCGAAAACCAGACAATATTTCTTTGGAAGAAAATAGTTATTACATTGAAAAGGGCATCCAACAGATTATTCAAGATGAAATACCTTCTAAATTAACAAAAACCAAACAGTCATTCCCATGGATAACCCCCTCTGTGAAGAAAGTCCAAAGGCAGCGGGATAGGTTATATATCAAAGCTGTTAAAACAAGGTCCCCTGAGGTTTGGTCAAAATTCAAGGAGTTCAGACAAAAAGCAAAGGAGGAGATTAGAAATAGTCATAGAACTTACCTGAAGGACATGATTGGTGATTCACTGGTAGATAATCCAAAGCCATTCTGGTCATACATAAAATCTTTTACGACAAGATACAAATTCAATCCCTTCACTGCAAACAAAAAGTGGCATACCTGCTACAACAGACAAAGCAAAAGGCAAATGCTCTAGTCAACCAGTTCAGTTCAGTATTTACAAATGAAAATTTAGACAATGTACCCTCTCTCCTGCAAGAGTTCCCAGATATGCCAGAAATCACCATTGGTGAGGAAGGAGTCTTTAAGCTATTCTATAATATAAATGCAAATAAAGCAGGGGGTCCTGATTCAATACCAGCTAGGTTCCTCAAAGGAAACTGCCCGCGAAATTGCCCCTATGTACACCCACCTTTACCAGCAGTCATATAATTGTGGCACATTGCCAACAACCTGGAAACATGCAGTTGTTTGTCCCATTTTCAAAAAGGGGCAGAGATCAAAGCCAGAAAACTATAGACCTGTGTCACTAACTGCCATTCCATGCAAACATTTAGAACATATACTTGTGTCACAAATTTGGAAGCATTTAAATAAATATAATATTATCAGTGTAAATCAACATGGGTTTCGTACAGGAATGTCATGTGAGACTCAACTTATTGAGGCCATTGACGAATGGACATCTGTTATGAACAAAGGGTCACGCCAAATTGATGTAATTGTCCTTGATTTTAGTAAGGCTTTTGATATGGTGCCACATCGCCGTTTGAAAGAAAAAAAAACTACGCCTCTGGTATAACAGGCAAAAATCAACAGTGGATCTGTAACTTCATGTCATCAATGACTCATGAAGTGGTTGTCAATGGCTCAAAATCAGACATTCAGGCTGTCACCTCTGGTGTTCCCCAGGGCACTGTCCTCGGGCCATTGCTCTTCTTGTTATATATCAATGATATAGAGAAAAATTTGCATTAAAAAATTAGGCTATTCGCAGACGACAGTGCAATTTATAGGGAGATACAAACCGAAAACGATTCCCACATACTACAAGAAGATTTGTTTAAATTACAAAATTGGGCAGATACATGGCAAATGAGTTTCAATGTGAAAAAATGCAAGACTCTTAGAATAACAAGAAAAAAACCACTCAACTACAAGTACGTAATGTCTACCCCCACCACAGAGTCTATACTACTGGAATACAAGTTTCAGATCAAATAATGCACTCAGCCCAAAACATACTTACCATTAATCCACCAAATAGAAACTTTTCAGCTCTAGATGAAATAACATCTGATAAATATTTGGGTGTGATCCTTAATAGCAGGTTGTCATTCAATGAGCACATTGATGCCATTAGCAGTAAGGCCACAAAACTGTTGAACCTTTGTCGTCGAAATTTGCATATGTGCAGTCCACAGATAAAAGAAAATGCATACAAGTCCATTATACGTCCCCATTTAGAATATGCCTCACCTGCGTGGAACCCTCACACGTCACGGAACATCAACAAGTTAGAGGCTGTCCAGCGGAGAGCAGCTCGCTTTAATTGTGATGAATGACTATAACTATGGACCAAACTCAAACTTGAGTGATAACATTACTACAAAACTTAAGTGGCTGCCCTTGCAGCATAGAAGAGCAATTTATAATCTGTCTATGTTTTATAAGATTAAGAATAACCTTGTCAATATTTCCTTCCCATCCACTGTACAGTTGTCATACAGATCTGATGTAAGATACAATAGGGTTAAAATTCTCCACTCCGACGCATACAAATATAGTTTTTATTGTAGTACCATTCGTATATGGAATATGCTTCCTATACAAAATTAGATGCAGGATCTATTGAAATTTTTAAAGCCAAGTCAGTAATATGGATGACCCCTTTACATTGGGAGAAAGTATGTAATACATGGACTCTTGTTTAGTACTGTATTCATTAGAAATGTTGTTCTTTGTTGTTGTTGTTTTTTTTTTTTTGTTTTTGTTGTTTTTTCTAATTCACTGTGATTGTTTTTTTTATTATTGCACTTGTTTATAATTAATTCATGTACATGGTATGTCACAAATGCATAAAAGCGCACTTGTAAAATGAATCACGAATGTGTGCACAGACTGTCCCGATGGCGTTGGCTGATTCGCCACAGGCAGGAGATTTTGGGTGCGTTATGATCATGATGATTGAAGTGTGCCTTCGTTTACATCATATTATGCAACAGGCTAATATGTTATAGTTTGGTCGTATGTATTTTTGGATTGGATTTGATTAAAGGAAAATTGTACAACTAACAATCATAGGAACCCTGGTTACTGACTAGAATAAATGATTATTAGTCCTAGTTACAGATGTGTCACATAGAATTTACACATAGAATTTATAAAAAAATGAACAACCATACCGTATTCCATAATTGGTTAGGACAACCGTTAAAAAAAGACACCATTAAAAATGCGGATGAGACAATGACTTGAGGATCGAATTTTACGATTTACAAAGCAGCCATGTTGCTCTCAGTTATATTTTATAGACAAAGCAAAGTAGTGCATATTTGGCATTCCAGGGTAGTACTGTACATTAGTTTATTCAGTATGTCATATCAGTATTCATTTATTCTACTATTGTTAATGATGTTATTGTTATTGCTCATACTTAGTCATGTTAACAACAAATTCTGTTAAGCCAATAAATTTATATTATCTAATTTTACTAATAAAATATTTACGTAAGGTTTATGTTTGCGTTATGATTTAAATTAATATATTGTTTGAAACGTATTGTTTGATACAATTCCAAAGCTTCACAATCCGTTTATAAAAAAGACAATAACAAACATAATGTATTATTGTTGGCGTATCGTAAAAACCATATTCATTATCAATGTATATTTGACGTGTGAAATATTTGAGCGGATTTGATAAACACATTTTCATATTTATATATCAATCCCACGCCGTTGCATACATTGAATACTTATCTCTGTATTTTTTTGAACAATATTTGTATCGCCCCTTATCTTTAAGCGGGAGCATTTATATACAAGTTGAATGTCTAATATATATCTACAACTGTGTTCTCCAAGGGTTGGAAGCCCTGTGATTATGATGCTGGTATCATTCTGGTCTCACAACATTGGGGTCGTGAGTTCGAATCCCGTTAGGGCCGCTTGATAAGTCAAATGGAAGCTTAGAGCAATGAGCCTATGTTGAGACCCATGGGTGCGGCTTATTGTACGTATAGATAATTCAAGCAAACGTTAGCACCTTTTATATGTACTCTAAATTCATAGATAATGAATCTCTCCACATACATGTGCATATGGTTTCAATATTTTGTGAACTGAAAATTAGCTTGAACTACCGGGTACACGATACTAAATAGGAATTGCTTTGTTCATTGTAAATATTTCCATCAATAAAATATGGGGGAGAGGAAAAGAATACTAAATACATTAATGAAGTTTGGCTTACTAGAAAGGATTTTATACACGCATAATGCAAAGAGTGGGGGTTGCAGACTACAGATTGTGTCATTGCTCACGTTTTCTGGACCCATCCTGAAGAAACTGCACATTCTTTGAAACTAGAGACTCCTTCAATATTGAATTTACACTTATTCAAATATCTATAGTCAGATTTCGAGCTTCCTACATTTTCTTTCCAAAGTCTAATGGTCCTACTCTATGCATCTTTTCCAATCACTGTCGGTCTAGTGAGTTTGTTTTGAATAATATTTTGACCTTTGATGTGGTGGCACTGTTCTCTTATCTCTAATCACTCTAAATTTAGTTGTTTTACATAAAGTGATTGATGTTCACCTATGCTGATATCTAAAACAGCAATCTATACCCATTAATCAAAGGAATCACAGTGACCTATCTCCTACAATGGACTTTTTACGCCTTGTTGTTTTGAAAAGTTCTCATGCAGAAACTATGTAAATTACGGATGGCTTCTAAAATAAGGACATCACTGTTGGTCATTTGGCCCTAGCCCAAGACGGTCATTTATGTAACATGATTCTTATGTAAATAATAAAAAAAGGAATTTAAACAATTCAACGTATGAAAAATGTAACTGGGTTGCATTTCACTTTGAAAACATGTACAGTGTGTGTGACAAAATATAAATATTGATTGAAGAAGTGAAGCAAATGCAATTATAAAGACATCTAACAACATATATAATACAAATGTGTACATTTAATATCTACTGTGTTCACTGTTATTTTTCCTATAGATTAATATTACTAATGATTTTATATATTCCATGGACTGTCTTGCACTATATTTTCTTGTGGCTGATGGATGCCCTGAAGATAGACTTTCTTACAGCTCCATGGTGGTATATATTAGCAGGGAACGGTGAATATTCACCAAAATTAGTTGCTAAAGACCTTCACACTTCATTGCCGTAAGTGAAATTTTCCATTTTCCAACCGGTATGTCATAGAGGTCTCTCGCACTTTGCAACTTTTCACATTAGTCTTCATGTCCATATTATTCACAATATACCAGTACTAGTACTTGATGCAAAAGTTAAAAATTAGATTTACAATTTCAATTGTACTCAATTTTCATTGTTGACACATTTGGAGTAATAACCACATTGTCCACAGTGATACTGTACTTCAAGATGATTAGTATATAAACACAAATGCCATAGCAGCTACAGTTAGTGCAAGATTCGAAATGAAATAAATTACTAAAATAAACGCTTTCACAGTTGAGTTTCCTGAGGCTTTTTCAGGCTCTTGAATTTGCATACTGCTTTTTCCATTCACTGAAGAGAAAAATATAATAAGATTTGTTATGTGTCATCAATTACATTCATCTGATTTTCATTGATCATAAATATAGATATGATCTCAGTAAAATAGCTTATGAGAAAAACCATGATAGCAAGCAAACTTACTTTCATAGATTTGACTGTTTCTGCAAGAATCAAGAACTTGTAGAAAGAGAAAGAACAGGAACTGTAGACAAATCCAGATGATGAAAATAATCCGCAGTATTTCTGCTAACTGTCCATTCAGAGTTGACACAAATGTAGAAGAGAGCAATGTAGCACCTAAAAATGTTGATTTATATTAACGTTACATTGAAAAGTGTAACATTATACTAAACTATCCACACCTATGAGGAAGACCACAGATCCAGAAGAGCTGATACAAAACTATTATGTCATGATTTGAGTACAGTTAAAACTAGCCACTGCATCCACCACAATTACTTTATCATATGGCCAAATGGTCCAACGTATTAACATGATATAACTAATGAAAACTAGCAGAAAGGTGGGCTGTATTGAGATTTGGCCCCAATGTATCTTTGGGAGTGCATTTGCGCGATTTCCTACTGTACACGTTAGAATGTGTGGTCCTCCTGTAATATAGCTACAGAGAATCATAGCTTATTAGCTTGAGGCTTACCAGCTGTCAAGAAGGTGACCGTGCCCCCAATCCTGTGCAGCCAGTTGAAGGCTGGTCGGTTGGGGTGGTCAAGCCCTGGCCGGCAGATACCTGCGATCACCTGGATTATGACCAGCCCCATGACGATCAGGGCCAGCACCAAATGCACCAGCGCGTGCTGACAATGAATAGGCATAGTATTGAAGTGCACAGGCAACTAATAAGACCAACAGGAATATGTTGAACATAGGCAAATCCACGGAGAGTGCATGGGCCGTGCCCCAACCCACCCCAAATTGTCACCGAAACAATTTCAGGTTCGTAGGCTTTTTGACATCTCTGCGAGGCTTCCCGCGTACAAAAGCCATGAAATCCTAAATGTGGGCAACCCCTCCTTTTTTTCAAAAGCCTGGATCTGCCACTGTTTAAAAGTCCTGAATAGCACGAAGTGTCAACAACACACCTTTAGTTATGAAACATATTTAGGGTTTGGAACACTTATCTACATGAGACCTAGAATTCGACGGAAAACATTTAATTCGCTGGTGTGTGGAGATTTGCAGGATGAAGCCCAACTGGTTTGAGAGGTTGGCGGGTAAAAGAAGCTCAACTTTACGCTGTTTACCCCTCATTTTGCAACAGGGCCCTTACACATCAATACTGCACAATCATCTATACCACTGACTTTGAAATATTGCATGCGGCTAACAGACCATATAATATCAATCTTGGGGGCGATAAAATATACCACCTCATAATCAATACAACGTGATAATGCCAAATTCAAATAGATCTGTGTACATTGATTGGGGTTCGATATGGGTACTCACATAGAGAATCTGCTGGACATAGGCAAATATGAGGATGATGGAGGCTGCCGTGAGGAGGCCAGTGAGAAAAAGCAAGGCTCGGTGGAACTGAAACACGGTGATTAAGGCAGTAGCTGTAAAACACGTGGATTTACCACTCCATTGATAAATGTGCAAGGGCTGAAAGCATTTTTGCATATTGTTTATCAAATCAAGTAATTATATTATGTTCTTGCAAAAGTCTTCTTTGATACATGTTTCATAATGATGAAACCAACATGAAGACATCACTTTTTAGCAATCGTAAGAACGACTATTGTTAGGTTATGGGAGAGGAATCCCAGCAATATCTGGCCAGGAGATAGCACATGACGTGGGGGTTGATATAACAATAGGACGATAGTTCGCTTATTTTGTTTACCTGGAACCAGGCAGCAATTGAGCAGATTTGTTTGCTGAAAATGTCCTTCCTGAAGAAGCGGGCCAGAGTGATGGCTGGACCCGCCAGGAACATCCAGGCCGCAATCCCCAGCACGGCTAGAGAGAAACGTGCAGACGACATTAACCAATACTTACAATTAGATAGCAGCAGATTTCTAAGACTCAAATTGTCGATCATATGACTATCAATCAACAACAACAACAACGTCAGATCTGCATTTTTATTTTTATTTTTTTTTTTCATTTTTTTTTCAAATAACCATTTTTTCTTTACCTAGTAGACGCTATCAGCGTCAACAGTGCTACATGTATATCAACCAAGATAGAAAGGAGAACCATTGGGTGAACTTACTCAACTGCAACATGGACAAGATGATCATCAAAGGAAACCTACCTTAACCTATATAAGGATATATGTGATCATATATTATATGGCCTACATAGAGGAATTTGAGGATTCGCCGTTAATAGTAATGGTACATCGGCAAAACGACTTGTACCTATCACTCACCGTTTGGAATACTTACTTTGTACTGCTCAGTAAATTTTCAGGGATGAACGTTCGTTATTCTCGCACTGGGTCTTAACCATAATCAACGGATGATGTACATTTTGTCACGCTCGACAAAAGTGGAACATTGCTCCACTGAGGTGGGTGGGTCAGTCAACTGTCTAATATTCCACGCTTTTTTGTTTCTTTTTGGTGGGTCTAAGATTTTTGGCGCTCACTGAAACTTTTCATATCAGAATTCCTGCATTTACTATTTAAAAGGGACATTAAAAAGATACACAGCAGTATTCACACTTTAATATTATGATTTATATTCCCCATATACAATAAATGTTATTTCATGTCCTATAGAAGTAACATTTGGAACAAAAATCGCAAAACTCTGCGTATTAATTCCCCATATTATTGCGCACATGTGATATTTCCACTTTTCGGGGAGGTGGTGGGGAATCAAGAAAAAAATGAGAACAATGTTCCACTTTTTAGCGGAGAGTGACCAAATGAACATCATCCCTATAACATCATCAAACAGACAAACCGTGTATCTGGACGTGCAGCGGGAGGTTGCTGGCCGTGACGATGGAGAACCAGCGCAGGTTCACCTTCCTGTCGGACACCAGAGGGAGCTCCTTGTGGCGGCCCACCTTAACGCCCACTGGAGAGTAAGATAACGTTACGCTCAGGCAATTCTCCACTGTACAAGCCAACAAAGTGGTAGTGGTAGCTAATGTGGTTGTCGTCCATTACTACACTAGAGTCTTGTGGTCAAAATCCTCTATCTTGGTGAGGCCGGATTTTTAAAAAAAAGTGTGTTCATGTAATGTTTCATCATCTACCATGCCCTAAAATGGTTCAGTATTGTATACATAGGCAGATCCAGGTTTTCAGAAAATGGGGGTGGGGCGCTTAAGGTACTTCATGGGTTTCGTACACGCTATCAATAGCAAACATGCCAAAAACCCTATGAAACTGTATTTTGGTGGGAAAAGGGCGCCCCTGGATCTGCTTATGGTATATAGTCAGCCTTACTTGGTTTAACTTCACCAACCGCGAGCTGCAAAAAGAAGGCATCGTGCTTGAGGTCGAAGGTGGACAGGGACAGCGCGGGCGGCTGGGTGGAGTAGTCCACGTTGGTCAGCGTGTTCACGTACGGCTGGGTCCACGAGCAGACGATACTGTCGCCGTCGCGGGCCGTCACAATGTTGGTGAAGTTCGTCTGTAACATGATACAGCAAAACCTCCAATTGAGACCCACTCTTTATTGAGACCCACCCTCTATGATAAGATCCACCCATCCAACTACCCCAAACCTTCACACAAACACTCACCAAATCAACCACCCATGCACCACCACCCCCTACCCTCCCGGCCCAACTGCACTACACCATCACATACAGTCAACACTCACCCATCCACCACCCCCATCCCCACACCACCCACACACCCACCCACACAAACACACACACACATCCCACACACACCACCCCACACACCCACCCACACCCACCCACCCACCCACACACACACACACACACACACACACACACACACACACACACACACACACACACACACACACACACACACACACACACACACACACACACACACACACACACACACTGACCGTGCGCTGCCACGTGCTGAAGTAGGCGGGGCTGTAGCCGTGCTGGAAGCTCACCCAGTCCCCGCTCGTCACGCAGCTCACAGTCTCGTCGTCACCCTGCAGCAGCAATGTATAGTCCATGGGCCCCAGCATCATGGGAGGTGTGTGGTATGTATACTACTATACACTATATACCATACACATTACTACTATTATATAGAAAGTATACACTATAGCAATTTAAATCAGGCCTAAAACGGATGCCCTGGCTACCATGGTCTCTGTGCCTATTACGATACCCTTCTGTATAATAGTAGTATTGTGCTTGGTATAGTGTTTTAAACCATAGGAGTATATACCACCATGGGAGGGGTGTGTGGTATGTATACACATTACTACTATTATATAAAAGGTATACACTAGAGCAATTTAAATCAGGCCTAAAACGGAGGCCCTGGCTCCCACCTCTCTGTGCCTATTAGATACGCTTCTGTATAATCGTAGTGATGTGCTTGGGATAGTGTTTGCAAATCATAGTCGTACACACACACCCCTCTAATGATGCTGGGGCCCATGATGCACTCAGTAGACAACTGCATCAGTAAACGTTGTAAAGAGATTTAACATGTGAGCACTCTTTCATCTCTATACACTGTAATTTCATAATATCAAAGCCACCGATGCAGTTGCATTTGCTCAGTGTATGAACGAACTATTGTGGTAATTGGACAGTCACTGTGGTATTATGGTGTCAGCAGATGATCAGCCACGCACCACTGAATGCAACCATATCAAACCCAGCTATATTTATGTAGTATTCCATGAGGCTTCAACTGAATGTCACTGTGAGTATCAGATGTAAAGCAAATTGACCTCTGAAATGTTTCGCCTGAGAGTGGATTAACATAATTTATGTGACCTGTTTAAATACTGCAACCTGATTGGTTGAACCCGCCACACCCAGCAGCCTGATTGGTTGAACCCACCACACCCAGCAACCTGATTGGTTGAATGTCTCCCATCTGATACTTAGCTGTGATTGGTCACTTGACCTCATTTATATTCATCACCGGCCTGTGATGATTATAGATTAACAGCATGTGATTGGTCACCTTTTTTAATGAGAATAGACATGCCAGAGGTCTCTTCAGGACATCTGATAATCAGAGTGCTTAATGATGATAAAAGAGAACTTTTATGCATTTTATCCCCGGTGTCCAGACGGTAACAACCAGCAACAAAACCAGCAACAACACACAAACCAATATTGTTTATCGTGTTAACAATATTGTTTGTATGAAGTAAGTGGCAGTTGGAAGCATATGTACATTCGAATGTACATGCATGGCAGTGTAGATAGTTCTACTATGCATGTATTCCCTCTTATACCCCACCCCACCCCACCCACGCTCACCATGAGTCTGTCCCTGGAGAAGCCCACGCTCACGTAGCCGGCCGTCGGCGCCCTCATCTGGAAGTCGATCTTGTGCTCGGGGTCGGCGCCGCTGGGCCGGTAGGTGAGCACGTGCGTGCAGGCGTCGCCGCGGCAGCCGCTCGGGTAGAGCAGGCAGCCCTTGGACACGCCGCAGCCCAGCGTGAACGGCTCGGCGGCCGCGGCGAACACCGAGGACACCTACAGCAGGAGGGGGCGGAGTGTCAGTCTATTAGTAGTATTAGAAGAAGGTAGAAACCTCCTCAGGGGACACAGCAGGGTGTATAGTGGGTATCACAGCGGTCTGTTGAATGGACTCGATACAGGAACTCCCCTTTGAAATGATTTATTTCTTAAAACAGCAACCTATTTATGCAGCTGTGTTTATTTGAAATACTATGTGTGCTTCCGTGGCCGAGTGATAGGGAGTTGGACTCGTGCCCAGATGGTCGTGGGTTCGATTCCCAGTCGGGTTTGGTGGTAAGTGTTGAGCAAACTTACCTCTAACAGGTTGCACACTGCTCAGTGGTACCTACACGTTAAATAGGTACAGGTCAGGCGAGTGTGAGTGATTAGCACGTCTGCGCTACGGTAACAATTGTCTGTATGCTCCCTGGGGAGTTTAGAAAGATATAGTGTGATAAGGATGGCAATGACCTGGTGTAGATGATCCTTCGGAGAAGAAGACCATAAACCAGACATTTACATTTATTTATATTTATACTTCCTTCTGATTGGCTGCTTTACGTATGAGACAGATTGTGCTATTAAGCAATTGTGTTGATATACTGGTAGCGCAGCTCTCACTAATATTCAATTGTCTTTTATAAATAATAATGAAAATTAGGTAGGTGTGTGCTATCGAACAATCAATTGAACATGTATTTAGACGACTCTACATATACAGCAGGTCATTGGGAGCAACCTTTTCACACTATAATTATGGCCTTTCTCAACTTCCGGGGGCGCATAGAGTTCAGGGAAAATTGTATGTTTGAAATTCCAGCTAGTTTTATATTTAATATTGGTACTGGAAATGGCTCAGAATGCACAAGGGAGCTCACAGAATCTAAAGGTTTTAACGCGGTGTATAGCCAGTGGAATGCACACCAATCATGAGCATTTGCTTTCCTAGCAGCCCTCCTCTCTCAAAACTACTGCATAACCCACTAGCAGGTCCAAGTGCAGAATAGAGCGTGAAAAACTTAGCAGTGTATGGCAATGGTTTGGTTTACGCTAAAGCTCACGAACATGCCAAAAGTTTTAGGAAAAAAGATAGTTTTTTTGTCGACAAAGGGGAGGCACACATATCACGGATTCATCACGACACCATTGTGCCACAGTCTATACCACATGGGGAATTCCTGCGATCAACACAGGAAAACGGACGTGACAGGCCCCAAACAATCACGGCCAATCAATTTTCAACAAAAACACCAAGGATAAACACGTGTGTGTGTGTGTGTGTGTGCGTGTGTGTGTGTGGTGCGTGCGTGTTGTGCGTGCGTGTGTGTGTGTGTGTGTGTGTGTGTGTAAGGTTGTGTGTTTGTGTGTATGTCGGGGGGTCTTTAAATGTTGGGTAGTATGGGTGTGCCATTTCTATGGGTCACCTTTTTTAGACATCTCAGGTATAGTGATGGGTAAAAATTTTGTGATTTTAGTATAGCTATGGGTCATTTTGTGATTTTTGGTACAGTTAAGTTATGGGTCTAAATTTTTGTGATTTTGTGTATAGCTATGGGTTTGAAATTAAATGTACAGATATTGTGAATGTAAGTTTTATTGTGTTTTGGCACTGATATATTTGCACTCAGGTGTGTGCGTGTGCGTGTGTGTGCATGTGTGCTAAGTGTGCGTGTCATGTGTGTATGTGGTGTGTGTCATGGGTAGTGTGGCAATTATGCTGTGTGCATGTGTGTATATGTGTGGGTGTGTGCCTGTGTCTGTTGCTGTGTGTGTATATGTGTGTGGGCTTGTTTTATGTATCATATTGATACAAGTCAAGTCGAAGAACTTGACTTGGGGGTCAGGATAAATGCATTTAATTAAAAAAAAAAAAAAGGTCACGAGTAGGCAGAGGGAAAATATGATTCTTTTATTGAACTATTGTCATGTTTTAAAAGTCTCTAGTATTGAGTCGTCACTGCATGGCACGGGTAAGTGTATATCATGGGGGCACCTTGTGACCCAGGATGTGCTTGCGCCTGGGTGTACGGCAAAAATTGACGAGGTCTTTCTTGTCCATCAACCTATAACCACCCTGTCAGAGCCGAGACAGTACACAGTACACAGTACATGTGCTTGAGTGATGAAACACGGACCTCCACGAACAATTGTGTATGATGAATATATGTACTGTTCAATCTACAGTTTCTTAATTCTGCTTCCGTTTAGCATAATTTGATAAGAAACTTAAGTACCTTAAGGAAATGTTGAATTTACATTATTGATTAGTAATTATTTGTAAGAGGGGTTAATTGTTAGAGAGCTCAATATGATGTTAATGATGATTGAAAGGAGAAAATTTGCTTTTTAATATTTAGTCCATGATGCGCTCATGTAGCCAGTCCAGCGCGTATCGTTACACGATTAGAAAACGCACTTCGCGTCACAAATCTTACCGAATTGATACTAACAAAACTCACATGCAATAATATTTTTTTTCTCAAATATTACATATTTGCAAAACATAACCGTTTTAGTTTTTATTTCCTTTCCAATCCTATCCATCACACGCTAGATTTTATGTAGATCTAACGCTCATAACTGCTACTTTGTGTGATTTTATTTCTTTTTGTTTCTATTTTTTCTGCTAATATGTCTAAAAATAAACTATCAAAAGAACATTTTTTTATTAATCTAAATTTCGAGTACATATACTCCTTATAAAAATCCAAATACAATACATGAAAAATCTTCATTTTATATTACACATCTCAACCATTAAACTTATCTTTTATACCAATACATCTATTCTAGCATTCTTTCCCATACTACCCTGTGAACTGTAAATCAACCTCATAAAAAGCTTATATTATTATGATCTACTCTGCCCATCTGACACCTTTATTCCCTGTTGATCTCCTAGTTCCATTACTATTTTTTCCCATTATTATTCTATCCATAACGCAACCCCTCTCAGTTTCTTCTTCCTCTTGCTTCTATTTACCCACCCTATCCATCTCTAACCAAGTATACATTATTGACTACTAGGTTGATCTTCAATAGCTTCTAAAATATTAGTAAATGTCACATTCCTCATTGCTGGTTTGTAATGATCCAGCTTCGAGTTCAAAGTGTTTTCTTTACCCAGTCCCATTATTTCCACCCCTTCCCTCACCTGTCTGTCCAACGGTCTCTAAATCCATCATCCATTTTAAAACCTATCTTGCACGTTCTACATCCATGCTCCTTCATTATATGTCTAGCAAACGCAGTACCTTTGTATTTAGATGGATTTCTCTTAGCTTCCAGGTGTTGTCTGCCCCTCACACATATATTGACCTCCCCGTTTCACCTACATACACCCTTTCTTTCCCTTTCTCCACACAGTCGAATAGGCCTATTTGTGCAATAGACGCAGGCATATTTTTGTGTGAGTAGGTCTACTAGCTATTCAAGGCCCCAAATTTCACATTGTTATACAGATATTGCTACACAACAATTTGTATTATCAAGTTGCATACGCAGACAGAGATTAGTGTGGTGGCAGAAGTGGTACAGGTTTTACGGATGAAATAGTGCATTCCATTTGAAAACGCCCGCCGTCTGCTTCCGTGTGACAGGTGCTATGGCAGGTGCTTTGGGGCGTTTGACGGCAGGCACCATTTGTTGCACCCAGGGGACACAGCATGGTGTATAGTGGGGGTCACAGGGGTCTGTTGAATGGACTCGATACAGGGACTCCCCTTTGAAATGATTTATTTCTTAAAACAACAACCTATTTATGCAGCTGTGTTTATTTGAAATACTACGTGTGCTTCCGTGGCCGAGTGATAGGGAGTTGGACTCGTGACCAGATGGTCGTGGGTTCGATTCCCAGTCGGGTTTGCTGGTAAGTGTTAAGCAAACTTACCTCTAACAGGTTGCACACTGCTCAGTGGTACCTACACGTTAAATAGGTACAGGTCAGGCGAGTGTGAGTGATTAGCACGTCTGCGCTACGGTAACAATTGTCTGTATGCTCCCTGGGGAGTTTAGAAAGATATAATGTGATAAGGATGGCAATGACCTGGTGTAGATGATCCTTCGGAGAAGAAGACCATAAACCAGACATTTACATTTATTTATATTTATACTTCCTTCTGATTGGCTGCTTTCCGTATGAGACAGATTGTGCTATTAAGCAATTGTGTTGATATACTGGTAGCGCAGCTCTCACATGGGAGGGTGGTTTACCCCCTCCTATTCAATTGTCTTTTATAAATAATAATTATAATTAGGTAGGTGTGTGCTATCGAACAATCAATTGAACATGTATTTAGACGACTCTACATATACAGCAGGTCATTGGCAGCATCCTTTTCACACTATAATTATGGCCTTTCTCAACTTCCGGGGGCGCATACAGTTCAGGTAAAATTGTATGTTTGAAATTCCAGATAGATTTTATATTAAATATTGGTACTGGAAATGGCTCAGAATGCACAAGGGAGCTCACAGAATCTAAAGGTTTTAATGCGGTCTATAGCCAGTGGAATGCACACCAATCATGAGCATTTGCTTTCCTAGCAGCCCTCCTCTCTCAAAACTACTGCATAACCCACTAGCAGGTCCAGGTGCAGAATAGAGCGTGAAAACCTTAGCAGTGCATGGCATGGGTTTGGTATACGCTAAAGCTCACGAACATGCCAAAAGATTTAGGAAAAAAGATAGTTTTTTGTCGACAAAGGGGAGGCACACATCACGGATTCATCATTCACCATTGTGCCACTGTCTATACCACATGGGGAATTCCCGCGATCAACACAGGAAAACGGACGTGACATGCGAAGGCCCCAAACAATCACGGCCAATCAATTTCTCAACAAAACACGCAAGGACAAACCTCGTGTGTGTGTGTGTGTGTGGGGGTCTTACTATATGTCGGGTAGTACGGGTGTGCCATTTCTATGGGTCACCTTTTTAGACATCTCGGGTATAGTGATGGGTCAAAATTTTGTGATTTTAGTATAGCCTATGGGTCTAAATTTTGTGATTTTTGGTATAGTTAAGTTATGGGTCTAAATTTTGTGATTTTTGGTTTAGTTAAGTTATGGGTCTAAACTTTGTGATGTTGTGTATAGCTATGGGTTTGAAATTATATGTACAGATGTTGTGAATGTTGATTTCATTGTGTTTGATACTGATATATTTTTTTAATATTTATTTTGTTGATGAAATATTGACACAATGTAGTTTCACTTTTTTTCATCGTAGGTATAGACATGGGTCACTTTTTTATACCAAATTAGTATATCGATGGGTTTTTGACATTCAAAATGGCACACCCGTACCCCACTTTTGGAACCCACCCCCCCCAAAAGGGACAAACTCACAGTTCTCAAGCTGCCAAAAGAGACCAGAACCTCCATAAGAAGACTGATTTTTTGCCGGGTGATTTTATTTGAGAGGAGCATTGTATATGCTACTCATAACATATTTCTCAGACAACAGCTATACACTCATTGCTCTATTAAGATTTTGTGGGGGCCCCCCCGGCTGTGGTTCTAGGTGGGGCATTTTGTCATGAGTACTGATATATTTGTCATACCCCTGTGCATCATGATAAATGGTAGTCCCCTTGGTTTCCTGTTTATGTATATTTTGTAAGTGTGCATGTGTGTGTGTGTGTGTGCGTGCATGTGTATATGTGTGTGGCTGTGTCTGTTGCTGTGTGTGTATGCTTGTTTTATGTATCATATTGATACAAGTCAAGTCGAAGAACTTGACTTGGGGGTCAGGATAAATGCATTTAATTAAAAAAAAAAAAAAGGTCACGAGTAGGCAGAGGGAAAATATGATTCTTTTATTGAACTATTGTCATGTTTTAAAAGTCTCTAGTATTGAGTCGTCACTGCATGTCTCTGGGCATGGAGCGGGTAAGTATGTATCATAAAAGCACCTTGTGACCCAGGATATGCTTGCGCCTGGTTGTAGGGCAAAAATTGGCGAGGTCTTTATTGTCCATCGTCCAACCAGCAACCAACCCTGATAGATTCCTCAGTACACAGTACACAGTACATGTGCTTGAGTGATGAAACACGGACCTCCACTATCAACTGTGTATGATGAATATATGTACTGTTCAATCTCCAATTTCTTAATTCTGCTTCCGTTTAGCATAATTTGATAAGAAACTTAAGTACCTTAAGGATGTTGAATTTACATTATTGATTTTTAATTATTTGTAAGCGGGGTTAATTGTTAGAGAGCTCAATATGATGTTAATGATGATTGAAAGGAGAAAATTTGCTTTTTAATATTTAGTCCATGATGCGCTCATGTAGCCAGTCCAGCGCGTATCGTTACACGATTGCATATCAACTGATGCTTATAGCAGGGAGGCCATTAGAAAAGGCGCAACTTCACATCACAAATCTTACCAGAATTGATACCTAACAAAACTCACATGCAATAATAATTTTTTTCTCAAATAAAAAAACATTTTGCAAAACATAACCGTTTTAGTTTTTATTTCCCTTTCCAATCCTAATTTTTATGTAGATCTAACGCTCATAAATGCTACTTTGCGTGTTATATTTCTTTTTGTTTCTATTTTACTGCTAATATGTCCAAACATGAACTATCAAAAGAAAATTATTATTATTATCATTTTATTAATCTAAATTTCGAGTACATATACTCCTTATAAAAAATCCAAATGCAATACATGAAAAATCTTCATTTTTTATTACACGTCTCAACCATTAAACTTATCTTTTATACCAATACATCTATTCTAGCATTCTTTCCCATACTACCCTGTGAACTGTAAAAAACCTCATTAAAAGCTTACATTATTGTGATCTACTCTGCCCATCTGACACCTTTATTCCCTGTTGATCTCCTAGTTCCATTACTATTCTTTCCCATTATTATTCTATCCATAACGCAATCCCCTCTCAGTTTCTTCTTCCTCTTGCTTCTATTTACCCACCCTATCCATCTCTAACCAAGTATACATTATTGACTACTAGGTTGATCTTCAATAGCTTCTAAAATATTAGTAAATGCCACATTCGTCATTGCTGGTTTGTAATGATCCAGCTTCGAGTTCAAAGTGTTTTCTTTACCCAGTCCCATTATTTCCACCCTCCCTCACCTGTCTGTCCAACGGTCTCTTAAATCCATCAACCATTTTAAAACCTATCTTGCACGTTCTACACCCATGTTCCTTCATTATATGCCTAGCAAACGCATTACTTTTGTATTTATGGATGGATTTCTCATAGCTTTCAGGTGTTGTCTGCCCCTCACACATATATTGACCTCCCCGTTTCACCTACATACACCCTTTCTTTCCCTTTCTCCACACAGTCCAATAGGCCTATTGGAGCAATAGACTCAGCCATATTTTTTGTGTGAGTAGGTCTACTAGCTATTAAAGGCCCCAAATCTCACATTGTTATACAGATATTGCTACACAACAATTTGTATTATCGAGTTGCATACACATACAGAGTTTGGTGTGGTGGCAGAAGTGGTACAGGTTTTATGGATGAAATAGTGCATTCCACTGTGGAACGTCCACCCAAACGTCGCTTGATATGACCGAAAGAATTAAGCATATCTGAGTAGGTTTCTAGTTCTACCTACCTGCTCCTAATGATGAATCCAGATGCTAAGAAATCACTAATAAATAATAATGTCAGTCTTAGTCATCCTCCTTCTTTGATTGAGGGGTTTAGAGCATATAGTCACATAAGCAGATCCCGGAGACTCAGGGGCGCTCGTACTCCCTTTTCTCACCTAAATACTTCTTTTTTTTCAGGTAGATGCATTTCCGCTATCGATGCTTGGGAGCAGTGTAAGGTGTGTGGGTAGTAGTCACGACCACATTGGAGTATCGACGGAATTACCAGGGAAGCATTTAATGATGAGGACACCTGGGACGGTGGAGGTTTAATTGAGTGGTCTGTATCTAACAGTAAAAGGGGAGGGGGGGTAATTTCTTGGCGGACACGTGGTGCAGGAACCTCTCTGTTGAGATCACTTGATACCGTAGTTGAGAGTTCATACTGTGTTAGCTTCAGTACTGGAATGGGCTGCATACATCCAGGAGCGTAGCCCGGCATATGACTCAAGGGAGGCAACTGCCTCCTACGTTTTTGGATGATTATTTTTGTGTTTTTGTTTGTTTTTGTTTTGTTTTGTTTTGTTTTTTTGTTTTCTTTTCGGGGGTGGGATGTTTTTTTAGGTCAAACCCTGAACGACACTGAGCTTTAACATTTGTTTCAAGGTTACTTTTCTGTCTGAAATAGCCTCAGAATCTATGAATAGGAATTAACTTCCAATATTAAAGATGTTGGCTTCCCGATTTTTTGCAATCCTGACTACGGTCCTGCACATCTGATCTCCACTTGTATTACTGCGGTGTTGTGTGTGGATGTGCCTACCGTGGTGTTGTAGGTGGCCGGAGGTGGCGCCACCAGAGCACGGATCACAGCGGAGTGCACGTTCACCCAGAATACGTCGTACGTCTCCAGAAACGTGGCACTGTAATAAAAAATGCTTGAGGGTCTAGATTGCGGGGTTGTGGGGGGGTCCTTTTCCCACTTCCCACTTAAATTTTAGCTGCTTTCTCATTTTACACTTTTGACTTTCTACTCTTTCCACGCTGAATGCTTGGTGCACATTTAAAAATAATGCTGAGCCCATAAATAAACTCCTTTACCTTTAACCATATTTATATCGTTAAACTTTATGGTTCATGGTCCCTTTTAAAAGATAGTTTTTGGCATACCCCATTTCCGTAAAATCTGTATGGATCTGCCAATATGCGTCTTATCGATCAAACATATTATGAATGCCTAATTGTGTCTTCGATGTTTGTACTGTACCTTATAATGACATCCCCTAGCGACTGGAAGTCTGGAGCGTGCCACACCAGCGTTACCCTCTCCACTGGCGCGTTGCTCTTGTGAGTGGCGCAGTTCTGCAAAGTGCAAAGTTTGATTGATTTATTTATTTTGATTGATTTTAATGGGATTCTGATGAATCAGTATAGAAAAACTATGCCAATTGTAGAAGCAGCAGTGCCACAAACCCGTATCATCATACTAGTTAGAACGATCATGGTGCACTTTACATACATGTATATTATCAGGCATCTCTATAGCCTGGTACTAATGAAGCACATTTCATTTGAAGTTAGGTCCTGGCACTCTGAGTATCAGATGTCCTGAGAGACCTCTGACACATAACTATTCTCATTAAAAATTCTGACCAATCACTGGCTGGTAATCTATAATCATCACTGGCCGGTGATGAATCTAAATGAGGTCAAGTGACCAATCACAGCTAAGTATCAGATGGGTGTGGCGGGCTCAACCAATCAGGTTGCAGTATTTAAACAGGTCACATAAATTATGTTAATCCACTCTCAGGCGAAACATTTCAGAGGTCAATTTGCTTGACATCTGATACTCAGAGTGGATCCTGGGCTTTCACCAGTTTTATGATACCAGGCATTTCTAGAGTCTGATACAAATTGTGTTTAAAGGTAGGCTCTCAGTGAGCTGTCACCTTAAATCCCTCTCTCTGTGGCAGCCACTCCATGGTTTTGCCACCGTCGCTGACTTGCACGAAGTCGCCCACGATCTCCTCGGTGTCTCCACTCGCACGTGCAACTCGAACCACGAACCCTCTGAACACCCGCCCAGGGTCGGCCTCAAGGTGAACTGAAATTCATTGCAAATCATCCAGTAAAGTTAGACACAATTGTTTTATTCGCCAGTAGGTAGTACTCCTCATTTCTTCAATTGTCTTTTTCCACCTTTCTCATTTTTTATTTATTATTTACTTTATATTTATTTCATTTAGACTTTAATTTAGAATTTTTATAATTTATTTTCAAATGTTTTCGCCATTTATTTTACATGGCCTCATCAGGAATCAATCTAAACTTATCTTAGTTTAAAGTAAATAATAAGTAAACAAAATTAAGATTTGAGAAAGGTGGGGAAAGACAAATTTGGGAAACATCCAGTTAACGTATTGAGTTACTGTACTGGAATATTAAGTTAGTTACATTATCCATATGCAGCATTATCAGTGAAATTGACACTTTATACTGTGGAATTAATTGAACATGCAAATTGATCCAATGCATGTTGATTGGCTGCACTATTAAACGAGTCATACTATACCCTTTGATTTTGAGCTACATTTGAAAGTTGATGCCATTCCAAAGATTGGAGAGATATGTTGAAAATAGAGATTGAATACAGACCAATACGCAGGTTCACACTTGTGACCTCCTTTGCTTCAAATTTTGAGAGAGGAAAGAGCCGAAATTCGCATGCATACAGCCAAATTATAGACGAGCATATATAGACATTTTAGGACCTGTTTTAGGTTTATTGAGCTAAAAAGGTACAGTGGAACCTCCCATAAAGACCACCTGTATAATCAGACTACATCAATAATAGCACCACTTCTCTCTGTCCCAATCTTTTGAAATGATTCCAATGGGATCATCCATGTAAAGACCACCTCTCTATTGAGACCACTCTAAGTACGTCAGCCTCACGAGTGGTCTTATTAGAGAGGTTCTACTGTATGTAGAAGAAAAAGAACATGTCTCACGTGTAATCTGGTCTCCAGGCTCGTACTCCTCTGTCTCTAGGCGGATGCTGGAGGTTAAAATACAAAATAGATTTAAAGTTCATTTGTACCATCACTTACATTGCGGGAAAAGTATTTGAATATTGGAGATTGTTGTTGTATACGTGCCTTGTATCATATATTTTAGATTTTATGAAAGAAAGTTGAATAATTTTGCATATATTTATAGAACTAATGATTTATTAGCAATGAAAACATAGATACTTTTTTTTCTAAAATTGTCCCTTGTTCGTTATAAAATTTCCCAATTATCCACATTTTATACGCATGTTATGTACATTCCAACACCTAGTATTGTCGAAAAATATTAAACTGTCATTTACGCTTTGACAAAGAATTATAGTGTCGTTTTTTATACATGTAATAGCTTATATAAATGACGATAATTATGAAGTGTTAATCAAGTGATAACAACCAAAAAATGGAATGAATAAAAATACTGCTGGGGTATTCTGACCTGTAAGGCGCTTTCATCATCTGTGAGCTGTAGTGGTCGTGCCCAGGGTACAGGTTGGTGCAGGCGCTACTCGGGGCACCAAACGAGTAAGCCGAGGCCCTGCCGGCGCACGCCGACAGTATGCAGGCTGCGGGGGCAAAGATAAGGAGATACAAGAAAACCTCTCTAGTAAGACCACATTTGGGACCAGAGTTAGGTGGTCTCAATAAATAGGTGGTCTTAATTGGAGTTTTAGGTGCGTATTGATACCATCGGTTTTCCTTGATATTAACAACAAAGTGTAGTTGTCGCATGCAGTGCTGTTATATCAAGGAAAACCAGTGTCAAAATGAAATAAACTCTAACGGGACCTAAAACAATTTTAACCAGTACATTTACAAATCCATACAGATATGCACAAATTATACTCTACAGAAAACATATGGCATTCGTCACTAGAAGTTTGACTTGGCTGAACCTAAATCTTCCTGATGTTTTGATTCGCTGATGGCTTTTAAAAAATGTACCAAGAAAAATTGGCTCTTTGAATGGGGCGCTATTTTCATTCACTTGTGAATTGAATAATAAGCCCGAATATACACATGTTTATATGATGGTGATCAAATAAGGAAATGTCATTAATGCTGACCCATTTTACAACCCCAAATACTCTCCCTTTCAGTGCAGAAAGGTTCTACTCTCAGATTTGTTATTTAACACCCTATAGTGTATACACGCACACGACATATTTGCAATCGCATGGTGGCATTGTTGATAATGTATCTTTTTCTAATCAAGTGGTGTACCCGCAGTGATATGATGTTCAAGGTCAAAAAAAGGTTAAAAGCACTGGCCACTCTACTTAAATCTAATTAATCATAAACCCCTTTTTTCCATTGGAAACCAGTGGTGTTTCAGGGACGCATCAACAATCAATCCTATTCACGAGAAGCTTGTACAAAGCCAGCATGTGGCCAGGCATGTGATGTTTAAATTCCCTTTCAGTAACCCAAATATATTCTATACCTTGCCCGTTCATGATAATTATTTTCTAATCTCCTTAATTAACGGGATACCACTGGAGTAAATACACTGATTTTAAAATCTATACTGATACACAATAATAGACCTATTGGTGAACAGTAATTTAAGGAGTGGTTAGGTTTGGAAAACATTCCAATATTCCAGCATATACTTGTAGCTTCTAATGAATCAAGATCACCTTTATAGGGAGACCACCTTTATTCTCATACCATTTCCCATTGTCCACAAAGAAGGTGAATCTGTAAACTTCCATGGTGAGATTTCTCCTCTTTTTATTTTAGACCACTTGAGGTCACTCCCGGTGTGGTCTAGCTACTAGATAGGCTTTGATGATAACGGATGTAAAAATAGTACATATTCGTGTTGGCAAATGCCATTAAAATAAAGTGCACAGGGGTCATCAGGCGTTTTTATAACAAACTGGTGCCTTTCAAGTCTTTTGGCAGAGACAATAAATGAATTATGGTCATCTTGTGCTTGTATAAGCGCAAACCTCAGCAGTCCGACCGCTTTCTTTTTACTTTAAATAGTCTACGCATGGTTTCACAAATTTCGACTTTTCTTTAAACTAGTTTTAAGATGTGATAAGCATAGGCAGATCCAGGTTTTCGGAAAAGGGGGGGGCGCACTTAAGGAAAAGAGGGGGCGCACTTACGGGATTTCATGAAAAACCCTATGAAAATGAAGTATTTTGGTGGGAAAGGTGGGCACGCCCCCTGCGCCCCCGGATCTGCCTATGATAAGTACCGCTTCTGAAGAAGCAAGGAGAAAATAGACATCGATCTTATCTCCTGATCATGATCTTTGCTGCATCTTTACAAGTAACATAAACTTTCGATGGGAAAAACGAGACTTGTTACGTCACTTAGGATGTTGTTGTTGTTGTTTTTCAGTGTTACATAAGCGCATTTTTTTCCCAATCGTAACACAGTTTTGACCTAGTAATCTCCTATACATACGGATAGTCTAATTTTGTGAGTACATGTTGGGCTCTTTTTTTAAAACAAACTGCATATGATGAGGGTTTCGGGCGACGGAAGCTGGTATTATTATGGAGATAGTCGTTATGTGGATGTATTTCTGTAGCGCCTATACGAAAGACAGCACTACTGATATCAGTGATAGATGCCGTTTGGAAAATGTAACTTGCATGGTTTCACGGGCGTGTGTTCAAGTATGTCAGATCATAAACCATAAAACAATTAGATGTAAATATCAAGTTAAATGTAAATATCGTGTTAACCTAATATAATTGTTGACTGAACTCCGTGAATGTCAAAAGTGAAGAAATAATTTCTGTATAAACAGTATAATTGATATACATGGCATCATTATATTTGATGAATGGACATGGTTGGCTTGAAAAGCGCATCAGTGTGTAAAACTACTGGTACTGAGTATGATGTGTTTATAATGATATCATATATACAATGTGCATATATGTATAGCAAGAGAATTCCGTATCAGTGGCAGATTCAGGATTTCGATGAAGAGGGGCTCACATGCTCAAACGTGCGAGGAATGCACACGCAACACATCCCATGACAACCCACGAGAAAATTGCCTTGACCCAATTCTGTATTATACAAAAAGTAATGGTTTTATATGTTTGAGTGGTGCGATAATAATAGACATCCACTTCCAGGGTGTCATGTTTGCCTACTCAAGATGTTCTGTATTCTACAATACAACTGGAACAATTATCTCAGCTCACCACATACCTTGAGCCTCATACTAGTATAGGATCATTCCGTCTTTCATCTTGTACTCAAGATAATGCCAGAGAATGAGTGAAAGCGATTGCTACAGTTTCTCCTCGTTTCAACAGATTTCTCAGGGAATAACATCACAACATCACCCATATTTTCTTATCAACACAGCGCTCAGTCAATCAGATTCGAGCAGGCAGAAATGCTTCTGTTTATGCAGCTGTTTTCATGGATGGAACAGCAAGTACACATAAGCACTGATGCAACATCTATATTTTTAATATGTATAGATAAGCACTTGCTTAAGGCCCAAACTCCTTAAATCTTGTCTTGTTTGTGTGTAGAAAATTTGAACGGAAAAGGAAATATACTGGATAAATCTTTACTATGTGCATAATTTCTTTAAACTAATATGAATCAACCGCAGCTAGCTTTTCCTTCAAACATATAGGGTCATGCCACAAAATTTTCTAAGAAATACGCTGTAATAATAAAACATCTCTTTTTGTTATGGTGTCTTTTCTTGGGTTTCACGATTGTCCAAGAAAGAGTTGGGGACTTTGCACCAGTGCCAACACAGTGGGTACAGGCGTCCCCTAGACACCTAGGTCCACGATTGTGGAGGAAAGCCACCGGCTAACCTAGGAGACAGTTATCTATAGTGTATTTATAGCAGTAAACTGCCGCTATTTGAGATGTCAGAGAGAGTAGGCTTACTTGTTACAGGACAGTAGTCATAGTAAAGAGCAACGACAATAAGGTGGGTGTAACTGGGGATCTTTCACTAGTCTAATGCAATTTATAGTGGTGTTATTACACTTTGCAGCGTTGATGTAATGAATCATACAAAACACTTTTGTTACAGACTGTTGAACATATTTTGATTAAGGGACACCATTTTTCATGGCATTAGGGGTTTGTGTATAATAGCATTTTCAATTAATTTTAATTGAATGATAAGGCCCGAAGATATAAAGATGTTTTGTAAGACACGTGTAATGTCTACTAGAATATCACCATTGCCGGTCCATAAGATGTAACTGCACTGACATGCAGCACAAACACAGTGTCTGATATATCTTACAATAATCCTGATAAATTTCGCCCGTATCTTTCATAAAAAATAATTGAAAATACTACTATAGAAATGTACACGTAGATAGCATTGCTTGTGTGTCCCGCACAGGAGATATCCATGAACCGACTTTGTTAACATCAGCCAGCTAACTCAAGCATTTTACAATACAACTGGAACAATTTACTCACCACATACTAGTAGGATCCTTCCGTTTTCCATCCTTGTACCATATAACACTCTATTCTATATTGACATTAATGTCCGACCGGTAAAGCACTTAATTAGAACATCTACAAACTAGATAACAATGGTCAAACTCTCACATGGAGGAAATAGCGACAGTGCGGGGCGTATTTGTCTTGAGGCCATTCTGACGACGACGCATAAAAGTCTAAACAGTCGTCTGATTTTCTCTTGATGAAATTTGCATTTGAAATCATCAACGTGTGTTTGTAAGGAGCAGCACCTATTAAAAATTATTTTTCTTCTATTTTGCTTTGGTATTCGAGTAGTTTCGTGTTGTACAGATGATACTTAACATTCATTAAGTGCTAATATAAATGAATATATGCGGGTTGGTGTTAATACTTGTGTTGAATCATTCTCTTTCCTTTTTCACGTAACTAACTCTATAGCCACTCTCGTGACCAGAAGGTCGATTGTTCAAGCACCAATCGGTTCTGTTTGTTTGTTTGTTTGTTTGTTTGTTTGTTTGTTTGTTTGTTTGTTTGTTTGTTTGTTTGTATGGATACTCTGCAGCCATAAATTTCTGATGATTATAGCAGAGGGAGGCCACGTGTTGTTGGTACATGGACCTCCAGAGTCAGGCTAGGTAGCCAACTAAGCATCGGGGATGGAGGGATCACAGTGGCTATTGTTTTCAAACTATAGGTGAGTAATTTTTCGTGCAGGGGGATGACTTTCCTCTACACGGGGCACGCCGTTTAACGAGGCTTCCGAACCTCAATTCCGAACCTCAATTCTGGTGTTGGATGTTGAGCAAACTCGTGGTCACATGGTTAGTTACATATGTTGCTACAAGGGCTTATAATAGCAGTAAAAAGGACTGGCAGAGTAAGACCCCCATTTCACATGCCCGATCTTAGCTCCAGATCCTCCAAAACACGCCCGATTTGTCATTTCGGGGTGGATCGGCTGAAATGCATTAATATTTATTACGTAACAGTCTGAAGACGAAGCATGACAAGGTCAACGAGCCGTACACGCCGTCACAAACATTACATGTGGCCGAGACAGACGAAGCATGACGACCAGGTCGTCATGATCGGCTGGCTGTCATTGACGAGGTTTGCCGAAAATAGCTGCGTCAGCCCCCTTTGTGGATAATAGCGTGAAATCAATGCAGGTTCTGCCTTTCAACACGTGTTTCTCTTCAAAACAACATACAGCAGACGACGATCATGACTGACCCAGGGCCGTACCCAAAATCTATTCTTACTATATGGTCGTCTCTGCTGACCAGCATCAAGTTTAGCACTTCCAAGGTCGCGTTCTGAAGCTTCATCATCTTCCTCTTCTTCAGTCTCGTGTATCATTCTCTCTCTTATTTCCTTCTCCTGGCGTTGTTGTTGAGCTGCAACAAGATTAAGTGTAACGGCTTCCATGGTAGGTAAAGTGTTCCGTGCTTTCAAGGGCTCTGACCATCAGACATAACGCCTCGTGGCGTCCCGTTATCGCAGAGAATGAATCTGAATGGTAGGCTATCGCCGTTTTATGTTGGGATGTACTTTGCCAAACATTCAACCACAGAGCTACGTAAATACGACCCTTGTGCACTGTCATATATGTCATTGACATCATCATCACCGTGTAATGTGGATACCAGAATCCAATGTTGACCTTTGCCAAATGTATCCGTGTTCACT
Source organism: Streblospio benedicti (assembly GCA_019095985.1). NCBI lineage: Eukaryota > Metazoa > Annelida > Polychaeta > Spionida > Spionidae > Streblospio > Streblospio benedicti. The sequence goes on from CM032659.1 coordinate 18,794,279, forward strand.
ATTTGAACACCTGGTCCTTGCATGGGTTCTGCTCTCCTTGAACAGACGCTCAAGCAAGACTGCGTGTCACTAATGGTGGGAAACTGACTTTTGCATACTGCCATGCAGTAGTCAATGTCATTCAACCAACCATCCTCCTCCTCTCCATTTACGAGAGCACGTTCACGAACGTTGTCAGCGTTCCGCCAGCCGTCCCGCCTCCGTCCCGGCGCCGTTCCGTCCCGTGTTCCTTTCCGTGTTTTAGTAGACGCCCCATTGTTGCCATTATCCGTTGCCTGCTCATCGTGAATACGTGTTTGAGTAAAATCCTTCCGAGACACAAACAACAATGAAATCTGCCAACATTGGCAGCCTTTTATGTTGCCTCATTGCATATTCTGTAGCTAAACCTTACGGGATCGTCTGTAATTACGGTCTGTGACCTTTCAGATGGACTGGATCAAAAGGCAAGCTAATGGGACCATTTGGAACTAGCGTAACATAAAACGGGAACATCTTTATGAAAATCCCCTGGTAGCAGAGAAACCTAACGATGAACAAGTTACTTCTCCAGATGAATCAGAAAACCAAAACGTTGCTACAGATCAACAACTCAATAATCCAAAACGGGAGGCCACAAGCCGAAAAACGTCAAAATCACTTCTCCAGAGAAGTGATAACACTTTTTGCGCCCGAAACTGGAAGAAGTGAGTCATTTTTTCTAGGTAGACTGCATTAATATTGGAGCATCGTGCTGTTGAAAAAGATGCTTCCGTTGTATGCGTCTATTGCTTCCGGTTTTAACGGTAGTGGCGGCACTTACGGTTTCATATGTCACCATAAATCTTCCCAATGCAGCAGACGAGACCACAGTTCAGGAAAAAGACCTAAGGATGTTGCAAATAGTAGAGAAAGCCCCCAAGACAGCCCCGAAAAGCATGGCGATGGTGTGCTTTAGAGCACACAAGCTGAAATAAGAAAAAAACGCCCAGAACCCGCCAAAAACGGCCCGTTCCCTGCCGAACCAGCCAAATCACGCCACATTTGAGGCCAGATCACGTACAATCCACCCCGAAATGACAAAACGGGCGTCTTTGGGAAGATCTGGACTAGGATCGGCCATGTGAAATGGGGGCCTATGGGGAACTGTGTGAGAAAGGAAAGTCGTTCGATCATGACTTTAACACTAAGTGCAAATGCAAATGCGCGCATCAACATTATTCTTATAGCCTACATGTAAATGGTGTTCTAAATATGTGCACTCGAGATTATTATTATTTTTTTGTTTTTGTTTTTGTTTTTTTTTTTTGTTTTTTTGTTTTTTTTTAAGTGTGGTGTGAACAAGAACAAGACCCATGGGCATTATGTTAAAAAGATATTCAAGCTAATAATGATGATCAGTGATGTGCTGTGCTACGGTTTCAAGAGCTACGCTCTGCTGTGATGCACACAAATAAACATAATGCAAACGGAATTTACATTAAATGTTACCTTCTGTATCTCTGGAAATCAAAATCTGCAACGTTCATTTACTTGGATTACCGTAAAATTGTGTGTTTTTATGCAAATATGTAGCAGTCATTGCTATGTTAGCATTGAATAAATCAAGTATATGTATTTCACGCATAAATTGCAGAGTTGTGTTTTTATGCGCATTTGTATGCGCAAATTTTGTATGGTGATATTTGCAACATATTTCTATCATCGTGAAAAAAAGAAAGATTAATTTAGTTGTTTCTTTTCATAGGCATGTTGTTGTTGCTAACCTTTTAAACATCGCTTCAAAGTACGGTATACAATAATACTGTACATGCAAATTTTTGCATATAATCAGCCTATTTCATTGGCATTTTTAACAGGTGTTATCTCTCGTTATAGAAATACTGGTATATACAAAATCAACTTTGCAATTTGTTTGAAGTTAACCTATAAGATGTTCATAACAATCTACACACACATTTCTGAAAAGTCAAAACAAAGCAATGTTCATAAGAATTCTGAATACCCCATTTAATGTCATGGTACACTTCAATTTACATATAATATCGAACATATCAAAACAAAATCATTTTCAAATATTTATGCTAATTTGTTCTCCAACATACAATGTAATTTCATTTTACACTGTATTGAAATACATTTGAAATACATAAGAATTATAAGATACACTTAAAATACAATACATGCAAACCTCAAAAGTCTTTCAGTGTGTATATAATGCTGACATCTTAATTGAATATATTTTTACGATTATCAATTTTAGGCAATTTATTTAGACAATTTATGAAAGTATCTAAATGATTCCGATTTTTAAAAATATTAAATACTTTTCTATGTAATACTCTCGTGAATATATATGGATGTATTTTATACATCTAAAATAGTTTTATCCTTATCCTAAAAACTAGAATTTAAATATCAAGATCTATCCCCTATAACAGTGAGAAATCCAAAGCATACTTTCAAGAATCTGAATGCATGTTTCGTATGTTTTGTCACACCTCATTGTTCGTTTAGTCTGTATGTGCTAAAGAGTTCACACATTATAATATCAAGAACGATGCCACCCTAAAAAAATATAAAAAATAAGCCAAAGAATGCTATTGGAATATTGAATGATAATCATACGTATATGTAGTTCTTTTACATACCCACACCCAACCCCATGGTCCACCTCACAACTGAGTTCCACTTGATGAGCTCAAACGTGGAAAATCTCGGCTGCAGCTCAAAGAGACTCGTGATACCGCTGAACTGGTCGGTAGACAAGTGTGATCTGGATTGGCTGTAGATTCACCTCACGACGAGAACTCCTTGCACCCTCTCCTTTATTTCCACTCTGTTCATCCTCTTTCTTTTCTGATTTCTCTTCCGCATTTTCTTTCTTTTGCTCTTTTCTTTCGTCCTGTTTTCCCTTCTCCGTATCGTTATCCTTTGCTTTGGTTTCTTTCTCTTCCACTTTCTCTTTCTTCTCCGTTTCCTTCACTTTCTTTCCCTCTTTGTCCTCTGTTTTCTCGTTCTTCTCTCCTTCATTTCGTTCTCTCTCTTTCTCTTCCTTCTTTTTGTCTTTATCATTCTCTTCTTCTATGCAGTTAAAAATCATAGACGTGACGTCGCATATCGTAGATGTAACGCCCACTACACCAACAACTAAAATCAAATTCTAATTGGTCATCGTAATATGCTAATATTCATTCAATATGTTTGGGGTTGATTTTTTTTTTTCAAACAAATATATTTGTCATTTTCATTAAATTTAAAACTATGGCTATGAATAAAAACAACTTTAGGAAAAACAAAGACAATTTCTTAAAAAATAATGAAATATATTCAAAGTGGATAAAAATAGGAAGGGTGAAATCATGGTGGGGCTTTAAGAAAATTTCTAGCTCAAAAATTTGCAAAAATAAGACTTTTATCCACTTCTCAATTGCGTGCATGTGCGTCTCTCTAACATTAGCTATCACTTTATCGATGGCTTCTACTTACCCATGGCTGGCAGCAAAAATAAAAGCGCGTTTTTGAACATTTTTACTCTAAGACAATATCTGAAATCACTATTCACAATTGATTGCTTCAATCTCCATACCAACGGGTTACGTTTACACTCGTTACGTAGAACGATTACGAAAAACGATAAACGTAAAAGTTGGAAAACGAATGGAGATAGCCTTGATCAATTGATCAAGGCTATCTCCATTTGAATCCGTGAATTCAAATATTGCGGGGCTTTCTGTTCAGCTTCATAGTTTTAAGTTTTATTTTTCTGTACTACAGGGACGGATGATCCAGCGGGGGGCTCTAGCCCCCCCCTGCCATATTTAGCCTTAAAGCCCCCCCCCCCCTACAATTTAGCCCCCCTTTTTTCCCACCAAAATACTTCATTTTCATAGGGTTTTTCATGAAAAGCCGTAAGTGAGCCCCCCCCTTCCTTATGTTTTCGTTACGTCCCTTTTCCAAAAACCTAGATCTGCTCCCACGCAAGGACAAATCCGCCCCCCCCCGCTCTCAAAATTTTGAAAATTAGCCCCCCCCCCCCCGGTCTCAAATTCCTGAATCCGTCCCTGTACTATTTCTCTTCTAACAGATTTGAAGAAATTGTGCTCATATGAATGGTAAAAACAGAGACTTGTGCGTATTTATCACACAAATATTCAGATTCCCGATGGTGGATACATCGATTATACAAGGAAACACCAAGAACGGTTATTAAAAGTTGGCAGGTGGGTTGAGAAGCAAATGGAAAGTATGATGCTGGATATGTGAGAGGGATATTGGGTATAGTAGGCGGTACATTTTTAATGGAAGAGCTTATTTAGGCAATACGATAAGAGACCATAAACTGTAGCTGTACGGACCTCCAGGGTCAGACGTCGGATTTTGAAAGTGGGGTAATATTTTGATGATAATATAATGTGGGGAGACCATGCTGGCCACCGGCAAGCCGTATAGGGCCTCTTAATCTATTCGGGAATTTGATCAGAAAATCACTTATGCACTGAGGAAGGGGTCCCTGTGTAAGATGTTCTGATGTGATAGTTTGTCTCGGTTTTTGCTGTGATAGTATGTGTTAGAATAGTCATCAAAATTCTATTTTACACATTTTAGGGATCCCTTTTTATGTTTATCATCAACTATACATCTTTGTCACATTTGACTATTTACAGTATGTGATGTAAACGCAGCAGTGGAAAGCGAGAAAGATATTATTTTGCAAGTCCTGGTTCTGACTTAATAGCAAATCCTTTCCCCCGGTTCTGTTTTGATCCTACATATATAATTTCTATTGAAACTATCACGCCAGAACATCTTATGTAGGGACGCCTCCTCCCCAGTGTTATGGTGAGAATCTGTACATGACACACAAGAGGGGCATGTGGGCATCTTCTTCCACAAATGAAACTGTGCAGCATGAAATTTTCATTATTTCCCAGAGAAAGCTGTGCTGACAACATTGATGCATGTTACAGAATATTTTCATGTCATCTGAAGATGCCACAGGAAAATTTTTAATTAAACTTTATTTTGTTTTAGCTTTTGATGGAATATTTCAATTGTTTTCCACAGACATCCATGTCCAATGTGTCCAATTGTGTATCACAAACATTGCTAATGCGATTGGTAAAGACAGATGGAAATGATTGGTCATAAGGAGTGAAGCTCTTGATAGATCAGTAAAAAAAAAAAAAAAAAGTGAAGGCAAGGGGAAACCAAAACAGCAGCTTTGGACAGTTCGACAGTCAGGCAAAAAGTTCCAACATTAAAGAATGTTTAGTTCTGCATAATTTGATATCACTGTACATTAAATCTTGGAATTTGACTGTTAGAAGGCCCTAAAGAAAGTTATACTTATTTTGTGTATATAACAATTGTTGGGGACATTGTGATTGTTGTGCTTAAAAAAAGTAATAAACTGTAATAACTTTTTAATCATGCGTATCAACAATGATAAAATTTCAAAATTGCCATCAAATATAAATAGGAAATTCATTGCAAATGCTTATTTTGGCATAACTTCGATTTAAAAACAAAACAGTAAAGATCTGATAAATTACTTTGTAATGTACAATGATGCTTGATAAAACCGTAATTCCATACATTCTCCATATAATCTCACAGTGGCCAATAAATATTTACATGGTTTTTAACATTTACAGCTTCTTTCTAATAAACATTATTTTTCATTATCAACAAAAATGAATTTCTCACAAAAGCTATAATCTTATGTTGCTAGTAAATTAATGATACACATTATTCAAAAAAGTATTCGCAAGACCCCACAAATGATATCATTATTATATCCCTTATTTACATGTTGATCATGTAATTTGAAATATACTCCTGAAATTAAAAATATACAAATGGCTAGCAAATTGCCTACATGTTTTGTACTATTCACGTTAATCATATAAACATTATTTAACATTCAAATTTATGTAAGTTGTCAGTTCCATAAGTATACTTCATCATCCTTAGCAATGTATGTTCGTAACTACTTAATAACCAAATACTACGTAAGTGTAACATTAACATAATCAGATAGATCCTGATGTCTTTGTAACATTATAATAACAAAATAAGGTTTAATCAATTGCTTCTTTTACTACAATGATACTTTTCATACAGAGGCAAACTGGACATTTACAACCTTACTATGGTTATTTGCATTCATACAGCAATTAGCAACTTTTCACATAACAACCAAGTCGCATAAGAAAAGAACTGCTTTTGACTAATTCAAATTTAACATTTCCATCATCCAGTAGACAATAACATCAGCCTTGCAGAAAAAAAATAACTTGTCATGAACACATTTGTATCACTACAAAGTTGAGCATACTCAGCATTTTTATATGAGGAATGCTATTACTGGGTTTATAAAGAGATTAGAATCCTCTGAGAACAATCTTGTGCAAGCTATTACTAAGTCTCAGTTTTATACTTATAGTGGTTTGTTCACATATTGGAAGACTGTGATATTTTAATACTGTGTTAATTTTCTCGTCCACACAACTTTATTTTATTTTATTTATTTATTTATATCTTATTGCTATGATTATACATTTATACAAATTCTGTAAATGTGTATTATCGAAATAAATTATTCTTATTCTTATTCTTATTCTTTATCAAATTCAATGCATCAAACTTTAATTTTCTATGGTACATGTAGACAGCGTAATTCTGACGGTGCCAACAGCGACCTCCTCACTGCCTACTCTTGACTCTCCTGACTGCTCTGTGACGGGGCTGGGGACGATGGCCACTTATCCGAGAAAGCGAGCACCATGTTGTTCGTCAAGGTGCTGATTCGCTGTTGCAACTGGAGCAGGCTGTTCAACGGCATCTGGTGACAGCAGGGAAAATACAGATTAGCTCACATTTTTTACAGCATGATTACCATACACTTAAACCCGATAATAAGCGCTTTGACTTAATCCAAATTTCTGTAAAAAACAGTTTGACCTTGGACCCCATTTTTAAATACTTATAATATATGAATATTATAATCAAAAATACACTTTCTGCACATTGTTTACATTGATGCAGCTATATTTGCACACCCGGAAGAGCGAAACTTATTTGTGCAATTATTTCCGCTTTTAAGGCTGGACCCCAAATTCCGCGTAATATTTTTTGAGATTTAGGTGTATCTTGATTCGAAAATCTGCATGAGGTAATCTTTACAATATTCATTACTCTAGATTTATCCACAGAAAAATATCTACGGTACATCTTATTAAAAACAAAAGATAACATACATATATTGATTAAAAATAAACGAAAGTCAATTGTGTACATGAGCCGTGACGCGACGACCCGGGTTATGTCGTCAAATTTAACACTTTTTTTAATTAATTATTTTTTTTCTGGTTGCCGGGGCACCTCATCAAATCTAGTACATTTTGTGAATTAATCCCATTATTGAGCTACACCATTGGCGTTAAACAAAATACTAAAATTCCATATAATCTTAGATTTCCGAAGTAGGTATCTCATTTTGGTAGATCTAGATCTAGGTTAGTTTGATGGTGTTATTTTGCAAGGATACTACCTATAAATGTAGTATCCTTGCACCGCCGATGTCGATTGATCTAGTCTCACGCAACCAGGACCACGTACAGCGAGCTCATCCCGCCACGTATGTGAATCCGTGTTCTTTTCATGACAGGGTCAATTACTTGCCATTCATATACACTCACTACAATATTACTGTACTCACACTACCTACTGAAAAAGCAGTATCATCACGTTGTCCAAGATGTAACATATATGGATTTTGATTTTTCCACGAATCCTCGTGTAAGTATTGAACTAATATCGATTACGTGCTGCGGTGCCCCGGGGTTTCACGCTAACCCGGGTCATCGCGTCACGGCTCACATAATAAACTCCATACTTTGGATATATTTTGAAAGCATTATTACCTGTTTGAAATCTTCACTGTCCGACTGCTCCACCAGCTTGTCCATGTTTGCCATGAACTTCTTGCAAAATTTTCTAGGACTCTTGGCTATGTTTTCCTTGGGCTTAGAGTTTGAGACATTTGCCAATCTGTCCATGGTAGAAAGAGCTGGTCTGGGCAGCGATGAATTTATAACAGGCTTTTCAGAATTTGTTGAAACACTAAATTTTGTAAACGGCCTGACTGCCACGCTGTCTCCAAAAGGCTTAGCTGATGTGTTATTTGGAGTGTTATTTGATTCTGTCATGGAATCTTCCAGCTGCTTGATTTCATCGAGCAAGTCGGTTGACGTGTTTTGGTTGTCGTCTGCTTCTAGTGGAAGAGATGTTTCTAGAGCTGATTTATCGTCCTTGTCATCCGCTGACGCTGTCTCCGATGCAGGACTACGCTCTACAATACAAAATTATGATTTATGTCTTTGGGCATCATTGTATGCACATACTTGCTCAATTTGTATGCCACTGTTACCAAAACGAAAGAGCAAGACATTCTTTAATAGATTTGAATTTATCTAATGCACAGCAGAAGCACACAGAAACAAAAAGCAAGTTCAATCAATCAAAAGAGTGATCCAATTATTCTTAGCTGTAATGCGTATTTAATTAGACGCCAGTCTGACAGTCTCAAAATTATGTTCGCCCACTAATATTTATTGTGCGAGAGATGAAAAATACACAGGGGAAACACGGGGTTATGGTTATGTATGCCCTCATACCCATTATTTCAAAAGATGCGAGTCCTTAGGGACTCATTATTACCAGTTTCTAGATCAATCAGTCTACTATACTAGAGGCTCTAGAGAGCCTGATTCGCTCACCTGCGTCTATGTTCTAAAGAATTGTGTACACAGACGGACGACGGACGGACGCCAAGTGATGACAAAAGCTCACAGGTGAGCTAATAAAGGGAACTTATCCAAATGTCTCTTTCAACAACAATACAAAACCAACACCAACCTGCTGCGGTCTGCTCCCCTTTTGCCGTCGCCGCCGCACCATTGCCCGGGGCCTTGCTGTTGAGGGTCTGCTGGAAGTTGGCCAGCACAGCGCGCACGGTCTTCACCTTGGGGGCCTTGACGGGCAGCATGTTGACGTCGTACTCGGTGAGCTTGCTGAGGTCGCCCACGGTGCGGATGCTCTTGGCACGCACCAGCTGACCCAGCCCACGCATCCTGCAGCACACAGAGTCCATGGGGTGAGGATTACTGGCTATGAATAGGGGGAAAATTGTACTTATCCGTAGGACAGGTATGCTAAATTAACAAAGTCCTGTAAATTCGATCGAAATTGATGTCTGGGGTGACTGAGAATACTCCTGACAAGACCGATACCCGCCTCGGATTATAAGACAGATACTTATCTGTGGCCCTGCAGGATTAGGTGGGAAATCGCTTTCACAAGAAGCACTAAATAATCTAACCGTTTTCAAACAAATGTACTCCTTCTCCTTGCAAAAACTCTATGCCTATAAGTAAAATGGATCAAAATTAGCTACTCGTTAAAAGGAGTTGCTAAAACCTTTTTACTGTCCTCCACAAGGTTTTACTGGTCAATAATAGTGGATGAGTGGCTAATTCTGACCTTGAATACAACACTGAAAACTTCCATTAAGATCATCATCATAAAGTGAAACCTCCAATCAGAAGCCCCAACATAAAGAGACCACTTGCCCGATCCCAAATTTCTGATTATAACCATGTAATCTAACTACCTTACTTATCACATGGACACAAAAATACAACAGTGAAGCCTCTAATTAGGACCAAGATCACAAGAAGACCATCTTCCCCGCTTCCCGGTTTCTGACTGGAGCTACGATGTCATGATGTTAACACTCGTACTTACCACATGGAGGAGGTGAGTTGAGGCAGCACCTGCTCCACAGGCACGTGGCAGTCGACAAGTGGCAGGAACACCGGCCCCTCCGTCGACAGCTGCGACTCCTGGAGCCAAACAACGCATGGTGTTACATATCTAATTGTACTATTAAGATTAATTCTACTACTACTACTGCTACACTGCTACATCAAAGTTTATTCGTCAATTGAAGAGGGTGTCTGGGGTAGGCAGCAGGCGGCAGTGTCTCAGAATAAAATTTCGAATTGCCAACTATGTAATTTTCATCAATGAAACAGTGAATAGAATGTAGTATACAGTTATTTACAGTATCATAGTACGTACCTGTGTGCTTACATTGCTGCTCTCTGCTTGTGTCTGGGTCTCGGATGCCTCCAAGGAAGACTTGGCTTCAGAGTCTGACTCTTTTGACGCTCCGTCAGCTTTAGCATCCTGTAATATGTGGAGACTTTGCGTAAAGAATTTTTTTTTTCTCCATGAACTAAACACAATCTACAGTTTGTAAAAAAAATATTGATAACGTTTTTTACGGCAGTAGCTTATGCGTGTCTCAGAATTGCCATTGTTGTCATTAAACCAACAGATCAAAAAGTATCTCCAACATGGGCAAATTGAAAAAAAATGATGATAAAAATTATTTGAATCTTTTACATGCATTTATATTTTGCAGTCCTCAAAGCAAAATATAATTTGAAGATTCAGATTTGTATGTCACAGAAAGTTCATGCTGCTCTACCTTAGGAACATATGAAAAGTTGGGTGACACTTCGTCCATGCTTTTGACATTTAATGATCTATGTGTTGGAATTCAGACCTTTTACCTTCACATCATAAACACGCACAGCAAGTCAATTCTAATATTCCAGAATTAACGAAGGATAAGTAAAAAAAACAAGTGCTCTGAATCAGAACGAGATAGCTTACAGAAACTCAAGCTTATGACGACCCAAACTTCAGACAGTTTCCTCAAAAATTAAGCTAAATAGCATTATATCACTCACTCTGTGACACAACCAGAGACGCCAACCTGTATGAACTCTCATCTGTACTTGCAGTGCCCCAAATAGTATTGTCATCAATGTTGATGGTATTTTCTAAAGCGTCACTAACACGATCAATTCGTTTGAACATTTTACTGATTATTAAACATATTGTTAGGGAGTATTTTGTGGATAAGTTTGGGATGATATTACAGATATTTTTACTTCAACGGGTAAAGGGGAGAGCGATCTGCATTTTGAATATCAACAAACAGAACTAAAATGTCCAATATCAAAGTTTTGTTAGATCAATTTCGATTGTATTATTTTGTTTGAATGATAGTATTCCACTTTTTTGGCTTCCAATTAGTACTAATACTACCAAAACAGTATTGGTTGGCGGCACTGCACAACCCTAAATCTTGCATTCTGATAGGCTTAGAGGCTAAATCAGCCAGGCAGGCTGAATATTGCCCTCTAAAATTGGGTCACACTTTCGGGGTCTATTCAAGTAAGTCAATATATAATCAAATTGGCCATCTGTACACATGCTAAATACCTGTTATGCTAAAGAAATTTGTGTCCGTTTAATTCTCTGCCCACTTTGTATTCAAATACAGCATGGTTGAATAAGTTACAAAACACTTTTCACTTGCTTTTATAAACATAAACATTGAGCTCTTTCATTTTTCTGCACATTTCTGCAAGGTACGTAGTATGTATTCATAAACTATGATTGAAGTCAAATAGTATGCCTGATATTGTTTAACCCATTACCCCTCACGTTTTATTACATGACAGCCCTTGTATCCTCACAAATATTTGCAGCGTAGCGCGTATAAAATCTTTCCATTTGTCGGAGCTGCATTGCCAACTTTAAACTACCATAATTTCCTTAAAAATGCTGGTATTTCAACCATCTTTTCACCAAAATACAAAGCAACCATTTTGGATTACCCCATTCCCAATTTCACAAATGTTTTGAAACAAAGCATATCATTTCCAATGGCCATGGTCGGATCGGTTAGGACTCCGGTAAATACCGGTATTTGCAGCGTAGTTTCGAATAAATAAATCAAAGTAATTTAGAAAATAATTAAAAATATTTATCGGGTGTTTTTGGAACTCATTTATATATCATAATAAAGCTTAAGTTGTAAGAAACACGAATATGTATTTCTCATCAAGATTGAACCATTATGAGTATTACTAATGAGTATGTCTACAACGCGATCAAACATTGGTGTTTTTGCATTTGGTACGATGCCGCCAACATGGCGCCATTTCGAAGTGCAAACTAATGCTGTCAAATGAAACTTTTGTATATTCTCTTAAAATAAAAGCTAAACTTTAAAATAAATTATACACGATGATTCCTCATACGGTTTTACATATAGTTATCTAGTTTTAATCACGATGGCACCGCTGCTATACCCCAAACGAATGACTTATATAACGAAGCTTTTGACACCCATACACGTGAAATCACCCGGCCGGTTTAGGCCGATTTGAGGGAGATGGCCCAAGGCCTGTTTAGGCCGTTTTGAGGGGTAAAGGGTTAAATATGTATGCACAGACACGCAAGATGTTGATATCTGGTTACTTCTAACTCTGACATAAAAGAGTAAAGACATTGTAAATTTGTGCTGAGTTGCTATGAAATTGACATTTTAAAATGATTGTCGTGGCTTGATGAATGTCATGTTTTTTTGCCAAAATGCATAAATAAACTGCCCTCCTTTGGTCAATATTGCCCTAGCTATTTCAGGCATTGATTCATGCATTACAAGCTCAAAATCATGACATATTTCTTCAGTATATCCAAAACTTAATAATTCGTGTTTTTGTGTTTATAACTCAAAAGATTATACCTTGGCTGCCATGGCAGCGAGAGGCGATTGTTTTGGCAGGTCGAGACACCTGTTGACGGGTTTGGGGCTCGACGGCCGAAGCTGATGCGTCTGGTCGCGGCGTGGCGCGATGTGGCGCACTTCTGTCTCCTCCGCGAATGACACGCGTCGCTGCTGCAACAAGTGAAAGGCTGATGTAAACCTGGGCTTTAATCTGTTTTTTTTCCCCTCATTAATTTCTGATTGTACTTCATGCATGTTTCTTACTTTACATTTAAATTATTCTAAAATACCAAGAAGTCGTATTTATACACATAGAGAAAATTTAGAAGAGCACCTTTACTAATTGATCATTCCCAAGATAAACCATACCACACTTCATGACTTTCTCAATTATCAAACTGCATATTAGTACAAGCACCCACTTGGGATGTAAATTATACAGGTTGTTGTTTCCAATCTACCTTGTTTGGTGGTGAAGGTGAATTCACTCCAAAATCTCCACTTAATTGTCGTTTTTTCAAAATGCCAGCACTGGGAGACGCAGACGGGGAATAGACTCTGGGCAGGTGGATGGGTCGGAAGCCTGACGGGGGACTACCTCGTCCTGCTTCACTGCGGAATGTGATGTTCTTTTCTGGGGACTGCGAAGGAGGCGAATTTTTCAGGATACCATGTTTCGATTTTTCTGCAAGAAATAAAAATATTGTTTGATCAGTCAGTTTTACACGGGTAGTCTTTTATGTAAACGCTATAAGCAAAATTATATGAAATTTGCAAGTTTCTATTTCCCACATGGCAAATTAGAAAAGTGGAAACAATTAGCTTTGACATACATTTTATTCAGTTATTTCCACTCGGTCTCAAATTCTTATGATAAACCCAATGTTTCGATATTCTAAAACCATTTCACATATGATTTGTATTTTTTTCCTCATAAGTGACTTTTCATTAAAACAAATACAAAGAACTCTGCCAATGTTGACAACCCTTATTTCATTGACTACATTCAAAATCTATCATACCTGCAGGTTTTGATGGGGATTTGAAGATTCTGTTTTTGAGGGATGACGGTTGTGGCGTGGAAGACTGAGACGGCTGTCTGGTGAGGGATTTCTGTAGGATGATGCCAGAGCGGCACAAGGGGAACAATCTAGATCAAAACAATCATAAAATATCAATCAAAATGAATATCCACACCTAAAAAGTAATAAAAAAATTGATTTCATCACTTTCGATAGATACAGACAGATCAAGTAGCATATTGCAGTGACATCTGATATCAATATTGAATTAAAATATGGTTCAACTATGCGTGAATGCTCTTCTAGATTAAGCTTATAAAATGATAGTGTCATTCACAGTGGTTAAATTTCCCCAATACATTGGCATAATAACAGTTTGTTGAACTAACACAGTAAAAGTCAGTAAGCGGTATCAAATGTATGAATGATGGATTAAAATTACCTATTGACAGATTTGGGGGTCTCGGGCATGTCGAAGGGTTTGCCTTTTTTGGGAGGACTTTTCCTCGGTGACAATTTCACCACCGTTGACACTGTGGGTTTTGTGAGCACTTCGGCAGGAATTGGGTGTTCTTCATCCGCAGCTGGCACAACAGAGTTTTTATCCACAGCATTAACATTGTCAGCAACTTCACTTTTGCTTGCCTGACAAACATCTTTTGAATTTACATCACACTCAATTTTATTTTTATTTACATCCTCCCCGGCATGATCTGATATTTCACTGTCTTTGTTTTCACATTTATCAGACACAGTGCAAGCTTTCGCTGACGACGATTCCCCACAATCCATATCACTGTCTTTATCTACAATTGCATCTGCACTATCAGCGTCTGATTTCACAGGTGATACCTCATTGGCTACTGCATTTATTTTTTGCGGGGATTCAGTGGAATCTGTCCGTTTCCTTTTCCGTCTGATTTTATGTAAGGCAGAGTCCAAAGATTTATTTAAGGTTGACTTACTCCTCAGTGGCGATCTCAACTTGACCCCGGAGGATCGCAGTCTTTTCCCCAGAGGGGATGTATTTATCACAAACTGCTTTTGTCGCAGTGATATTTTTTTCCGTTTTTTATTGCCTGGTGAGTTTGTACGTGGAGTGGAAGTTTGCACAATGTCTGTCATTTCCTTTTTGATTGTCTTAATGTCCTCTAGACTATCCTGGCTCATATCTAATGCACTCTCCTCTTGGACATGGAGATCAGCCTTTATCACCTCAGGTTGATCAACTTCAGCCTTTGTCACCTCAGGTTGATCAACCACAGCCTTTGCCACCTCGATTTCATCAATCATGGTTTTTAGTGACTCAGGCTCGTCCATTCCATTTTTCTCATTCGTTGGTTTGGGGGATTTTTTATTGGATTTTTTGATGGAGACCTTTCTTTTCTTAGCTGGAGGCTTTGCGAATTCCTTCAGTGGAATATTATCATCCTCACTAGTCGAGACATTTAAACCTTGGCTCTGTGATGATTTGGGCAAACTTGCAGTAACCAAATCTAAACTGTCTTTTGCCGTGCTAAGAAGGGTCAACGGAATGTCGTCGTCCGATTCTGACACGTTAGATGTTGTTGTTTTAGGGTCACTAGAAAGTTCATCTTTTGGGGCATTCAATACTTCATCATTTGTTTCCTGTTGTTCCTTATCCTTTGTGGAGCTGCCTTTGCTATTTCTCCGATTTTGCTTATGCTTCTTATTTTGATCTGTCTTACATTCAGGTTTAATCTCATCATTTGAAGTACAACTTGGAGATTCATTGGAGTCATTATTTCTGCTTCTTCTTCGTCTCTTTTTGGTCTCTTTCTCCTGCTCTTTCTCAACCTTTTCTTGTGGGGAATCATCATGTTCATTACTTTCAACTTTGTGGTTTAAAATTTCAGTTTCATCTTTACTTTTTTCTTCAGATGACTGTAGCTCTTCCTTGTTTACCTT
This sequence comes from Streblospio benedicti, assembly GCA_019095985.1. Classification (NCBI taxonomy): domain Eukaryota; kingdom Metazoa; phylum Annelida; class Polychaeta; order Spionida; family Spionidae; genus Streblospio; species Streblospio benedicti. The sequence goes on from CM032659.1 coordinate 18,809,864, forward strand.
TGATTCATTAGCAGATTCTACTTCTATACTTCCTTTCTTCTGTAGTTTCAAACTACTTCTCCGTTTTGAATGTTTCCTTGTAATATTCACTGGCGAATCGCTATCTGTTGATTCATTAATTTCAGCAGATAAAGTTGGATTCAAAAGTGCCATTTTCAATGTTTTCTTTGACTTTTCATTGTCTGTGTCCTCTGAATCAATACTTTGGCTTTCTGAAAATGCTGCTTCTTTTTGCAGTTTTCTGGGTCTACCTCGCTTCTTTCCACCAGTGTTAGGGGTGCTTGGTGTCTTACTCTGTGGACTTTCCGCGTCCAACCTCTTTTGACTAGGAGACTCGATCTTCATATTGTTCATCCAAGATGGAGGCTTGCTATGTCTCCTTGGTTTAGTAATGACGGTTGCATCAGAATCTTCTGACATAGTAAAAACTTCCATGGGTTCAATCCCGCTGTTATTCTCCAAGTCTGAAGTCTTTTCACTTTCATTTTGATTTTCGTTAGAACCTAAGGTTTGCGATAAGTTCACAGAGAAGTTGCTCTCAGGAATGGTCTCATATTCTGCAACGCTTTCACTCTCACACACCTTTTGTTCTTTTTCACATGATTCACTTTCACTGACTATTTGTTGACCATTTTCAATGCAGGTTTCACTCTGCTCGACGCCTGGTGTAACAAATCCAAGAGATTCTTGTGAATCGCTCACCTGGAAAGGCTTTTTTATTTGTGAAGATGAAGCCAGAGAGACTTTCTTGGTGAGTTGCCATTCCCTCATACCTGATCGTCTGCTAAGACAGTGTTGTATTTCCTCAGGAGATAACTTTTGCAACTTAACGACGGCATCTCCCTTCTCCACGGGCTTCGCTTGCTCTGCATCTTCCACAAAAGAGCCTTCAGAATCTTTATCAGATTTAGTCTTATTCAAAGAATCAAACAACTCCTCTTGTGATTCTGGAACAACCTCATCACTTTTAGCATCTGTTTTACAGTTGTCTTTCGCATCGCCATCAAATAAAACTTTACTTGCATTGTTTGCTTCTTCAACTGATATAGCCATTGGTTCATCCTTCACTGGTGTCTCTTGAACGGAGTGGTTGGCTTCCGTCGGCGATCTGAAGATGCCCTTGAATTTGGAAGGAGAAAACTGTTGCGATTCCTCAACCATAACTACAGGAGGAGCACTACTGGACAAAACTTTCTCTTCAACTTCACTGCCAAGCAGGAAAGAACTGGACAGTTTCTTTGACGGCAACGAAGATGAGAACTTCTCTCCATTAGCTACTTTTCCTGAATCCTTGCTCTTCCATTTATCTAGCACCCATTTATCTAGCGTATTTACAAAAAAAGTAGGATCTTTAGTTTTTTGTGCCTCTGACTTACTCTCTTCAGCAGGCGACTTTTGCATTACTAGAGACTTTTCCTTCTTTAGAGGGGATTCCAATGAATTCGACCTCCGTCTTCTTGCCTGGCTGCCGGTCCCCTGACTAGATGACCTGGAAGCCCTTGTTCTCCGCTTAATAACGGAGGTTTGACTCTGTGACAGCTCACTAGGACTTGGCAACTCTATAACTTCAGTATTACTATCTACTGACGGTCCCTTTGTAGTAATTGTAGCTACTTGTGTAGGGGATAAAATATCATCGATTTTAAGCTGCTTGCTTTTTGGAGAACTTAACAATTCGTGATCTACCATATTCTTATTTTTATGGCTAGTGTCTTGAGTTTCATCAATAGACCCATCCAATTTCTTACAAGAATCTTTGGCGGAGTCAAACAGTTGTGTTGCAGTATCTATGATTACTTCACTTTCTTTCGATATCTTTTCAGACTCAACATTTTTACTTTCACTATTATCTTTTTCATCACTATCACCGATAATTATCACAGAATCCACATTTTTATCACTATCACATATGATTGGTTCACTAGAAGCAGACGTCATCATTTCTTCTGAATCCAGTATTGCATCATTTGTTGGCTTGCCTGAACGTGGTTTTATTGCATCAGATTTTGATTTGGTTTCAGGTTCATCTAATGTGTTCACACTTTCAGTATCCATGTCCGAAGGATCGGAATCTGCTGAAAATCTCACAGATTTGCGTTTCTTAGGCCTTCCTCGAGTTCGTTTAGCTGGAGATTGCTCATCTGACGTTTTCTCATCTGATTTTTGAGGTGTATCAGAAGATTTACTTTTCATTACCTCCTAAAATTATACGAAAAACATTCCATTATTTCAGATCATTGCTGTTGAACAAATATGATAGGTCAACGCATAATTGGAAAAAAAAATAGAAGGATGTGTCAACATTTTTCGTAACAACAGGGCACGAAATCACGATTTGAGTGAAGGGGCATTTGGCTCCTAACTCTGAATATCTGGGAGCCAATTCTGAACGCATGGGGCCATCATTTCATTAACTACATAAAATGCAATATTTTCGATCACTTTGCATACAGTCATGTAGTTGAAGATGATGTCATTTAATGTTAGTTTATTACATTGATTTCTTGCAATTATTTTTGTAAATTTCAACAGAGGCCCTTGCATAGAAAAATCTGGGTTTTTATATAGATATTCTAGTAACTGCTACTCATGACATACCCAGTACAATGTATTATTACTTTTCACATATTAAGAGGAAGTCATAATTATTTTTATTGTTCTTATATGTATAATACAAATAAGGTTGGATAAGCCATTTCAAATTCAGGGAGTAAATGATTGATTAAAAGCAGCAAAGCTTATCATTTCTATTTAATACAATGGCCTTTCAAAGGCAAACCTTAAGTAGTGGAACATAAATTTAAACACAACTGTTATGCACTATTATGTACACTATATACCCGTTTTGCTGTGGCCAACCGCTTGCAGTTGCTTTCATAGATCTATATTATAAAATCAATATTGCTGCTTAAGGTGGCATTAGTCTACAGAGCGGCGAGCAGAGAGCAATATTGATGACAGCTCGCAAGCAGTACTAAAAGTAAAGCTGTTTTTGTAAAGTCGCATTTGGCGACCACAGTTTAATTTCTAGGAGCATGCAATATTTTCATGCCCTGAACAATTGAAAGCAACTGATTTTTTAATTCAGAGTATCCCCGGCCAGATATCTGTGTTACATCTATTTGTATGTTATTTTCTTTTGTTTCAAGATCTCACTGGAAAAATTTACCAGAGAAAACAACTGCTTGTAAGCTGTTTTGTACATAGCTCGCATTTGGCGGAGAAAATATTTTCTGGGGGCCTATGGTGTACTTTAGGTCGGCATTTCATGCCCTGAACAATATTATTTTAGATTAAAGATATCTGTGTTACATCTATTTGTATGTTATTTTCTTTTTTTCAAGATCTCACTGGAAAAATTATAACTGCGGAGAAAAAAAAAGGAAAATACTTAAAGAATCTACACACCGTTTTAGTCTCTTTTTCCTTTGCCTCATCTTTCAACAGTTTTGGGAAGAATGGGAAAGGTGTAATCTCAATCTGAGGTGTGTCAAGAGTATTGCTGCAACTAGCTCTGAAAATCAAATGTTGATTTTAGTGCACATTTCGATTTGTACGTCCAATTGTACTCTTTCATCCTTTGTATTTTTGTATATAAGAGGTAAAACAATTTTAAAAAATCTCTTGTGTCGAATGCATCATATTTCTGCACTAGTGCAATTTTTCTAGAAATTCAAATTTAGCACACATACACATTTCATAAAATTACTCATTATAAACACAGTTATACAAACACCCAAAGATAAGAGTCCTATTCATGCACATTCACACACAACAAAAAACAATCTCAATAGTTCTTTTTAACAAACAGCAAATTGATTTAAAATTTTGTAATAATTTCTATTATCAACAAACAAACAGAGAATATGACAAAATCATGAAAAAACAATCTGCTCCAAACAAATTTGAGCGCCAGTACTCACTCTGTCATCTGCGTGTCTGAGAACCCCATGAGGCTGGCACCGGTGGCATCCATGGAGACCTCGACGGCGCTGTAGAGAGCTGCGACGCCGGGCCCCTCGCGCCGGTGCTCCCGCATCACGTCTTTCTGGTGCTCCGTGAGCACACGCCGGCCACGCTTCGGGGGCACGGCCGGGATCACCACAAAGTCCTAGCAACATAAGTATTGGTCAGCATTAAAGCATTGGATGTGTCTTGTTTTGCTTTTTTTTTTTTTTTTTTTTTTTTTGTTGTTTGTTTGTTTTTATTTCTGTTTTCTTTTGTTAAATAAAATTTCCAACTTGTATATTTTGACAGGGACACCAAGTGTCGAAAGCGCTTATCATTAATAAACACGTTAAGTACAAAAAAAAGTACGAAGTGTTTCTATCAATATAAAACATTATTTGTCCAATATCGTTGCAGCATACAATGGGTGAAATAATTATGAAATAATAAAGAGCATTTTTGTAAGATTTATAATATTTCAAAAAGACTTTTTTATGATTGTTCAATCTGAATCAGTAAGGATGTGATTATATGCAAAAAATAAAGTTGTCCACTTACATCTTTCTTCATAAGATCCAAACTGTTCAGAGATAAGTTTTTCTTTGCATTACTTGGAGTGCCTGAAACAAAAATATTTTTTTTTACAAAACCTATTGACATAAAAATAAAAAACAGGTTCATTATTTCCTTCTCACAACAAAAATTGCATTATCATTCAAGCCTGTACCTGTCACCCGGGGTGACTTGCTTGGTGTTTTCACCAGCGGCGACTTCTTAATGTTGGGCGACAAGTCCCGATTGAGGAACGAGCCAATCGTCTTCACAGGCGACTTGAGCCCTGTGATGTTGGGGATTGAGATTTGGGACTCTCCACCCTAAAACAAAAAGCATAAAGTGTACAAAACTCTAGAATGTTAAGAAATCTAGTAAAAAGTACGAAAATATCTCAACATATACCAATGCAGGATCATGACAGGGTTTTTATTTCCATTTTTGCTGATTTCCCCTGATTCAATTCTAATTTTTCCTGATATCTACGAAACAAAAAAGAACACAAAAACCATGAAATAAGAAAGTTATTTTTCTGAATGCCTTCAACCAACCACCTACTCCACAAAATCTACATGCCAAACTAAAAGGGGGATTAATATGTTATGCAATAATCACTTAGTTTATGTCACAGAAATGATTCATTTATGGAACAGTTAGTTAATAAGAATCCTGCTTTTATACAACTTCTAAACCATGGAATGATTTCTTGTTACTGATATATAAAAATCCCTGATTTTCCACTGATTCTCACAAAATCAAAAACTCCCTGATTTTTCCCAAATACCCGCATCCATGCCCTCAGTACCTGTGTCATCTGGCTGTCTCTGGCGGGCGCCACCATCACAACCTCCGCGGAGTCCCAGCCTGGCAGCTGCAGCACACTTTTCTCCTTCACAGCAGCCAGCACGGACCTACAAACAGCAGACGCCAACTAGAAAGTGGCTCTCGGCTCCAACATGTGCTTATTCACGCCTACATTTCCATTAGCTAAAAGTCTCGATCTATTAGAATTACGGTTAGAAATTTACATAACTTTGTACATCACTGGTAAAAAGTAATACGTTAAAATACATACTTAAGAGAATCTGGGTATTTCAGGGGAGCAGATCTTCCAAAAGTGGAGTTCCACAAAGTGAGAGTCTGGTTCTTAATGGCCCGTTTAGGATGCAGGAAAGTCACTTCTAACAATGGCGACATGATTCGCAGCATTTCTGTAAGAGATCCAAGAAATAAAGGTATGAAACTTCACTAAACATATGAAAACAACAGCTAAGCAAATGCACAGTGTTTGCAGCTTTTTAGGGAACCATTATATGACCTTATAAACGCCTATTTAGGACCTCCCCGGGAAGAAAAATAGCTATTATTTTCTCCAAAGCCAAAAAAGACAATCTAAGACTTTTTAATGATCCGTGGATGCCCTAAAATGGCTTTTTTTTTTTGCTGCTAGGCTGAACATGAAGAATAGAAGGACGACCTCGGCAAATTAGAAGCAGAGTCACGTCTGTATTTGGGTTGTATCATGGCCTATTGGGTTTCAAGATTTTTTTTTCTGGGGTTATTACAAGGATGACATTTAAAAAAATATCTACAAGATCGTATATCTTGCTGTTTAACATAAAATAGTTAAACACTAACCAGAGTCAAAAGGAGCAGTGTAGCGCGACTCTAGACTGATCACTATACTTAGCCACAGGGCTTCAAACTGCAAAAGAAGTATATAGAAAATATTGAAACAGAAACTATGTACCTAAAATCAATATATATAATTAGCTCACCAAGTAAAATTGTTTTTCAAAATTTTCAAACCAATTCAACACCAAAAAAGAGGAATTGAATAAAAATCTGCTATTTAAAAAAATGTATCTATGAGCATGATAATATAGTAGCTCACTCATTAATGATATGATTCTAAACTACGTAGTCTATGGTTGTCACTTGTATCCTATCAATGAGGCCTCTCATGCAACATCTAATAGTGTTTTAAAGAATTGATATTCCAAGACTTCGTATCTCTTAGAGCTAGAAGCTATCACATTCTCCCGTACTCTTCAGCTATACACTTAAAATCATACCTCTGGCATGAATCTTACTGCTTTTAATAAGCTGTAAAAACAAACGAACTATTGAAAATTATGTCTTTAGAAATGCTACCTTCGAAGCGATATTTGGCGTGAAGATCTTGGACTTGTTGCTGCCCATGAGTCTGGCGAGGGCTGGTCCGAGGGCTGCTGTCAGGGCGGCGAGAAGGCCCGAGGTGGGCAGGTGGTTATACAGCGTCTCAGTCACCCCGACCAGGCACACCACTGCCTGCTGCGCACCAGACGACTTCTGAAACAAGCAACACATTATACGATTGTGGTCTAGTCTTAAAACAAGCTGAAAAAGGAGTCATTGTTAATAAAGCTCTTGCTTCACAAATATACAACTTGTAATAATTTCAATTTTTTTTTCAATTCAATTATCTACTTCTGGTTGTTCAGGGTGTGAATAATACAGTTCTGTCTACCTTCTGAAGTCTATTCTTTTTCCAAAATAACTATGTCATTTGTTAATGGTGATAAAATCATATTAGCTTGGTGCTCCTGCGACATTTGTTCTTCCTGTCAATCAATTATCTATCAATGCTTTATTTACTCCAAATTCAAAATGAGTGAACTCACCTGCATAGACACGTGGTGCTCTAAAATAGCAGTCATTAACTTGTTGCACAACTCCACAAGAGACGTAAGATTCCCCAGGGGCTGAGCTTTTTTCTTGCTGAAACTGCTTGGACTTATCGAATCTGTCAAAACGAAAAACACAATGCCTGATTAATTTAGATAAATAATGCTTTGTTTAGTTGACATCAGAATAAGTGACCCATCCAAATATGTTGTGACTAGACCAAATGGTACCATTTTATATAGCATGAACAGCAATAGCCTATCCTGACACTGTCTTAATTTTTTTTTTTAATATACAATTTAGCAGCAAAAGTCATCAAGACTGAATGCCTATAATAAAATATTCTAGAAGTACAAAGCATTTCAAAAGATTAACTTACGAAGTATGGACATATTTGAGAAGCCAGAGTAGTCGATAGCGGTGACCATGAACTGGCAAATGTGGCTCATGGATTCCACAAAAACTACATCCTCCAACTGGAAAGAAAACATTTTTACATACCTCGTCAACAAGGTCTTTTTTCAAAAACAATATTCAGTCATTTCAAGCCACTTTTTGATGACCATGAAATCATGTATTTACAGGCAATTTACAAGTGACAAACTTACACACGCCATAAAATGTCTTTATTTAATGACTAGGAGGAATGCCACCCATTCATTATTCACGTAAAAAAAACAATACACAGAAATTCCCCCACGCCTACTTTATTCAAAACACAAAGGCGAAATTCTCCCACACTTTTGCCATTTGAGACCACACCGTGCACACGGTTCCCACCTGAGTGAAACCAATGCCAGACACGATCCTAGCGCACAGCGCCTCACAGCACACGTTGGCCTCGGCGTTTGTGACCAGGGCAGCGAGGCGAGAGAACGTCGAGTACAGGTCACGCCACGACCGCAGCACCGTCTTCAGGGTCGGCTGCGAGAACAAAAGAATAAGAGAGATTAACATATATGTGATCATTATTAAGTTGTTGAGAAGTTAAATTGTCTTTGTAAACAAAGAGGCTCGGCTGCAGCGCATGTTAACTGACCAGATTACACTGTTATCATGAACTTGTCACGACTACTTGTGGGAAATGTTTGGGGATCAAGGTTAGTAACAGAGAGTGCGACAGAAATAGAAACATACGTGGCAAGAGATTAATTTGTAGGTAGATTTAGAATGTGGCCAAGTATTAACACTTCCCAAAGTTGTAGGGAGGTTAGCCTAACGGTCTATGGTGTCTGTCCATACACATGCCTCGTCTGGTGTGAACAGAAGATCGTGAGTTCGAGTCCACAGCCTTCCAAATCTTTACAGGATTCCCCGAAAATTTCACAACTTTGACGATAAAAGAGGATGCTCTATGATGATGATTTGAAAATATATTCATTGGATTTTATATGAGTAAATTGACTAATTTTGAGATAAATCCGTTTATGTCATGTGCTGCCACCTAGTGACAGAAGGAAGTCTCAGACAATGAACATGGAAAATGTCCAAAAACATGATGACAGTAAGTTTAAAATGGATTAATCTAAAAAATTAGTCAATTAATTCATACTTCAGAGATGTGAACCTATCACCGCATAAAATCTTTATCCGAACCTTGAAAAATCTTAATAAAATCTTAATGTTTTACGGTTTAGTACATACTTAAAATGACAATAAAAATATACGAAAATATTAATTTAAATACTATTTGTATAGTGGGTATTAAAATTACTAAGTATTTGATGGTTTTATACTTATATATATGTCTAGCATATGTCTGCGTGATGGTCGTCTTGACACTCCTCTCATTTTACAAGGCTTAATTATTCTGCCACTGTAACATCCATACACGTCTATACTTACATGTACACCATGTAAACAACCCCAAACCCATCCCACTGGCGCTGTGTCTGTAGTACTTTGTACACTAAGTTCTGATTCAATATCTTTTTGTGAAGAGCAGAAGACTTTGACACTGACACAGTTGGGCCACAACTGCCATCAAGTATTATAAATCACACGTCCGTGGTACAAATACATTTTATGACTGCTGATAATCGCTGTTTATCTTGTAAAATGAAATAATTTAAGTAAAAATTTGCTAAACTGTGAACCAGTCGTCATTTTTGAAAATGCAGTGATCGGCACCCAACTATAAACGTATTTACCACAACGCAAAAATAACAGCACGAAAACATGTTTTCCACGCACACCATTAATTACCGGCGTGATCCAGCCAAATCTACTTTTGTTTTTATGAAATCGAGGTCACATTGAACGGCAAAACTGGGTCAATGTCTGTCAAATCAGCCGCAGACTCGATATTTCAAGGAAAAGTGTATATTTTCTATGAAACTATTGGAATCCCGTAATAAACCTATAGCCTGGACGTAATGATTTTTCAGAACTCAAAAAACGTAACATTATGGGTATTTACTGTAAGTTCACATCTCTGATACTTGATGATGAATGAGTTTGTCAAACCTATTGTGTAATATTAAAAAGAAAAATATGCATGTATTAAGTAGTTAAATATGAAAAAAAACAAAAACATACCTGTGGCAGAGTGGAGCGGATGAGATGTTTTATCGGAAGATGGAGGGCAATGTACAGACAGGAAAAGTCATGCTCAAGGGTGTTGCCTTGGTTCACTTCTTGGGTCTGAAAATACCACATTAACATATTCACCACTATAAGATCATTGTCATTAACTTTTGCTGTTTCTTTTCATAAATTCTTTACACAAACATCTATCACTGTCATAACACTTCAAATATGAGCGATCACATTTTTTGTTGTTGCTTCGAGTAGCATTAGACAGCTAATCTGGAATGCATACCTTGAGTAGGTGGCTGTGTAGGGGGTTTGTGATCATGCTCCACATCCTCCACACACACTCCTTGCTGTCTGCCTGAGGCGCAGCTTTCTCCACATGCTGTAGACACGATTGGCAAAACTCAAGCGACGCAGAGCTGTTTAAACCAACCGCAATCAACTTTTCGAGAATGGTGAAAAATCTGAAAGAAAAATTGAATTGTGCTGTTGATGCATACAATGGAAGAAAAATTATGCTAAAGACTTTTACGGTTATGCAGGGATTTGTAACTTTTTTTTGAGTTTGCAAAAATCTAAAAATTGTAACTGCTTTGGTTGTACGGCCATAAGAAAGATGAACTCAAAAATCACTTTCAAGATAACCCTAAACAAGAAAATAAACTTTCAAAACGACGAATCTTTGCAGGGTTAACAGCGAAAAGTCACTTACCTTTCGTTGGCACCACAAGTTTCTATGATCCGGTGGTGACACAGGATCCCGACCAGGTACACGGCAGGGCAGCCCTGAAATATCAACACTCGGTTACCCATCAGCAAACATGGTTTTGAGACAACATAAGGCAATCCAGCTGTTTACTTCAAAATAAGTTAAAAGAATCAAGAGAATAACATGAACAGATGAATGCTCAACACACATCATGAAGAGGTATACAGTGGCAAGCACAATTAAAAATTGTGCTAAATGCGTACGTCAAAAACCGATAAACGTTCATATTCTGACACTTCACTAAATTACGTATATATAGGTTTGAATATTATTTCAATTACACTTTTTGCTTTAACACTTTACAGTATTATCATTTTTTTAACATGAATACAAATTATCTCAAGCCATGTATCTTTAAATGCGCTATTACTTCAGACAATTAATTGTGCAGTATTACTCTGAAATAATACAAAGGAAGTAACATAGCAAACATTACATTTAATTTCGTTTCAAAATGTTACAAAAACATAAGTACAAAAAATAGTGAAAACATTTAATTGAGTAGAAACCGCAATGAAAATATCAAAATAACCAAAACGCGTGAACATGAACATCGAATCATTGCCCTTGAATTTTTTTAAATTATAAATTGTTTTATTGTACTACATTCTAGGAAGTATGATTCGATGTTCATATAATAATAACAATAATAAAATACATATACAATGTGCCGCCATCCACGTAATGATCTAGGGCGCTAAAAATAATAATAGTAATAGAAGAACATGACTTAAAATATAACTGACAATTTTAAAAACAGGTTTTCCCTAAAATTACATAAAACATACATTTATTGGTAAAATGATTTTAAAAGTTTTATCATTTAACAATTCCAATCATTTCTTATAAAACATATAATCATAATATATTAAAATCTATGTCTGAAAAGGAAGGTCTTTAGTTTTTTCTTAATATTTGGACAGAATTACTATTTCTAATAAAAAATGGAAGATTGTTCCATAGGTTTGGTGCTGTCACAGAAAAGGCACCATCTCCAAAGCTCTGTAAGTTTGATTTGGGTACATGGAGGAGTAGGTGGTCACTATTTGAACGAAGCCCAGGTCTGGGTTTATGTTTCACAAGGACATCAGAAAGATAATGAAGCCTTACCATTTAAAGCTTTATATGTTGAAAGAATTTTGATAACGATTCTATTTTTTACAGGAAGCCAGTGTAAATCTATTAGAAGAGGAGTAACATGGTCATGTTTTTTCTTTTGGAAATTGATTTTTGCTGAAGCGTTTCTAACTTTATGAAGTCTGGAAAATTGGTTATCAGAAACACCTATTGGAAGACTATTGTTTTGTTGTTTTCAACAATGTTCTTAAAACAATGCAACTTTTTAGCAATTTGATACTACTGACTGATCAAAATTGTATATGAACAAAAAAACGGATCCATGTGCTTTGACACTGATGTTTTAAATTAAATCAAAGAAATAAAATTTAACAAGAAAAATTCCAGCTCCCCAGGCGCAAGCACTAGGACAAGCGTAGTAACCTGGTACTCGAGGCTGACCTGCATCACATCAGACGAGGCACCAGAAACATGGTAGGTCGAGGATGCCAGCACTTTCTGGGGCAGGCAGAATAGTGCTTGAACCAGTTTCTGAAAAGTCGGTACATTGATTGAATACATGCGTACATTGTGGAAAGTTTATTTATTTTTTGATTATGGTACTTATTGCTAAGGAAATAAGAAACACTGTTTTGATCTCATTGCAATTCTGATTTTGTATTAGCAAACGAGTGCCAAGTGTGGGTGTAAAAGTTTACTACGTCAATTACAAGGAAATATTGATACTTATCCAATAGGCAAGTAACTTACCAATATCGTGACTGGCTGGAGACTTTGAGCTTGTACAATGTCACCAAGGCTCTCAAGAAATAACTTGAAAGCATCTGCGCCCTCTTTCTTGTGACTTGATTCAATGGCATTTTTGATGACGCGCAACCAGATTGTACCATAGGTGATACAGGATGCCATCTAAAAGATTTTTATTAACCCTAATTGTTTATACATATCAGGACAAGAGGTGGAAAAAAACATTTAAATATCCATCTATCAGTATATCAAATTCTTGTAATATTATCAAATACTAAACTTTCATCTTTACCTTGAATTTGCTCTCCTAGATCCATGATACACTGTTTGACAGCATTGATCAACACAGTAGCGTGCTTTATAAAGAATGTCCCACTGGAGATGATATCATGAGATAAAGGCTCTGTGGAAAAATAAAGACAATAAATAAAGACGAATGTGAAACTTTGCTGAAAAAATTATTGCACTGCAAAGAAACATAAAGTGTTCAATTATTCCTAATTGGGAAACAAACATGATAAATACAAATCAGTTTGCAAATAGCTTGTACAAAATATAATTTCACTTTAATTAAAGCAGTGAAGCATGCACCATAGTTAAGTCATACTGACCTAATGTAAACCTTGCTTTTGGAAGTTCAGGAGAGTTCATACTTTTACCCAAAATAAGAGCTATAACCTGAAAGAGATATTTATTTCATATAAACCTCAGTGGAAATGTCAAATATGTAACTTTTCTTCAATACACATAATAGAATGACGTTTACATGCGTTAACTTTTAAGAAAACCACTAGTACCTGAGCACCCAGTTTTTGGACTGCGGGGAATACAATAGGCGTTGAACCACCCGGTGTGGTCGGGTTGATCTTTGGGGTGCTTTGCCCTGGAGGGCTCATGAAACCACCGGAAACTAAACAAATATGAACTTCATATTGCATTTCACAAAACACAAGACATTCCTTTTCAAAGCAGAGCAAATCTGTTATATGACATCTTAATATTACATATTTTTTTAAACGTACCTATTCTCTGTAGGGGAGTTTTAGGAGCAGGGGTAAAGCTATTCCCGGTTATCACTCCTTTAATAGCATATTCCAACAGGGGAACACACACCTGAATGTAAAAAAACAAAAGCTCAGAAAACAAAGTTCAAGCACAAACGCAGCAATCTTTTTTAGAATCCAATCTAAAATGAAGAAGCAAATAAACTATTGTGAAAACAATGAGTGAACACCTCTGTACAAAACAAAAAGATATTCAAAGTTATACCATTTCAAAATACTGCGAGTTTTTCTCTCCTAGTTTGTTAAGGAAGTGCCACCAAACTCTCAACTTTTCTATGGCCACACTCTCGTACTTGGCACTGCCTACTTTGAACACTTGCATGATAAGTTTTACACGCTTGTAATCGCTAACAATATCTGCAAAAAATTAACAGTGAATGCAGATTTTCAAAACAAATTAGATTAAGCCCTACAAGAGCATTTAATGCAGTCTATTCTCATGTTAAAATTTACTAATAAAAGTCATCTATTCATTTTAACAATTCATAATTTGATTTGCATGACTATAACCTTTATCATATCATACTATAAGACAGTCGATGTACATAGACTATAGTAACTAATACCAGGTCTCAATTGAAAATCAAGATGTAAAACACGACAAAAATTACCTGCATTTTCTGCAAAATTATCGATAAGTGTTTGCCAACATTTATACGCTTCGATCCTCACGTCCACTTTGGCATTTTTGAAGCCGGTCTCAACAATCGGGAGCAAGGAGTTAATAAAGACCCCATGGTGCAAAGACTGAAAAGAAATCAAACTTTGTACTTTAGTAATCTTGATATAAACATAACTTCATTTCATAGCACATCTTGACAGTCAAGTGTCTAATATGTAATGAATTATTACAATACAAAAGTTAAATAACAAAAAAATAAAATGGTGTATCATTTTTATTACCTTTCCTAAGATCTTGACATAACATTGCCAGACTTGGAGTACAAACACTTCGTTCTCTTTCTTGTCAGCCATCAACTTTGACATTGCTTTTATCAAGAGCTGAAATCAAAAAAAAAAAAAAAAAAAAAAAGACAATGTACATTGATCTCAGTACACATTAATCCAAAATCAAATTATAAATGAATCACAATTTCTAAAAAAGCTAAAGTAACCCACCGACTGGAGATCAGGAATCATGAGCTTTGCTAATTCTTCTTGGTGCTCTAGCATGGCAGACATGCCTGTTTCCATGGCAACCATGGCCCGTTCTCGCAACCTGGGAGCCCCGTGTACTAGCAATGGATACACCAGCTTTCCCCAACTATAACGACAATTAACAATTTCTTTACAAAACATTTCTACATCGCGCAAGTTTTAGTTTGCATGGTGGATATCATGATAGAGAAATAGCATATAACAGACTAGAGACACAGCTGTAACATTCAGACGTAATACTAACATGGACTGATGAATAGTGCACTAATGCCCCATAAATCAAGTTGTTTTACACAGTAATGACTTTAATACAATGTTTAAAAAGGATTTTATGTTCATATAATATTTAAGAAAAAAAAATACCGGAGCGTATGTGGTTTCATTGCCACTGGCACTTGCTCGAGCAATCTAATGGTTGCATTCAGAGCTTCATGTTCCACAGTCATTGACTGCATGTTCTTCTTGCACTGACCATACTCTATCGCTTCAAGAATCTTCTCCAACTAAATGATGCAAAAAAAATGAACTTCAAATTTTGACAAGTGAAGAAAAATTCTAACATAGTAACACGCATTGACCAGATTGAAATAAGCTTGACACTCCAGAGCATTCAACCATTGGCAAATTGCTTAGCTGTTGCAGTAGTTCTTCAATCTGTACACATTTTGATGAAAATCGTGAACAGCAAATTATTACCAGTACCTGCCAAATATATTTCTCTCAAAAATTGAAACAAACTGGTAAATTGCAAGTTACATTAGAGTGAATTTTAATCTGCATAATGAGATAAAAAATAATGTATCAATACAGACTGCATACCTCGTTTTCAATAATCGATTTGCTCATATCTTGCTTAGCGAGGCACCAGAGGGTCCTTGTGCAAATGTGTTTATCTGTTGTGTTGATAATCGTCTGACACAGTGTATCAATGATTGACAATGTTTGTGCACTATTTAAAGCACGGGTAATATCTTTCGGCCAGAGAATGAAACCAAGACACTAAAAATAAAAACAAATATAATTCAAAATAATGTTACCACACAAAGAAATATTTCCACTTTTGAATTGCTTCAATGAACAATCAACATAAATTCATGACTTCATTTTGTGCATGCCCCTGGATGGTAATTCATAAAAATTAGTACTTGTAATCATACCTGCAGTGCCGCCAGCGCCACTTGAGGATCATTGCCTCCTATGTCTTTGTTCATTGCAGGAATTATTTCCCACAACTGATGCTTAATCTCCAGCACAACATTGTCAAAGCTATCCCCACTGCTTTCCTTTAGATAACTAGAAAAAAACATGTCCGATATGCATTATTCAGATTTTCAACAATTGCTTTTAAGCCAGGAAGATTATAGTCCATTCTTCTTTTTTTCGGAGGCAGAATATTCAACACAAACGGCTTTTAAGCTAACTAGTAAAAGGTCAGAATAAGTGTTCTTCAAATACATATAATCAACCAGCATAAGACTTTAGTACTGAAGTCTCAAAACAGTACTGAAGACTACGCACAAAATTGATTATTTTACTTTTATCCTAAGTTTATATACAATGCCAATATTTCTAACTACCCTTGACGATTTTGCAAAGAACAATGTCACTTTTACAAAAATACGTTTTGATTGAAGGAAGTTTTGGAACAAAAGGCGAGTTCAGTTGATCAAGGTAACAGGTATAATTTCTACTTAAACTACATGAATAATTGATTATCATATTCATATAATTATAATGATTTATGACAAATACAACAAAAAATTGTAACAAGTTAGTAAAACAAAAAAAAAACACAAACACTCTAGCATAAGAAGTTTACCGTTCTAATTTTCTGTAACATATAAGCATGAACATTATTAACTAAATTCAATTGTCAATTAAATACACACGCTGGGTAAACTAACATGCATTTTAAAACGGACACCTCCCTATTCAAAAGCTTTGTTGTGTAGTCCATGTTGTAATTCAATGAGAATGCATCAAAGTTTTACGTAGCAAATTTGTGATGATTTTATGAACTTATTATGACCTATTAATTTCAATGCGCTTGAGACTGAGACTACAATAAGAATTTGAACTTACTTTGTGAATTGATTATAAGCCTTAACCTTGTCTTTGCCACTTGTTGTCTTGCATATTATGGCCGAAACAACGGGCCCAAGATTCACTTGTGTCGCAGCAGATGCCATTATTTTAACATGTGCATCATCAGTTAAGTCTGAAAAAATTGTTAAAGCAAGCATAAACATTGTCCGTGTTATAACCTGAAGTGAATATGCTAGGTTATTCATATTCAATTCTGTTTAATCACATGTAGGATTTCCCTTTCCCACAGACAATACCAGAGTGGAACAATCTAGATGCAAACAATCTTGTATCTGCTCATAAAAGCCCTGCAGATAACAATTACAACAGTCCACAGATACAGATGAAACAAATTTAAATCTACATCTACCAGGCAGGCTTTAAGATAATACTGATTACTGTCTCAGCTCCTGATACAACTCTTGCTGCCATTGCATATGGTAGGCCCACAAGGCACAGAATCTGGATCTTGTTGAATAATCCCTAACAAATTATCCAGCTCCCAGGTACAGGGACTGCCTTCCTGATGAGGATAGATGGAGGGTGTGTGATCTGCTATGGGGTTCAACCGGTTGGCAGATAGAGCACTGCACAGGGAGTTCATGTACAGACAGTTCGTGTGCCACACACGTAACAAGTAATCTTAATAATGTTGTATAAACAATCATTTACCGGTGTCATCATTTATAAGATGTCTTTGTTTTCAACGAGTTTTATTATGAATAAAGTAGAGTATTAATCCATTTTAAATGGGACACACGAGTTGACAG
>CM032659.1:18827335-18837538 GCA_019095985.1 Streblospio benedicti
TCAGAACAGTCAAAATCACCGCAAAACTGCGTTAGGGTGTATAGAGTTCAATATTGTGTTTAATATAATAATGACAAGTCATAGCACGGGCCAACAGGTTGCTGAGCAAACAATCATTAGTATAATATACATTTAGACATTGTCATAAAAATGTAAACTTAAAAAACCCCGACATGGTGAGCGCATAGTGATTCAATATTCAAAAGAAAAAAACAATATTTCCAGATAAACTTTAATGCAACATATACTGTTATCATTCTCTTATGGCTGTCGATTATTTTGTACATAAGAGTGACTATCATCGGTAGTCACAGTTGTTTGTGGGTTTGGCGACCCTGGATATTCCAAATTTAGAACACGACCTATGAAACGTGCAAATACAATGTTGCTGGTTTTAAGAAGTTAGTCTGAACTGCGTGGGAGTGAATATGAACTCCAATGCAATGGAAAAGAAAGCGGCGATGTTTACGTTGATTCATAGCCTCGTAACTACAGACTATGTATTGCATACAGAGCCTGGTCCAGTTGACACATTTGGTTTGTAATCCGAGATGGCGGCCAGTTTATGTAAGACGTTCAGAGATATGAGGGGCACGTTATTGTTTGGACGGTTGACGTTTTAAGGAACACGTTGAACGCACTGTGTCCTACTTGAACGCTGCACGTTTTACGCTAGTCGCTAATTATTCTCGGAAGTATGCCGCCATTAACATTATTGTAAACAAGCTAGATATTTTATTGGTGATCTGAATTTCGGGCATTTTAGTATATACGTGTATTGTTAGTACTTATACAATGTGTCAATAAAATAGATTGTAATCAAAATATCATGGGATCATTCATAACACCCTAGATATGGAACCCAATTGACGTTATCAGGAAGGACAGAATCGAATCGGCAGTCTGTTGTCAACATCAAGCTGTCAATCACACGGCACGTACAAAATAGCCTCGTTCAACCAGACTCTCTATTGCATGAAATGAGCGCCACCATTACAGAGTCTGGTTGATCGAGACTACGTACAAAAGGGACTAGTCCGTGAGCCATATTCTCTTTTATAGTTACTTTGGTGGAAGTGGGCGTGGCATCATGAAATAATAACGCTCTTTTTTCTGAAATATTTCCGACTTTGCGGGAGTGAACTCTACATTAGGCCGTGCCTGCCGGCCCGTATAATTGTGCTTAAAATATGGCGATCATGTAAAAAGCTGTTATGTCACCAAGTACACAGAGATATCACGGGGAAACCGGGGCATCACAGCATGCCAGAGTGTGTATTTTCACGGCACCCCGCGGTATTGTCCAAACCCCGGGTTACGGCGTGGTGCGTCACATGAATTTAAAATGGACACCTCCTAATCTAGTGATGTATCCGTTTGTTGACGGGCAAATATTTTCCTATTTAAAAGCTTTGTTGTGTTGTTCATGTTGTAAATGTCTAAATTTAATTCAATGAGAATGCATCATGTAGCAAATTTGTGATGATTTTATGAACTTATAAAAAGACCTATTAATTTCAATGCGTTTGAGACTGAGACTACAATAAGAATTTGAACTTACATTGTGAATTGATTATAAGCCTTAACCTTGTTTACGCCACTTGTTGTTTTGCATATTATGGCCGAAACAACAGGCCCAAGATTCACAGCAGACGCAGCAGACGCCATTATTTTAACATGTGCATCATCAGTTAAGCCTGAAAAAATTGTTAAAGTATGCATAAACATTGTCCTTGCTATAACCTGAAATGAATATGCTAGGTTAGTCATATTCCATTCCTTTAATCACATTTAGTAATTCCCTTTTCCCGCAGACAATACCAGAGTGGAACAATCTCGGTGCAAATCATCTATCTGCTCATAAAAGCCCTGCAGATTACAATTACAAGTCTACAGATACAGATGAAACAAATTTAAATCTACATCTACCAGGCAGGTTTTAAGATAATATTAATTACTGTCTCCGCTCCTGATACAACTCTGGCTGCCATTGCATATGACAAGGCACAGAATCTGGATCTTGTTGAATAATACCTAACAAATTATCCAGCTTCCAGGTACAGGGACTGGCTTCCAGATGGGGATGGACGGAGGGTGCGTGATCTGCTATTGGGTTGGCAGATAGAGCACTGCACATGCAGGGAGTTCATGTACAGTCAGTTCGTGTGCCACACACGTAACAAGGAACCACAATAATATTGTGTAAAGAATCTTTTGCCGAAAATGCTTTTTGCACACCCGGTGTCATCATTTATAAGATGTCTTTGTTTTTAATGAGTTTTATAATGAATAAAGTAGTGTATTAATCCATTTAAAATGGAACACACGAGTTGACAGTGCACCCGAACTCCCTGTGCAGTGTACGTTCTAGGCGATAACCGACTAAAGGTTGTCAATCAGATAACCATTTTTTCTATTCTAGTGACCAATTCAAAACATGTTTCACATCATTACCAAGGTAAGTACAAAGTTCTATTAAATCGTGTCCACCAGCTTTAGCTACAACTAACAACACTCTGGTCATAGATCTAGACTGAGAATACATCACACAGATGTGCGTCCACTGCTTCCACAAATGCAAAGTTCTTAACACCCTACTAAATCTATCACAATGTTTAAAGCAACCCAACCCCATTCAGCAGGAACTCTGTCAGACTTATGATCCATCCTCATCATTACTTTCATCATTTAACATTACACCAAGATATATAATGCAATGAACATATTTAAGCTCATTTCTATTCAAAAAGATAGAAGGTACATGTAAATTTCTAAGACACTTTGGTTTAGTCTCATAAAAAACAATAGTATCAACAGTTGCATATAATCATCTGTCCTATTCATAAAAGCTTTTCTAAAGTGAATGTATATTGTTTCTTGAATTTTCCTACTTATGTCATTCTGTTTTTTTGCAAGGACTTTAATTTCTTCTTTCAATGGATTGTCTGTTAACCAGGTGACCAGTCTTTTCTTGATGTTTACTAAGAGCAGACTTACTATTCCCTTTGCTTATTGACTTCTGGTGTTCTGTGGTTCTTTCATCCAATGATCTTCCTATTTCTCCCACATATATCTGTCCACACACATCACTGTCACATTTATATACTACCCCGCACTGTTCACTAGTATCCAAAGGGTCTTTCGGTCTTACCAAACAATTTCCTAATGTTTTTTTTTAATGTTTTTCCAGCTTTGGACTTACTAAAGGAAATAAAATGACCTTGTACATCAGGTTTAATGTATTAAACATTTACAACACTAACAGTTCAATAATAAGAATATTTAGAAATTTAACAAAAAGTAGAAGTTACTACACGGCCACCAATAGGAGAAAAATCATAATTGTCCATAGGACAATATACTGGTCCTAACAAAGATTTACATGTCCAAATCAACAAACTCCATGTAAATTCAATTGAAACTGATGTCTGGGCTGACTGACAATACTTGTCCATAGGACAAGTAACTCAAAATGTTTATCAGTCCTGACAACACAGATACCAGTTTCGGACAATAGGATGGGTACTTATCCCTGGCCCTGTACTAGTTTATAAGGCACATTATGCAAGCCATTTATGAGTTTACAAGACCTCTTTCTTAGTTTAAATATATTAATAAGTCAATTAAAACAATAACAATTACAACTGGAACTTTTAGAAATTGATCAAAAAACATGTCATATCAGTTTTTGAAAATATTTCATACATTAGCTTTCATGTATTACAGAATAAGATCTTCATTTTTGGTTCTTACGTCTCTTTCCGTGGTTGGAGACTTCATTTGGAAATTTAAAATGGATGGATTCTAAGTGTGATCTTAAGAAAAGTTGTAAACACTACTTGAACTGAGACCTCAATCATAGTTATATTGAAAGAAATGTTGTGTCATTAATTTGGTGACCACACATGTAAGTATGGTCTTGTACTAAATATTTGCTATATAGCTATGTTTTGTTATCTAAAAAATCTTTTTTCAATTTGTTTCATTTCGGACATCACAAATGGTCTCATTGTTGGTTATTATGACTTTAACCGTTTTGGAGACTTAATTTGGAAATTTAAAATAGACTTTTTATTTGAAGAATAATTTAATTTAATTTATTAAAAGATTGTTCCAACGTTTGGATGCGTGAGTGTCCTCCTCAGGGAAATACAATTTTTAATCAGAATCAAAAAATAGCATATAGCCATATAAAAGATTGCACACCTAGACCAGCACAGACCATCAATGCTGTCAGGATCATATGTGTTATAATCATAATTCTTATCTGAAAGATCTTATCTGTATTTCAGTAGGGAATTTCTTATATTGTTGCAGTACAATATCACAAGTTGCTGCCTCCTTTATGTTACACTCAAGCAGACTCTGTAACAACTTGCTGAAGTTTTTGTTCAGCTGATTGAGAATGAATAACCATATGAATTAAGTCACTGTCACATAGAAAAAACGGATGAAACACGTATGTACCACGGATAGATTTTTGTCGTACATGGTTCATCCGTGGTTCATCCGTGTAACTACGCCGACCATCAGTGCCTCGTCCGTTTTTATACAGCAAATTTACGTGAAGAGATTTTACGGGTCGAGATGTCCACGCTAATCATTTTGCAATGTTCAAAGTATTTGCGCGGATAGATTTTCATATCGTACGTGATATTAATAATAATAATTTTATATAAGAGTGATGTTACCGTGATACAAACGTACATTGTCCGTAAAACGTCTGCGCAATACGCTATTTATCCGATGTTCATCTGTGCTGGGTTTTTTTCAGTACTTTTGCAACCAAAATATCATGTTTGCGTAAGTGTATATGGAGTGTACGTGGATAATCCGTGTATCATCTGTGTTTTGTAAGTGTATTGTCTGTGTATCATTCGTGTTAAATCTGCTTAAGGTTTTTGTCATTTTTTTCACTGAGCCCAGCGTATCAAGAAGACACCAAAACATTTGTACGTCCTACATACGTGTTTCATCAGTTTTTTCTATGTGACAGTGACTTAAGTAATTATTGAGTCCTAACAAAAATACTGCCTAAAATCTGCCATGGCCACAGATTTTTTCCTCTGAAATTTCATTTTTCCCTGACTTTTACCTGACTTTTTCAAATTAGATTCTTCACTGACCAATTTTCAAATTTCCCTGACAATTCACTGACCTTGAAAAAAAAACAAAAAAAAAACTAATTTCCCTGACTTTTCAGTTACGATACTCCTCTAGCAGTATCACAGCCACGATCACAGTTCCCAGAAGGTGATTTTGCAATATTTCCTGATTGTTGTTTAGGTAAGAAAAATGTTACATAAATGATTAATTTACATCTATAGTACAGTACGTTAAATGATGCATTGATAAAATATATGTAGAGTGAAATAGTTTGTGTGGGTACAGCGTGTATAATCACTATCAGTACATTAAACAGCCAGATGTGTTGCACAAATATATCCTTTATTGATGTATGTCTATAACATGTAACATTGACATAACTTGAACTAACATTGAACTATAACTGAACTGAATAAATGTGTGGCTGCTGCCTTATATAGATCTACTATCAGAATAGTACAATCTAGAACTTCCAGAATGTTCATGCATTGCTAAAATCTTCCACAAGATTCTGTCATATTAGAACAATCAATAACAATCAATAACAATATATCATACTACAACACAGATATTATATTTACACATTCATACATAGTTATATTGGCATTTTAAGGTGGAAAAATTAGTGTTACCGTGCTTGTTGCCGTGTTTGCAGTTGTACTAGACTAGTACTAGTACTATGGTCTTGTTCTTGCACTATAGTACTGTACGTCATCGTAGCAGCAGTAAATGTAGATCTAGATCTAAAGGCTGACTGTCCGGATGAAATATTATGCATCACAATGCAATCACTTTTACATGATTATCTCGAGGGTAGGGGCGGGGCACTCTCCATACAGAGCTTTCTTCCTGTTGTCATTCAGATGTGGGGAGCATACAACACGATTGTTTGCTACCGTGCTAATCAGCCTCATTTAAGTTCATCCACCTGACCTATACATAGTTGATGGGTAAGTACTAAAAACAGTATACAAGTGTTTAGGGATGAGTTTGCTCAATACCAGCCATTAGACACCACCGGCAATCGAACTCACAACCTTTTGATCATCAGTCGAATATCCTGTCCACTCAACCAATGAAGTCGTGGAAACATCCAGAAAAAAAAATTAAACTGACATTACTTTCAAGCAGTTGATGAAATGCTGAGCGATCGTTCATAAGTTCATAAATGACGTCACCTGATTTTTGGCCTTTTTTACCCCCCGTCAACTTCACCCCCCACCCCCACATGGTTTTGCGATGACATTTTGCTTCAGTAACATTGATTTAACTGTGCTCTTGTATAAATACATTTGAATCGTGTATACAACGTTTTCCCAAAAAAGGTGACAAAACTCAAGTGCTAAACACCCCCCACCCCCCACCCCCATCCACTTTCGTCAGCTCATTTGTGAACGATCCCTAACAAATACAATATATCTAAAAATTAAGCAAAGGAATATCGCATGCCCTACTTTATACTTCAAATCACACATCATATTATAATATGCCCGTATCATGAAAAGCGAGTTTGCTATACTATACTATAGAGCACATATTTCAATCATGAAACGTATGATAGAATTCTAAATCATTTTACGGCAAGCCATAAAAGGACTGTCCTGTTGTCATGTACACTTATTACTGTTTGCATTATGATTTGATGCCACCGACCCCTATAACAGTTGGTACTGAAACAATATATTAATGGTCAATGACGAAACAACTGCCTAAAAATATGTGGACCTGTCCCACAACCCCTCCAAGACACACAAAAAAAACCGCGGACAATCCAACATCATTAAAAAATTGTTTTGTAAAAAATAGATTGATAGAAGATAAATGAGGTTGCAGTTGTTTATTTCTATCTTTGCAAAAGTGCATTTTTTTAATTTAACATGATTTGTTTATTGTCAGTTGCACACATTAAAACACACAAAGCATTCTTGACCAAGTTTAATGTAATTTTATAAGTCAAGATTGTGCTTATGTGCCTGATATAAAATAAAAACCTTCCTCCTGTCCAATACTGAATGACTGGTGTACATTAACAATGCCTAGCTGAATTCCAATCCGAAATATCAAGCGGGCGTGCAGTTTTTGGATTACGGTCATTGTTCGTGAGAGTATACAATAGAACATCCAATTAAGACCATCTCTATATTGAGACCACCTCTATAACAGGACCATTTTTCATGCTCCCAAACGTTCAAAAAGCAACCGAAGTGAACCTTCATCTAAAGACCACTTCTATTGAGATCACTTGAGGTCAGTCCCACTGATGGTATTAATAGAGAGGTTCTTCTGTATTCCTGGTACTGTATACTGTAAGATTTCTAGGATACTTACAATGGGATTATTACAATGAGATTATTACACATGTTGGAAGTATTTTCCTGTGTAAGCATTTAGTTTGGCGGCAGTTTTATTTGATATTGGATGTCTAGGAAATTTGTTAAAACTATTCAACAAAGTGAAACGGAATTTCAGAGACAAGGTAAAGTTATTTGGAAGATCGTAGAATCGAACTCATGTCCTCCCGTCTATGATTCAGACCGGTCACATGTGTCATAGGCCACATGTGTCATAGGCGGGCGCGCTACCATTACGCTAATCCCCCGAGACACAGTACCTCTACTTTATTTAGCATTTGCATCAACCGTCTGCCTTGTTACTATTCTTAGGCTGTAGCCTTAACTAGCCTCTTTCACTATGTGCGTCGAGCACGTTGTAATCATGGCAGGATGCATTGTACATGTTGTGTGTCTATGTCTCTGAAACTTGCTTTCTATTACGTCGAGTGTACGCTACCTGACGGAGAACCGTGTGCCCTGAGTTCACTTTCTTTACAAAAGGCATATCAACTGACAATAGTCAACATTTTATTTATATTTTTCAATGTAATTTATCATTGGAGACAATTCCTAATTGCACGAAAGCGTATAATTCACATGCTGTAAAGAATTACTGAATAAAGTTCAGATTGTTCTTCAACTTTTGAAATCATACAATATGTTGATGGATTGTTTATTTATTTTCGGCAATTCAGCCACTTTCATTGTTGCTTGTAATAGCGTGGTTTTTAATGTAACATGTTTAATTGTGCTGATGTGTGTACTATTTATTATATATTATATCATATACATGTATATTTATCCTTCGTTTTATTTATAATGACAGAATGTGATCGTACTTGTTAAAAAAACTGCCAAAACATTTTTTAGTGTTAGTTTAGAAAATGAAGTCTTGAACATGCATTTCCAATATTGTCAATTAGCAATGACAACAGCTGCACTCTTCACAACTGGCTGTTGTGATGAAATTCAATCACAATTTAAACAAAGCTTATTAACTAATTCTTAAGACTAATAGTGAAATATAGTTTTTCCAGTGTGATCTGCTCTGTACTTTAAGCAATGATTACATGCACAGTAAGCATCCATATCCATATCATTATATTTGAATGTTAACCTAAAACAACATTTACAATTTCTAATATTGGTCATTGTGATAAAATTCAATCACCATTTACAGAAAATCATATTGACCACTTCTTAAATCATATTGACGAATTCCTAAATATAATTCTTCACAGCTAATGCAGCACGCCGTAACCCGGATTACCGTGACGTCCCGGACCATGACCAGAATAAGAAATTAGATTTTCTTCTAATTAATTATTTTTTCCCTTAAACCAAAACACCGGCATGTCATGACGGTTTGCACATAAACAGGCAAAATCACCTCAAAATTAACGCAAAGCTCTGAATGTCCAAAGACTACTACAGTCCTACATTGCGTTTATGCATGTGCTAAAAATATGGCGATCCTGTCTAATGTTATCATGAATTACACAGAGGTATCATGGGGAAACCAGGGCATCACAGCATGCCAGGGTGTGCATTTCACGGCACCGCAGAGTGTTAACCGTACCCCAGGGTATGGAGTGGTGGGTCATGTATACATGAATAAAATATATTTGGACATTAAAACTGAAAAATCTGCCCTACCATATAGCCTGGACAATAGTGGGAAAAGCTAAAGCATACGATAACAGAACTAAAAGATGTAACCTCTGTATATTAGAAAAGTTTTTTATTATATATAACAATAAAATGGCCACCTTGAACAAAAACTCTGAACTGGTGAGCACATGCAAGCATAAGAGCAAATTACTCATAAAATGTAGTGTAGTGTTTTAAAAATTAATTGCTGGGTATAAATAAAGTTTTGCAAACTAAACTATTTATGTATAACATGGTACTGCTAATGTTGAATGTATAATGTCTACCTCATAATACACAATGACTTCCTGATGATTCCATCCTCTTAAAGATAATGCTCAGCCAAAATAATATTTGTTCTATAAAGCCCAGTATCAATGAACACTGCATTTTTCATTGCAAGTGTAAGGAAAATGATATTTATATTCTCCACATTTATTAGTTATTACACCTTTAAAAATACCATGCCCTCTTGCTAACTAAAATACAAGGTCACATGACGCTGCATAATTGAACGATTTTCGCCAGACGTACCACGGATTTCTTTCTTCAGATGTCACATTTAACATGGGAGAGATAGGAGGCTTCTTACGTGCACCGTACAAGTTAAAGATACAAGTTACTGATGAAAATCATTCGGTTTACATTTCTCACCTATACATGTTTTGATATTCTTGTACTGGCTTCTTATTTCGCAGTATTTAAATTGTTCTACATACTTTAATACGCCGAATAAATGAAAGAAACTTTCAGAATACACTGAACAAATCATATGGCTTCTATACAGGCATTTTCGTTCGGTCACTGAGCATAACCTTTAAAGAATGCATGAAACAAATTTGTAGAAGTATTAGGATGTGTTTCATTAATAAACTAGATTATAACATTGCTCCAAATTTTTGTTGAGCACTATATGAACAAGTGTGACCACCCAAGTGGAGTAAATCAAATATATATATTCTTTCCAATCAAAACTAAGCAAAAAATCTGTCTACGATTATGAGAAATAGATGGAGCACAGTGAGCAGGTTTAATTTATAGTGATATGCATTGTTTTAACACTGGGCCAAGTGTGATTCTTTCACGTCCAAAAGTGTGAATTTTAATTTTGATA
>CM032659.1:18837638-18975501 GCA_019095985.1 Streblospio benedicti
TTTACTTTGTAAAAAGAGGCTGGCCATTTATTTAATTTGGGATGTGGTGCCGAAATAAAATGGATTTTCACATATTCGAGTAGCGGGCGGCCGAATTATGAATACATAATCGACAATTTTTCACGATCCTTCAAACCTTTATATACTTTTATCATCCATTCAAGAAAAAGCAATAGATCTAAGGGTCAAACTAGATCAAAAGTGTTCAAAGAACACTGCGTCGCTAGAACGACGTTGACTTATGGACAATTAAGATAATATATTGAAAAAATTTATACTTTTACAATCAAGAAATCTATGAATTTGAAGAGAAAACATCAGAATGAATCAGAATCAATATATCCAGCATAAAGCTATTTGTGTTGCCATACAATAGTACTGGATAACAAGATGATAATCAATATCAGTTTCAAATCCAATAATCAATTTTGGTGTTGGTTGAAATATTGATTTTTTCTTGCTGGCTGAATAAGATGCATATAATTCTGTGATTTATTGTAGTTTAATTGGGACCGTTTGAGTACTAAGTTCAACGTTACTAGTAGACTTACGTCATACGTTATACGCACACGGGTATGACGTACACGCACGTTGTAAACATACTAAGTGCATTGAATATCATTAAAAATGTAATAAAAGCGCTTCTAGAAAACAAAATTTAATTGGCAGAGCGCCCAAAATCGAATCACTTCGGTGTCGCCTCATACCACATAGTCGTGTAAAGTTTGAACGAAATCTGTGGAACGGTAAAAGCTCTAGCTTGTCCGGAGACATACATACATAGATACATAGAAACAAAGTGATCACAAGGCTTTCGCTTCAGCTACTGAAGCGACGCAATAATTGGTGCATTTATTATTAAGGGTGCTGATCAATTATTAGTGCCCTTTTAGTATGAAGAGGGCATAGAGTTTAGTGGGAGGTGGGAAATTTGCTTAAAATTAAGTGGGAACTGGGAATTTTGCAAAAATGCATGAATTGTTCAGTGAGACAGAGCTACAGATTTTAGTGTTGAGTGGGAAATTAGCTTAGATATATAAAGGTTATGCTCAGTGGCTGGACAATTGTTACTGTATTTAAACATCCTTGCACATAACATTATGATGTGTTTTGTGAATTGTGAAAGTTCCTTCCATTTCAACAACAGTCTAGAATATCTGGAGCAATTTAAATACCACGCCATAAAAAGCCGCCTAAAACACTTAAAATATCATGAATTGGGTGCATATTTAAACTGAATGATGTACAACTAGTGTAAATTAGAGGGTGCCTATCTCTGAGATGATAAATGAGACGTCTGGCATTAGAAATTGTTCATTGATCCTGGATTTTAGAGGACACATATATATTTTTGACTGAGCATAATCTTTAACTGTGTGTTGAGCATGCAGGTACAAGCTTGGTTGCAGACTTCAATACTCCAAATGTGTGGATGTGGTTGCGTGTTTCACGTTAATTTTGCATAGCATGTGTCAGCTCGAGTGCAAAATCATAACCCGCACAGGGCTCTAGAGTACTGTATGCTACACACATATTTCGATGGTGAAAAACATTAAGCATCTGAGCCTTGGCTTTATCCGAACCTTTATCAGGCCTAATGCACATCATGTAACCATCTTGGGTCTAGTCTTGGTCTTTAGTATAGAGAGCTCTATATACTAGAGAGCGGGGAGACAATACCTATGTATTTTCTAGTATTGTCTTTTAAATTGCTCCCGTGCATAGTTGCAGTTGCGTCCTCCCATCCATCTGCCCATATGCTGATAAAGCCCTGCAGATTAACTTACAGATACAGAGATATATATTGAGTTTGAACGAAATCAGTTCATCGGTAGATCTAAATGCAATAGCTTGTCTTATCTGGAGACATACACAGAGTCTGGAAACATAAATACATACATAGATAAATACATACCTAGATTTTACCTACATGTACTCACTGGATGCAGCCAAAGGTGCCTCAAAATCCAGATCTTCATCGTCACTGACTAGAACTTGTTTGTCTCTTCCGATTTTCTCTAGCTCAACTTTATAATTGTACATGTAGTACAATGACTGGCTGCCCCAATGTTTATCAAGTCTTCTCTCAAACGAGTAAAGACTGAGTGCTGTCACTACTGGGGGGGGCAGTTATAAGGGGTCTAGAAATCCCATATCCTCCTTGATTTGGCCCTTTTTTCCCTTATCTCTCTTTTTGGGGCCTTTTTCCCTTATCCCTATTTTTGGGGGCCTTTTTTCCCTTATCTCACTAATTGGGGATCCCTTATCCTTCTATTTTGGCCCTTTCCCCTTATCCCTCTTTTTTCAGGCTTTTCCCCTGATCCCACTTCCTTATACCCCCCCCCCCACCCCCCACTACTGATTCTGGTAGGTCATTCCAGTTTTGTACAATATGTATGGGAAATGAATGTTTCCTTATATTTGCGTTGCTTCAGCTTCTGAAGTAAAGCATTGTGTTTCGTTCGTTTGTAACTAACTAACTCATGGGCACATGCATTGTAGAGGGTAGAGGCCAAATGAGACTAGTCTAATGAGTTGTCATTCTTTTCCCCTTCATTGTTTATATATACTTAAGGATAATCAACAGAAGATATATACTCAACAAAGGGACACATTTTGTAGATATTCTTAATCTATGTACCTTACACTTTCTTTCTAGCTAATAATGACAGCGCTGCGGACAAACTAGAGGGTTTACTGATGAACAGATTTCGTTCAAACTTTACACAACAATGAGATATGAGGCGACACCAAAGTGATTAGATTTTGGGCAGTTTGCCAATTAAACTGTGCTTTCCACAGGTCCATTGTGGTCCATTTTCGACAATATTATTAGTATTTGATGCACAATTACAGATGAATATTATCTTAGCTGCAAAAGTGTACCTGATGCTATTTTCTATTTGCTGCTACAGTGATCAATACTATAGCATGACAAATTTAGCCAATATAAGACAATGGCATATTATTTGTGGCTGACTAGATATCCGGTAAATTGTAATTGTCTACTTTTAATCATGAGTTCCAAAACATTTTAGTAAACATCATTATTGCCCATAAGTCAACTTTGTTCTAGCGACACCATGCTCTCTGGGCACTTTTGATCTAGTTGAGTTTGCTCTTTGTTTAAACAGTTTATATCGATGGCCTCTGGTGATACATTAATTTCTGATTAATATATTACCAACTTCTGGATAGTATTTGTCTATCAATATCTTAAAAGCCTCTACCATATCGCCAGGTATTCTTCTAAATTTAAGGGTTGGTACGGTGGTGGCTTTAATTGTGCCCTGAGTCTGTCTTCCTATGGTAGTTCGTTGAGTGATGAGGCGAGCTTTGTGCCATGACGTTGGACACTTTCCAGATCTCAAGACATTTCTTCAGGTTGCGGTACCACACAAAGTCACAAACGAAACAAACACAAGACATTTGTTCAGCTGCTGAAGCGACGAAATTACAGACATAACTTTTGGAGGGCAAAGAAAGTATACAGGGATGTAGTGATTATTTTGGGTAAGCCTGTATAAAATATCGCGAGACCTCGAAGTTCATCAGCATAGCCTGAATCAACTACTCCTTTGGACTGGAAAATACCATAGGAAGGATGATGATTGAAGACTATTTCGATGACTATGTGATCAAAATAATTTAAAGTTGGAATTATTTATATTTAGTACATGGATTTATTGCTGTATACAAATTTAGAGTAGTGGTAAAGATTCTTTATTACGATATCGATGAAGTGACTTGAATTTTATGTTTCATTACTTGTCATACATGTGTTAAATGAATAAGCAACACTTCATGTGTGCACACCCCTTCGAATTTTACAGTGAGACTTTTCACGGAAGTGTGCCTCCGGTTACCAAAATTTGTATGATTATTGAGTGTAGAGGGAATGTACCATATTTTTATTTCCGTACACATCATTTGGCTGATCTAACATTTCGATGTAGAAGTCTACATGGAAGGAGTAGTGAATTTAGCTAGATCTACAGTTGATGAAGTTTTAGTGATTCTTTTCGTGTTTTGACATTTATTTTGGAAATTTGGATATCATAATATTTCCTACGCTTACTAAATGAGGAATAATACGTAGACCATGATATAGTCTACTGCATGGAATGAATTGACAAAAATAAAATGTCAAATTTGTGTGCTTGGATTCCGATCTGCTATCTGTGTCCGACACTGTTTTTGTAACATGTCATGATCACAAATTTTTGCTCATGTTTTGAAAGTATAGGATGTATTTTGATTAACGGCACACTTTAAAAAGCCTGTGACTACTGGTATGATTTCACAAGGATTGTATAAAAAACTTTTGAATTATATTTTGTGAATAAAACCGAATTTTGCGAATATATTTAGATGTTTTGAAGATTCATATTATCAACCTCAGCTGATTAATTTTTTCTACTTGTATTGGCTACAGAGAAGCTTTTGGCTTTGGTGGAGACTGCTGATGGAATATTGCAATGAGTACACACTTGTCGATCATTAAGATGGGGAACTCTGAGGCTGTACCTGCACCTCGGCGGCCTCAGGTTGATAGCTCTACTACTGGACCTCCCCAGAACATACGTGCAAGCACGTTTCCTCTCAAACCGAAACCTGAACATGGAGAACTGGAAACAAGATTTAATAGAGTTCTGGTAGGTATTTCTGCAAACACTAATATATATGGTTTCATGGACTCATGTACCGATATGTAAACAGTGGTAGATCCAAGATCTTGTAAAAAAAGGAGGGGGGGGGGGGGCTGTCAAATCACGTTGAGTTGTATAGAATTTTGACACGTGTACCCTGAGACCCAGCTGGTACAGGACCTGGCTAAAATCATGAAAATTTAGACAGAAAGGATCAGTCGCTATATGAATATACTATAGGACGTAAAATCTGATACATAATAAGTACAGTCTGTGGGAAGTGAGTTCAAGAGTCCATAAGGCGGCTGAGCATAGTATGTGTTGCCATAAGATGCACAATATAAAATTATGTGAAATGGCTCTCCTCCCTCTTTTACGAATTCTCGATGTGGACCCCTAGCTTTATATATGATGATGACATCAGTTGCTGTACCTACAATTACTTCCCTCATAAATTGCAATCGCCGTAACACAAAAGACCCTCTTTTTAAAAGCATTTGCTCTCCCAACATTCAATTGAAGTAAGTAAATGTTTCTTTAACGGTCTTTATTCCAGGCTTCCATGGACCTTCCTCCGGATAAAGCCAAGCTTCTTAGAAGTTATGACGATGATCGTAAATGGGAGCTGATATGTGACAAGGTAAGAATGTTATTACACAATTGCTCTACTTCGGTGAGAAAATATTCTGCCTTTATTTTGTTCAATGGTTAAAGATATAAAAGTTTTTCATTCTCTAAGTCTATAGGGCTGTATCACATGTAATAATAGCAACTATCCAGACATTAACCACTGTCAGTGACTCAGTGTAGCACCTAATCACCAAGCACTTCAAACAGGCACATTAGACCACTTGGCCATCCTGACAGAACTGTACATCTCTTCCCTCCAACTGAGGGTATTTATGACCCTGTCTTATCTTATGTAACATTGCTCATTGAAGTGTATCACACATGTTGACTATATATTGTAATTCATGTAATTGACTCGGGTGTAAGCATTAACATAGACGATTGTTTCTATAATTGATACTGTATTAAATAGCCATTGACGAGAATCAAACCCATGACCACTACCACAATTGCATGATCTATTCACCGAACCAAATAGACTTGGAGTAATTCTTGTTAGAGTACTTGTTCATTTAACAAAAATTCAAGCTAACTCTGAACATAGAATGGGCAACAATTCGGTAAAAGTCAAAGCTCAGTATTGATGTTACTTGTTTTTGTCTATAGTTTTAGGATAAATGATCAACTAAAGTGGACTATCAACTTGACATTTCAATGATTTGGCTTAGATTTCATGTTCAAAATGCCTGTTTACTAATATTCTTTTAGAGACGTCCTGTCTAGCATTTGAAGTAGGAAACTATTTTGAAATTTACTTCATGGCTGAGAAAATTATGTACGCATAATTTATTTTGCACAAAAAATATCAAAATGCAATTTTAAAACAAGTTCTTTTTGTCAATCACTGTGAATTTGAAATTACAATCTTGACTAGAACAATTATAGATTTGTATACGCATACATCATCTTTCCTTATCATAGTTAATTTGTAGAACTAACTGACAATGAGATGAGTATCCAATAAAGACATGTTAAGTGTACAATACTTTTCTAAATCAAACTGAATGCAAAAAGGCAAATGAACAGTTTGCAACAGTTATGGAAAGCTGTAATACATATTTAAAAAAGATTACACTTGCTCAATGCAGCATGATTAGACGGGTTGGGAGAATGTGTACTTCATGAAACTTCTTGAAAGTGACCAAATAAAATAGTTTAAACCACTTAATTCAGAAATCCTGAATACATATTTTTAATGAAACCATGTCATAAAAGAAGTTTATCATATCACATAATCACTTTTAGATTACAGTTTTTTAACACAAATGTGTTATTGTCTGCTCATTAAAGCTGTGTTGTTGAGCTGCTGTTGTTTTAGTTGTTACCAGCCGCCAGCTGGGAATTACATTGATTGGTCAGGATGAAATAAACACCGCAGTACAGTAAAACCTGACTTAATTGATCCATTGTGGTTCCTTTACGCTACTACTTCTCATTTTCTTATTTCTGAACTCATTTCACGGAAAACTTTCAAAAATTCTCACTAGCAATTTTGTTGAAAAGGTTAAAGTCATGAGATTTGACATGATTTACTTGTATTCTTTACTTTTAAATAATCCAACTTTTGCTATGAATTAATGAGGGTGAAAGACATTTCTACCAGAAACAATTGACATAGTGTATTGGAGTTTATAGACAGAACTAGTTGACCTAAGCTAATATTTGAGGTGGTTGCACTGTACATTGTTAACAGACCACACACTGGAATGACATTGATTGCCTTTGTTAGATAAACATTGTCTTACAGCAGCACAGTGTGTCAAAACCATAAGTCTTTTAAGCTGATAACAGACACAAAGCAATAACTCAGATTATACAATCCTGCATTTGGATCAGGTGTACTTTACTCTATGATCTTTCAAACTGAACTGACTAGCCAAGTTGCTGCCTAACGCAAGTGGTTACATTCAGTAGTCTGCCTGCATGTGTGCAATGTCCATTGGGATATAAACACTGTCTCTCTGTCTTAACCAACAGAGAATCTTATTCCTGATATCCTTCTGCCTTCATCATGACAATATAACAAGTCAGCTTTCACGAAGATCTAATATTATCAGTCGGGAGGAGTGTCAGATAATATTGAACAGCCTTCGAGATGTTTTCTAAACAATTGCATCTTTTATGCGTTTGCTCTTGTGCATTATTTACAAATGCAGCGGATTTTAATTGGGATTGGAGGTCAGTTACCTTTGAGCCTAGTATAGCTGATCCAAAATTGGCAAAAGTTGATATGCTTTCATAAGACAGTAGCAATTTCACCACAATATTTCTCTGCTCATCTGTATGGCAGGCCACTGTGGGAGCCTAAAGAGTCTGTCTCCATGACAGATTTATAGCAGGCCTGATAGACAGGAGCAAAGCAGGGACACATAAGTACTCTTTCTTGGTACAGCGCAACTTGCTTATTTGAGCAAACACTGATTACTGCTTTAGGACTTTTTATCTAGGTCAAAAATGATGTCATTTATATGCTTGGAGTTGCAATATGTTATCAGCAGTCTATGTGGTTGAAAATTGCTTGTTTGTCACAGTTTTGGCAATTCTTGTTTGTTGCACTATTTCGTGTAATAACATTGAGTGCTGTCAGTTTTTGCCTCGCCATGTATGTCAAACCATCGGCTGGGTTGCTCATACCAAGAATGTTAAGAGATGAATTGTCTGTAAACACCATGTTTTGGATTGTGTTTATATTATGTGTGGACTTGATTTAATCGTGCAATTAAGGAATGGCAGTGTCTCTATTTGATGAGTTTATTCATAAACTTGACCTATCATTATTCTATATCAATGGTGTTGCCAGTGGAAGGTTATTACTTTAGACAGAAATAGATTTTTAAATGTTAATTGACAAACACACCTTTTACATCAACATGTTTATAAATGAATACAAATTAGGTTACGGAGAGAAAAGTGAGTTTATTAACCAATGTCAATCAATCAAGCTATCAATCAATTAATCAATCAATCAAATCCAACTTTTGTTTCTGCAGGCCCTAATTATTACTCATTCAGAGAGTCAACACATTTTGATAATTGGACATCCATCCTTTAATTGGTATCACTGGACCATGCAGTGGGAGTTGACTTGTTTTGTTTGTATACTTTTAGATAATTCAAAGTGCAATTAAATGCCTTGTAGAGTCAATTTGATATGATAATTGTTTGTTTTTTCCATTAGCTGTGAATTTCGTTCATTACGATCATCATCAAAATAAATCAGAATCCATTACGATCATTGTTGAAAAATCATTACAATCATCGCTGGTTAATATGAAATCGGTATTTTCGGCTTTTAATCCACATATATCTTATCAATATACTTTTTTATTGGGTAATATAGGGATCGTTCACAAATGACGTCACCTTATTTTTGGCCTTTTTTTTACCCCCTCCCCCCTTGTCACCTTTTGTCATTGCAGCATCCCCCCTCCTGGTAAGTGACGTCATCTTTGCCTCCCCCCCACCCCATGCGACATGATTTCTCAAAGACATTTAACATTGATTTAACTGTGACATTATATGAATTCATTTGAATATATGTCCATAATTTAGACACAATTTTACTAATGTATTTAGGGCATAAAGCAAACAT
This sequence comes from Streblospio benedicti, assembly GCA_019095985.1. NCBI lineage: Eukaryota > Metazoa > Annelida > Polychaeta > Spionida > Spionidae > Streblospio > Streblospio benedicti. The sequence continues at coordinate 18,846,510 of CM032659.1, forward strand.
GGCAACTCATCTGTAAAATATCCACAACTCACTTAACCATTATCCGTAGCTAAAATTAACTTGCAATTGCCAAATTGCCAAATAAAAAGTATGAATAAAGCAATATCTAACCATCTGTAAAATATCCACAACGGAACCATTATGATCCTAATGCGCATTACGATCAAAGTGTTGGGACAGTGACATAAACATTTGGAGAAATAAATCTTTAATATTTCCTTTTGTAAAACTTCGATTATCAGTCACAGTTGTCCTTGTGAATTTCTATAATGTTTTCAACCAAACTGTATTGGTTATCAAGGATTATGCACCTGAGCCTGAACCCTAGTTATTGATTAGTCCCTTCTCTGTCATAGAAAAAGCTCAATTATTCATTGTTATAATGAAACTTAGCAATAGTTATGTCAGGACCTGTTACGTATTCTTTCCTCAAAGGCGTCAGTGAATCCTGCAGTGTTCATATTCATTGTATATAGATGACGCAGAATAATTGCATCGAACTGATAATGAAAATTTGTGGAGACAAATATCTAAAGTGACTTCAATTGTGTTATAACTTCTAAATCAAAATCTAACCAGTAATTTGTGGATTTTTCAAACAAATAAACATTTTGTGGAAAGATTTTTCAATATACGATGTACCAGGTATGACAAGAGAGGAGTGATGGATTAAATAAGTAGCATCTTTGAGATGATATATTGTAAGAACCTGTTACACTTCAAGTGAAAGAGATCAGCTTCATGGTTTTCCAACCATATTTCACCCAGTGATCGATCAATTCTGATTCATTTGAGACTGTCCAGTACTAAAACATAAGACAATAAAGGCTGTTTCAAGAAATTCACCACGTAACGGCAATTCCATGGCTAGCACAGCAGCAAACGCGCCACAAATCGCTGTGGTCGGAGCCGGAGTCATCGGTTTGTCGACGGCCATCAACATTCAGCGCCTTCTGCCTGCAGCCTCTGTCACCATCCTCGGGGAGTTAGCCACGATCGACACGACTAGTGATGGCGCGCATGGTAGCATAATCCTGATGCCAGCCGGAGGGAGCGGCGAGCGGTTGCGGAAGTGGGTCAAAGACTCGTTTGATTTTCTGTCCTCGCTGGCGTTGTCTGAGCAGGGACCCGATGTGGGAGTGTTCAACCTCTCGGGCTACGTGATCTGCAACTCCACGGACGAGTTGGCCGGTTTAGAAGGGCTCGTTTACGACAGTCATCCAGTGGATATAGATGTTGTTCGTCGCCAGTTTGGTGATGTGGTTGTCAAAGCAAAATATGCATATTTTGTTTCAACGGTTGTTGCGGAATGTAGAAAGTATCTGCCATATTTGACAAAGATGTTTCTCAGCAAAGGCGGTGTGATTAGGCAGCAAAGAATAGCAAGTTTTGATGAGCTTTATGACCAGTATGATGGTGTTGTCAACTGCACTGGTCTAGGCAGCCGAGAACTGGCTAAAGACAAGAACGTTTATCCAGCGAGGGGACAATCACTGCGCGTGTGAAAGCTCCATGGGTGAAACAATTCTTGCATGCACCAGCTGATGTGGTGAAACCTGGCTACCAGCTCCAAATACTGCCAGTGGTCGACTATGTGTACCTCGGCGGTTGTTACCAAATTGGAAGAGAAGATACAACTGTGTCCATTCATGACCGGGAAAGTATCATGGACTGTGTGGCAAGCGTTGTGCCAAGTCTCAGGAAGGCGGAGCTTGTGCGTGAGTGGGCAGGGCTTCGGCCGTGTAGACAGGGCGGGGTGAGGTTGGAGGCGGAGCCAAGGGTTGGCCCGGGCAGGGCAGCCTGGATCGTACACAACTACGGCCATGGTGCTGGTGGAGTTGCACTGAGCTGGGGCACTGCGATTGAGGCTGCGAGAATGGTGAAAGATCTAGTTCAAGGAGCAAAACTATAACGTTTTTAATGTGTTGATTGTTGAACAGGAAGATGTCCACTTTTTATGTAATCAAGTACTGCTGTTCTGATTCGCAAACTTTGTTCATATTATTTGAGATTATGCTACTAAGATGTACAGTGAAAATCATCAACAACGGAACCCTATTGGCAGTCACAAATCCTTCCTTTGTAGAGGGCTTCCCTTGATTACTACATCATTTACTTACATTATTATAAGCTAATGCATGAGAAAAGTTTCCTTTATTCAGAGTTTCCTTTGTTTACTCTTCCTTTGTTGAGGATATTCACTATACAACAACATGTAGGTATGTCCACATCTTTCAGTGGTTGGCTCCATATTTGCATAAATTACAAACTGTTACCGTACACATTCACCCAAAGGCCCAATTTCATGGAAAGGCCTTCCTGCATATATTATATGGAATATACCAGGTAAAAGCTAAAACTTATTTCACTTATAAAAGACTATTTAAGGATTACTGTACAGGAAAATATAATTTGTAATTAATCAAAATGTTACTTTCTTCAGTTTGTATTTTACACAAGTCATAGGCCTACTGTGACTTGTTGTTTCTATCACTGTTTTAATCATTTTGTGAAGCAAATGCTATTATAATTTTATAGTCATAAAAGTATTATACACATGGGGAGGAACTTGATAAGTAATCCACTTCTTTCCTCCCCAGCCATTTATATTACTACTTATGTATGTGATTTTAAATGTTTTTGTTTTTATGATTATTGTAAATTACCTGAATTTTATAGTATTAATATCTTTTGTACATATGGCAAATAAATAAATAAATAAATAAATAATATTTATAGAAAGCCACTTGTAAATCTGTGTTCATGGAAAAAGCCCATTTTCTAATGTTCCAATTTAAATGCAATAGCTCATGGGCATTAAGATGGTTTGACGTCTCTTGATACCAGAGTTTGTAACAGTATATTTTCAAATAGTTCATCCCAGTCAGAAAAAATAGCTTTGAAGCGGACATTTATCAATATTAAGTGGTTTTGATGGTTGGTATTTTTTGCTCTGGAATCGGTGCCAATTTGTAATGTGTTTTGTACAGTTTGAGGCTACATGTAGATTATAGGCGGTCTTGCGAATATTTGTCTATAGTTTGATTTGCCATTAGATAATTATAACCCATGTCATTTTAGTGATTTTTCCAGCATCAAATAAAGTTATGCTGTAGTTTTTCATGTTTTTTCAATGTTCCAGTAATTTACATTTACAGGATTTACAAGCAAATCATGTCTATTTGCATTAAAATAATACATCAAACAACTCATTAGTACAATTCTGACTGTGTGAGTAGGACACCCACAAATCAAGAATTACATTGCAGTGGTTTCTCTACAATGTCTTCTCATTGTTATCCCTGTTACTAACTTAACAAATTCAGTTCAATTTCTTCCTGTGTTGGTGTCCATCTAACACAGTCAGCCCTGTATGTGATTATCTAGTTTTCATTAAAATTAACTTTCAATCATCAGACCATATGATTTATAATAGGATTGTTCTAAAAAGACCTTTACCTCCACTTAAGGGTTGAGATTCAAGCTGAGATTGCTAATTAATGGTATGGAGGCCAACTGTTGGTGTAATTAAGATAAAAGCTGAGGGATTGGTGGGACCTTGCCACTGGTGCTGCCTGTGGTCCTGTGTGGATGTGGGCAGCTTGTGCAAATTGAGGTCCGCTGCAACCTCTATAATAAAAGAATTATTAATGGTGCCGTTAAACCTTCATAAAGGGTTCGATGAGAACCTTCATATAGAGACCAGATCTCTACTAGGACTGCTTGAAGTCCACCTTTTGATCTTAATCAACTGCTTCATTGGGTAAACTTATCGTGATATTCAGTGGTCATCATAACACGATACAGTAAGCCCAGATTATCACAAACCCTAATAACCAGCATTTATGAATCAACTATTTCAAGGTTTTGTATGTTGAAAACAAGGTTCTGCTGTGACCTGATGTCTTCAATGAAATCATACCAGCCGGAATGTGATTTTTTCCACCCAGTAAATGCATATTTTCCATTATTTTTACGAAATACAGTAGAACTCCCAATTAATGGCCCATTTAAAAAGAGACCATAAAGAGGTTGCGTCTGTATATCATGATCTGGTAATGACAGTTGTGATAAAGCATGTCATAAGTAAAAAAAAAAAAAAAAAAAAAAAAAAAAGCTCATGGGTGAAAAGGTCCTGAGACACTCCAGCAATAAGCTATTTATCTTTATAATGCATGAGTATAAACACTGCTATTCTGATTATCCAAACTTGGGATAGCTCGAAATGTTTACATGATACCCTTAAGGTCTACTTAGTACTATGAATGGATCTGAATGTATATTTGTGATCCGATCATTGCTTTGCATTTTAGACGATGCCTGTGTAACGATTTCTGAGTAAACACCTAAACCAAGCTAAAATCTGTGCTATGCAAATTTGTCATATTCCCGAATTGGTGATGCTGTTTGGTGTAATTTTCTGATATGCTACAATGTAAAATTCCATATACTCAACAAGACACGCCCATGCATAAACTTTCGATGTAAATTGACATAGCATAACAAGTGTATTGTGATCACCAGCCATGTTCATGCAGTCAATCACACCGTGCCTTCTATTACATTTACATCATGGGTGCTGCACAGCACGAGGCTACTTTGTCTCGGAAATCAGTCAGTGCTCAAAAAACTCTAGGTGCAATCTACACATGCGCGTCTACATGTATGGTGTTTCTGTCTATCATAAGTAGGAATTTTCATCAACAAGTAATCCAGTAGCAGAAGCTTCTAGTTGAATTTATGCATGCTTATGTGGAAATTTATTTTATCCTTCAAAATGCTATGAATTATAGTAAATGTCCACGGAAGGGCCCATACTCACTTACAGACGCACAGTTAAAAGTTATTCAATACAATAACACCATTTAGTTGGTATGCTACATAAACATTTATTGCAGTAAATATTATTAGTACTATTGATAAATATATCAATATTCTCGCTTACATAAAAGCCTGCTAACTTCCTGAATTGATCAAGGTTCGAACTGTGTTTAGACAGTCAAATCTTTACAGTGGAAAAATTATTCTTTTAACGTAAGCAGCATCACTATAAAACTCATACATTGTAACATTATATACTAACATGCATAACATAAAAAAAAAAATATCAGTTTTATAACATTATTATGTGGATGTTTGACCAGTTGAGGTCTATGTTATGCTACAGCCTCATTAGCGAGGACGTGGCCTGTATCGGTTGTTGTTTGACTCGGGGCACCAGATCGCATAGCGGGAGTCGCGGCAACAACTCGGGGGTTAATAGGGGTGGCCACATATCTTCATCAGCACTTATTCATGCTGCTTTATCGCCATACTGTAGTCCATGGAGATCATTATAATGAATAACAAGTTCTATGTTCAACATGAAGTTCTCCTTTCGTTAAGACACTGATGTTTGTGGAAAAAATTTGCTGCATGATCAGCTTTTTAGTTCCTCAATAAAACGCAGGGTTGCCGGTTTGATTCTCTACCATCTGTCTTAATAGTGTTGAGTTTGCATCGAAAATAATATAGTTGTAATGTTCAATACAAACCAACTAAATGTCAGTCAAAAGTTTAGATGTAACATTCACAATCGACATGTTTTCTGTTGTAGGAACGGGTGCATGCAAAGCAGCCTCCAGAGTACTACCTCAGTAAGCTCAAGGTTTACCTCGACCCCAGTGCATCGAAAAGCTCAAAGGTAATGATCATCTGGTGTCAACTGTAAACGATGGTCAACTTGCCCAGATTCGCAATTCCATGTTTCAGTCTCGCGTTGTCATTAGTTTATCAGTTCTCTCTGACTTTTGTGATGTTGTGATAAAAGTTGTCAAATTAATACACACCATTTAATGCTTTTTTAGAAAATTTGTATCAAACTTTAATCTGTGTTTCACGAGTGAATTATTTTTTTAACTATTTTTTTTTTTTTAATTTATTTTTGTTTCCCATAAGACAGATGCTGTATTTTTACGTGATTTTTCTTGCTCTGTTTATAAATATTTTTATTTGTGCAATTATTGGTCTCTTAAATGTATCAAGGAATGACCTAAATGCATTACTGAATATTTTTGTCAAGCGGTCTTCTTCGAGTTGTTAACCATAAAAAACTATAAAATGTGTATATTTTAGGACTAACTTAGTAAGAATGCACGACGCTTTCCAAGAAGAAAACGCCCAAACCTAAGAATGTAGCTTACATGTATGACTTACATATTTGAAGTAGAGGCTGGCGTGCTGTGCATGCTGAAGCATAAACCAACTAACTGACATGATAACTCCCTCGTGTAGTCGTGTGTGATCCCTATATAGTTGACAAAACCTGTAGTTGTGAATGGTCTGATACCTAATGTCACCTGTATTTATAATGCACAATGTAGCTAACTGCTTACAGTATATGGATGTTAAACATGGAATATTTATTTTTGCTTATTTCGTTAATATTCTTTTTCTTGCCTTATCAATAATGCTCATGTATGTAAAAATAAATTTGTCTTCGAGATCTGTTCTGAATTCAAATAACAAATAGATGTGGTAGGACATTTTCTTTGGCAAAATTTCTTTCTTAGTGTTTTGTTTCTCAGTATAAATAACTGATTATCATGGTATAACATTACTACTTTTTAACTGCATCACCATAATTTGTATACTTTATAATGAGCTGATGTGAAATAGAATCTAAGCATTAAGTCTTGATGAAAATAAACAAGAGGGGCGGGGGGAGGCTGTATTAAAAGATTTGGTTAGCTATAACTTGCTCGTGCTTTCATAATGCAAGTAAAAATATATTACAAAACCAATTCTTTCAAAGACAATGCTGTGTCTGCTTATAAGTTTTTGTTTAAACATATTTTATTTCAAAAATAAAAAAGGATTCGGCATGGCAAAATGCGACTTGAGCTGTCTCCATGCTTATAAGTGTTTGTAAAGTATACAGTATTTGAAATTCAATGATTCATTTTTTAACTCAGACATAATTATTCATCATGTGCAGATAAAGAAAATGTGTTACCACTATAAAAGTAAATTGCGTTTCTAAATTTTGTAAAAAAAAGCTCTCTTTAAAAAATTGCAGTATTTGGCTTTTCTTGCTTGAAAATATATTGATATTATGGTTTGTGTTTTGAAGTTATTTCATGAATGTTTTAAGAGGTTTGTTTAGTAATTTACTAGGATATTATAAATGAAGTCATTACAGGGTGAACAGAAAATTTCCAAAATTTATGAAGTAGTCATATACATAGCCTCAGATGGTCACACTCTCTCCCATCTAAAATATCGATGTAAACAATTGTGAAATAACTCATTACATGTAATTTCAAAATTAGAAAGGCTATACTACTGTATCTCATTTTAATTGAGTAGCTACTTCATATTCATGTGCGAGCTTCTTAAACCAAACAAGTACATGAGCTTTATAAGGCTATCGTTATGGCTAATCGTGGGCTGTTTTGTGCTGAAGCGATCGTCAACAACAGGAGGCGGGTTACAGCGCTCATCCTCGCTGCGCGGATCATTTCGTGGGGTTATTAACAGTATCAGAGTAAGTCAGCGGCCATGGCTCTTCAAGCAGACCTAACCCAACGTGTCTCACTTACTTCTACCTGTGTAACCATGGTACCAATGGAGCTTTTCAAAAACGAAATTTTAATTGACTTGCACATTTTCAACTCAAATTTGAAAAAAATCTTTTTTCCTAAATAATTCTATATATCAGAATGATTGGTTTGTAAGATGATAGTTTTCCGGGCAGGGATAAAAAAGAAAATTCTTGTTAAATTCACAACAAGGTGGTTGTTTTTTCACAACTTTTTTGTATATTATAATTCGTTTTATCTTTTCCATTTATAGCACTATTAATTTTTGATTCAGAATTAAGAACATGTGCGATATGTATTTAACTTTCCTACAGTGACTTCGAAAGTTGCGGATGAAGTATTGACATGCTATTAATAAGTGAAGAGCTTACAGCTGTCTTTTGTTAAAATAGAGTAAAATTGGATTTTCAAATCAGAAATAAAGATACTTTGAAATTGTTTCCAATATAGAAAGTAGTGGCTACATGATTCATTGATAGTTCCAACATTGCTCCAGGTACCATGATATGAAGTAGTTGTAAAGGCACACAATCATGTATATCTAACATTAAGGATCTGCATTTCTTCTGCTTTGTTCTATTATGCATATGATTGATATGATCATACAATTTCGACATTATTGTACATTATCACATTAAATCATTGCCTTTGAATATCCCCAAAGTCTACCTGGTAATTGTTTTCAAATAATTACCATCTAATTGCAAACTCGGTGTACAGACAAAATCTCAAACATTTTAGTTTTAGGAGATTGCAGTCATTCTTGTAAAACATTGAAGAAATGGCCAATACTATCAATATTGGATTTTGGTAACTTTTCATTGTGAAATAAACTTCCGTTCATTTTGAAAATGCAACCAATATTTGTCCTGTACCAATGATTGGTGATCGATATGACTGTTTCCCATTGAACAAAATTTAGCCTTTTGATTAATGTCTGAAGTGTCGATGTAATAATGAAATTCAATAGTATGATAATAAAAGAAAAAATGTATAAAAAAGAAGTTTCATAATTAGACTCCATTTTGTTTAGAGTTATAACTGCAAGGAAGTTTAAAAGTTAGTCCAAGTTGACTGGAATGAAAGTAAAAGGAATGCAGCATTCATTATATAGTTGCATGTATTTTCAGCATCAATGACTTTATCAATCTGATCTTTGGAGGCGCGAATTAACTTACGCAAAACCTCTCTAAAATGACTACCTTTAAAAGACGATAAACAAGTTTTCATGTAGTAGAGGTTAAGGTTTTTGTCAAGCAATGAAAACAATCTTCGATTTATATGAATCAAAAGTTTTGATATTTGTGGGTGATTATTTTAGAAGGTTTTTGCTGTATCTTATGCATCTGCAATTCATGCTATTCAAGAAGTTTTGCTTCCTTTATTTCAGTAGGTAATTTTCATTACATAGATCTAATGGCTAATAACTTCAAATTGATTAACAGTTTAATTTTCAAAGCATCAGTAAAGTGCCTCTATTTTTATGTCTTCATTGCAAATTTGAAAATTAAAATTAAAACCTTCCTTTTTGAGTGCAAAACAACCTAAAAAAGAAATAATAAGTTTTGTACATATTAACGAGATATTCAAGTACAAAAAATGCAGCTGTCATAAGCAATTTGTCAAGGCATATGTAGGTGTTTTGAAATTAAAGTGTTGATGTACAAGGCTTAAAGCTATTCGTTTTCAGATACAAGCATGAGCATACATACTAATGACTATTGGTGATTTTGCCTTTTCCAATCTAGTTTATATCTGCAAATGCCAAAACATTTTACGCGCAGAGAAATCATTTGTTTAGATGTAGTCTTACTGGAAATTACTAAAAGTTAACAATTAGCACTATGTTTCATGAGAAAAAAACCCCACTGCATGGCCACATTAGATTTATAGTAGATTAGTGACACAAGCTGTTTAATTGTCAAACAGTTTCTTAACATTTCCATTGTGGAATACACAAACAAATATCAGTATACAATACATATTGTTTGCTAACTTTGTAGTTTTAAAGACGTAGAAATCTATGTTTCTTACAGATTCTGATTATGTTCCAATCATCCAATGGTACCAGGCTGATATTGATGTGTACCTATTACCAGTTAAAACCCTCGACTAAAACCTCACGAAAATGCATAAGAGATCTAGTTTCCTGAGTCTAAAACACCCTGTTAGTAAGCAATATTACATGGATCACCCTAAGGAATATTCTGAAAGATATCAATATACTTATCATAGATAGTTATTGTAAAATAGAAATATGTAAGTTTTTATCAGGACAAAGAAGTGATTTGAAGAAAGATAATACCCGCATAACCAATTATTGTTTTAGTTCCTCTGTTGTATATGATTTTTTATATGTAAATTTCTTATATCAAAATCAATGACGAATTTGTATAGTGCAAAAAAAAAAAATCCACTAAACAGGCCAAACAACCTGATCTTAATGTGAATATGGACTGTGTATATCACACGTTTGTACACTTCCCATTTATTCTCATTATTTCTAATTTAGATGATTGCGCAATATACAGAGATGGTAAGAATCTGTGTATAGAATGTACATAACTGTTGGCCACTTGCCTAATGTTCCTATTTGTTATCACTGGTGATGGCCATGGAAATTTCAATTGAAATATTGAAGATATGGTATTTCTCGGACCCTGTGACCGATGTATTCTTACTGTGTCATTTTTCATACATGCACGCAAGGAGACGGGTTGTTTAATACAGCACATGATATTTTATACAGGTTTAAAAAGTAATAGTAAACTCAAAATTTAATAGCATAAACTAGAAGTTGCATTGTTTGTTATTATCTAATTCTAAAATGACAGTATGACTCGACTAATAACTAGACATTAATATTAGTGCATGTTAGATGAAGTGCATTTTGACACGAATCTCTGGAAAATGTATGCGGTTGTTTCAAGGTCACAATCCATTATTGTGCTTGTTTTTTTAGAAACGGCGTATTTTAGGCGATGCGACGTCGACTCAGACGTTACGTGACCTGGAGATCTCTCTCAGAACAAATCACATAGAGTACGTATCCATATTTAATCTCGAGTAAATGTCATTGTCTGTTGAGAATTTTGAAACGAAGTCTCTGCTGAGTTGAATTGGTTTTGAGGGCTTTGAGTCTATTTTGATAGAGAAAATGAACATGACCATCTATTCTCGTGTTGGCAAGTGAGTTATGGAGTGAGTGTTTGGTTTCAAATAAAGTTCATGGACATAACTCGTTTTCATTTTGGTTTATGTCTTGTCATAATGTTGATATTTTTTCAATGAATTATTCATGTCATCTATTTTGTTTTAACAAACTGAAGTAAAATGTTTTCATAGTACATGTAGTATAAGTTGCTAACATGTTTTGACTCGGGCATTTAAAAAAAATATTTCTAGATATCTAGACAAAAATCATTTTTTTCACAGTTCTGAACATGTTTTGATTCCCCTTCTACTACATGTATAAATATATAATGTGAAGCATAAAAAATTCAAATGAAAAAATGATGCCGCACTACAACATAAACAAATACAACACAATTACTCAAAGCCTTGAACTTTAAAAAGCAATGTAAAGGAAATCCACAATGGAAATTGATAGGGTGCTGATTTTATTAGAGCATTACAACAAGCACTGTGAGAGCTGTCTAGTGTTCACGGCAACTTTGCTGATTGCCCACTAGCACCAATATTGTGATTACCTACTTAAGAAAGTGAACTTTGGTTATGGTTTTTGTCGTTTTTTCTGTGAATCACAATCTTGCACCTTGATGAGCTGGGCTATTGATATCACCGTACAGTCGAGGTGCCTAGATCCAGAGTTATATATTTATATGTACATTGTTGTATTTGGTTTACTGATATTTTACAGCATGCTAATCTCACATATTAACCAATGGTGTGGTGTAAGCGATTTAGATCTCCAACCTGCGTTTATAAAAGGTTAAGAAAAAGAGATCAGTATTACATGGACACTCCTCATTCTTCATTCACGCTTTTTATGTCAGAAGTCCTGTTCTCATTGACTTGAAAATGTTTTAGACTTGTACTGTATTTCACTCATTACGGAAAAAGCAGTGTTTGACAACGTGTAGAAATTCATGTCTAGGACTAAGTTTGTGATCAATCTTGTGATGATGTGGTAAAGAACCTCTTTTTGGCTACAAGATGGCAGATGCATGTTGTTAGTCCATAAACTATGAAGTTTCAGGAATTTGAAGTCTCCCTAATGATGAATAAACCCATAATAGTTTTCTTAAGAAATTGTACTAACGTATTCTCAGAGTTTGACAGCAGAGTATATGTAATCAATCTTTTGTAGAGTATATCTCGTTGAATCAAACAACTAATCTTTAACCAGTTAATATTTATTCTCCTTGGGACACCAAACAATATCTGACATGATATAAATCATAACATATTATAATTCTTATTCAAATGTTCCTGTTTTGATTCTGCAAGCAAAATAAACACCATTCAAAAGCTATCTGTGATCTAGTTTTGAATAGGTGGAAGCCAATTCCCGAACACAGCAAACAATTTCTGAAAATGTTCTAATGTTAAAATAGCCATTCTAAACTTCCTTATAAATGTAAACAAGTAGTGAAATGATTGTGCTTTATGACTGCTCCCAACAATACAAATATCATTTTTTATGCGTTCACGTCCCACTTCGATGGCTTCATGCTCGATCTTTCAGCCCATGTAAATTATCAAGCCTCTTTTTATATGGCCTGTTTATGTGGTAAAAGTTGCTGTTTTATCCTATGTGTACACTGTGCTGACATTTTGTTACAAGACATAGGCTGTTGTTGTTGATAAGAGCCTCTTTAGATTGGAGCAGCTTGGTTGGTAGCCACCACTGTGCAGTTAACTGGCTCTGTCGACAGCTTATTGCTGTAACTTAATGCATTTATGAAGGTCATTATGTAATATGCACCATTGAAATTTGTTTGCCATGTTGTAATGTACAACGAGTTTTCAAAGCAAGTGTGAACTTTTTGTGTGAAGTGCCTGTTGTGATGTCCTGGTTTGATTTGTGACTGTGGGTATTGAAATGACTTTTTTTTAGCGAATGGTGCGGTGCTTACAAGGTGCGATATGCCCTGCCAATTTTACATTGAAAGCTGCTCTGTAAGATTTACTACTCTAACCCTGCTCGTGGCTCAATGTTACCATCGATACTTTCGGTACATGAACGGCACCAATTTCATTATTCATTCCTCAACATCCCAGTTTCTCAAAGATCATGACATTTATCAATCGATATTTATAAAAGTTGTATGATGAATTAGAATGAATTGCTGTTTATGATGGGACAGGCATTGGCCATGCAATAAACCCTAATGTTAGTGTCACAATTTGATATATTGAAATCATTTAGATAAACTGCATTATCTTGCTTTTTTAAGTGAAATTTTTTCAGTAGACTCAAATAGAAACAACGTAAATAAAAAAAAATGCAAATAATTAATTTACTATAGAGGTGATCGCTTTATAGTTTTTATTAATTGATCTTAATTGGAGGTTTTACTGTATATTGACAACGGCGTTATTTACAGATGGGTGCGTGAATTCCTCAATGAGGAGAACCGTGGTCTGGACGTGCTGATAGACTATCTCTCCTACACACAGCTGGTCATGAGGTAAGCCTGCAGCCAGCATCAGAGTGTCCACCAACAGGGAAAGGTGCTTCCAAACGTTGGATCATAACATACAAGTTGAATTTAAAATTAAAATACATGTAGAACGCAGCTTCGGTTGGATCAATAAAGTAAGAACACTGAAGATACAATGAAAGAAAGGCAAGGGGAGACCAAAGCAGACCAGGGCTATAGTTGTACAGAAGACTTAGGACATAAGGGTGTGGGTCAAATAGACCCAAATGATATGTTTTTGTAAATTTGTGTCTTTTGAGGTTAACTGAATGATTGTGTAGCATTATAAGTCTGGTTAGTACATAACAAATACCATATCATCATTTGCAATATGCATAGTTATTGCATACATATATATTGTTAATAGGAAAGCGTATCTGTCAAACACACATTACCAAGAGCATTTATGTAATTTTCGCTTGTGACCCGCCAATCTCAACAATGCTATACCACTTATTTTAAGGAAAGAGATGGCTGAAAACGGCACAATATCTCCCGACGGTGATGCCAATGGCTCCATTGGACGCAAGAAGGGTAAACAGTCGAAGATGAAAGCATCTGGATCGAAGCTCAACTTTGGAGAGGCCACCGACGATGTGCACGTTTGCATTATGTGTTTGCGGGCCATTATGAACCACCAGGTGAGAATTGCCCTCCAATCGGGTCTCTTATGTATTGTAAAATTTGACATTAGCAGCAGTTGTTTTGCCTCAAATATAGTTTTTTAACTTGTAATTATATTGTCTTCAAATTTGACGCAACACTTATTTTCTAGCCCCATTTACCTACCTCAAACAACATCCTCACCTGTTACCTCTTAAAACGTCTGCAGAACCTGAAACATAGTCATGAATTTTACTTTTGATAGTGTGTTTTCGAATATTTCATGTTAAAACATAGAAGACATATTTAACGTCTGTTACGTCGATGTTTACAATAAATATATAACATTACATACCCTGAAGCTCTCCGTCTCTACTTTCAGTACGGTTTCAACCTGGTCTTTGCCAGCTCCTCGGCGATCAACTGCATCGCGCTCTCCCTGAACCACCGCAACCTGCGCACCAAGGCCCTGGTGCTGGAGCTGCTGGCCGCCGTCTGCCTCGTGTCCGGGGGCCACGACATCTGCTGTACCGCCTTCGACCACTTCAAAGAGGTCGGTTTCTTCACCCGGGTATCAAGTATAGGCAGATCCCCCGCCCCCCCCCCCCTTTTTCCGACCAAAATTCTTCATTTTCGTAGGGTTTTTTACACGTCCGTCATCGATCGCGCGTACCAAACCCTTTGAAATCCCTTATCTGCTGCACCGCTTTCAATCATTTCAAAGAGGTTGGTTTCTTCATAGGCAGATCCAGAGATCCAGTGGGGGTGGGGCGCAGGGGGCGCGCGCTCACCCTTCTCCCACCAAAATACTTCATTTTCGTAGGGATTTTGGCATGACCGCCATCGATCGCCATCAATCGCGCGTACAAAACCCATGAAATCCCTTTAAGTGCACCCCCCTTTTTCCAAAAACCTGGATCTGCCATTGTTCTTCAACCTGGATATCAAGGGCTCACTCTGTAGCTCAAAACTTGCTTGTTGAGCCCTTGACATCTTCTCAATGAGGTCAAAATTTGAACAATCCCTTAGGTGATATTGATAGTTCGAAAGTCTGTCCAAATTAGCGAGAGCTTTGTGCCGATTGGCTAGTTTTCTAGGTTATATTTGGGAAGAACATAGAGGGCCATGTGCTGTGGTCTGATTTTATATAGAGTGGGTTTCTTAATGTCGTTTCTGTTTGTAATCTGAACTCGGAGAACGGAATCTGGTTATCATGAATTTTACTTTTGATAATGTGCTTTTGAACATTTGATGTTTGAATATGGAAGATATATTTAATGTCTATGAGGCTAGCATTGCAGTCTAGAATAAAGACTAAAATAAAGCGAAGTTTATCACAATATCTGCTTCACCATAATAGAGGGCATCATTGATACACCAATAAAGGGTTGCAACTTCCAGCTCATGAGTTCTGGTTCATTTGGCAGGTGTGCAGCGAGAGTCGGCGGTTCGAGACCCTCATGCAGTACTTCACCCGCTACGAGGAGTTCCATATCGACTACATGGTAAGTTAGCCTCCGTACAGGGCTTAACACTAACTTTTTTTTTTCGCGTGCCCAGCAGGGCACGTGATGGTCCAAATTCATGTGCCCTGATCTTATTTTTATGTGCCCTGAAATTTTTTAAACTAAACCGCAGATGGCAAAATAGAAAAAATCAAAACAAAAAATAGATCAACTATCAATCAGATCAACATGAAAACTTCATTTATACAATGTTTTACCATAGAGAATATCGGCATTGTGGATATGATGGTTTGGCTAAAATATAATAACTGGTTCTTTTTTATGGCGTGCCCATCAGGGCACAGGAGTCTAAGATTTGATGTGCCCTGACTTGGATTTTATGTGCCCAGGACACCAGGGCACTAGCTAGTGTTCAGCCCTGCCGTAGTATTTACTGTTCATGCCTTTTTGTCTTTTCTCTTGGAAATTCAATAGAAATTTTATCCCTGAGACTTAGTATGGTACTGCCACGGTTTATCTGATCCTAATAGTGACTTTTTTCATCACTAGGTTGCAACAATGCAGTTCATCAATATTGTGGTTCACTCAGTGGAAAACATGAACTACCGATGCTATCTCCAGCACGAATTCACGTTATTGGGCTTGAATGAATACCTCGAGGTACAGTGTTCCTTCAATATATCCACTCTTTACTAAAAATTAAGTTAATGTACTTTGTAGATGGGCATAAATGCATTAGGTTGATTCCAGCTCTATTCTCACTGAGTATTTACCTGAAACTAAAACATGAGTAGGAGATCGCAGGTTAGAAAAGTGACATTGATGCAAGCTCATTTCACGAACAAATGGTTAGAATGAAACTCCTTCCCAAGACAAGATAAATATGTAGAGAAGAATAATCAGGAGTGAATAATCAGGAATGAATGAACATGTGTTTAACGCATTGTGCGCATTGTGTGAAAAAAGAGAATCCGTAGAACAATAATAAAGTGCACAAGAATAGTTTAAAATTATCACATATCGCTCTAGGATTCTGAAGTAGTTTGTTGATATTTTTGTCTCCCTCTGTAAATGAGTGTTCTACTTGCAGAAACTTCGGTACACAGAGTCAGACCGTCTGGGTGTGCAAGTGAACGCCTACCTCGACAACATGATAGTCGTACAAAATCTCCTTGACGATTCAGACACCAAAAACGCAGCCCTTGAGAGAGTGGCCGATCTCGAGGAGGACCTGTCACATGTGAGGACATTGTGCTTTTTTTTGGGTTTTGTTTGCGCATATCTTTATTTGGCTTTCACACCCTTGGAGCTTATGCACCTGATAAAGTGCTAGAACTTACGGTGTGTGTGAATACTTTTTATACTTGAAAACTACTTGAAACTAATGCTCTCGTTCTGAGAAGGACTGAAATTTGACCATCTCGTCCAGCTAACATTATGCTGCAGATGGTGTTGTTACAGAGGTTGGTGTGTCAATATAATAACAATTTAAGTTGAGTTACTCGACTCAAAATGTAACATATGTCCATGAAAAAGGCTAAAAAGCACTGGGAAATGTTTGGCTTGAACTTGTATGAAGCGTGATTCACACATTGCATATGAATATGATGAGATAATGTAGCAGAAAGTTGTTGGTTTTTAGCGGAAATTTTATTTTTTATTTTGTTTCAAAGGCACCATCATCATTCTTTGTACACTTCTAAACATGCCTTTTGAAAAGATATCAAAATATATTTGATTTGTAGCATACTAATAAACTGGCAGTTATGGTCACAAATGCTGATGCTGGTGCCTCTGGTACATGTATATATAATTTTGTTTCTATATAATCCAGTGTAAAACTTTTCTTGTACTACGATCTGTTTGAAACAGAAGAATATAAAATGCCATTTCTATGAAATGTGCATAATTTCTTAAACCTATTGTATCCTAATGTGCATTTTAATTATTAAATTGTTACATTATAGTCTTTCATGAGTGTTGCTTGTAAATGTGTGCAGTAACTGTAGTTCTCTAATAGTCTAGTATGATAAATGAACAATTGATTTGTAGGCAATTGAACGAGCTCAAGAAATTGAAGACCATGCCATACATAAAGAAGGTGAGAAATTGATACATAATTATAATGTAGTATTGGCATATACAATACTGTACATGATACTATAGAGAAGTCCTAGGTGCTCGGATATTTCATGAGTTAGCTGTCATGGTTTAGAGCATCTGGGAAGATCTCAGCAAAAGTGTGCTCTTTACTTCAATGATGCAGATAGTTACTAACTTATACAATGTTAGAATAATTTTACAATGAATAATAGTTTATATCTGTGGTCGTAATTTATTTCATGAAAATAATTCAGTAAATATAATTTTAGTATTTAGTTTATGGTTTCATTTCAAATGTTTGTTTTGATTTTGGCCTAAATAGCAGAAAAATAGAAATGAAAATAGAGAAATTCAGTAAATATTTTAGTATTTAGTTTTCTACTGGAAAAGCAAAGAATGAAGATATCTACATATCTTATTTCTTTGAATTGTTATTTGTATCAATGGTAATTTCTTGAAATTGTTTATGTCAGTAAGAAAGATTGTTTTAATGGAATTTATATTTTAACATGTAAAATTTCCATTTTCAGCTGAATTAGAAAAATTGATACAAGAAATAAGCACAGAGAGGGAGCGACTTTCGGTGAGTACTAAGTTAAACTCGCACTTTTTGCTGTAATTGTTACACCTGTTATTCTACAAGTTATATGTAACTTTTGAAGATATTTTAACAAATACCTTGGATAGATAGATATATATTTGATTATATGGTCAATAACCAATATCAACATGTGTGTGATACACTGCGACATGTACTATAAAACAAGGTCGTTAACACCCTCAGTTGGAATGACACAGCTTTTAGTTATGTCAGGATGGCCAAGTGGTAGAGCAACTTCATCCTTATAGTTACGCACAGCTCCGTGGCACCTGCATGTTAATTAGGTACAGGTCATTGGTTTGAAAGATTGTGTGAGTGATAAGCATTATGCACTGAATGTGCTGCAGATGCAAGTATGATCAGTTGGATCTCTCTCAATTATGCCAATGACTTGGTGTGAAATGTGAAGTCGCGAGGGCAAGACTTGGAGCATGAGTACAAATCTCCACATGTACATTCCCATTATTGTTATATTGTGGTGAGTGGCAGCGTTTCAGCCCTGACGACCGTCAGTAGCTTCTCCAGGCATCACAACGACGTATTTCTTGTGCATACTAGCAAACTTTATTCTTTAAACAAATGTTACAATTAACCATTTGATACACGTGTTCGTGCCAACTACTTCCGAGAACTTAATTAGGTCACCCACAAGGAAAAAATACAATACCATCTACGTTACAGTATAGACCAACGTCCAACGTAACAATCGTTATATCTAACAACCCTCCCCCTCCACCAGGCTGTGTGTGCGGAGCAGGAGCGTGCACTTCAGGAGCTGACGCACCAGATGACGGCGCGGGACGCCGAGTCCCGGGCGCGGCAGGGCGACCTCGAGCAGCGCCTCCGCGACCTCGAGGAGATGCGCAAAAACGGTAACCACAGCAACGACGACACGCAGACAGCGCGAACACACACTCAGATGTCACGTTCTTGTACTACAATCTGTTTGAAACAGAAGAATATAAAAAGCCATTTGTATGAAATGTGCAGAATTCCTTAAACCTATTGTATCCTAATGCTCTTACACATTCATATATGCTTAGTTGTCAAGATCTGTCTAATAAATGACCCTGCTAGATATGGTACTGATGCTATATTGATTCTAACCCATCATGACCCTGCTGGACATGAAACTTTTGATATGAATTCTGACCAATCATGACCGTGCTAGATGTGGAACTTATGCTATTGGTTCTAACCAATCAATACCTGTCTAGACATGGAACTAATCCCAGCTTTTCCAACCAATCACACAACTGCTAGGCATTGACTCCCTTGAGCTAATGCTGATAGTTCTAAACACTCATACTCTTGCTAACCATATGACTAGTGCTTACATTTCTAACCTATGATGACCCTACTAGACCTAGAAATAATGCTAATAATCCTTAACTCTCATACACTTTCTAGGCCTCAAATTGATTGTATGAAGTATAACCAATCATACCTCTGCTAGCAAAGCTAAGCCTATAACTATTGCTTTCATACAATACCTACAAATGGTGCCCCTGCCAGACCTAGAACTAATCCCACCAAGTCTTACCAATCAATACTCTGCTAGACCATGAACTAATGCTAATAGTTGTAACCAAACCACACCCTCTGCTAGTCTTATAACGAATGCTTACAATTCTAACCAATCATGTCTGTGCTAGACCTAA
The DNA here is from genome assembly GCA_019095985.1 of Streblospio benedicti. Taxonomy (NCBI): domain Eukaryota; kingdom Metazoa; phylum Annelida; class Polychaeta; order Spionida; family Spionidae; genus Streblospio; species Streblospio benedicti. Next base: position 18,866,190 of record CM032659.1, read on the forward strand.
AGCTTTTGCTAATAATCCTTAACTCTCATACTCTGCTAGTCCTACAACTAATGCTTACAATTCTAACCAATGATGTCCGTGCTAGACCTAGAGCTAATGCTAATAACCCTTAACTCATACTTTGCTAGTCCTATAACTAATGCTTACAATTCTAAACAATCATAACTAATGCTTACAATTCTAACCAATCATGGCCTTGCTAGACCTAGAACAGCTAGAGCGCTCTCTGGCTGCGGGAGAGAAGCTCAAGTGTAAGCGGTGTGCGTGCGGCGGCATGCGCTCTCCGTCCATCCACAGTAACCCCAGCAGCCGTGAGTCTCAGCCAGGTTGTCGTCGTTGTCATCGTCGTCGTCATAGTGACGTCTGCTCCAGCTCCTGTTCACAGTTACTTTTGTCACGTTCTTCCACTATGCACCTTTTTCATGCACCGGTCATGTTTCAATTCGGAATAAGTTAGATTATTGCGGGACTGCTAAATTACTCAAATCAAACGTATTTTTAAATGCAGAATACTGCTTTTCCATTCTTGTGGGGAAGGAGTGAGGTGTTCCAATCATTGTTGGATAAAGAATCTCTGATTTGAATGTAACTCGAATATAGAAATACACATTTGTGAAAAGGGTGGATAGTGGAACTTTTCTGTTGTGTAAAACCGCTCGTATAATGGGCAGCAGTTGTAGAATGCTAAATATAGTACCGGTACATTTCAAGCGCACAAAATTTCTGTGTTTTTGAAGTGGCCAACTAAACCGCACAATCATTTTGGGCTAAAAGTAATTTAACTTCTTACACTGCTGTCCTACATCGAAAGGTTTTACTGTTCATGAATTTTGTCATTTCAGTATGTTGTTTTTGTTAATATTTTTTCCTGCGATCAAGTTTTATTATACACAATATTTCTAAAGAAATGTTTGTATTTTGATGTTTTCGAGTCTTGCAATATATCTGGTCGTTTTGTATGATAATTATTAAAAAATAATCATTAAAATACTTAGTAAAGCTGACATATTGATGTTTAAAAGTTAGAAGTTTTATGGATGTTGTTCCATTTCTCCCCGTCCATCTGTTGTATGGCCCCAAAACAAACCTGTAGTAATGTTGCATCATCAATGTTAATTATCTTTTCTTTCAGATTATTTACCCACTTATTGATTCAATTTGTATTTTTTACCGTCCTGAATGGATTTGCATTGACGTACAGCTGTGACTTATTTTCAACGTAACTTTTTTTCTGTGAATATTGTAAATTTTATTTTTTTATTCATTACCTTTATTGTCATCATTACACATATCCATATTTTAAAAATGAAAGTTACTTGCCCTAACAATATCATCTCTTTCACAAAAATTTGAAATTGCCATCATCCTTGGTGCACTTTGTGGAGTTCTAGATTAAAATTAGATATGAAATATTTCATCAAAATCATTTCAAAGATATTTTACCTTTTCAATTTTGATAACTGAACAAAAAATTTCAAAATTAAACTGACACAATTGTTTCAAAGTCAATAAGCACAGTGCCCCAGATAAGTACTCATCTAGTAGTTGGAGAGTCTTAAAATCAACAGGAAGAGTAGTTTTTTTTAGCTTACTTGTCCTCTAAGCTACAATCTTTTCTCAAAGCAAAAAGGTACAGAACATGTTTGATGTTTGAAATTTTTATTGAATATTTGTGGAGGACTAGTAACTTTTTCGATTATAAAGTTATCTGTGGCACTTGAAGAACTGTTGGTTATGAACACAATACTGATTTCAATGTTGAAAATTTATAGCAAAACATTGTCTGACATCAGGGCAAGCAACTCTAAAGACAAGACACTAACAGTTACTTGTCCTGAATAAATGTAAATTGCCCCAGGTAGAGGGGCGGACAATACAACTATTTCCAACACTACATGAACATGAATTGTTATCAGGCAGTATCAACACAGCAATAACAACCGCGTCAGTAACGGCAGTATCAATATCACAAACATCAACAGTACCAACATCCACAGTATCAACAATATCACAAAAAAACTATCAACAACACCAGTATAAGCAGCAAAAGTATCCATGAAAACAATAAATAAAATAAAAATCAATATAAGCAACAACAATATCAACAAAACCAGTATCACCAACAAGATCATAACAACATCTCGATTCTGCCTTCCAGCCACGCCGACGTCCAGTCCTCTGCGTCCACTGGCCCCGCCGGCCCCCGCCCCCTCCCTCAGCCGCCCCACCCCCTCCACCCCCGCCACCGCCGCCGGCCGGTGGGGCGCCCCCACCACCCCCTCCACCACCCCCGGGCGGGGCCATGCCACCTCCGCCACCACCCATGGGAGGCAAGCTGGTCGGGCCAGCTGCACCCTCAGGTAAGCAGGCAAAATGGCATCTGCTACAAATGAAAATGTGTCTTAATTATGTACGGGGGTGGAAAATCTAAAGGCCTACGCGCAGGTTCTATGCTGGTTGACTGGTTACAAAGTTTAGGTGACACCCCAATGGCTACTTTCTTTAAGGTTGCCGTGTAAACATAATTATGGGCTGTGTACTTTTTGTTTGTCAGGGCCGGCAGCCGGTTGGTTGCCTTTCATTGAAGCTGGTCCTTTGGCCCGTGCAATTTGTGATGAGTGCCATGAACATATAAGTTCAATAAGCAATGGATTTAACAACATCTTTCTATACATGATGTAAACAGTAATTTTTTTTCACTGGCCCTCCTTATGCTTATGTATATGGTACGATGATATATTCTACAAACTAGTACTGTACAATCACAGACTATAGACACATAGTTTGAAATGGCTCTGAACAGCCACAGTTCATCGATAACCAAGACGTCTACATTTTTCTCCTGCTGTAGACCTGACGATCAAGAGGAAGATCGTGCCCAAGAACCGTCTTCCCGTCCTCAACTGGACGGCGCTCAAACCCAACCAGGTGAAGGGCACCGTGTTCTCAGAGCTCGACGACGAGAAGCTCTATGATGTGAGTATCGTGCTTTTATTCCACAACATTGACTGGTGTTTGTTGTACAGTAGAACATCTCTATTAGGACCACCTTGGGGACTAGTGTCAGGTGATCTCAATACTGAGTTGGTCTCTATACAGAGCTCCTAGTGTAAAAAGTTCTTGGAGCTAACTCTATAATAACTTTAACTCTTTACAGAGGTTCATTTTGGTAGTTTTATGAAGGTTAGGGACAGTCAAAAGTGGTTTTATTATAGAGCTGGTCTCAATAGAGAGTTGGTTTTAATTGGAGATTTTAACACTGAAGTTGGGTATGAAATAGAGCCTACCCGAAGACTCGGTGCTCTAATTTTTTTCTGTACTGGTTTAAGAGAGAATATTGGCTTGATGGGTAGGCTACTTTTGGGGAGTTCTCAATATAAACCTAACTGAGGGTCATTTTGACGATGAAAAACATATTCGTGCAAAACTGCACAGTATAATCATGAACGATCTCCTGTAGTCAGATGGCGTCCAGCTAGTCAGGTTAAAGAGGAGATAGCCGAACAAAGTCCAAAAATTAACGTATTAAAGGGCAGATAAAGGATGCTCTTAATCGATCGTGTAGTTGTAAAATTTGCTATTGATACCTAACAAGGGAATCACCAAAGTGACGTCATGAACAGGACACTTCTGTGTTTTTGTGCAATGGAAAGTACGTATGAGAAGAAATTTGTTGGGAAATGTCATATTTCATGGATTAAGTTGAAATGAAAGCATTTCTAAAAATCCACCAGTGTTAGGCGGATGTGATATTGATTGCACAAGGAAGGTCTATTGATGTTGCGATTTGTCTTCACGACGCAACAATGAGGAGTGTGACAGCATGTTCGAAATAGCAGTTCACAAAAAAATGCCACACAGATATTGCATCGTGTCTCTGTTATAAGTTGTCGTATTAGTATATAACTGTGATGGAAATAATCTACGGTAATATGCGATTCCATTCATATATATAAGTCCAGGTAATTGTTTTAACTGAATAGTTTATTTTGAGGATCAATCACATGCATCGCACTCAACAAGTCCCGCGGCCTCATTTCACCTGTAAAATTTCACGATGCACAAGATAGATGCTCAAAATAAACTATTTAGTTTAGACAATTATAGACTTATACATATATTACAGATTATTGCCATCAAAAGTATATATTAATACAACAAATAATAACTAATATATCATCCGATTTCTGTGTGGTGTTTTTACCACTGAATGCTAGCGGAGGTGTTGTCTGTCAAATTGATCATCGAGAATATCCACATTTTGATTATCAAAGTTTGATAAAAAAATCTCTTACAACTGTTAACCAATTGGTAGGGTTGGAGATGCATACTTCTGTAGATTACACATATAATGATGAAATAATTCTAGCAGAGGTATTGGGCTGATTTATGAGCAGATTCCAAGGACACTTTTACCAATGCTCCGACAGCGCTAGACTATATAGATCTATAGTCTACATTACGACAGATAGATGTGGTCTTGCATGTTGCAGAGAGCACAGTAATTTTAAATCGTAGTTTGCCTGTCCGGACGACCTACTACAAAACGTAGGTGGTCCGGGTGATATTCTGGGTCGTCCAGAAATAATATTGGTGTTTGTGTTTTTGCATAAATTTATCATACAAGAAAATTCCATAACAACACTTATTATATCAATACAGACTCCTAGAGCTAACGGCCTATACCAGGCGTATCATTTGAACATTTCACGTTTTTGGCTGCCAAAAGCCTTGACATACCAGGCATTTGTTTGGGTATAGCAGCAGTGTCCTCCTAAGTCTTTTTTCCATAATTGGAGAAGACACGCATTTGTGCATATAAGTCTTGTCAAATGGCCATTTAGAAGCAGTGTCATCGGGGTTAAAAGTAGATAACTTTATGTAAAACCTGATTAGGAATGATCGTACATAATTCATTTTAATGTTACTTTAATATCTTAAGCATATAACAAGAAATTTCAACACATTGACATATGTTTCCTTGTTGTAGCCATTTTGGCAGCTCACGCACTAGTACCCGACGCAACCTGCATTTATTACAACGCAAATACAGCCGCGCGCAGACATGTTTTTCCCGTGCTACCGGCGTGAACCAGTCGAAATTATTTTAGTGGACTGCCGGTAGGTGGCGCTCTGAATGTAAACAAATATGGCCACGCCCATGAAACTAACGCAGATTGAAATGTGAATGAAAAAAAAAGAAAGCAAATATCTTTCAAATACTGAATATTGATGATCACACGTCCCTAAACCGTGAGTCATCCGTACGGACGACTCTTGTTGAAGTCTGGGTCGTTTGGACAAAACATGAGTCGTCTCTGACGACCAAACGACCAATTACTGTGCTCTCTGTGTTGTATGCATCTGTTGAATATGATCCAAAAAACGTATTTCAGGACATTATATAATGCATTTAATTAACATTCTAATACAAGACAGTGTGTAGTTTCTTGGTTTCATAACATAAATAATACTGTCTACATAGAAACTCGGCAAGCTACTAAATTTTTATAATTAATATGGTTGGAAACGCATATTTCTGTAGATTATATGAGTGGTAATAAAATATTTTTATCAGGGGTGTGGGCTGAGAATAGAGGCTGAACTTATTGCAAGGGATTCAAAGTGTTTGTACATGATGCTGTAGGGACTTTCCCAAAGTTTCCCGTTTATGATGTCATAGAGGCTATTTTTAGAACATAACCAAAATCGTAGAAAATCAAGCTGCCATGAATGGTTTTTACTTTAAAGTCAAATTATTAATAAAATTCGGTTTTGTAACATAAAAATGATTGATATTTACATCAGAAATGACATATTATTTAATTTGATATAAAACATTATTAGATAACACGTTTTGTTAAAAAATACATAATATATCCTTTATACCCCCTTTAATATATAGGATGAGGACTGTTTTGAGCGCATTATGATATAATTTTTTAAATAGTTTTAGGAATTTGTGAACTCATTTTGTTAATTCTTGTTTGCTGAATCATGTATTAGCAGTGTATTACTTTGTAAATACATGAACATTTAACATATAAGCGTTGTCAAATCATATAACAATTAAAAATGGTAACAGTTTAAAAAGAACTGAATCATGGTATGCTGTTTATTTATTTATGAGAATCAACAATGCCACAAGCAAACAAGCAAACAAGCAACAAGCAACAAACAACATATTATTTGGGTCCCCAAATCTCTGGATTTGGGGTAAAACTTATAGTATAGGGTGTATGTGGTGTGGATTCAATGATACGGTAATCAGGTTTTGTGGGATCATAGGGATCTAATGTATTCAGGGACATAGAACTTTTCAGTTATACATACATGTAGCTTGATCATGCCAAATGATGTAAACTTATAGATATTCTTAAAGAATTCAAACTGCATGTTGCTGATGAAAATGTTATGTGTTGTACATCAAAGAAGAGCAACATTCAGCAGATGGTGATAAGTGTCCTGTCTGTCTTGGGCAGATTAAATACACCTCCATCACCTTCCTCCATTGTCATATGTGACAGTCATATACACACTATATGTATATGGCAATGATTGATCCCTCTAATATCCCTCCCTCAGCTACTGCTACCCCTGGTAAACACATTCGGAGCATATTAAATGTTCCTCCCTCCCCTACCTTTCCTTCCGCCGCCATCTTCTCTCCCCAACCCTCTTTACCCCATCCCTATCTAAACAGGTCCAGAACTAATGCATCTCGATCACCCCCTTCCTGCTGCTGCTCGGGTTGAAACGGATGAGATCTGGAACAGATTAAATGCTCCTCCCTTCCCCTCCCTTGCTATTATAGAAAATTGGTTGCAGTGAGGAAAGGTTTGCTGTTCTCTACACCATCAGAAATGTTTAGTATTCTCAATGCACACCATTTTAACAGACAAAACAAGCCAAGATTACCTACCAGACAGCAAATGCAACGAGCAGGACTACGTATTCGTGGACTTACCAGGCCAAAACTGCTTTGTACCCACGCCAAAAGCTGTTTCACACGCCAAAACTGTTAACTGATTGCATGGTGTGTAAGGACTAGACACTTTTTGTCAGCGCCGTCTACTTTTTCGTAGTTGCTGTCACTGTGGTGCGGGAGTTTCATACCCTGGCATTAGTCCTTCAAAAGACCATACTGTATATCTAACAGTTGTGTTAAAATCTTTTAGTCAACAGCCACCACTGACACGTACATCAGAAACATATGCTTTTCATGTACAAAGAATGTCCTCAACAGCAGAACCCAATTTGCAGTCACAAATCCTTCCTTTGTAGAGGGTTTCCCGTGTTTACTACATCATTTACTGACATTATTATAAGCTAATCCATGAGAAAAGTTCCCGATATTCACCTTTTCCTTTGTTTACTCTTCATTTCTTGAGGACATTTACTGTACTGTCTATCTAACAGTTGTTTTTTAAATCGTTTAATCAACAGCCACCACTTTGACTTACATGTATATGGAAAATATACTTGTTTCATGTACACGCATGGCATGATGTCATTGATTACTCCATTGTGCTTGCTAGTCATTTGTCTTGCATATATATCCTCGATTTCTAAGAAGAGCAGGTGCGCTATTGATATATTGTTTTTTGGCTTACCTTTTTAGTTTGTGGTTTAACCAAATTTGAATAGATTATTAAAAATTACATTTTTATTTATTTTTTCTTGTATTATTTACATCCACATAAACTTAACGAACAACGCATTTTTGCAGGTGATCGACTTCTACCGGTTCGAAGAGACGTTCAAGCTGGGCGGAGGTCCGCTGGGCGGGGGGGGGCACGGACGACGACCTAGACGGGGGCAGGGCACGCCGCGGGCCAGCCGCCGCTACTCCCGCCGACCAGAGGCAGTGTCACTGCTCGAGCCCAACAGGCAACGCAACGTCGGTACGTGCTCTCTCGGTGCAATGGCAGATCCAGGTTTTTGGAAAAGGTTGGGGGCACACTTAGGGATTTCATGGCGGACATGTAAAAAACCCTATGAAAATGAAGTATTTTAGTGGGAGGGGGGAGGGGGGGCCCTGTGACGCCCCCTGGACCTGCCTATGCAGTGTAAAGATAATGCAGGGTCAGGATTAGCCACTCTTCTGCTCGTATTGACTAGTATTACTTTGGAGTGGAGGATGAGTAAGAAGTTTTAGCAACTCATTCTTTTGACGAGTAGCAAATTCTGGTCCGTTTAGCATACAGGTATAGAGTTTTTGCAAGGAGGACTAGTGCGTTTTTTTGAGAACGAGTAGATATTTGAGTCCTACTTGTTCTGCTGATGAGTAGCACTTTTCCATTTAATACTGACCCTGCAACGTCTGTATTTTCTCTCCCTTTGTATTGACTACAAAGTCGAAGAAAGAAGAAATGGGTCCATGTCAATGCTAAGAAAATAAAATAGCAAAAACTACAATGAGTGACAGAAGTGATTTTTTTTCCAGCAATTTCGCGTAGAAAAGTTGACCTAAAAGACGAGGAGGTCGCGAGAGCCATCAACAACCTTGACCTCAAGGTGCTCTCCTTGGAGAAGGTGCGTGTTAAAGTTTAGTAAGCTGGATTTATGTAGTGCAGTTAACTTACATAGGATTACAAATGCACTTATAGCTCAAAGTGCTTGATAATACAATTAATGTGCTGACAGCAAGTCCATGGAGTACCACTTTCTATCATAACTAAAAAAGAGTGTTGAATAAGAAACTATAGGAATGATCTACTATTTTCTTTGCTGCCTCTACATTGTAATTTTTTTTTTGTTCTGATTGGTTTACGTAATAGTGAACACACTTATGTGAAAATAAGATATTTTCAGTGCGTAACAGTGTCAGACACATTGAACACTCCTAGATTGGGGATTAGATACCATGACAATGGCAGATCCAGGTTTTTGAAAAAAAGGGGCGCACTTAAGGGACTTCATGAAAACACTGTGAAAATGAAGCATTTTGGTGGGAAAAACCACTGTGGGGGGCGCCACCCCTGCGAATCTTTGGATCTGGTATGCCATGATTAGTGACTTCGCATGCAAATTCTTTTGTGAGGTTGAGGATTGACCCTGTGACCTTTCACTGACCCCGCGACCTTTGACCCGTGTTTGCAGGTGGAGATCCTGCTGCGTGTGATCCCCAACGAGCAGGAGGTGAAGGTTTTCCGCGAGTACGAGCGTGACAAGAAGCCCGTCGAGGTTCTCAGCGACGATGACAAGTTTGTGCTGCACAGTGTGAGTATAGCCATGATTCAACGCCGCTAGTATTCGTGGAAGTGGGTCACAAATCCCACCAATCACAAGGCCCATTGTCATCTAACGTACACAGTATATATTTGACAGGGTGATGGCACCCCTGTTATATTATGTGAGCTGTGAGTTGTGTGGTGGTGGGATTTCTGTAAAGAAGACCCGTTTACACTTTAAAACCAGACACAACTGCCGGGAAATACTGTGTCACTGACCGTTCATCTTACCACAATGTTGCCAGAGTTATTATTACATAAGCTGACGCACCGTTGATAGTGGGCAAATAACGCACAATAAATTATGTGGCCTTAACACCAAACGGCCGCATATAGCCATGATTCAACGCCTCTAGTATTCGTGGGTCACAAATCACACCAATCACAAGCCCCACTGCCAAAATGTTCAGTGACGTCTAACGTACGATCATTTATTTATATTGTTTATGCACATATCGATTTATAAATAACCTTACTTGGAAAAAATCTCACAAAAGATAACAGTGGCGTCAGGATTAGGGGGTAATTTCTAGCACGTTTGTAATTTGGTTTGTTGATCGCTGTTTTTCAAATGTGGTTGTCGAAATTCATTGCAGTTGTTGAGGGTGGAACGATTGTCGCAGAAACTCAACATAATGAGTTTCATTGGCAACTTCTTCGATACATACCACATACTGCAACCAGTGAGTACAAAATACAATTTTTTCTTCCCCACAATGTACACAATTATATTATTTTGTAAATGTCTTGTTTCTCGTAATGTTAATGTTCTTTTTATCCATAAAATGCTTTGGGAGTTTCTTTCAAGATGTTTAAACATAATTCATTAGTTGCGAGCAATTAATGTTGGTTGATAGTCATCATTGATATTTTAGTTCTGTCCAATGCTTATGGAGAAGGCTTAAAATCACATATTAACTGAAAGTTAGTAACACAGGTAGAAGTAGCTGAAGCTGTCCTTAAACCTGCGTTGTCGCCAAAGATCATGAATACTAAACAATATCCTTGATATCTCAGTTTGAAGCATTTTTAGTATCATCATAATCATAGTAAATCATAAAATGAAATTGTATCCCTAATTGTGAGGTGCCAAACCAGATAATGAAATTTAGGGTGTGTCTATGGCTTGTTTTTACTTTATGCCGATACCAAAATGAAATTCTCAACAAGTACGTGTGTTGTATGTAGCAACTGGATGCAGTGATCGCCGCTGCCATGTCCATCAAGAAGTCGCGCAAAGTGAAGCGGATGCTGGAGATTATCCTCGCCTTTGGAAACTACATGAACTCGGCGAAGCGTGGAGCCGTGTACGGCTTTAAGCTGCAGTCTCTCGACACGGTATGTGCACACATTAATCCGTTACTATGTTCTTTAGTTTGTGGTCAAGATTCTGATGAAAGAGTAGAATTTTGAATTGTAGATGTTAAATTACAACCAGTGAAAGCTTAAAGCTATGCGGTTGCAGTATTTGCACGATTGTAGATAGTCAAAAAGAGGAAAACTATAAACCTTATGGATGTTCCAACTACTATAGTTTGTGTCTTAGTTATTTACACCATAAAAATAGCAGTTTTCAACATTTGGAATAATGCTCTGTAGACCAAGAGATACATAGTAAATGTATGTGACAGTGTGAACTTTGATCTCCTTAGATGAAACATATGTGATGTGCACATGACATAACACTATTACACGTAATGTTCTGCACTCTGTAAAGGTTACTGAATATACACAAACATTTGAGCATTTTAAACCGTATGCAAACATTTGAGTTATCATGCCATCAATTCTAATGAATTCTGCGCCAAAAGGCGTAACTTTCATTCGTATCAGTTTCGATGTAAAGAACTTATGGAGCAAACGAGGGATATAACATACTTGTATACAATCTACAGTACCAATCATCACAAGAAAGAAGGACATCTTGTGTATAAAATGCCCTCTTTATTGTGCACTAGCTGTTGGACACCAAGTCCTCTGACAAGAAGATCACGCTGCTTCACTACATCGTGGAGACGGTGCAGGAGAAGTTCCAGGACGTCAGTACCTTTGAGGCCGAGCTCAGATACATCGAGAAAGCTGCCACAGGTAAACTTTATCCTATTAAGATAAACCTCAACATCCTTCTATCAAAAGCTAGGTAGTCTTATCACTTGCATATGTATACTATCTAACCTGTTTTATCCACATATATCTATTCACATAATGTAATACAGGTGACATGGCAGGAAGCCAATGATGATATTTTTAAGAGGGATGAGTGTTTTTTACGCTTACACATGTGCCAATTAGTATGCATTTGATGGGCTATAGATACCAGTAACTTTATGCACTCTGACTTTTGTTTAGATAAATGGCCCCACAGTGGCTTGGAGTTTTCGTCTACTTATGATTTATATTGTTGATGGTGGAATTCGCGCAATTCTAAAGTATTTGGCTGATAAAAATTGTCAGACACCATGTATGAAAGTGAATCAACGCTATGAGTAAAGCAAAATGTGTATTCAGGTACAAGTTCAAAGTCAAGGCTCAGAACTTCAAACATATCTCACATACATTTACAATTTTTTTCAAATTCTAAACTTTATAACTTCTCCATTCTAAAGGCAGTTTGATATTACACAATTTTCAAATTTTTTCTCTAGCCATTGTGTAAATTGGATAAGGCATATTTTTATTCTACTATTACATATGTGTCTCAAAAGTATGATTTAAAAAAAATTATTGTACTATGGAAAGATATGTATTTTATAGTGCAAAGTAAATTTCCATAATGCCCTCTGGAAAGATAGTTTACTACTATGTATTTTATAATGTCCATAATGTTCTCAGTGTCGCTGGAGAATGTCCTGATGGACATCCGGGAGCTGGAGAAAGGCATGGACATGACCAAGCGTGAGTACGAGGCGAGGAAGGACCGCGACCCGCCAGTCATCCTCAGCGACTTCCTCGCTAACTCGGAGGACAAGATGAAGAAGCTGAATCAGGACGCAAAGACAGCGCAGGAGGCGTACTCACAGGTATGTGTATCAGGCGTACTCACATAGTCACAGGTATGGTTGTATCAGCCATGTAATCTTTTATCAGTCACGTCAGGGCCACTTGATGTAGTCAAATGGAAGCTTAGGGTTGTAAAACTTGTCTTCAGCTATGTCTATCGTTGGTAGAAATATGCTTGCTAAAAAGATGTGAGAAAGAGAAGATAGAAAATGGTGTGGCTTTGATGTGAGAAAATTGAATACCAGAAGTGGAGTCCTCTGAATGATGCCTCATTGTTAATGTGATAGGATTTTGTTGTTGTTTTGTTTTTCTCATGAGTTAATCGCATTTTTAGCTGTTGCCCAATCTCTTGTACTCGTATAACAAATAAATATGGTTAAACCAACATGATGCTACTGGATCAGTGTAGTGAAAATGATACTTACTCTATTGGCATGAAATACCATTAGACATGTTTAAGTAGAAAATTACTCTTTCTGGTAAGTATCTTAATAATTACATAACTAATTCTTTTTGCTATCCGATGCACATCAGATTATGGCAGACTGATGATGTATCCTTTGGCCATTGTGCAATTTGCATGCTGTATGGGCCTGTAAGTGCACGAGCCTCTATCGCAAGTACATCCGGTGGTGACATAAATACTCCAAGCAGTGATTAATCTAGGTGCAAGTCCCAAGTCCAGCACTCATTATTTTTTAAAAAAAATGGCAAAGAATTAAAAATTGTGCATCCCACTGGACCCTTAAAATATATACAGTTTGTAAGTGTTATGCATGCCAGGACTCATCTTTGTTTCCAAAATATGCCAGTCCTTAGGGACTCATTATTGCCAATTTGTAGATTAATTACTGTACTCACATGCAATTTTTATGTGGTGTAAGGACATACAGGAACCTTAGCCTCATCAGGTGGTGACATACGTGCTATGTTTGCAGGTGGTGGAGTACTACGGAGAGAACGCCCGCACGCTCGCCCCCAACACATTCTTCTCCCTGTTCGTCAGATTCGTGCGCGCTTACAAGGTACGTGTACAAACTTGAGACCACTTCATTGCTAAACCAACGGCTCAAATAGTCTTAGATTTAATACATTCACTAATTTTGAGAACAATCCATTTGAAACCACTCTGAGTATCTACTATAACTTACAATGTAGATTGAAACCTAGGACATATATTTTATAGTTAGCATTTGCTGCACCATTTACTGTCCAGCACAATGAGACTATTTCCAAATTCTTTGATTTCTACTTGTTAGACAGTACAGTGAATTTCCGCAACAACAGAACCCAATTTGCAGTCACAAATCCTTCCATTGTAGAGGATTTTCGTTGTTTACTCCATAATTTACTTACTAGTACATTGTCAATAGGTAATTCATGAGAAAATTTTCCGTTATTCAGTTTTTCCATTGTTCACTCTAAAGTTTACAGAAAATTAACAAACATATAAGTATTTTACAAGGTATACAACCATTTGAGTTATTATGCCATGAATTCTAATCAGCATAGCAAATTCTGCATCAAAGTATGTAACTTTCATTAAATCAGTTATGATAGAAAGAAGTTATCGAACAAAAGGTGAGTGTGATGTATTTATATATATGTGTTTGTTTCCCAGTGCTTGCGGACAGGATGATGGTATCATTCTGGTATCAACCTTGGGGTAGTGAGTTAGAGTCCCGCCAGGGCCACTTGATGTAGTCAAATGGAAGCTTAGGGTTGTAAAACCTGTCGTCAGCTATATCTATCGTTGGTAATATGAAAAAAATGCTTGAGAAGTAAAAAGATGTATTTATAGTCTGTGTTTTGTGTTTAGAGAGAAGTTCAAGACGTTTTGTGTTGCAGCAAGCTGAGACGGACCTGGCCACGGCTCGTAAACTGGAGGAGGCGAAGCAGCAGCCTCAGCAGCCGGCGGGCGGCAGCAAGCGGAGGGGGAAGGACGCCGGCAGCAGGCAGTCACAGGTGGGAACCGGGAGAGGGGTCTCAATAGACGTGGTCTCGCTATAGAGGGGGTCTTATTGAAGGCTCTGTTACCTCCAGCGTAGGCATTACACCAACCAGGCACTGGAGAACCTCGAGAATGATGCAGGTTTTGGCTCGAGTGATCTTGATAGAAGTGGTCTCTCTATAGAGGGGGTCTTAATTCAGGCACTGTAGAACTTATAGTGATCGCCATAGAGTTTCTTTATAGAGGGGGTCTTAATTGAAGGGTCTTCTCATGCCCATAGTCCACAGCTCACATAGCTGAGTGTGTAAATACAGCTCACTTTGCCCCTCATGCATAACCTTTGGTTCCAACTTATATTAGCTGCTAGCTGCAGCTCACATACACATTACATTCCAGCGTGGTAGAGGATCAACTTATTGGCACCCTAAAAACCTGTTATTTCTTTCACTGAACAAATATCTATTTACCCTCTCAAGTAGTTCTCTGCAGTACTTTTCATTATAATGTAAAACGTATGTGTTTCTTTGGAGATGGACTTATGTTTTAACAGTTTTTTTTAGGGTACCAATAACTTGATCACTGCCAATAAATTGAGCCCTTCCTCTATAGTATTTTCACATCAAAGGAATGTAGAAAATTACATTTAAGCTAACTAAATTCATCTTAATTATAAGAGAAGTGCCAGAAAGATTTCAGAACAATCTTTGTTTTACGTAAAACTTTTTTAACAGCTTTGTTGAAGATTATTTTTAAACGCGCTATATTTATATTATAGCCTAGTCTTCGATTGAGCTGTCACATGATCAACATAGACAAAGTAGTTGAATATTCAAACCGCTTTTATCGTAAGTCCATTCATCTCTGCACGTGACTTTAACGCATAAGGAGGTTGCATGGAAAGTGCATTGCCATTCTAGGCTCAGACATGTCCATAATTGAAGCTGAATCAACTGTGGCATTGCAGTCAAATATCTTTTCATGGATTATCATTCGTGACTGTCAGACTAGAAGTCAAAATGATTTTTAACATGAAAAAAAAAATGCGTTAAAAACATTTGATTAACTGAGGGAACTGGTTGAGTTTTCTTTGGAAACATCAAAGTTTTGATTATTCTGCTGTGCATGAAAATCATAATACTCCTATACAGTGATTTTTCCATTTTCTATTATTTCTGATGTAAGGTTTAATACTTTCAATACTTTTTTATTGAGCAAAATCCTCGTTATAAATGACTATATGCATAATGTTAAAGTTTTGTCAAGTATGCACTTCCAATTTCTGTAAGTCCTTTTCAAATGATTTGTGACTGAATTTAAAATGAACAAGTTTCATGTATAATAAATGTTGGTATATGTGATTGAATTACTATTTATACTGAAGTTTGATTTTAAAGTACAGTCAATGATCTACTTTTTGAAAAAAGTAATGTTCAAATATACTTGTCTCAACATTATTTTATATGTCATTCCAATGTATGAATGTATTTGCAATTTGTTTAATTTTAGACGACACAGATGGTCTCCTTGTTGGTTTTTATACTACTTATTCTGTGTGTTTGGAGACAATAAGATTTTGGTTAATTTAGTTTATTCCAACGTTTCGACACGTAAGTGTCCTCTTCAGGGAATATTTTAACAATTTATAAAAATGTAAAGATCAAGAAATAGCCTAAAATGTATGAATGCATGTTAGAATAATAAGATTAACAAAAGATAAAACATTACAAACATGTATTTGCTGGTAAAATACCTACATATGTATCTATCATCGATCCTTTATTTTTTACATGGATGTCCTTAAATATCTTCGTTTATGCTGAGTATGAAAATTGACCGTGCGACTTGAAATTTTCTTCAAATTTTCCAACTAAATTTCACTCATATCAAACAAGGAAATGATTTCTTTATTCATTTCGAATCATTAAACTCCTTTCACTCCTATTTATTCTAAATCTATGTTAATAATAAAGTGAATCTATTTTTGCTTTCCAGAGAGCTAATTTAGATGAAAGAGCAAATTATTATTCTAGTTTTTCACTATCTTTGGAGCTAAACTAAAACATATACCTTTAAAGCTTTCAGCTCCTCACCAAATCTTTCTCAATCTGCGGATGCGCCTATTCATGCCCCTGGCGGTGTGATGTCATTGATGGCAGTCAACACGTTTTTGTACATATAGATGGCTGACCATGTATATGTTTATTTTGGCTTGAAAGATAGTGAAAAGCTAAAAGAAAGTTACATGTACGTTAAACTTGAGCTGAAGAATATTCAAAATAACATACCATATACAACCACCCAGGTGCCGTTAAATTGAAATTTTCTTAAAATGGGGGGTGGGCTGTTGTTACATGAGAGTGCAGTTACTACATAATTCTTTAGGACATTTAAGAAAAAGAGGGGGCAGGGCTGTTACATGAGGGTGGGCACTTGGATGGTCGTATACGGTAATAACAAGCTCAAAATAATGAAGTTGAATGAACGTTATTATTTGGGACCTCACAACAGTGGATGGACTAACACTAAATACTCTGCTGTAGGAGGACGTGGTTCTGGAGCTGAAAAAGAAGCAGCGAGCGATCCACGAGAAACGGATGCTTAACCGGGACGAGGTGTATCATGGTGCGCTAGAAGACATACTCACAGGTGAGCAATATGATAGCGTAGTCTTGCTGATCTGTAAGTATAACAGATTATTACCAATAGAACAATTGATAAGAAAATTTCGGTCTTCTGAATTATACATGTTTGATTCATCTGTTCATTGGGTCATTTCCCATCAGCGTCATCTTCAGTATATATGATCAATGTAGCAATATTTTGACAATTTCTCCATATTCTGACATTTAGAAGATTATTATTCCAAATCTCTAGCGCTATATCACATAGTGAGATCCAGTATGTATGATGATAGTGCTTGGTGATTAAAGGTACCACAGTGGTTAGTGGTCCAGTGTTCCAGTGATATAGTAGTCATTGATATAGGCACTAAGACTTGGAGGTAAAATATATCCTCACCAATACTTGCACCCAAGTCTATTATAATCCAAAATATCAACAATATGTCATGTTTGCGCTTTAGATTTGAAGAACGAGCCGTACAGACGAGCGGACGGGTTCGGCGGAGTCAGCGACGCCGCGTCGAGATGGAGATGGTGCGGGAACGCGACGGCTCCGACAACACACAGTTCTGATGACGCACGTCTGGTGATGACGCTATCTGCTTCTGATGGGGGACAAAATGTTACTATTGCACCCATTTCGGATGGTGATATTACCCTAGTTCTGATGGTGACCTCACCCATTTCTGATGATAACACAGTTTAGATGATAATATCTGCATCTGATCGGGAACAAAATATTACAACAGCACCCATTTCGGATGGTGATTTTACCGTCTCATGATGAATTTCCTTGGTTTTGATGGTGACCATCACCTAATTCTGATGATGACCTCATCCAGTTTTAATACTCTTATGAGAAGAAAGAACGTGGTCCTGATCACTCAAAAGTTTTGATTGTTGCAAACTATTATTATTACATCCTTTACTTCAGACGGTGACCTTATTTAGTTCTGATTGTAAAGAGCAGAGCGCTTAATGATATAATGATAAAAAAAGCAATATCCTTACAACATTTTGTTCTGATTGAGATGAAAAACACAAAATTCCATTTATTGTGCAAAGTAACCAAAGTTTCAATTAAAACCGAGACAAACTCTTTCATGATATTCACAGATTGTTCAGGCAATTCATATTCCTCACGAGAGAAAATCATTTTGACAGTATGCTAGTTTTGATTATTGTATTGCCAACTTACTTTAATTTCATCCATCAATGTTCAGAGATGACTTGAAATATATTACTGGAATAGCTGACGTTTCTATGAAACTTTAAGTGAAATATTTAATTCAATCTGGGAACCTAGAGGTGTATGTGGTTCGTGATTGGCTCATCATGTTGGTTGTTTTGTAGTTTACTATAAAAGGCTATGATTGCTCCAAAAACTAACTTGTAAATTTGATTCCTAACTAGACAATTTAAGAAAACATAATCTGTTAAGAAATGCTGTTAAAGGATTTTTAGGAGCATGTTCCTTACTAGTAACATTTCTGAAAGTTAGGAAAGGCTTTTAAAAGTGAATGATAATAAGCGTTTTGAATTTTTAGTGAAACCATTAAGTTCTTAGTGTTATCATTCGTACAGACAATTACTGCATCCATTATTTTAGCTCAGTTTGTACATGGTCACAAATGTTAATCTATTATTTCAAGTAGGACAAATATGGATTGTTTGTATATTTGATACTTCTACAGTGGAGTGAACAGTGGCTCCATTATCTTAAGTTGTAACCTGTTTACTTTTATTATAACCTTATTAGTTGATGGCCTTTTTGTCACATTACATTACAAAACCCATAATCATTAACCAAATTGGTCTGAGCATTGTTCTCTGTAAGAAGATATTGTTAGCCCTTGCCTGTATACATTCTCATATGATATGAATTACAACAGCACTCCACCTAAACACGGTGTAGGTAACATGGCAGGTGTTCATTCCCGCATCCAGTTGGTTGTTCGTGTTGTAAACGGTCATTTACTGTGCAGTATTTAATATGTGGTCATTTTTACACTGTTTTACTCAACAACTTCTTGTTAATTTTAGATATGATCTGATTTTAATGTTTTGCACTTGCATTGATGTTTATTCCTACGATCATTAAATGTTGGATATTTTGCAAGTGATTCATTGGAACCTGCCAGTTTGATTATGTCAATGATTAACTTGGTATTTTGTAAATACAGCATTTATAGAGAAGAAGAATTTGCTTTTAAGTTTGCACAAATTTTATTTCATACGGTTATTTTCAATTACTGATAACAACCAAGAATGTGATTGTTTAATCATTAATTATTTTTGTGAATTGGCATTTGCCAATCAACAGTGAATTCTGAATTTGTGTTTATTTTATTATGAAATTACTCTAGATTAACATATTTATTTTATTTTCTTATGTTATGAATGTATATGAATAGCTTTGTTAGTTATGTTGCAGATATATTTTTTTTCTTTTAATTTTGCACTTTACTGTATGACTCATTTTTGAACTTCTGATTTTAGAATATTTTAGAGCTAATAGACTATAGACATTTTACAATGTGATGTATTCACATATACTAGTATATCTTTTCTTTGTATGGCCTTTTAGGTCTTCTAGATTATAACGTTTAAAGTTTTAAAGTATATGGGTCATACAGTCATACACAATGTGCAGTTTTCTTTTTAGTCACAAATTTTGCATGATTTTATGAAATGATATTTAACGATAGCATGTGCGTTGCAGTACATATTGTAAATCTAACGTGTTCAGGTGTGTACTATAGATATATTTTTATATCACGTAAACTTGTACAAATAGAATGAGTTGCTATATAGTATTTTATAGTCCCATCATAAATTGCATCTTTAGAATGCGTTGTGATTACAAAGATAGCGTTGTAGATTTTTTTTCTTAACTTGTAAAGGCATTTTTTAAAATCAAAAGGATTTGTTAGTGCATATAGAATAAGAGTTTCACAAAGTGAAAATTATCATCATTGATAACTGTCAAATGAAGGTAATTTGATTTTAATATAATCAACCACAATGACTTCAATGATTTGATTTTTATTTGCAAGATGATGTACTTGTATATACCTCTTACCAGTATACTTCTCACAAATCTTTCATTGGCCAACTGATTTGCCTGTGAATACCAAGTACTTTTACTATGTATTTTTTACAAAATGACAAAAACTATTGCAAAAGTAGTCAGCATGTAAAACATGTACATCAAATACAGTTCGTGACTTTGAAGTACTATCCGAATGAAATGTCACTAATTTTATTAAAAGTATATTGTTAATAGGTGTCTACAAATAGGTCAAAATGCAGCATTATGTGGTGTTGTTTTATTTTCTCTGTTATCTCGGTGAGATGTAACTGCTGGAGGCAAATATGCTTCGAACTTGAATGTATAAAACTTGAAAAGCAATTGATGTATAATAATGTAGTGCAAGACATCAATTGTACACCAACAAAAATTGTACAATTTGTAAATCATTCAACTCTTGTAGTTTGTTTTCTTACAAATCTGTATCGAACCTCTTTGTCACGACACGTTTTTATGGGACAAGAGTTAATAAGGGTTGGAGCATGTTTGGCCACTTCATATCATACACTTAATGTTCAAGATATTAAAACAGAACCGTTATTTCTTGCATGTATTACAAGTCTTGTAGATTGTTAGCAGAAATTTGTAAATTTTCTCGTCGTTATCGAATGATGATGAACATTGTCCTTCTACATTTGCAGCAAGTGTACAGTTTGTGTTGTGCTTTAGCCAATGCTTCTTATTGTTCACTCTGTAACAGTCCACAGAATAGAAACCTCCTTATCACTTATGTAGACAGTCATGTTCAACAGCAATAATAGATATTGGACAATAGAATTTGATTATGAACACAACTACCGTTGTAAATAAGCTTGTTTACATTTAATTGAGGTTGTACAAATTATTATGTTTGATGGTTTTCCACTTGGTGGTTAAAGATGTAATTATGAATATCAGCATACGGATTGTATGAAATATCCTACTGTTTACATAAATAGTTGACTTTTTGTAAATATGAAATCTATATATATGTACATTTTAACTTGAATCACGTAGTCATGAATGTGATGTTTTTATTATTGCATTTATGAAAGGAACTGAGCGTTTGTGAGTGTGTGTCATGAGCCAGTAGGGAAAATGTAATACCATATATGACCAGTCCAACACACATGGCATTGTAGGTTGAAAATTTGTCAATTTAGGGAATGGGATTTTACATGTCATTCAATGAAATCTGGAATTTCAATGGTCTAGATTTTGATGTGGTGTAAAAAATTGGCATGGGTTTCACATGGGGTGGGCCCTTGCATGGTTGTATATGGTAATTTTTTTTTGTGCTTGTATCCTTGCCACATAATAGTCTTCCTCTGTTATGGAATTTTTAACCAATTGTATCATGTTTTATTCTCAAATATAACTTGTTTTGAAAAAAGATTTGGGATTACCTGGATAAGATTTTTGTTCTTGACAGAATTGTTTCTCAACCACAATCACATGATTATTAGGCACAATTTAAAAAGTTTCTGTAGAACCTAAAAATATCCATGTATTGCTAAATCTTCATCCAAAATAGTTTAACTTGAAAGATAAGATGTATAAGGGTGAACAGTTGAATATCACGATACTTACTATTTTATGAACCTATAATAATGAACCTTCATACACAAAAATCACTTCATCTGATTTAACCTTAAACATAAACATTGAACAACAAAGATTTATAATTATTGATGCAATTAAGCATAACTGGGTTTCAATTGTGAAGAATTAAGCAAAAAAAAAGAATTCATTAAATATCTGTTCTTTATGCCAACAAACATATATATTTTACATACAAAGTATCCTTTTCAAATAACTTCTTTGAACCTGACTAAAATTATAATGTTTCAAGATTATCCATTATTGCACCATGGAGCTTCATTCAAAATAGTTTAACATGGCTAATGTTAAGATGTATAAGAGTGAACAGTAAAACCATTGTTATCAATAGATGGCATTTTTCATACACAAAAAAACCACTTTGATATAAATTTAACCGAAAACAATAAAAATTGAGAAATAATTATTTCCATCAATGTAACAACAAAATTTATAATTATTGATGCAATTAAGCATTAACTGTAGGTCTGTTACTTTTACCCCGAAATTAAATTGTGAAGAATAATAAGCAAAAGAATTATGTCATTAAATATCTGTTCTTCCTGGGTAGTTGTGTGTGTGAAATTGGAGGTTTTTAAGTTGCCATTGATGTCCACTTGAAATTCCTATCAGCTATTGTATAATGCTGGCTTGTGTGATTGTAAGCAGTTATGTTTGCCATTTTTTATGAAATATTAAAGATATTTATACAAAACCACTGTGTTGTTGACATATTTAAGAGCTCACTGCTTAGGATGATGCTATCATTCTGGTCTCACAACCTTGGGGTCGTGAGTTCGAGTCCCGCTAGGGCCACTTGATATAGTCAAATGGAAGCTTAGGGTTGTAAAACCTGTCTACAGATATGTCTATCGTGTTAGAAATATGCGTGCTAAAAAGATGTGTGAGAACTAGAAGCCTCAAAAAACAAATAAAAAACAGCACTACGTGTTGTTTCATGTATGAAATTTGCAAGTTCAGTTTATGGCTATGTGTGCCCACTCTATATCATATAGGCTGATGGCACCCCAACTGCTTATTCAGCGGCCCTTGATACTCAGGGTGTGTGTGCCCAAAATCTGCAATCAGGGGCGTAGCTAGACCTTCAAAAATGGTGGGGCGAACTCTTAGTTTTGACGTGGCTATGTTGAAATAATGAATATTAATTCAATGATAATATCAGACATAGATACATTACAATATTGAGAGACTGTGCTCTATGATGATGTGCTTTTCCATAAATAATAAATACAAATAACAAATTAATTTGTATGCATGTTCCAATCTAATCTAAAATAGACTCTAGTAGCAAAAAAATCTTTTCAAAAAACGGTGGAGCGAAGTAAAAAAAACAGTGGGCCATTTGAGGCAGGAGGAAAAATGGTGGGACGACCGCCTCAGTTGCCTCATACTAGCTACTCCCCTGACAATAATTGTTGCCAAACTTGGGAGTTTACATGAAGAACCTCAGACTTCTTATGCTGCTCTAAATGAGACCAATTGATCAAAGATAAACAGTAGTAATATTTCCTGAAGCATCAGGCCAGCCATGGCAATGTACAGTAGTATTTTCCTGCAGCACCTGTGATTGGGTGAATTCATCAGGGCAGTCATGCACTATTAGTCGCTCAGTTTGAGCTAGGATTATTAATTGACTCGATTGAAAGCTTTTTAAAAAAAAATCCTAGGTAATGGTCAGTTACCCGCGAACAATTCGGACTTAATAAATCATTACGCTCATCGGGACATTCGGGGGAACACAACGAGACCATTGTGGTCAACCTCCAAATCGATGAAAGAGGACGTTATGATTTTTGCTTGGAGGTTGCATTGTGTTGTAACTATCAGGACAGTCGCTTCAAGTGGTCTGACACCTAAAAGTGGTCGTAATTTTCCTGACTGGAGATTGCATTCTTGTGTACATTGGTTGCAACATGGCTGACAAAATTGATGGTTTGTTAATAAATTTTCAAAATAAACTTCAGAGTGCTAGTATCGACGTAAAAAATCTGTCCACTATAGCCAGATATGGAGATGATAAGGTATTTGTTGGTTTAGGTCTAATGTATATGATAATCATGACAAAATATCATGAAAATTCAACTGTGATTCAAAAATGCAGAAATTCCAGAATGTTAAAATTTTGTTATTAGATTATCAATGTTATTATTGTCACAGTACTAATATATAATATACAGCATGGGCCTCGTAATAATATTGACTTTATGTATTTCTATTGTATGACGATCATAATTAATCATACAATGTCTATTAGGGACGGTGCAATATTTACCAGGCAGGGGGACCGGTGCATTTGGTAGGGGGACAGGTACTTTTTTCAAGGTGCAAAGTAGGGGGACCGGATGATTTTTCATTCTCGTTGGGCATGGGACATGTACTTTTTTCAGCTGCTGAAATCCCACCTCGATGTGAGCGAATCCGTATAAATTAATCACGCAAATATTCACGGGAGGGGACGCGGACTTTTTTTATGAATAGAGGTCATGGGACATCAGTTTTTTTTTTCATCATATCAGCAGGGTACGAGACCTTTTTTCCAACAAGTTTTTCGATACGCACCGGTCCCCCCGCCTGTTAAATATTGCACCGTCCCTTAGTTAGACCCCCACATTCCCTGCCCCCACAGTCCACACTCACCCCAAATATGTGATGTTTTAAAATTGCAATTTTCTTTCTTATTGTTACTATTAATCAAATTTTATGCAAATATTAATTTCATTGTAATCAAAGTTGAAAAAATCAGTTCTGAAAGTGTTGTCAAAGAGTAGAGCATCAATTGCACTGTTTGGCCAAACGCACAAGCCACGAATTATTTTCCTATGACGTGAACTCCTCGTTGTAGAGGTCACTAAATTTCACGTCACGTAAGTTCACGGATTATGTGTATGGCCGGTTTTAGCGGTGGTGCTCTAATACTAGCACATGCACTTTACAGAATTGCAGTTGCACGCTTGCCAATTACGTTGCTATTAGGGTGTATATATATGTGAAAATTCTATTCACAAACCCTGAAAACTTTTTAAAAATCTACAATTTATGCTACATGTACATTGACCACCACGACAGATTGCAATTGGATGTAGAAATTATAGCAAGTAAACAAAACACTTTACATTATTTAATTGACCTTATCAATAAATAGCTGTTCTAGACAGTTTTGTGGCAATAGAAAATAGTATTCAAATGAATTTATTTGCATAATGATATATTTTCGCTGGTTGTTTTTCAGTTGGTAGAAAAATTCATGACTGAAAATGTTTTCTTAAGAGGAGATTCTGCCGGAAAGACTCCAGATGTCTTAGCAAATCATCTTTATGTTGGTACGACTAATATTGCCATTTCTTAAAATTTCTCTGATTCTTTTCTATCATGTTGTGAATAATATGGTTTGAAACCTTCATTTGTATGGTTTGCAAATTTATGTGCAAATGACATTTTATTGAGAGCCATTGCACTTAGTAGGTTTCACCCTAATGTATAAAAATTCACACATCCGCCATCTTGATACCAGAGTGTCTGTATAATGGAAGAATACAGATAAGGGATATACAGATAAAAGACGTTGTACTGTATTATATATTACTTGTATATATATATAGTTACCTCTTTCTGTGTTTCAGCATGTTTCTGGGGCTTTCGTGACATTGTGAAAGAGTTACTTGAATTAAATGAACAAGGGATAGGTAAGGTGGTAAAATCATTTATCATAGCATATTTTGATTCTGGATCCTTTGACCCCTTCTATTCTGTTGCTTATGAAATATATTTTCCATATTTAGCCATCAATGTCGACCATCAGAACAAGAGCAGTCTGTGGACGCCTCTGCATGCCGCCACATTCCAGGAATTCGGTCCTGTAAGTTGCTCATTCATTTGTAAGTTTCTACATGATGTACTCTTCCGTTCATGGATTCTTACTTTGTGAAATGTTTCATGTTTGTAAATGTAGTGTACATTGTGTGTTTCAGATCATAATGATGCTGCTTGAGGCAGGGGCCCAGCCAGAGCTTCCAGACTTAGATGGAAGGTACCGTGCAGTTATGATTTGAATAAGGGTTTTTACAGGGCTTTACAAAGCATTTTGTATGTCCCTCAATATTGCTTTTACCGTTATGTAAACTGGGGCATTGCCTATAAACAAAAATGTTCTTTTGTTCAGTAAGCAAATACACTAGAGAAATTATAGTTTAATACATTCTAGATAATGCGACCCCGCTAACCCTTGCACGTCGTTCCTTTCACATTTTACGTAGTGTGCAGCCATTGAAACAATTTATAAACAATACTATGTAGCTTAGATGTTATATTTAAGTTAAATTATTGTCATTTTGTTGTATGCCTCAGTTAATAGTATAATATTTTAGTTTGAAATAAGCAAAGCATTGATAATAGGAGCAAAGCAATATTTGAACTGCCTGGATATGTGCTCCCATTCATTAGTGTTATTGTAAACCAAAAATTCGAATCGTATGAATATTCTAAAACCGCAGTAAATCAGCTTGAAATAAGTTAAGAGGGCCATTCAGAATAATAAAGTGGGATTTTTTCAAATTTCCAAGTAAAAAATTAGAACCCCTCCTCACCCCACACATCTGCATGATGAAAAGTGTTATATGTACCGTATACTATTTCTCTGTCTTTGTTCGATTGTCAGTACAAAACATTGGCCCCAGGATCAAGGGAGGTTCTATTATGCAATATCACGTGACCTTATGTTTTAGCTAACAAGACATCATAGTATTTTTATAGGTGTAATATATAATTAAGGGAACGCTCATAAATAATGATACCGGGGGTGGTGTCCAAAAAGGTGGGGGTGTCGTCCAACTTTTCTGATTCCTTTTGACTCCCTTTTGGGGGGGGTCGCTAAACTTTTTTTATCAAGCTACGATATATTTTTTCAAATATTTTCTTTTAGCAATGCAATGACTATAAAAGGACTTTTTCTTTAGCGGGTTGGGGGGGGTCACTCAAATTTTTTAACTGTTGATGGGGGGGTTGGTTAACTTTTTCTTTGAGCGCAAAAAAATGGACGACCCCCCCCCCCGGTATCGTTATTTATGATTGTTCCCTAAGGTGAAAAATTTTATTATTATTTTCCTACAACTTCCAATGTTAAAGACATCGTTTATTGAACCTATAATTTACAGATCACTAATATTTTTGACTGAGCATTATCTTTAATGCTATTCCTTTTCGTCCATCCTTTTGCGCATGAAAATACAACTACAAATCGTAATTATCTATAGTAAGAGAGAAACAAAATCAAAACTTTTGAATAGGAATCACACAAAAGAGAACATGTTCTGGTAATGCTGTTTGCTGCAAGCAGTTCCTAAATGGAAAATCCAATATTTTTGTTTCTTTTGTGAATGATTGTTTTCTTTTAAATTGTGTATCTGTAGAACCCCCAAGGACTTTGCTTCCGCCTCAGACAAAGTCTGGGGACATTTTGCACAATTGGGCCTGCAGAAAACCAGCCGGTCAGAGCTGCACAGAATGGGAATATTGAAAAAGGTATATATACAGTATACAGTTTTGACTGTAATATATTTCATGAATCAAAGGGTTAATGCTTGAGCTGAGCTTTGACAGTCTCTTTGCTATACGTAAAAGTACACAAAATAACTGGTAAATGGAGGCAAAACTGACCAGTTGACAGTTCACTACAACCCACTTGATCAGATAATAGTAACATGAGTTAAAATTATTAAATTGCATTTTAATTGAAAGAAGAAAAGATAGAAATATGTTTATTGTGTGCCTATTTGATCTGCTGTAAATGTTAATTTCTATAGAATACAGTACTAAATAAACCTTAGTATTAAAAATAAGATCCATGTATACATATATAATATGTACGGTTAAGTATGATTGCAAATTAAAGCGGATAGTTTTGTTGACATATTAAAAAGAAGCTACCATACTTTACATTAAAATAATAAATGTTATAATTTAAGATTACTACAAGTTAAAAGGTGTGTATATTTTTCTATGTTGATTGAAAAGGAACCTGTGTGTTCGAAAACTGTTTTCACAATAAATTTTAGATTGGATGTGGATGAAATTGTATATGATAATTTTTATTTATGTCTCCAATTGTCTTTTTCCACCTTTTTAAAAAAAAAAAAAAAAGAAGACAATCAGATACATGAGGAGTACTACCTACTGGCGAATAAAACAACTGTGTGGAAGATAATTTTTATTGCATTGTAAGACGAACTGAAACAACAAATAGAAAGAAGACTAACTATATTTCACCTTATTCTAGGTTGAAGGGGAGTCTCGGGTGCAGTCAGCTGCTGGATCAGCGCGGTCTAGAGAGGGATCAGCTCGGTCGATACGCATGGTAACGAAAAAACAAGTCTTTGATAATTCTCTGTTTGTTTGATAATTTTGGTCATATGCACTGAAAAAAGCATTTTCAAACTTCTCTCTCACTCACACATCTTTTTAGCAAGCATATTTCTACCAACGATAGACATAGCTGAAGACAGGTTTTACAACGCTAAGCTTCCATTTGACTACGGTATACCAAGTGGCCCTCGCGGGACTAGAACTCACGACCTCAAGTTTGTGAGACCAGAATGATAACATTTGAAAATGTATCCGCAATCACCGGGAAACACATATATATCACTGGAAAAAGCAGTGGCACTTTTTAATTTCAAAATAGAAGTGTTGCATCAGGGCTTCAGTTATCCCTTTCTGGAAAAGAGCAATTTTACATTTCACTCACATGCTTTGTTTATTTCTGTAGGCACAGTATCAGCGTGGCGATTCGGTTGGTGCCTTGCTAGGAGGAGACGTCCTCGCCAATGACAACCAGGTGCCGGGGAAACCCACGGCGAGCAACCAACCAATGCTCACAATCTATAAATAACATCTCCTCATCCTCACCGCTGATGTTTTTGATCTTCCTGTAGACACGATATTTTATATTCATTGTTTTCTCAATGATGAAAAATCATAGATACTTTTCTTACTTTAGAAAAATGGGTGGTATTGTGAAATGTATTTTGAAAGATGAAATTGGAAGTATGGATTATGATGTGCATGAATAAAAGGAGTGGAATGGGTCTATGAGATAAATGTAAAAATACCATTTTGTGTTGACATGTCATGTATATGATTTGGTCTGTACCGGTATGTTTCATGATCTAATGTGCATGTAGTGTTTGAATGAGAAATTTAAATGGAAGGCAGATATTTTGTGTGTATGTTACTGAGTGAACTATGTTTGGGGTCACCTAGTCACATGATTTTGCAGGTAAATGCTTTTTGTAGATATTCTTTTGCCTTTTCTTTAAGTAAAACTGTATGTGATGAAAGTAATATATATCCATTGGCATTGACCAAATCTCAACTGTTTTTCTTGGCTATCTAAGTAAGCTCGTAACCGTGTATATAATGTTTTTCTTCATAGAACTTTTTTTTTTTTTTTTTTATTTTTTATTTTTGAATATATTAAATGATTATATTATAGAACTTAAGATATGGACAGACAAATGAAAAAGAAACTCTAGTTGTCACCTCTGTTGATGCCAAATTTGTTATATAAATTTTACATGAAAATTCTGTATAAACCAGAAGTTAGACAAAATAACGTGATTGAAAAGAAAAACTTTGTGCAAGTTTCTTGTAACTAAATGATGTTGGTTTCTTGTAACTGAAATGAGTTTGAGTGCTTTCTCTTAAAATATGTATATAGATGGCTGCTGAATGATATACAGTATTAAAATAAATTTAGTTTCCTTAGATGTTGTTGAAAAAAAAAGAACAATTTTCTGTTCACATTATAATCATGTATTCACTTTTTATACAACGTACAATGTAAATGCTTTCATATGCACGTTTTATTCCTAAAAATCAAATTGTCTACTTGCTATAAAAAAAGACCACAAAAATGTTCTTCAAACCATATTAACTATATACAAGTACTTTTACTTTAGTATCACATTCACATACTTTATAAACTTAACAATTAGTTAGAAATAAGAACAACAATGTCAATAAAAACAAAATTCATTAGACATGAACAAATGTACCACGTAAGAAAATCATTTCTAAATAATAATTTATCAAGTATCATTTTCTAAACAAATTCGCTTATTGCATTATCATTACATAGTCTCCAAAATGAACTGAATACTCACTGAATATCTACATGTGAATATCTGTTGTCCACATCTAACATGAAATTCACATATTTTTTTTTTTTGAATTCACTACATTTAAGGCAATCTTCTAATAATGTATCATTACATGTGTATATAAAAGTATGACAAATTTCATTCTCATGAGCAAATGTTTTCACAAGATACACCATCGTAGAAGCAACATCGACACTGAAGCCCAAAGCTGACTAGCTGAACACAATATTAAAACTAGACAAAAAGATTGTCCCTACCAGCATCTCCTTCCAATGACCTTGACCATTGATATGTAAATAAAAACACCAGGATGAAGCTTCTAATTTCTATGGGTATGGAATTAGAGGTGGCCCAACATCTTTGGCTCAATATTCAGACTTCCAGCTAGATTAAAGAATTAATCGCTTTTAAAGTTGACACAAATTTTCTGTATAATGCACGTATCACGTTTTTGATGACCTTTAAATTTCTTGCTCCAAGGATTACCAGATAACTAAATTAAGAGATTCTGTATTGTATGGGTCGAGTTTTAAGGCTGGTAATATGGCATCTGGTGCCCAACAATTTGAAATGCATAAAAAGAGAAGGATTTTATTGACTGAGATTTAATCTCCAAAGAAATTGTATTGTTGGTAAATATTTTGTTGATATACATTGTAATAACGGAAATATAACAGTCCACTGTTTTACGCTATGTAGAAAAATATAAAAATAATCACACCGAGCAAACTGCTTCTGAAAATAAACATTAACACTTTTTTAAGAACATTAATTTGCCTACATATTTAGAACTGGCGCAAACATTACATTATACGAGTTAGTAAATACTGTTTCAACTTTTCATATATATTAGTTATGTACCTTCACATTTGCAACATTACTCTGATTAAATAGTTCAACGATAAATTATTAGTACTGCAATTATATGCTAACAAAATATTTTCATTAATAGCTGGATGACAAAGTGATTGGAATTTATATAAAAATACATGGCAATTTTTTTTTCTACATAATAGGTAATTCTTTTGTTCACAAATATACTACTAAATTTGATGTGCATGTTTATATCAAGTTGATTGATTGTTTGGTTTTTCTAGGAACTCTTTGGAAATATCACCTGGCATGTCACTGCTTGGAACAATTTGATAAATCAAATCAAACGCATCTCTTTGACCATACATAACGTTTCACTATGAAATGTTTTGAACACCAAGGCTGTGATTTCACGCGACATGTGAAAAAGTACACTACAACAGGATAAATAACGTTTGGCTGTCCATCACTGAACCTAAAGAAGAACTAACATAACATTAGATTTAACAATTCACAACACTTCATAGAAGTATAAAAAATTATCAGGATAAAATGTTTTTTGACTGTATTTATCCCTGTTCTTTTATTATTGTCATCTTGAAAACAATGACATTGGCTTCAATAAGAATAAAGTCCTGATCAGCACACATCCAGGCAAATTATCAGACAAACTAATTCCACGATAATGAATAGAAAAAAATTGTGATTGTATTTGCAGCACCAAATGTACAAATTGGGATTGTATAAAAATAGTTCATGTATTTTGTAATATAATAACTGTCAGAACAAAAACTACAAATAGCACACTAAGCTCTAAAGTAAAACGTACTGTTACAATATTTCTTCAGATTTCTTAACCAATCAGCTTCTAGCCTGTAATGGAATGTATGACACATGAGGTCATAGTGGGAAAAACGGTGAAATAATGCATCATTGGAAACAACTTACACGAAACAAACAAAACATAAAAACTTTTCTTTTCACATCTGTGAAAATTGTAAAATAAAAAAAGCTGATTTAAAAGAAAATTATATTGTTCCCAAAGCACATACATTATTTCATCAGTTTGACAAAAGAACTATTGCAATATCAAATAATCATGATACTATAGGTAAACAACACTGAGCATAGGTTTGATAATCAAGAGTTCACGATGAATAGTTTCCTAGTGATTATTATCATCATTAATAAGCATTTATATTTTCCTTCCTGTGACAACAACATACTACAGGGTAATGAAAAACAAGACCCACAATTTATTGCATGCGCATCCTTTTAAAAGGATAGCGTTGCCAATAATTAGATGCGTTTCTCTGCATTTGCTATTTAGAGAAATATATCTATTATATTTCATAGAATCAATAATTTAATAACAGTTGGTAAAATCTAGGCAGTTCGCACATTGTGACTATATTTTGTGACACAGTCCATGACTTTATGTGTCATATTAACTTGTTAAATCAACAATTCATATGTTGTTATTCAAAATTGCTGCACAAACTAATAAATAAATAACAGTCTCTAAAAGTATCACAAAAAGTCAATGCTTGCATCCTATTCATATGTCTAGTTTTGTAAGATACTTATGATTAAATGATGACATTCTGTGACTGGCCATAGGTGGCTACAGTTAGATATCAAATTATTCTATAAATATACAAACATAGACTAACAAATCATTTATGTGGCAATTCTGATTTTATGTAAGAATATTAAAGCTACACTGCACGGGTTAATTATGGTTTTAACAGTCATAAGATTTCATGCACATGTTCGCTATTATTTTGTAAAAAATAAGCAACAAACCTATAACTGCTATTATCATACTTGTTGGTTCACACTCACTCAAACTGCTCACTCAAAGATTCAGTCATAATTGTACAAACAATCACTGCTACTTCAACAATTTTGCACCCAGTCTTGACAAAGTCAGGCAATATTACAATGCACAGAGTTAAAATCACAAAATATTGTTGCTCTTCGCTCTTGCAAACTCCAAAAATGGGCACAAAAAAATATTTGTAATAATCTATAAAATTCTAACAGAATTTGGCAGTATTTGGCCACATGCAATAGAATTTCATTCTATTTCATGTAATTTTGTTAGAATCCAACAAGCAAATCTCATACTCAATGACACACATCCTTAGCGCAGTCAGCCACCGATCAACAGAAGAACTTGCCAATACAAGTAACCCATTGTTGTCATTATGAGTTGCACAAGAGGACGTTTAACTTCCCACGACGGTAACCAAACGAAAAACTGTTGCAAGGTCACGTCAGTGTGTGTGCAGCCCAAGACGACAATACAACTGGCCCTAATTCTTGTGCCACTGACATTGTTTCTGCCACGAGTACAGCCACCGCTGCTACCTGCCCCCACTGTCACGGCCAGCTCGTGTTGCCGGTATTGTTGCTCTCCGAGCCGGCATTTGCTCCCGCTCCTCCCCTTACATTATGCGGCGTCTCCCTACTCGGCCGCAGCGGGATCTCGTGGCACGAATTATTCAAATGACCCGACCCCGACGTCGTTCCCGACGACGTCGTCTCTTTGTCCGCGTTCTCCGCATTCTCTTCCTCCGGCGACTTCCCTCCTCTTCCCGCTGTCGCATCCTCCCCTTCTCCCCCTCCTCCTCCCCTTCTTCCTCCTCCTCCTCGACAGATAATTCATCGGGGTCAAGCACAAAATACTGCGGGTCCGTGTCCGATGACCGTGCGGACGCGGTGCGAGGCCGTCCCTGCCTCGCTGGCGCCACCATCGTTGGTGCGCCCGTGTACTGCGGTGCCACGCCCGTGTAATGCCCCGGTGCCACCTGCGCCGGCGTTCCGCCACCCACGGAGCTGCTCGCCTGCGAGTTGGTGCGATGGATCTGCGCCACGGCAATGGGGCCGTCGTCGGACGTCGATGTTGTGGATTTTTCAGATGCCGCCGAAGCAGCGGCGGCTGCGGCTGGGATGTTGGGGATGGACGGCAGAGGGCGCTGCTTCATCTTGCGGTTGTAGATGTTGCCGTGCTGCGATGGCGGAACGTTGGCGCCACCCAGTGGAGGGAGGCCCGCGCCGGTGCCTGGCACGCGGTGGGACGATCCGGGGGGAAACGCGGCACCCACCGGAGCAGCCTGCGGGGGAGAAGGGAGGTCAGAGTGAGAAAAAACATGGAAAACTACGATTTAAGGTTAAAGAAGCAGCTTTTGGAGAAGGATTGAACAGTGATGTAAAATTACAGTGTGGTAAATTACAATCAAATGTCATAAGGTCGTTGATTTACTGGCAATGTTTTGGTGTCTTCATGAGTCTGAACACAACAGAAGAGCAGCGTTTTGCACATAAAACTTCACTTATAGCGCCGCGTTAGTGAACGTTTTCATTACCACGTAATTAAACTCTGGATTCAAGATGTCACCTGCGTGAAGAGCTGGTCACAATTGTAGTCTCATATGTGACAAGCTCTTGACATTAGTCCACATCAAGTGGAAGATCAGAAAAACAAACAATGACGTTACAAACCTTGTACTTGCGTATGGTGTCGAGCTGCTGTGCGCGGTACGGGTGCGACTTGGCTGTCAGGTACAGGTCGTCGTGGTAACCAGCCATGTCTTGGGGTGCGCGGATGTAGATGGCCGAGTCCCCGGGGTGGGACAGGTCCTGCTGCTGTCTGCAACCACAGCCACACATGCCACATGAGACCCTTTTTTCATTTATCAATTATAAAATGTGAACAACTGTATATGTTTCCGATTTTGCTTGTGGATTCAATTCTCTCTCTCTGTTTTCTATGGTCTCACAACTTTAACCCTTTTTCATTTATCATCTATCATCTACTTCTTAAAAACCATTTCATCAATGTATGTGCATGTACAGTACTACAGTGTCTATAATGCCAATAAAAAGATTCCAGTGCTTTCTACTGACCGCTTCAAGCAGACGACACCCACAGTGAGAATGAGGACACCGATGACGAGCGCGATGCCAACCACCACCGCGATCAGAACACCTGAAACAGAGGATAAAACGTTCTTGGAGCTGCTCTTATCATATCATATCAAAACAGAACAGAGTATAAGGTTAAAAAGGTACAAAAGTTTTATTAAATTACAAATTTTCGCATCATCGATACTTTCTCACTTGAGAAAAATTTGTGATTTAATATAACTTTCGTACCTTTTTAACCTTATACTCTGTTCTGTTTTAACCTGAAACAGAGGCTCTACTCAGCGCTCAATGTCATTGTATCAGCCACATTTTATACACATGCTATACAGTGAATGTCCTCAACAACGGAACCTAATTTGCAGTCACAAATCCTTCCGTTGTAGAGGGTTTCCGTTGTTTGCTCCATAACTTACTTACATTATCATCAGCTAATGAGTGAGAAAAGCATTTCCGTTATTCAGTTTTTCGATTATTTCACGCTTCCGTTGTTGAGGACATTCACTGAACTGCATTGTGGACATGTAGCATACCACTTGTTACAGTTATTATTAAAATATAAAATAAAAGTCATAATTTTTAGAAATAAACAATGAATTGCAAAAAATAACAAAAAGCAATAGCATTTTATTTAGGAAGTTGTAATCAACACTTACCCAAAGGAAGAGCAATTACTCCCTCAAGATCTCTGCCCAAATTTTCACCAGTCAAATCTTAAACAAAAACAATGATAGTATGATACATCAACTTTTTAAATTAAAAAGTATCTGAAAACTACATCATCTTTATTTCATTAACATCATTATGTATTTCAAACACTATACTTGAAAACTTGAATCTGGAGCTACTGCTGTTACAAATCCAACCCAAATGGTGACTAACACACACCCTTTGTGGATATTGCATACATAATTTTGAACAACCAATTGATAAAAAAAAATTGTTTTCAAAATTACCTCAATTGACAATTTTTCATTCTACTCATTTAGTTCGAAATTCCCCAAATTCTTAACAAAATGAACACTTTTCATATAAGATTTTATTCATATGTCTCACCAAAATGAACATGTTTCTTTTTATTTTTAGTGATAAGACAACCACAAGACATATTTCTACAAATTTTAAAAACTATCGTTTACCTCAAAGTTTACCATATATTCAAACACATCAAGTTTTCAGGTTTTTAATAATAAAACAAGGCCGTATATTCTATTCTATAAACCCTGGCCCAGGCCCCGCCGTTCTTCCAATCCCAGAACCAGTGGGTTACCAAGAAATACATCTAATATTTATGAAACTTTCACAGTTGTTCTGGAAAGACTTGAACATAAAATTTGTATTATGGCAAACACCAGTACAACCTATACACACACATATTGATAGCAGAGTATAAACTGAGCCCTTCTGTTTAAAAATGTAAATAATGGTGCCAACAATCTCCCCTACCAATTTACACCAGGTATTGGCCAAACCAATTGATCCTCAGGCGCTTGTGAGCGAAAGAAAAAGTAATCCACACAATAACCAAACTCACTCATTTTCCCCTAAAAGACCTGTACCTAATTGCTTGGTAAAAGAAATCCAAATTTACATTGTCCAGTTTTGCCAAGATCCACCATCGAGCCGATTTACATAACCCGACCATCTGGTCATCCTTGTCCAACCCCTATCCATTCAGCCAATTCAGCCCGTATAGACTTGGAGCTCCATAGCAGAGTATAAACTGGCCCTTCTGTTTGCGTCCTACTCACCCTCGGGACAGGTGCCGACCTCTCCCTGCCATGCGCCGCCGCGGCAGGTGAGTGTCCACCGCTCGCCCGTGGCGCGGCAGCCGACCACCAGCCGGTCGTCCGTGCGGTTCAACCACGTGTTCTTGGGCGGCGGCTTGTCAGCACAGCCCACCGCTGCAGCGACAGAGGATGGACATGATTACATTACATTTATTGTATTGTAGAACCTCTCTATTATGACCACCTTAAAGTGGTCCTAATGAAGAGGGGTCTTTATATGGAGGTTCCCATTTTAATTCTTTTGAAGGTTTGGGACCAATTACAGTGGTCTTATTTATAGAGGTGGTTTCATTATAGAGGTAGTCGTAAATGGAGGTTCTAGAAGAGGTACATAAATTCATATGTGCTTGTTTGACATTCTTTAATTCACTTGGAATTATTTTGCTCCAGCATCTTAACATTCATGTTCACTCATCAATATTTATATAAGACATTCTTTAAAAAAAATACGGGCAAGTCGGATGATTATGGGTGCAAGTAAAAAATATGCTACTTGCCCGATGGGGCAAGTGAAAGTACATTGTAAAAGTTAATGTAAAGCCCTGCCTTATAGACACTTACCTTCATAGTAGAGTATAAACTGGCCCTTCTGCTGGAATACTTCCGGAGACACAATATGGATCTCTGCCGTGTTGGACACTGAGGTATAGACGTGGGAGCGGCGAGCCTTACCCCCGCATATCGGGGTGCTCTTTGGCCCCTGCAGTGACTCCTTAACCACTGCGTACCTGGGGGAAAGATACAGTTAACAGCTGAATAGTCATGCATTCTAGAAAAAACAAAGCTGGACATCATTTTGGAAAAATGTGTGCTGGAGAGCAGCAATTGGCTATTTGATCACCGCATTCCTGGGGGGGAAGATGCTGTAAATTGCTGAAAAATATGCATCCATACACTTTCTTTAAAAAACGGCCCTGGGACATTTTTTTTGTGATAAAGTCTCTTTACTAAATGCTTTTCAATGCCAGAGAATCCTTGATTACTTTATTGTTGAAAGGAATGTACAAAGTCGCAATGATTTTGAATGACAAGTGTGTTCCTCTCCGATTCTACAATGTGTTCCTCTAGAATCCTACAAGTTTTACATGTAAGTAACAAATAAGGCCCACCTGAAGTTGCATACACCAAGAACACTTGGACTGTAACTATCAATAAATAGACAAAACCGGGTGAGTTTGTAACATGAATCATTTTATCAGGTTAAGGCGATCCCAAAGGGTGAGCCTGAAGCTTAAATAGTACCGATGACAGTATTCAGTGTTCAGCCTATATTCTGATGGCCAATGTGTGTATTCATTATCATATTAGTGTAATTGTTGGCGTTTAGGACTAATGGCTTGACTAATCATGTCAATATCCATCAGTTTGTTTAGGCTGTGTTACAAGTGACGACATCAGTAATGATTGAAAATGGATTATTTACAGTTTCATGTTTCAACATACGTTTTCAATGTTTATCAAAGATAAAAATGCTTCCGTGATTTTATCAAAACAAATTTCGAGTAAAACTAATATCAATCGAAACCATATTTGTAAGCTGCTTGATTTGGCATAATTCTCTGTAGCTTATCATTTTTGGCTAATCTTATATCCATCTATGAAAAAAGGAAGAAAGGCGTTTTTCTATTAATTTCTTCATAAAGGCATGTAAAACAGTTAGACTAACTAAGTATGAGAATTGAAAACATGTCAGGTTTTCAATACAAGGTTTTCTTTAAGTAAATTACATTAAACTATACCCTTAATTTGACCAATGACGCCTACCTACATTCTGTGACCCTGACCCTAATTTGGTTTGTTCTATTTCAAACATACAGTAACACAGTAAGCAAACCCAAACCCTCAAACCACCCAATACTGAACTGTATCGAGTGTATACGAATACTATCAAGTGGTCATCCATTCTCTGAAAATTGGATCCTGTAAACCAACTTTTATCTCTGTTTGGTTGAGTGAGAATTGATCTCTTGGTGCAAAGTAAAAGTTTGTTGAGTGCAGGACATGGAATATACAAAGCCATATACAAAACTACATTCATCGAGTACAGTTTTATTTGAAGAAGGTAGAATGTTTGATAAGGAGCACAGAAATGGTCACCACATATCAGTACATTGTAAATACTCCAAGACAAGTTTGTGGGCATGCACAAAGTGCGAGCTAATGGTCTGGTGTTAGGTGATATCAGATATTCCAGCAGAAAATCAATATGAACCAACACTATTCACACTTTTATTTAAGATGATTCAACTTCTACCACAATCTGACATCAGATTTTTGCCATATACTAGAAACAGCAGAAGTAAAAACATATTCCTATATTAGCGGCCCATATTTGCGAATATACAATGTCAAGCCTTTGTTCTTTGTCAAAACAGCAATCTACAAAGTGTCATTTATACATTCAGTTTTCATTTAAAAGGAATTCCTGAGAAGTATTCATATCTCTATGATTACCACTTTAGTCGTCCAAAACGATGTAGCCATTCAAATTATCCTCAACCTCTTGACCCAAAACTTCAATGGGACATTCAAGACAGACATTATGATGATAATTTATGGGTTGTAGATGATGACTTACCTATTTGCCTTTCCAATCCATTATCAGCAGAGGGTAGTTGTCTGGCGTTCTGTACGGACAGCCAGCCAAACATACACAGCCACCAGAAACAGCAATGGGACAACATTCTTCTGACACCCATCACAGCTTACAGGAGAAACAATTCAACAGCTTTTACATTGCATACATCGACAGTACACACTCACGTCTGGGAACAATATAAAACCCGCTTATTTCAACATCACACTTGACATAATCAAATCCAAACACTAGACACTTTGATAATATACTTATTTTGTCATAAGAAATGCACGTCCATGGTACTGTGTGCTAATATATTCACAGTATGAAACATGACTGCTGCCATTATATCCTGCTCTGCATGATTTAAACCGACATTCACACAAGCAACGCTTGTCAAATGTGGTGAAAGAACAACCAACAGTTCACATCACATTTATCTAAATGATATTTGTTCAGCAAATATATCCAACATAGCGCCAAAAAGGGCCGCTTTATACTCGAGCCCTATGTTGACTGAACACGGTGAATACTTGGACATGATTTATGTCAAAACCTCCACCGCAGTTTTCCCCCCAGTCTAACCCTTTGTGCACAACGGTGGCCACTTGCTTTTCCAAATCACAAATCGCCCGCAACAACAATGTTTCCAATGCTATTCCTTCAACACCATTTTGCGACCAGTTGGCTGGTTCCAGTTATTGCTTTGCATAAACATTAATTACTTCCTTGTGCTATATGACAGCGGCTGCAGGAGCGCACCAGTATCAGCTACTTACTCAATCACGATACTACTGCGGCCGCCGCCGTCGCCGCCGCTGCTGTGAGTGAGCAGCAGACAACGACCGGTTTGCGTTGTGATTTAGTTTGCGTTATGACACAACTCCCGCTGTTGCGAGACCCGCTTTTTCAGTTCTGGCATCATTCTCTCATGATTTTAAAGAACTTATGTAAATGCAAAATTATACCATGAGTAGTTATTTGTGTTGACGGTATAGTACACTTCGACATAAGACAAACATTTCATACGTTTTGAATAATGAACCATAAAGCGAGGGGCACATTCCACCTTGCGGCGTGATAGCATTGGCCATCCAGACAACGGCGCGTTTTTACATCTCCCCAATAATTATCGCACACCCTCTAGTCTAAAGCTGTTGTCGCTAGGCTTTCTTATTCGGATAGTAATAAGACTTTCCGCGCAAGGCGTCTTGAGGTCTGCGGCGTCTACGGCATTTCCCGCATGCATTGACAAACATACTGTTGTGGGCACATCAGCACGGGCTCCGTGCGTTGTGAGTGCGTCGGCACAGGGGGTGGTTTTTATTGAGGTGGCCGTGCGATCAACATCCATCAAACGTGCGATGTACTCGCGTCGAACTAATTACGTTCTACGCAGCGTGTGATTACTAAAGTACGGGATCCGCACGTTCATGGTACAGGGAACGCACGGCCCCAGTACTGTATCTGTGCCGACAACGTGCGGTTAAATCCTCTGCGTTTCACGTAAGGTCTCCGCACTGCCTCCTTACGGTTAGGCCAAGACGCAGGGTGGTCGTAGCGTGGTCTTCTGCGGTCACCGTACGGCCTTGAAAAAAACGTACGTTTGCCGCACTGTACACTCACGGGTCGTTACGATTTCTATGCGTTTTTGGTCGTAGACTGGCTGTAGACCCACCTTGCGGTGGAATGTGCCCCTCGCTTTACTTATCTACAAGAGAAAAAGCATGAAAAAGAAATAATGATAAAACAAACAAACAAACAAAAAAAAGTATGTATTGTGCTTTGAGTTTTATTGTAAATCATATGGTATAGTCGCTTGAGTATGACATTTTCTTTATGTACAATCATGATTAATGATGAATTTGGTATGTTCTATTTCCTAGCGTAACATTCTAACGACTTAGCATGAGCACTCACAAAAGTTGTACCACCAATAAAACCAGAATTAACAGCAGTTAGTGGGGAGAAACAGAAATAAAACCAGTCGTTGCAAAGATTTAAAACAACTTCGGGATGTAGGTAAAGTTATGAGAGGGTCATGCAAAAGCGGAAGCTATAAACAAACCAAAATACGTCTCTTGTGTAGATAAAATGCCACGGTGCACTGGTAGACTTTGTCTGGGGAGATCAGAACAAGCGTAAAGGCCAAAACGGGCGTGAAATCCGAAGTTACATGTGCCCCGGTAGCTTCTCATGATCTATGTTTGTAATAGCAAGATTTCTAATTTTCTTATCTGTGCAAAAGATGCATATGCATCCATGACATGAAATGATATGTTTTCATAAACAAAAGAAATCGTAATTTTAATCGTTGATTCCATTTATCTGTATCCAAGTACGCCTATTCTACAGTTGAGAAATTATCCATCGATGAACACCCAAATATGAGGTCAAATATTGACTTTCTTTACATTATTTTTTCCTTCTGAACATTCTGAAAATTTTCACACCTATACTCATTTAATTCTAGCCATGGTAGTTTCTTCTATATTTGAATTACATTTGATGAGAGTTGAAAATCATTTTCCCACTATGTTTAACTCTCGTGTCGTATGATTCTAAAATGACCCAAAACGCGGATAATACAAAATTGATTGAAAAGGAGCCTGTTGGCTTGAAACTAGTTTCAAGGGGAATAAAGCTTTTTAATATTTGGATCTTTTTGTACTTATTGCATGGTAAGAAGGAACAATTATATTTAATATGATAACTATAGCAATTATATTTTTGTCAAAACAACACGGAGAAGAATAACTCGTAATCTCAAATGGGATTTTGTAAAGTTTTTTTTTAAAAACCTCCTCACCATTTTTGAAAAAAACACCACACACCCCAGAGAATGCATTGTTTAAACAAAAGCCAAAACATCCTTGGGAATGCAAAGCTACAGATGTAGATGTTATGCATGTATATATTGTAATACCCCCGGGGTACGTAGTACCTGACTGTAAAAAGTACAGGGACCAAAGTATATATACAAGAATACGCACGAAAAATATCATAGATCCCTAAACCAATAAAAGATATCTGCTTTCACTTCAACAGAAGAACAAGGCCATGGGTGGGGAAAACAATCAATGACGATCTATTGATCTCCTTCTGTCAAATGCCGCTCTCGGGAGCAAGTACAGTACAACCTCCAATATTGGCAGTGCGGCGGTAGGTGGTCTTGAAGAAGGAGAGAACTGCCGACCCTCCCCACGTGCAGCCAATGACTGGAACGGGGGCTGTTCAGCCAAGCGCGATCAACGTGCGACGGATCGGTGAATTCTGCTGAACGGAGAGCGAGGTACTAGTCTAGTCAACACAGCGACGTGGCGGCGGCGGCAGCGGTGGGCGTGGACTACTCTAACGAAACTTGTAATCACGAACAGATACTGTGTGTGTCGTTTGGTGTAGGGGGTAGATTTTATCTAATGTTGGGTGTACTAAAGTGATATATAGGGAAATACTCTGGATATTGTGGCTAAAGGATAAAGGTAATCAATGACAGAGGTGTGTAGTTTTGACCTTTGCAATGTGGATGTTTATAAAACAGTCGTGAATGAGTTAAAACGCGTCCGAGCGACTTTCCATCCGTGTTTACATTTCACAAGGTTTCAACCTGTCAGTGCCAATTTACCGGTTTACTGCAGTATCCTGTGGTTATATCGACACGTTGAAATCTTGAACTCCACGTTTGGCAATTGGTGTAAACGTCCATAAAAGATCCTTAAAAAGAACCCAGGAAAAGGACAGTAGCAAACACATGTAAACGCAGGACTAGTCAATATCTTGTGTGTGATGTGTATTGATGTATCCATTGGGACTGTTCCCATTGCCTAAATCCATCTTTTCCCCACATATAAATGGAAATTGGAATAGGAAGCTTCAAAAGGTTATGATTGTTTATGGTGTTGGTGGAGATTGGGGTGTTAATTATTTCAGAGCTGATCAAATCTTCCCTGCACCAATATTGTAGTTTGTAATCGCTTTGTACAGTAGAACCTCCAATTAAGATCACCTCTATAAAGTGACCACCTCTATAGTAAGACAATTGTTTCACGGTTCAAGATCTTCATAAGAAGACCACTGTGAACCTCCTGTCAGGGACCACCTCTTAATTGTGACAACCTGAAAATAGTCCCACTTATATGGTCTT
Source organism: Streblospio benedicti (assembly GCA_019095985.1). NCBI lineage: Eukaryota > Metazoa > Annelida > Polychaeta > Spionida > Spionidae > Streblospio > Streblospio benedicti. The sequence goes on from CM032659.1 coordinate 18,909,093, forward strand.
AATATAGATGTTCTTCTGTATAGTGGTGTCTAATTGAATGACCTACATAACACCTCTCCATAACATCCTATTTGATTTTAATTTGAAGGGAGTGAATAAAGATATTTTTGAGTTGAATATAAATTTAAAGTTAACATTGTATTTAGTATTGTAAACTAACATGAATCAACAGGGTGATTTACGACTTGTATAGACTTGGAAGATCAGAACACGTGTAATTTAAGGCCGAAGTGGGCGTTTAGTAGCTTCTCATGATCTAGGTCAGTACATGAATGACTTGGGGATAACTTTGTAGTTCTATCCACTTATTATTCTCTTTTCAGCAGATTTATCTTTGCATCCATACGCTAAAAAATTCAGGATTCTGATTCAGTTTGCTGTTTGCAGTAAAAAAAAAAAAGCTGTACAATGTACAAAACTCTTGATTACCTTCAATTATTCAATGGAAATGGCTATTATCCGTTGAATTATTAATGATAAATAAGCAATCTGTAAATATAGCATTCATAACATTTGTTAATGATGGCAGGGACTGCTGTGTCAAAGTACCATCAACCAAACTGTTTAACCATCCATATGTAAAGTTACAATAGAACATCGTTATTTTGATATTGCTAGTATCAAATTTTCTGTTATCTTGAGGCCTTCAAGGGCATTATGAATATATGTCAGTTATTGTCTTATTCACCGTCAAGCAGTTTACTGTGCAGATTCATATGACTTGTTACAACTGTATTATATAAACACACATCATTATAGTAGGAAAACCAAGCTATTTTTAGAAAGATTGGATTTACCCAGTAATTTTGCCTGAACAGTTAAACTTGGAACAAGGAAGTTGTGTAAATATATGGAACCCTCGTTGCCAAGAGAGGCCTTGTATGCCAGCATTTATAGTAGCTGTCCCCAGGGGGCCTTATAAAATTTGGCTTTGAGATTCGAGAAACTAAATAAAAACAAGAGCATTCAGATGTTCCTGTTAAAGTTTCATCTTGTAAGCAGTTGAGTAGCCCTATATGCCTTTGTGTTTAACTCCAAAAGTCACTGGTTTGATTCTGATTATGTTTAATAATGAAAGTATTCTTTTATTGCATATCTTTGACATTGTACCAATATCTAGTATAGGTATAGACTGAGTATAGATTGGTGACAACTACCTTAATTGCTTCCCTGGTCTTTGGACAGAGCACTGAATTGCAAGCCATAGATAGTTTCACATTGTCAATATCTGATATATACAATTTGCAAATTTTACATTTACTTTTTGCTGAAAATTTGACTTTGAAAAATGTACAAATATGGCCAAGTGTAACGATTATTCTCTATACACAAATGTGCATCCAATAATCATGGTGCAAAAATTGCACTTATTAAAAAGCCTTAACGTAGTCTGGTACTGCGAATTTCAGCTACTGGTATTTCAAGTAAATGAAGTAATACACTTTATGTAATTCTATCTATTACTGGGATCTATTACCACAACATTTTGTAGGTCTCAACATGGTGTCTAAGCAATAAAAGGTTTTGGTAGCTGGATAAGTTATATATGTCGATTCTCATCAAACATGAACATGAAATAAGATCAATATTACTCATGTACAAAACTCTCACATTCCCAAAGACTTGAAAACAAACACTGAGGGGCAAATATCACTCAGTTTCGCACCCCATGTAGTAGCAATTATGCGAATTTCCATAACCTTTAGGTGATATTTGTCCGTCGTCATTATGTGTTGTGCGTTTCCGCTGTTGTGGCTGCAGGAAGACACTGTAATCTGGCGTCAGGAGGGACTGTGGTGCTGTTGGTGTACATTGATTGTTGTGCTCAGCCCTTGCTCAGTCACAGAACTCACTCCATCACCCACAAATCCCCAATTCATCAACCCTCAGCCTCTCCCATTATTTACAGCGACCCGATTAGGATTGGTGGATTTCCTCATCTGACAAGTCAATTGATTTTAAAAATCCAATAGCTTTGAATATTCACGTATTGTGTCTCCATGGTTTTGGATGTCTGACAGTTATTTTTGACACCAACTATTATATGATATTGTATATACCATTCTCTACTGCTTAATGTTTTAAACATGACCTTCAGCCATGGTAAACTACATGGCTTTTTCGGATTTTGTACTATATGTGTCAGAACAAAATGTCATTACGAATCTACCTACTATCACAAATCTACATTCTACTAATTATTGTAATTAGTTATTATACATAGCATTATATGATGCCTGACTAGATACCATTTAGAATAGTTGAATATCATTTTGGCAATCATCTTATCGATTAACTAACAAGTGGAGTTTAAATTATGGTACATAGCTAATAATAGGATATAACTGATGGCAAACAAATGGGCCAATAACCTAGTAAATAAGGGATCAAATAGCTACATAGGGACTCGCTAATGTACGAGAGGCTTGCATATTAATGAGAACACGATACAATCATCATATTTCTTGTTTCCAGTAATGACAAGAGGTTACCTTCTTTCACACAATAGAGTGAAATACTTTACTGCTGTACTGGGTGAGAAATACCACTGTGAGGCTGACACTGAACTACATGTATATAGCAATCACCTTAAATCTATCAACCGTCCTCGATTCCCACGATGACGAAGATAGAGTCGTCCTGTTCAATTAATGAAGTGTTCCAACTAGGTGGCCATATTGATCTGGCTGCTGCTCTCACCCAGCTGCCAGGCCTGATGCTCACATCGATATCCCGTAATCACTGGTCTGTTAGCGCGGAAAATTCTGTTAACTCTGTTGGAATCTTGTAAATTATTTTTTTGATTGCAATTTTATTGCTTTGAAAAATGGGTACAATCTTACACAGATCCAGGGGTGGGTGGGGATGGTGCAGGTGGCTCGCCAAAATATTTCATTTTCATGGGGTTTTTGACATGTCAGTTTAGTTCACTATCGATTGCGTACAAACCCTTGAGATCTCTTCCTTAAGTGTGCCCCTCTCCCTTTTCTGAAAACCTGGATCTGCCAGTGACAATTGTGAACAAAGCGTTTTAAGTTTTCTGTAGTTTGAGACAAATTTATTAATAATGAAAACGTTTAGGAAATTTGGGTGTTACTTAACTGGCCCGAATCGCATTCTATGTGAATTTTTGTTGATATTTGACTTAATTTTATAATTTTTATATTTTAAGAATTTTATTTAACCGATTTGTCAATGAACATCAGCTTATTAATGTTAATAACTCAAGAATTATCTTTAGATGAGTCCAAGAAACTTTTACTGCCAGGGAACAGATTTGAAAAATTGAAAATAAGCCAAAAAATTGCTTGATATATTATTATACGTAAAAAAGTGAAGAGTTAGGATGGGTCATCTACTACTTTTGTTACTTATTAGTGTGGTATACAATCATCATTGATCCCCAAAGTTAAAACAAGCTGCGGATTCCTAACCACCGGTTCCATTCGAACACAAACTTGTGTAAAAAAAGTTTGATTTGCCGTCTGCATCCTGATGTGTACGCGCAACAAAGCACCTCATCAGTGGGGTTCCCCGGCAACCGACTCGGCAACCACCGTCATCAATACATTTAATCAAGTGCACGACATGTGCTTCACTGCATAAAACCCACTTTCTTATCCTACTTTTCAAAGGCAGCTTGTTTTGGGAGCGATACTAAGTTTAGCTGTAATTGTGTTGAGCAATGTGTCAGCTGAGTAGCAGGAGGAACAAGCTGTACATAATTAGTTCTTTTAGTTGAGAATTGCGTATGTACATCTATCACTCGACCCAATCATCTGGTGTGAATATGGATCATCAGAACTTTTATTTGCATGTGATTTAAAGACCATTTTTACAGTCCCTTTTGACACTGGATCTTTTTTACCTGTATATCATACATTTAGTGGACTTTTGATTGCACATGTTTGTGGGTTTGATTCTTGGTTGTTTGGTAATAATAGCAACTGCCTGTTGTGAGGAGAGCAGGATCATTTTCTCTGTCATATATTTAACTGCAATCTACAGATTTTGTAATTGTATCCAACTGTAGAGCACTGAAATGGTTGCCACATAATTCTTGATTATTTCTTTGAGTAAATGTTCCATGTTTTGTGCAAATTGGTGTAAATTGTTAAGCTAGTGACTGTAATCTCATTTTATAGTCTAATTTGTACCAGGTTAATGTCCTCATCTTGATAGAAAATGTTTCGCTGACATGTTGGATTTAAACACGTTCAATGTCAAACTATGCCAGTGGCCTATCGTTTTTATTTATTGTGGTTTTATTTGATTGAATGGTATTTTCAGTAACATTTATAGTGTGTCACAATTCAATCAAGATGAACAATTGATGGTTATTGATACTGTCCACATGATCCATGACATGGACCATGTATATCGACTTCTTCAGTTGTAAAGCAATACATAGGCTTATGATGAAATGATGTCTCTTGATATCTATACAGTTGAATCTTCTTTATAAAGTCATACTTCAACGGAATAAAAAAAGGCGTTAATCAGGAATTTAACGATACCAAAGTCAGAGCTTTCTGAAGAGTTACATGTAAAGTAAAGTAATATGCAAAGGCACTGCAGGCTGTTTGATCATGCAGTCCATAAATTCAAAGTATCTTTCTTCAAAGGTACAATTGTACAAAGCTGTACAATTGCGAACAAATCTATCACTTGGCACATTCCATCAATCTGTTGATGTTGGCCAGTAAGCGGTAGAAGTAGATGTAGATCATGCAATTCTCAAGTTCTGTCTTCCGTTTTCGATGCCATGTTAGTCTGTGTGACAATTTTGGCAGCATTGGTTACATTGTTGTATTTTTGTTGTTACAGGTGCCAGACAGACGTGCTGCACCTGTAGGCGACAGGTGAACACCAGGAGTGCCAGGAATGACATCATCTTGCAACCCCGTGACCAGGGTCATATTACTAAGTGGCAATATACATAATGCCACTAATTGATAAAGTGTCACGCCGCGTGATTGGCTTTGAAAATGGAGACTTATTGAGTGTATGGTATTTCATATGTATCGCATAATTATGAGGGATATTAACGTTGACAGCTCAAGTTATATGACCGTTTGGTGAAATTTTCTGTGTGTGGATTATGCGTTTTGTGCATTTCTGTGATATTTCATTTGAGAGTGATATCTTATGACCAAAAAATGGCATCCCCGTTTTGGAGGCGACGAAAACTCATCTTCAAAGTGATTATTGGCATTCCCGTGCTATGGTTCAGTGCAATAGGTGAGTGAAAACTGCTGCTCATTTGACATTATGCCCCATTCATTTTATGTATTTTCCCTGTTATGAGTTAAGCTCTGTGGATCTAAGGCAATATACATGTAAGCTCAAATAAAGAATAACTAATGAACTTCTCTCTTCCAGTGTGCTAAACTCATTATAATGGGGACAACTTTTTTGCTACTCGTGTCCCTTTCATTGTGCTAGCAACTGGCAGATCCATGTTTTCAGAAAAGAGGGTGTGGGAGTAAGAATTTCATAAAACTTGTACAAGCTGGCGATCATAGGCAGATCCAGGTTTTCAGAAAAGGGGGGGGGTGCGCACTTAAGGAATATCATGGGTTTCGTACGCTCCATCGATAGCGAACATGCCAAAAACCCCATGAAAATAAGGTATTTTGATGGGAAGGGGGGGGGGGGGTGCACCGCCTGCACCCCCCCCTACTGGATCTGCCTATGATGATCATGCGGAAAACACTTCCAATATGTCATTTGAAGGATAAATAGACAAAACTGCGCGAGTTTGTAACATGAATTGTTTTATCAGGTGAGTTCTTGTGCACTTTTGGTGCGAGCCTGATGAGCCAAAAGAATGAATCCTGATAAAATAATTCATATTACACAATCAACACAGTTTTGTATTTATCAATCTTTTCTAAACATTTGCAACAGTGTTTTTTTGAATGTGAAAAAGTAGTCCGGCTGAGAACAAGCATGATAACCATAGTATCACTCCCCCTTCAAACAGAAGTGATAACCCTCTCTGGGTTATCGGATACTTCTGGATCATATAACCAATGAAATTACAAGAAAAAGAATGATATAATAGGTACCTGCGTTTTCCCTGATCCATTGGCACTAGTAGATCCATGTTTTTGGAAAAGGAGATCGGCCGTACATACGGGATTTCAGGGATGTTGTATGTGCGATCAATTATAGATACGCCAAAAACCCTTCAAACTGAAATGTTTTTGTTGATAAAAGAGGCCCACCCCTGACCCTTCGCTGGATCTGTCTATAAATGCTCTTAGGGAATTTGTACATTTTGTCACGCTCGACAAAAGTGGTTCCAATTGGCAATTACAGTGTAGGGGTGGTGGTGGTGGGAATTCCGTCAAGTTTCTGATATTCAACTTTTTTTGTGTCTAAGATTTTGTCGCGCGCACTGAAAATTCTCGCGCACTTAAAATTTTCATATCAGGATTCATCTATTTCCATGTGGCATTAGAGATCTATATACAAGACAATATATAAAACTTATGAATTGTAATTGATAAATCTCCTATTATTTTTATTTTTTAATAAATGATGTCGCGAAACTCAAAACACTGTGTAGATGTTTTTCGATTATGTCACACATCTGATATTTCCACGTTTTTTTTTAAGGGGGGGGGGTGTTAAGAAAAAAGACAACATTGTATCAAAATGTACATCAACATGAATTAACTGTGCACTGCGCCGCAGGTTTTGTGGTGGTGATGTCGGGCGGTGGCGCGTTCCCCGATGTTCGCTCCGGCTCTCAGCCCAGCCAGCAGTTTGGCGCCGCCGCGGTGCCGGCTCCCAGCGGGACTCCAGCCGCTCCCACCGCGAGGAGGGAGCCCCACATTGTGCTGCCTGGTGAACAGCCCATACTCAACGCACCCGACCCGACAGGCTCAGGTGGGGCTGCTTTTTTTCCCCGCAGACAATCAGAGACTGGAATGAACTACCCCAATCTCCACAAAAGTGGATCTGCGTCTAGTTGCATTTTGTCATGCCAAATCCTTTTCATTTTTGAAATAAAATATGTTTAAACCAATGACCCCAATCTACTACATCTGCAGATAGTCTTGAACATACCTCTTGTTCGATCTATGTAGACTATTAATTATCAAATTGCGAAGGTGATATAGTTTATATCTATGTAAATTTTAATCTAGAATGGCACTAATTGCACCAAAAAGCATAGCAATTTTGTCATGAAGATGCCTTCTCACCTTTTTTGCATAATGTTGTCAGGGCGAGTAACTTTCATTGAGGGCAAGTAACTTTTTATTCTTACTTGCCCTGATGTCAGACAACTTCTTGTCATAAGGTTCTCATACTGGACCAGTACTTTACACTGCTGTTGTTTTGGCGTGGTCAGGTATCATACAAGATTGTGGCGACACCAAGCCCGAGGTTCGGAAGCTTCGTTAAAAGGCGTGTCCCATGTAGAGGAGAGCCACCCCTCTGCTTGCAAAAGAGCTCACTTAGCTTGAAAACAATAGCTAGTGTGATCTCTCCACACACCCTTGGCTCAGTTGGTTACCTAACCTGCCAAACAAACAGGACCACATTGGAAATAAGCATTACATATATATGTACGCTTTCATGTGCTATCCTAGGAACATTAATTCCTGAACTAACTACATACATACACATACAGGTTTGAGGAGAAGATGCATGAGGACGCAGAGCGCCAGCTGCGGCAGAGGGAGGAGGAACTCCGGCAGCAGAGACTGGCAGCCAGCGCCGGGGCCGGGGCAGCCACGCCCAAACCAGACCCCAACGCACCAGGTGAATGTGCTTATTTGTACAGTAGAACCTCTCTATTAGGACCACTTTTGGGCCCAGTTTTAGGTGGTCTCAATAGAGAGGTGGTAGTTGTACAGAGGTTTATTTTGGTAGCTTTATGTAGGTTTTGGAGTATTGAAAGTAGTCTTATTGTAGAGGTGGCTTCATTAGAGAGGTGGTCTTCATGGGAAGTTCTACTGTATGTTTTGTAAAAGATGGAATTTAACACAACACTGCATATCAACACATGTACAAACGTCCTTGAAATATTGGGTTTTTTATAGCTGCCTTCTTGGCCTTATCAAATGCTCAGCCATGAGCTCAGCCGGTCCATGATTCAAATAAGAATGATATTGGTACATTAATGCTCTTTTTCAACTCCTTGAGGAGCATCCAGTGGGAGCTGGCTGCAGCTCAAGCAAACTATGGCGCCATACTATTCATAATTCACAGATGCTCTCATCATCTGATTTCAACCTTTTTAACATTTACGTTATATGGAGCAGTGTACAAATAGTTGGGGATGGGTTTGCTCAATACCCTTCCCCCAACTCAACCAGCTATTGAGCCCATGACCTCCTGCATTGGTATACAGGCCCCGATACAGGCCAAAATCAACATTCTTATTTAGAAGATACCACCTAGCATAGAAAACAATCATACTCCAGACGTGAAGTTCTACATTTATGATTCCACTAACCGTTCATATTCTGGATGGTCATGTATGAATCCAATAGCTAATACGGAACAGCAAATATGCACAAGCATGTCAATTCTCCCTAACATGCAGCTTTGGCTTTGCACTGACAAGTAAATGACGTGGCGTCTTGAGGGAATCGGCAAAAGCAATGTATTATACAGTAACGTGTTTTCATATAAAATCGTCTCTAAACGGGGTAAGATTTGTGCAAAATGCTCTATCAATGTTCAAAATTGTTTAGTCGGTGATGAAGTTGCCTATTAGGTTTTTCATCATGGTCAAGGTTATGTTTGAAACATTGATCAATTTGGTTCATTTGCAGTCAAGTTAGAACTAGCGAGACGGTTTGAATGCATTCTCAAAGGTCTCATGCTGCTAATGTGCTGAACTATCAAAGTAAATGCCATAATCGGAAGAACCCTGCAAAGTCTATCCCATAATTCATAATCTAATGGATCAAGAAGGATTTCAATGTGTGTCTTTCTATTTATAGGAAAATTGTAACGAAATACCTACATTGTATATACTCACAGGGACTTTACAATCTGTCTAGATATATTAAGCTGCAGCTGAAAAATGTCATAATGAAGTTGCTGTAGATTTTGTCACGTCCATAATTGTGTGAGTTTATATAGTAAATGGGCAATAACAAGGTGAATAAGACATAACATAAAAAGTGAAAATTAGTAATGAAACAGATGAAGTTGCCATAAAAATTGTTTATTAACTTTGTGGCATGTGTCCAAGTGTCTTGTTAATGTTAGCTTAGCTGTGGCTGTATGCTCGATGTAAACAGTGTTTACATAGGGACATTTTGCTCAGTTTCTTACAAAAGGGCAGAAAATCTGAACTTCTGTTAAATATCACTCGAGATTTTGTACAAAATGAGCGGGTGAAAGAGAAATTAGCCTATCATATGTGCAATATCCAGTGGCAATTTATCTTAACTTTGTCGTTTTCACCATCCTTTCAATCTATTAAACTCCTCTGCAACACGCTGTTGATAACGACCTGAGATAATGATTGATGAATTTCGTTAGAATGTACTTCATACACTTTTAATTTGTTATATTTTACTGCCTTTTTTGGGGTTAATGCAAGTTGTTATGAGCATTGCAGATGCTTCCATCTGATTAGCCACAAGCTGCCAATTTAAGCAACTCAAAATCAATGTGACTGTTTCAAGGCGTACTGTGGGAAATAGGCTTAGAGATTTTTAGATTCGTTGTTTTATAGATTTATTGATCGGTTTGTCCTGCTTGCTAATTTTGTTTCTGAAATTAAAATGGATTTTTGATTTTACTTTTTGATAAATTCAATTTTGTGATTAATCACATCGTTCAACAGTTAATCTTTTGTACATAGCAAATATCATGAACCCAGTTGCTATATACCAAATACAGACAACATTGGTTTCCTCAGAGACGGTTTCCGTAATAGACTTAGTCCACACACTACAAATCATGCAAATCCTGGGATTTGCCATTCCTTGGGGTCAGATAAAAGTCAGAGAGGATTTCAGCAGAGTGGGATAACGGCAGTGGTAGTAGGAAATCAAGGGCTATTTGCTGAGCTTGTGACTTCGTGCTCCACCCCATTGCCAGAAGCCAAGGGAATATTCTGGCTTAGTTGAAATATCAATTAGATCAATTAAAATAACCATACCACCAGTATTTTACGTAACTGAACAGATTCTAATCAAGTTCTTTGAAATAGGATTGTTAAAATGTCTTTTATAGCACGCCATGAAAGATGTTTATTATCTAGATAATTCAATTTTGTAATTGCTTCTTCCTCTCACATTTACTCCTGTACTTTGATTTTTTTATTTTTGGAAAGCATACGAGTGCAGTATGTTGCAAATTCTCACCTATAATAAATCTGGAAAAAATTCCCTTGAACAGCCTTTGTTGAGATTTGTAGGGTATGTGGATTACGTTCCTCAGAGAACCATTGACAAGAGGCAGACTTTACAGGCTTCTTTTTTGGCTAGTGCCTGGATTGGCAGAAAAGCTACGAATGGCTGAATAATGATTTGTTACCTACGTTTTAAATAGTGGAGAATGCCATATGATAGATACGAACACTGAATACACTCCTGTGAGTGTCTTTGATTGACAATTGTGTGTGCCAATGACTGTAGACTTTTTAGATATGTGAGTTTTGCTGTCTGCTTCCATACACTCGGCTGACATTTACAATGACATTACGCAGCCTTATACGGAGAATCTGCCGCCTATCCGTTAACTTGACAAATACCATCATTAGGCGTTTGAGGCGGCTTCATCTAATTGTGGCTTTGGGGTGGTACATGGCCAATTCACACTCTAACTTCATAAGCGTGGGGAGAATCTTCTCTAGTGTGTTTTTATGAAGTGTACAGTCTTTCAATAGTGTGGTATTTAAGCAGTGGAAAATACAGCAGTTTGTCTGGTAAGACTGTAGTTTGGTTGCATGGTGCTAGTAGGGTGACCTAGGCCTATAAACCTTATTTTTTTTATAGAAAATTTCATTGAGTATGTTTGTTTCCATGGCTGAGAAGATAGGGAGTTGGACTTGTGACCAGAAGTTTGTGAGTTTGAGTCCAAATCGTGTCTGGTGATGAGTGTTTAGCAAATTCATCCCTAGCAGTTTGCATTTTGCTCTGTGGTATCTACATGTTAAATAGGTACAGGTCAGGCTAATATAAGTAATGAGAGCCATGTGTTACAGCAATCCGAGCTGCATGCTCACCAGGGAGTTGAAAAAAGCAAGGATGCCAATAACCTGGTATGAATGTCAATTTGCTCGAACACAAGCACAGGGAAAGTGAACTCTAAATTAGCACATTAACATTTATTTACATAATGTCATGAATTCTAGTCCTGGTTTGTGTAATGGGTGTGTTTTGAGCAAAGTCAGCAATCATCCAATACATATACATGTACATTTTGTACTACACTTTAGTGCCTTCAAATATAAAATGCTAAATAGGTTTAATAATGAAAAAGTTAATTCAAATGTCAATATATGGACACCACATGCTTGAGGACTCTTGTGACTCCACACTCTCCCCTGAAAATAAAATTGAAGCTTTTTCCAAAATTAACTGATGTAAGACAATTTGTCATGTGGATTAGATTAAGTTGTGAGATGCTGACTTTGAAGCATCATCATCATCCGACATTTCCTGGCTGAATTGTTTGTTCTGGCTCCTGACAGCCAACAATAACAGTCGGCCTATCAACTATGACAGCTTATAAACACACCAGCATAACGTCCTCGTGTTTGGTTTACAAAGTGGAGCTACCAGGGATTTATTAGTACAGTGGAACTTCCAATCAAGACCACCTCTACTGAGACCACCTCTGTCATAGAACCATTTTTCATGCTCCCGAATGTTCAAAAGGCGATCAAATTGAACCTCCATATAAAGACCACCTCTATTGAGACCACTTGAGGTCAGGTTCCATGGGAGGTCCTAATAGAGAGGTTCTACTGTATGTCTCCACTTTATCTCGGCTGGAGTCGGTGTGTTGCTTTTGTTGGCAGATTTGAGCAATGCTTCTGTGGTGTTTTAAGGCTATTGTTTGAAGCTGTTTTTGTACAGTTTGTTTTTGTGAGAGAAAGCAGCCAATGTTCAGTAGCTATTAGCTAGCTGGTGTAGATACCTTCACCAGAACAGTGGCAGCAGATGCCCCGAACAAAGTTTAGCTTGTAGAATAGGTCGTAGTAACAGTTTAGTCTAGTTGTGGATAATGTTAAACGTTTTTACATTGTCAGTCTGTGACTTATTATCATGCTTTTATTTTTGTTAGGACTGGGGGGTGGTAAGGCAATTTTCCAAACAGATGTTTGGAAAATCATTCAGTTAGGTTATTCATTTGGAAATTCTTAATTGAAGGCAACTGTTGTACAAACTCGTATCTAAATCTGTAAATTATAGGCTCTGTTATGCTAAGAGTCCACTAGGGGGGCAACAAATGATTCCAGTGCATGATATCGTAATTTGATCTAAAACCAAGTGTCCTAAAAAAAGTGCCTAATTATGTGCAATGTCTCAAATCTACGACCAACTAGCGCGCAGTTATGCCTAGTGGCGCAACCTAAAATCATATGACGTAAGTATGCCAACGAACTGCCCATCTGTTGGAACCTACTGGAATGTCATGTTGTATGATAAATTGCGCTAAATTGAAATAAGTCGCCCAAAGTCATTGCCCTAGTGGAATCCAAGCATCACTAGACAAAGTATCCAAGTGTATGTTGGATGAGAGTAAATAATGTAAGACAATACGCTTGGCACCTTTGACATTGTTTCAATATTGTGATTTGAATAAATTACATGTATGGGCAAATTTTACAATGGACGATATTATGCATTTGTAGGTGAGATGGGCAAGGCTGTGATCATCAAGAAGGAGGAACTCTCCGTGGAGGAGCGTAAGAAGTTTGACGAAGGCTGGCAGAAGAACGCTTTCAACCAGTACGCCAGCGACATGATCAGTGAGCACCGGTCACTGCCCGATGTCAGGGACCCCTCATGTAAAAAGGTCAGTTCATAACCCTTTGTATAATGAGGTCAACTTTGTTTATAGCATGAGGGCCCGTGGTGTTGGTGCATGGACCTCCAGAGGCAGGCTAGGTGTAACTGAGCCTCAGGGACCTTTGTGTATGAGGTCCATGACCGTTTGTGCAATGAGGTCAGTTCATGACTCATTCGAGTAAACATGTCAGTTCATAATACCTCGCTTAAAGAGGTCAGTTTATATGATCCCTTTGTATAAACAGGTCAGTCACCCCTTTGTGTAAAGATGTCAGTTTAAGATTTGTGTTATTGTTAGTGTTGGGGATCCCATTTTCAGAGGTCCTCTTGTGTTGCCCAACAAATCAAGCCAGGAGGTGTGGAATGCATCAAAATTTACGAAGAATAACTATTATGTACATGCACCATAGAAGGCTTTTTATTTGCCGCACTATATTTGAGTGTTGTCGTGCCGTACTTTAGGTGCAGTACCGGCCAATGAGCGAGCTCCCGGACACGTCTGTGATCATCATCTTCCACAACGAGGCGTGGTCCGTGCTCCGCCGCACGGTGTTCTCCGTGCTTGACCGGTCGCCACCGCAGCTCATCAACGAGGTCATCCTCGTGGACGACGCCTCCGACCTCCGTGAGTCTGCATGGCATCGAAATAACACTGATGCATTACATTCAATTGACTTGCTTTTAACATCATATGCTGCTATTATAAGGATCCAAATATGCAGAATCATAGTATAGGCAGGAAAACTGGTTACAACTTAAAACATCATTTGCTGCTATTGTAATGAGCTAAATTATAGTATAGTGCAGAATGACATTATCAGTGATAATAGGGAGAAAAACTGATAACAGCTTAACTGTATACAGTAGAACATCCCATTAAGACTACCGCTCTATTGAGACCACCTCTATATCGAGACCACTTTTCACAATCCCAATCCTTCATAAACATATCAAAATGAACCTCTATACAGACACTACCTCTCAATTGAGACCATTTAACATTGGTCCTAAAGGTGGTCCTAATGATGCATTCGAAACATGCACTTGTATTAACAGTAAGTACGATTTCACTAGTGATGAAAAGCGTTCGAAACCATGGAATTTATGATTTTCACCACTTGTGAACTTGTACTTACCGTAAATATGAGCGGTTTTGAATGCACCATAATAGAGAGCTTCTACTGTAGTAGTAAGCAAAGTAAAGACCACCATTTCTTCGTTACAGCGCACCTGCAGCAGCCACTGGCTGACTTTGTGGCGTCACACCCCAAGCTGCGCCTGCGCCGCGCCAAGAAGCGCGAGGGGCTGATCCGGGCACGCCTGCTGGGGGCCGCCGCAGCCAAGGGTCAGGTCCTCACCTTCCTCGACTCGCACTGCGAGTGCACCGAAGGTAACACTCCCTGGGGAGTATCCCGTCATTCTCTTTGGGGGGTGAAAACTTCAATCTGCTGTATATACTGATGCACATCTACATGTATGAACCCATGTCAACACTTATATAGCATTTAGCTTGAATATTTGCCACTTTTGATGGTGGGCTTTTTTATGAATCGATATGAATTTGTGTATTTGCAATTTTGCATTGACATTTTAATGGGCTAGATTCTATGTTGATATGGTCACAAAAATTGTGCTTCTACATCCCTAAACCCCCTCTTTTTGTACAGTAAAACCTCCAATTAAGACCACTTCTCTATTGAGACCTTATCTATAGTAAGACCATTTTTTAATGCTTCCAAACCTTCATAAAGCTACCAAAACGAACCTCTGTATAGAGACCACCTCTCTGTTGAGACCACCTAACACTGGTCCCAAAAGTGGTCCTAATAGAGAGATTCTACTGTGTCACATTTCTACACCCCTAAAGACCCCATCTTTCATACAAGTCAAGTCAAAAATTGTTTATTATACTGACATGTGGCATATACAAGTATAAACATGCAATTTACAAAATCATTATAATAATATAATAACCACCCAGCCGCAAGGGCTTATAAGTCAGTATGAAATCATTAACATATAACAATGGCAGATCCAGGTTTTTAGAAAAGGGGGAGGGGCACACTTAGGGATTTCATGGGTTTTATACGCGCGATGGATGGCGAATGTGTAAAAACCCTATGGAAATGAAGTATTTTGGTAGGAAAAGAGGCAGCGCTTGCCCCATGCACCCCCCTGGATCTGCCTATGAATATATACAACTTATCACTGATAGTGTTTCTCAGGCTGGCTGGAGCCGATGTTGGACCGTATCGCGGAGGCCGAGAGTAACGTGGTGACGCCAGTGATTGACGTGGTGGATGACGACACGCTGCGCTACCAGTACTCGGCCGCCAAGGCCACATCCGTGGGAGGCTTCGACTGGAACCTGCAGTTCAACTGGCACTCGATCCCCGAGCATGAGAGGCTGAGGCGCAGCAAGGACTCTGACCCTGTCAGGTGCGTGGACTGCTGTTGTGTGCTTCTGTGGTTGAGTGGATATCAGAGTTGGACTCGTGGAAGGTAGGTCGTGGGTTCGATTCCCAGTCGGGTCTGGTGGTGGGTGTTGAGCAAACTTGACACTGCTCCGTGGCACCAATAGGTACAGGTTTGGCGAGTGGATTCTAATGTGAGTGATAAGCACGCAATGATTTTTAAAGCATGTAGGTAAAGAAACTACATGTAGTTAGGACAAATGAAGAGGCTTTACTCTTACAGATTAATTACTCTTGCAAAATATTTCATGTAGTCACACTTCATGTAGGCACTCTGCGTGGTAAAGCAAGTGAGGTTGTTAACATTGTTAAGTGCACCCTTCGACACACACAAACACACAGTCACACACACAAATAAACAATCTTTCAAAAGAAAAACATTCCAACGTGTCTGCTATTATGGCTGAAAACAAGGCCTATTACCACAATGACGACATGTTTGCTTATAATCTAACAAACCATATATTCAAGGTTTTTTTCCTTTTAGCTAAGCTAACTGTTGCTTTATTCATCGCCCTTTCTTTTGCAAAATACTCTACCATATGCCTATTAATATGCAGCAGTCGGCATTGAGAAATCCCTGTCAAAATATGGGATTTGTGGTCATTTAGGCAGAATATTCATCTTTTCATCTTTTCGCAATATCTTCAGAGCTTGTTTACTTGCAATAAAAAGCAGGACAAAAAATAAAAGCAACAAGGGAAACACTGCTGTACTCAATGTGAATAATGTTTGCATGTAAAGTGACTTCCTTATGTGCAGAAGGGTTTAAAACATCTGCCCTATAACTGTGAAATGAGCTTCATTTTAATTCCTCCTCAACGTGTACATTCTGCTGTCCTATATGGTGGGTGAGCTGCAAGTATGTGTAGGCTTGAAAAGTTAATGGAGATTGTTCATAAAGATGTCGTCTGTACGGAAAACAACAACAGCATTACGTTCACGGTTTTAGCGCACTCTTTACGAGCCTCGGCCGCGTGTCATCAGCACATAGTAGGGCACAACATTATCTCTGTGCAGCGTGAAATATTCATAAGTGTGCATCCTCAGAAATCTTCACTGCCCCGCCAGAGAAATCTGCAGTAAAAGTCACTCTCCGGTCACAGAGTCACCACGGCCGTTTGTCACACGCACTACTCATGAATTATGCCTGGAGCTCGTATTTTTTGTGTTCGTGAACAACAAAGTTACAATATACGTTTAGTTTTTCCTAATTGATTGTGACTGTACATCCATTTAGTAGACATTATCTTGTGCGGCTACTTTCTCTTTTCATCATTAACAAATTACGAATTACATGTATGAAGCAATGGTGACACGTCTGTTCACCTAAAACGGGTTCCATTGCACCATTTGTATAAAATTTATTGCGTACCAATCAATATATCTCTATGTGCATCAATTCAGTTTATGTTTAGTTTAGAAATGTTGATTTTACAACATTCAAAAATATCTAAATTTCACTAAACTTTAAACATCTTTTGATACACTCTCATATATTGCTCGTAACACTGATGTATGCAGCTGCATTTTCTTGAGCAAAAGGAAACGCATGACACTGTTACCCTTTACAAAGAAAACAACACTGATTGAAAGAAATGTGCATGTCATAATTAGTTCACTTATCCAGTTGTTTTCATCTCATTTATGCTGTGGCTGGCGAAGAGGGAAGGATAAAAAGTGACCTATTAGCCACTCACATCTGCTGGCCTGAAGTCTGCGTGTTGGACTTAGCAGCAAAACGTGTGTCCGACCCATTTTCTAAATGAATTGTTTTATTTGCAACCACAATATAGAGTAGTATGTGTGGCAAATTCTTTGCCAGTTTCACTCCAATTGATCACATATATCAACAAAGCGCCGGTGACAAGGTGTTTTTTGGCGACACTCACTTATTGCAAAACTTCCGCAATTTACATGTGGAGCAACAACATGCAAGCTTTTGTGAATAATGTCCTAACACTGGTGAAGCTTGCTTTTTTTCTAAATATTTGATAGCGGCTTTAAAACATTTTCCGTTTTTGGTGCTACTGTTTGAACATCAGAAAAAAGGTGTTAACGGTAGGTTGATGTTTAGTCTTGTTCTGTAGCGTTTTTGCGTTTTTGCATGTTAGGTTAACGCCTTTTAACTCTCTCTCACTCTGCTTTCTCTTTGAAGCGATTCTGCATTGTCATGATGTTCATGTTTTGGATCTCTGCGAGGCAGACAATTTAAAAGTGTGGACACAATTAATCAGTGCACACCTACATGGATGCCTTTAGCTGTGCATTTTCTGAGGAGCGGATGTTTTTTTGTTGTGCTATGTGGGCCCCAGGTTGAGAACGAGTATGGAGGTTGACAGCAAACAAGCCTCTAATCCACTTTCCGGGCTTGTAGCTGCATAATTAACATGGCAGGTGATGCCACTCCTCATCCAGCAGGGACCTGCCATGGGGTTAAAGTCAAACGCTGAGGAAGAAGGGCCATTTAACAGTCTGTATACACTTGGCCAGCTTAAACGAGATCTTAAAGGACTGAATGAGTAGAATTTCGAGCTATCAGATGAATATTTCGTATGCTTACTCAAATTATCAATAGACTTAATTCAATAAAATTTAAGATTTTATGAGGAGTTCAAATTGAGTGCTAAATAAACAGCAAAAAGCCAAAATGTAGGGACCTGGCCAAAATCTAGGGACCTGTTTTGCGCCCCAATCCTCCCCGCCCCTGCCCCCCTCCCCCACCTTACAAATAGGGGCTCAGCACATCTGTATTCCTGAGCCCATAAGATTCATTAGCAGAAGCTCTCTGAGTGACTTTGCTAGAGGATAATGGCTGCATGCTTTTGTAACAAGGCTACTTTATCATAAACCTTGTAATATCACTCTGAATGTTTGTATTGTTATTTATACCTAAGATGAGTTATATTATGTGGAAAGAAAAACAAATAGCAAGAAAAGTAATACTTTACGGTAGCTTCGCTGCCAGCTTTGAACCCAAGATTATAGAACAATAAAACTAATGAACAATCACATTATCCCCCAAATATGTCTACTTAGTCTTTTGACATTTGTCTCTTCCAGTCTATAGCTTCTGTAGTTGATTGGTTAGTTTTTGACAGGCGATTGGAAGAGGCATTGGATGTTGACAAAACTCATTTGTTATAAGTTGAAAGACATGTGTCAGATTAGCTAATGGTAGTATGAGTGGATGATGAGGATCCTCATTGCCTAGCACTCAAATGGTAGCCAGGGATCATTGAATTGCACCTAGCGAATTTTGTGAAAATCAAAGTGAGGTTATCCGGTGTAATGTGATAAGTTAGATGAGTGGAATGAAAATCCTCATTTGTCTTCGTATATTGGTTTACATCTACGGTTCGTCTTGATACATCAGCAATCTTCTATTCTACATTCTATCTAAATCTATCTTCTACCCAGAGACTTCTATATATGATATGCAATGTCTGTATGTTCTTTACAGACTCCTAAACCATGCATGTAATCACCATGAAATTTAGGCAAGTCATTGTGCATATTCTACGGGTTGTTTTATGAAGTCTAAATGCTCACAAAATTACCCACTTCCATGAAAATTTCAATTAAAAAATAGATTATTCTTTGGTGTCATGTTTACATAGCCAGACACCTGTTTTTCAAGGAATAACGCCTTGGCATTGTCTTTCAATGAATAGTATCTGTGGTAAGTCAGGTCTACAAACTATTCATAAGTTATGCGGAGTGGAGATTGGGTGAGGGGGATCAACATCTTAAGGGGGAAAACCCACAGCAACGCATGGCCGCCATACAGCAACTCTGAAGAGTTGGCTTGATGTATCATATCAATGAAGCCCATGTCAACAACCAAGCTGTGTCAATGCAACACATGACTGGGAAAGCTAGTGTTAAAGTAAGGCTTTTTACTACATGATTACCGACTACATCAAATGGTCTATTGCCATTGTCGGGCTAAATGCACCACCCATTAAACCTTTGTCAGAGGCGTAAGCCATGTCTTCAAAAGTACAGTAGAACCTCCATTTAAGACCACCTCTATATTGAGACCACCTCTGTAATAGGACCATTTTTCATGCTCCCGAAATGTTCATAAAATGACCAAAATGAACCTCCATAAATAGACCACCTCTCTATTGAGACCACTTGAGATCAGTCCCACGGGTGGTCTTAATAGAGAGGTTTGTCATACGAAAAAATGCGTGTAAACGGCAGTCCATATATGAACACGGCAAACTGAGATTTGCTGCTGCGGCGGCGTCTTCTCCTTTATCACTGGCTCACAAACAAAGTGGCGGTGAAACATGAGTGTGTCGCCACACAGCGGTAAATACACAGCAGGCGCTAATGATCGTGCTCCTCATGAAGGCCACCACAATTTGTCATCTGCGGGCAGGCACACTGAGCTGTGTATGCTCCTCATAGAAACAGTCACCTCATCTGCCATGACAGCATGTGAAAGACTTTAGAAAAAAAATGTATTTCGATCAGTTTTTCCGTATTACTTGACTACTTAAGGAGTTTGCATAGATATTTGTAAAGTTTTGCTAAACAGGTATTTGATTTGTAATTATCAAACTTCATGATTGCGTTTATTAGTATGTTAACTTCGAAAAGTCAGTGAGATTTTGATGTACATGTACATTGATTTTTACGCATTTACATTTTTTTTATTGGGATTGATGTCTTTTCATCAGTGCTGGGCTGTGGTCAGTGAGAATATTTGCATGGTTTTCATACACAGTCCATGATTCTCTTTTGTGTATGATTACGGCATATTTATGAAAATGTATGCCACAATACCTTAATGTAGACCCTTTTCATGCGTCATCCACTCTGACATTCGTACTGAGGTCTATTACTGTCTGACTGATGGTAATGAGCTTCATGTTTTACTTGAATCCATGTGCATAAAATCTGCTTATTTGTTATTCAGTGAAATATATTACACTTTTAACTCATTATGCTTGAAATACATGTATGTGTTTGCTCTACATGTAGTGACAATCTGTTTTTCAAAATGTATGTCATAGTGTCCTAATATGTATATCTGAAAGGCTCGAGTATAATAGGCCAGGAAATGGATGATGCAGTGATGTATGACATACATGTATATTGCATATGGAGCTAAATGATTAATTCCGTTCTTAACAAATGAAGTAGGATTTGATATAAAAATGTGCACAAAAGGTAAAATTTTCAAGAGCTCCGCATCTTTGGAATAAAAGTTAGACTTATTTAATTCAAACTTAATGGGAGGGGGATAGAAAATTAGTCATCTGACATTTCAAGTTAGCAGAGTGAATAATGATATAAAGTAAAATGATAGGGAGGGTTGTTTGTTAATTCAATTTATCTGAGTTCAAGTTAAACATGTCCAACTTGGTTGCTTTAAATCTAAATGAAAATATATTGAAAATCTCTAAAAGGTTTGATTTTAACTTTTTTCTACTCCATACATAACATTTTTCAAAGGCGGGGAATCAGGATTTCTATATAGAAAATTAATAACTGTAAATTCTTGTACTATAAAACAAAACAAAAAATATACACACTGTATATGAGAATGATGAGTTCATAAAATAATGCAATTCATAACATAAACAGCATCTGAAGCTTTGCAACACGGAAAGTTCACAATAGGCATGATATTAAGTTAGCATCTTCTGAAAACATCGTTCCTTTTCTGTACACATTGTTTTCTCTGCTCTTTGTAAAGAAGCTTGCTTGTTGCTCCTCGTGAGTATTGCTGCGTGATGCACGTGAGACGTCATGGCGAGTGACAGGTTTATCTGCGTCTGACCGGCGTCTTCCCCTTACTGCAACAGATGACATTATTCTCAGTGCCAGCTACGCGCACACAGTAGGGGATGGAATGTATATGTTGATGTTTTTGGATTTATAGTCTACTTTCTGTACACTCACTTGACTTTGAATATTAAGCAAGTCATGGGCATCCCTTCCCACACTCTAGTATTTTCCAACCATGTGGCGAGCATATAGGACTTTGTAATGACGTTAGCGCTTTACTTGACAAACCTGTAGGTATTTAATGTGTAGGTGCCATGGAGCAGTGAGCAACCAGTCAAGGATAGATGTGCTCAACCCACACCACCAGGACTCGAATCCACAACGTTGTGGTTAAATACCCAACTCCCTTTCCAATAGGCCTCGAAAGTTACTGTACCTGACCAACAAAAATACAAACTCTCTACACATGGACAGCTCTCACTATTTTACCATCTTTTCTACTACTGTTATTTTTCAATGACATCATGGAATAGCAGTCTTGAAAGAAGCTGTTCATTTCACTGGTCGTCTAGTAACAGGCCTATCTTTTATTTCAGCATTTCAGTGTCTTAACATTATCGCACGCCATGGTTTGATTTCCTATCTTAGCTCCTATACCTATGTCCTGTGCCATGTTTGCAGGTCCCCCACCATGGCCGGCGGCCTGTTCGCCATCAGCAGGAAGTACTTCGAGCACCTGGGCACGTACGACCCCGGCATGGACATCTGGGGCGGAGAGAACCTGGAACTCTCCTTCAGGGTGAGTCAGCAGCAGATTCACTGCTTTACGTCTACTACAAACCCATGTGAAACAGAAAAATCGTAAATGTGCTTGTTATTGACTAAAATCTATTGGGAGGAAATTTACTACAGACGGGATTGCTTAATTGCATAACCTGTGTCCACACACATTTTATGCGATTAAGCAATACACATATGCAATTATCAGTACGTTTTGAAAGATATTAATGAACAAGTGGTTTTACAGTCTTTATGCAATTAAGCGATTTATGCAATTATCAGATATGCAATTAAGTGATATTGTCTGTATCACCTCCTTAGTAGTTGTGCATGCACCTGTATGTGATTTGATCTCTTTGCCATCCTGGACACATGAATTCCGTCCTGCACGGCTATTTTTTTCTGTTCACTTTCCTGTCTGCCTGCATTGTGCACTGCATGCTACTGCCACTTAAAAAATCAATCTTCTTGAGGGTTCTGGACGTATTTCGAATTCGTTAAGTTTGAAAAATACACTCAAATTCTTGCTAAAGCCTAAAAATAAATTCTAGCTTTGTATTTCTTTATTATCTACTTGCAGGATAGCATATTAAAAAAAAAACTATAATTCCCTCTTCAAGTGTACAATATAATCTCATTTGCCGCCATGCTTTGTCATCAAATTTGAAATCATTTGACAGGCCTGCACTGTTCTTACACCATCCACTGCTGGTAAATTTTGGATCCTTTCCCACCCTGCATAGTTATTAAGGAGGTGATACAGTAGAATCTCCCTTCACGACCACCTCTCTATGGAGACCACCTTTATCATAAGACCACTTTTCACGTTCCCAAACCTTCATAAAGCTACCAAAATGAACCTCTATATAGAGACCACCTCTCTATTGAGACCACATAACACTGGTCCCAAATGTGATCTTAATAGAGAGGTTCTACTGTAGTAAGTCACAAGATCGTTGCCCCTTCCAGGTGTGGATGTGCGGCGGCACCCTGGAGATCATCCCCTGCTCCCACGTAGGCCACATCTTCCGTAAGCGCTCTCCGTACTCCTGGAAGACCGGGGTGAACGTCGTGAAGAAGAACTCAATCCGCCTCGCCGAGGTCTGGATGGATGACTACAAGGGCTACTACTACGAGCGATTCAACAATGATCTGGTGAGTGCTGAAACAGTGTAATGAGTGTATGACCATACTGTATGGTCCCTATGGTGCTGCAGTCTAAAATAAACACTTCAGCCGTAATATTAGGAGCGTTGTTATGTGGATACTTCACTGTATATTGTGTAGGGAGTTTAGGATTAATAATGTTTCTCTATGACCACCTGGTTAGGATACACAAGGAACACTCTCCTTTCCATGTACGTGCAATAGAATGTAACAAACTACTTGTGTTTGCTAGAAGGATGATTTTCTCGACACTAAAATTATACGTTACAAGTTGAGTTTAACAAGGTTTTTTTCAATACAATATTCTTAAAGATTATCTAAAGATAAGAGATGGCCATGGTTTTGTGTAAATCCAAGTGTGATAATTTCTTTCTCTACTTGGTAACTTAAGACAGTAATGCAATTTGCTTTTGGAGTCACATATCGTGTGTAGTAACATGATAATACTGTTAGTGCTACAACACTAGAAGGTTACATTACAAGACTTGCTTATTTGGAATGCAGACGTTTTTATATGAACCTGACAGTTTGCTTGTGTCTTTTAGGGGGACTATGGTGATGTGTCTGCACGCAAGGCGCTGAGACAGAAGCTCGGCTGTAAGAGCTTTGACTGGTTCATCCACAACATCTACCCCGAACTCTTCATCCCTGGCGATTCAGTCGCATCTGGAGAGGTACTGTCATTTTCGTAATCCAGCCTTAATACAAATTAGTAAATTATCTCTTAGTATTGCATGTACTCAAATGAAAATTTGTCAATTTACTTTGATATAAAAAATTATGAAAATTATAATGGTCCATGATATGTGAATGGTTGCCCCGTCGCTCACTAGAGTTCCTGATTGCAGCTGCCATGACTCTCTGTATGCTTCCCATAGAGTTGAGAAAGAATGATGCTAGATAGATTTTCATTAGAGGGGTGCTTAACCGGAACTACAGGATGTTAGCAAGATAGTAAAGAGAATTTTGCTGGATTTTGAGTGGTGACCAAATATCTATTTTCTGAAGAGGTGCAGGGTTGCAATCACTTAACCCCACCCACCTCTGTCAGGATTTGTGCTGTGCTAATGGTGCTGTTGTTTAGTGTTGGCACTCCATGTGTTGTAGATCCGTAGCAAGGTGCGCGCTCAGTGCCTCGACTCGGCTGTGGACAAACACGCACACAACAAACCGGTGAAGATGTGGCCCTGTCACAACATGGGAGGCAACCAGGTACTAGCGCTACTTCTCATTAAATAAATGTAAATGTAAATGTAGACGTTTATAGTCTTGATCCAAGTCTTGCTGTCACGACTTTATGATTTATACCAGGTCATTGGCACACATATTGATCATCATTTGATCATTTCTCGCATAGTTGCACCATTAAAGGTTATGCTCAGCCAAAACAATATTTGTTCGGTTAAGTCCAGGATCAATGAACAATGCCTTTTCCATTGCAAGTGTAAGGAAAAAAATATCTATGTTATCCACATTTGATATATCTAATACACCTTTAAAAATACTATGCCCTGTTGCTGACTAAAACACAAGGTCACGCGATGTTTGAATAATGAATGATTTTTGCTAGACATACGCTGTAGTTTTAACATTAACATTTAACTTGGGAGGGATAGGCATCACCACTGGTAGCAAAACATAGTGTGCATAGTATGCATTGCATACGGCTGGACTGAACAGTAACCAAAAAACATCCCAATATAAATCATTGACATTGTGGTCGGAAAGACACTGAATGGTCGCTATTCCCAACTTGCAAACCAAATTTGAACATTCAAGCTGTTAAGATTTTGGTTACAATGTGCACGAACTGTTTGTCGACCTGATTTCTATGGTATGATTTATACCTTTAAAAAACTGAACATACCTTTGTGTTTGTAGTACTGGATGCTGTCCAAGTCGGGGGAGATTCGTCGAGACGAGGGCTGCATGGACTACGCCGGCCAGTTTGTTATGATCTACCCTTGTCACAGCATGCGTGGCAACCAGGAGTGGGTATATGGACCGGTAAGTGGGAATAAGGATAGAAGGTAGTGGTGCAGCAAGTGGGAATGGTTACATGGGCCGGTATTTAAGAGTAAGGATGGGAAGGGAGAGTGGGGTGGTACTGAAACTAGAAGTGGATATTTGAGTGCGTATGAGGGAGGCAGGGTTTTAGCAGCTTTGTATCATCTTGTCACATATTGCTAATTGTGACAAATTGACTAAAATGGGAATGTCGTATGAAATAAAATTTTGAAGATTGAGGTGGTCTCAATAGGTGATTTTTGTAGAAGTGGTCTTCATTTGAGGTAGTACTGTACACTGCATCCATCAATTGCTGATGATAATGGCAGTGTAAATTTCGCTCTCGCACTAGCATTTACATGTTAAACAGGATTTAAAAACATTCTTAAAAAACCTAGCATGTTGCCAGCTGTCACCATTTTAAACAAGACAGGGATGTTGCCAACGATTATGTTACAGTAGAACCTCCAACTAAGACCACATCTCAATTGAAACCACCTCTATAATAACCCACTTTTCACGTTCCAAAACCTTCATATAGCTACCAAAATGAACCTCTGTAAAGAGACCACCTATATATTAAGACCACCTGACATGAATCCTGAAGGTGGTCCTCTTAGAGAGGTTTTTCTGTATGTAGTAGATTTCTAACCCTGATTGTCGTTGTACAGGACAACACGTTGCGGCATCACAACACCAACCTGTGCATGGAGCTGTCTGCAGATGGCCAGAAGGTCGACATGAAGCCCTGTACCGGCACCGACCGCCAGATCTGGCTGTGGAAGCGCAAGGTGCCAGATGACGAGAAGCGCAAACAGGGAATTCCCATCCTGCGGTAGCACCCTGCTGGGGAATTCCCTTCAGCAGTAGTAATAGCACCAGCCAGGATTTCACTAACAGCTGCAACTGCATTGGGGAATAGTGATACTGTGGTTGTAGCAGCTTGGAAAATTCCTATCATCACTAGCACTATGAGGGAATACCGTTATGGTGATGCCAGTGCCATGACAGACTGACCAGGAATATCCAAATCGTTACTTAGAAATCGCCGTGGAATTATTAGTAAGGCAGGGTATCAGATCTAGTGGCTCTAGTGAACAATTTATCGTGTGAGTAGGGCCATGATGGAATTCCCAAGCAGGAGTTGTGATTCCCCATTAAGCATGCACAGATGAAGATGTGACATGGTGATATTGTCCATTGTAAACTGTGTTTTCATCTGTGCATGGCAAATTTGGTGCCATTTATATGGTAAAAAAATCCCTCAAGATTCAGTTATCGTATAATGATTATTTGTGATGTAGTGGAAGAAGAATTCTGTGCTGTCTCACAGATATTGTTATTGATAGGAAACATTAAAGAAAGCCAATGTGTGTGATGGTGTTTAAAAATTGAAGGTTGGTGCAAATGTTGTGTAATTGCAAAGAGAAAATGTATCTAAAGCTTCATCTAACAATGGAGCCGCGAAGAGACCTGTGATTGTTTTATTCCACAGCATGTTTGGTCAGCACAGCAATATGATTTTCAGACTGTATGTGGAATACATGGAATTCATATTATTTTGTGTCTCAGTCATTACTTCTTTTGGATTTTTGGAAGGTGTGCACAAGATATCATATTCTACGAGCTTGCATCATGTTGAACAATAAGTTCAGTACTAATTAACATCATGTTATTATAAAATCGAGTAAATACATCTTTTATGACTTCTGTTTTACCAGAGATGAGACTTGATAATATAAGTGAAACGTTTTGAATTTTGAAATTACATCAAATATTCAAAGTAAGGTTGGACGGTAAAAATCATAGTTACTTTTGTAATAACTATGCACGTGTGTATAGTTATGTGTGATATTGCTGCCTGTTTTACGTACATCATACTAGTATGTGTTGGATGCCGGTGCTTTTAATACCCTGATCGTTAGTCACCATCATTCATTCCCATCGGAGCACAAACTAAATATTCCAACACATTCACTTGAGACTTTGGTCATGTTTGAATGATTTTTCAATGTGTGTTTGCTGTTATAAAACTGAAATTCTTGTGGTGGTAATTATTTGAGGTGCAATAAAATTTGTATGTTCCTCCACGAGTAAATGAAAAGGTATGGTAAAAGCATCAATGTTCGTAACAAAAAGTTTACCATGATTGTGATTTTTGTCAATGAAAGATGGTTGTAAAGTTCTATGTCTATGGTTTCAATATGGTGTGTTATAAATATTTTGAGGTGTTTAAAAATTTCAAATAATGCAGAGCCATTTTGTTTTTATAAAAAGAGCAAATAGATGGCAAGTTCATATATTGTAAGAAAGTTTTACCTTACAATTTTGCTCCTGTTTCTAAATCTTTCTTCTGTATGTTTGTGTTATAAGTTCTCATCATTAGTTTTGTAAATAAAACCTGTTCTAATAGCGCAACCAGCTGAACGTCTGTTTACAGATTTGAATGAGGACAGTTTACGGATTTGAATGAGGACATTATGTATCAGCATAGCATTGTGATCATGGCTTTAATCTGTATCAAAATGAGAGATTTATACACACAGTTATTTTCTATATATTCATCATAGAAAAATTGTTGACTGGACGATTAATTTTAGGTACCGATATTTTGATGCAGACGTTAGTGGTCTTTATCACATCATCTTTCATTAAGGTTTTCTCTGTGGCTAAATAATTGTTGTGTAAAAGGTATATGTCTAGATAGTGAAGCTTGATATTTTAAATACTACGAGTTGAATCAATATTTGTACATTTTATACAAACTTACAAGGACAGTGTAAACCAGAGGCTGAGTTGGTAGGATTACCAACGTATTTTTACATTATTTCTCTGTATAACAAATCAAAACACAATTGTACATGTGTGTAAACGAACTTAGCTGAGTTAGCATATGTGTTACTAATTTAATTGTACATAGTGACAATGCATCTGTCTCTGAGGAGACCTGACTAGGTTGTGTGTCCTTGCTCAAGTTGCGACTCTGAGTCACGTGATCCCAAAATGCCCACCAACAGTCTTTTTATGTCTTATTTACGTGCAAAATTAGACTTTATCAAGTACAAAAATACAAAAATATACCGGTTGTTTACTTTATGAACATGTGATAAACAGGATAATCAAACCAATACATGTTTTATGGCGTGTATTTTCTTGATTTGTCCTTAATTGAATGTTATCCTTTTGTAAGTATATTGTTTGCAGACAGTGAGTCTGTGAGATAAGTGAAAGGAGAAAATGGTCAAATTTTCTTTATTGCTGACTGCATGTACATTTTCAGTTGTGGTCTAAATTGTCTTACTGCCAAAAGTACAATGTATTAGTTACTTTTCTGCATGTTTGTTTTCCAACATTCCATTGATTGGCATACATAGCTATTGATGAATAATTTATTGTAAATATTTATTTACTACTCACATAGATATTATTATACAAAAATCGAAAAGATGTAGCTGTTAAGATGTAATTTTTAAGTCAGTATTTTGCATAACTGAAAGTGACAGTGCAATATCATGAAAACTTTTAAACAAATACTTGTTGATCATAGAAATGTAAATTAATTAGTTATTGATTTTATTAGGGTAATTATAATGGATCGTATTTAGAAATAATTTGTTTGACTCAAAGGTATTTTGATTTTGATGGTGTGGTATGGATGTAGCAGATACTTTTATTGATATTTAACCTGTTTCATTTAGTTGTTTACATTAAAGATGATTATATTAGAGATGACATTCCATATGTGCTTTTAGATTTATAATATAATTACTTGAAGTAGAATCTAGATGGCTTACAAGTGGGTCGCCTCCACATGTAACAAAATCACACAAAAAACCCCAAGAATTTCCTTACTTCTGTGACTACATTAATGAACCAATAACCGGTCAATACTTTGAGAAGGCATTTACCAAATGTTAGTACAGTCAAAATGTTAATTAGGACGCAATATTTTATATTAGTTAACTTACATTGTATCATTCTTAGCAGATATATGTATCTTGAATACATGTAGATCATTGCAATATTCACATGGTAATGCTTCATTATATTGTTACCAGAAAAGAGCGAATTTATGTTCTCAGTGATTTTGTGTGACCTGACCTAGAGACCTATTAAATGTGTGTTTTGAATATTAGAATAGGAATATGGGAATATTTGTCTCTACTATCGAAAAAGTACCATACATGTACTAGTTTTTAAATTCCCTTTGTTATTTCAATGTTAAAAGGAAACATTTCTGGGTGTGTGTGTAATTTTCATAGACCTTAGTTTGTTCAAATACAAATATAAATATTTTGAAAATATCCTTTTTAGGTTTGGTGAAAATGTTCATTTGAAGCTTTGCTTAGAATCTAACCTACAAGTAAGAATGTTTGTGAATGAGTTTCATTTCCAGAAAATTGTAATGGAATATCCAAGTAGATTTTAACTGAAGCTCATGACAAACATTGTGTATGTTATTGTTATTGTTATTGTCCATGCAATTCTTATCAGCGGTTAATGATCAGTAGTGTCGGACTGCATGGTCTTAATGTCCCCTTGACAAGGGCAATTTTTATATTAAAAAGTGCAATAATACACAGATTACACTTCAGCATTCAGCTGTCATCAGGGTCATCATCAATCCCTTACATATTACTCTATGTGATATTATGTATATATGAATGACTAAATGTGAATTCTGGGCATCGAATCATCTAACGAAGTAGCAAATTCGATCAATCAAGCCAATAGTTTTCAGAATTCATAATTTTTGTGTAATTTATGAATGATCATGATTGTCTATTATCTTCATCAATTTTGAATCAATTTCATATGCATGTGTTTAAACATTGTGAAAAGCCTTATGTCAATATATCTTATTGAAAATTGATTTCTGAATTAAGTTGTTCTAGCAAACTTTCTAATAGCACACAAAACTTTTGTTATGAGATAACAGTCCCACAAGTTTGATCTGATGTAAAGAAACATAAGATTACTGAAAAATATTTATGTATACTTACCCTACAGTTATAGAATAAGCGTTTTATCATTTATAGATGATGTCGCCAGGTCTCGACATATGTCTGAGTCTCGTCACGTCACTAAAATGTACGTGTGACGAGACTCTGACGTATGTCGAGACTCTGACGACTGCATCTAGGTAAAATTATGTAAATGTTTAATTTATCAAGTATTGAGAAAGCCATTTTTACAATATAAATGTTGCTATTGACTCGTATTATGATCCACATAGTATTTTGTAGTTTTAAATTAGAATTGTGTGACGTAATATTTTAAACTAAAGCTACTAATTGAAATTATAAATGAAAAAAATAAAATAAAAATGTATTGAAAATATTTTTCAATGTGATTGATAATTGCATAAATATGATAGGAACTTGTTAAATCTTGTGAAGTCTGTTTTCAGTTTCGCCTGGTAATTGAAAACATTATTCTGTGGTGTGTGCTTTTCTTTGTGGTGAGGCGTGTGAACTCTACTGTGCCTTATTTGCTATGGCCATAGTGTCAGCTGAACAATAAAATATATTTTCTATAGATTGGTAGTTTGTTTTATTTTTTCTGTGTTGTTTTTTCATTCTAGGCATGGCTCATGTGTGATAAAACAAAATTGTTTTTTTTTCTCACATATAAACTGCACAGAACTAGTTTAGATTAGAAATTGAACTCCGAAATAGAAATTTTCAAACTTCTCTTTCTCTCTCACGTCTTTTTAGCAAGCATATTTCTAAATAGAAATTGTATTGATATAAGTGGATCTGATTCTCTAAAATGTCAATTTCAAATTGAAAATTAGCTTACAAATATAAAAAGTAGTCTCATTTTTTGTTAAATACATTCAAGGGTTTGACATCTGAAGTTTCAGCTTTCTAACAAAAGTGTGGATGAATTAACTGTCCTGAACATTTTTAACACAATGCAATCACTGAAACGTAGCAATTTTTGTAGTACTTAGAAAAGTAAAAGTGACATGGTGTTCTGAGACTTTAAATACGAGCATGCGCAAAACATTTGTTATGACACACACATACTTCCTGTGCAATAATTTGACAAATATTAGTCAAATATTTTGTAAATAAAAGCCCATGGACACAGTTTAACTGTTTTAAAAGTAAGTTTATGTGTAACTTAATACAAACAATAAGCTTGGGACATACTTTACACTGTGTTACACAAATACTGACACTGCATTCGTAACTTTTAACTACCAATACATGACATGTTAAGAAAGAATGTGAAAATGACAGGTCCCAGTGAAGATACGTGGCCTTGGGATAAACACAGCTGGTTTAGAATATTGTCACCACATTACTATCAGATCAACTAAAGTAGATGAGAATATGATACTGGCAACATTGCAAATTTATTCGAAACATTACACGTGTGCTGCAGATGTCATTGCTTATAGCAGTACTCTACGCAGTCAGCCACAAAACTGTAGCTTTGTATATACATATACCTTATACTTAAATATATAGATGGTGACAAGTTTGAGGCTAGTATGCAGTCAACCCCCGGAGTCAACCACTTATGATGATGTCAGTGAAATTACAAATATGACAGCATTCATGACTATAGCAGCCATATCACTGATTGTATCTCCTTTACAGTGAGGTATATAGGCAAAGAATATATCGTGTTAATTCAAAATGAGCCATGGCAGCTCTATGCCACCACAGCTACAATATCGCCGTACATGTAGATTTTCAACTCGATCTATGATCATGTCCATACTATTGTCGATCAACAATCAAAAACACATAATAAACAAGTATTCAATCACGATGTTTACTAAATTGTTTTCTCTGACTCCTTTCGGTTTCAAAAGTAAAACACTGCATGTGCTTCCTTGGAGATGTATCATGCTTCGCATGTTGACCGAGTTAAATGATCATATCTATGCGTTTTTCATTTCAGAATTTTTCAAGATGATGCCTGGTGTAGCAAACGCAAACAGGGGTAATCCTAATGATTACTTCAGTAACCGTGGCATTTGGGCAGCCTATATTATCATCGTTGGAATTGTGCACTATGTATTCCTCTCACTGCCATTTCTCGACACACCAATGGCATGGACACTCACAAATATTACCCATGCTACGGTATGTTTTCATTAACTTATTATCAAGCAATATCATAATTTTTGTAGTAAATTATCATTGTTCATTTAAGAGCCTTTTTGATGGGTTAGCGTCAGTGTTTTTCGTAATAATTCATATTGTACAAAATTTTCAAATTTAAAAGTTACTGTATGTTTGAAGAAATTATAATTTGACAGCCCTGGGCTCTTGGATTGTCCTCTACCTTGTTATTTTGATCATTGTCATGTACAGTATAGCTTATGAGTCTAAATATTTCTACTTCTTTATGTCTTAGAGTAAAACCACTCATGACATCATAAATGATTATTTTGTATTTACACCAAACAAAACTGTGTTGATTCCATTTGAAGGAACTTGTTAAAGTTTACTTTGCGTTATCTTTTTTGCATTTTCATATTTAGTTGGAAGATAACTAATATTCTAATTTTCAAGATTAAAAGCTTAGTTATTAAATCCATTTGTCTTTTTTTTAGATAATGTTCCTGTATTTGCACATAGAGAAAGGCACACCATTCCAATCAATGACACAAGGAAGAGAAAGAGAGTTTACAGTTTGGGAACAAATGGATAATGGGATGCAATACTCAGAGTCTAAGAAATTTCTGACAGTAGTGCCCATCGTGTTGTGAGTACTGCTTTTCACATGTTTTTTTTCTATACCTTGGCTTTAGTACATTTCATGTTGAGAGTTTCAAGCATTCATTGATTCAAGAACCTTTTTTGAGCAATGATAGTTGATATTTTGAACAATGGGATTTTTACAGTGGTTACCAAATCAATGCCCACTCCAGTGTACACCCAAATGAGTGTCCAAATAATCATCTGGGACTTTTTCACAGAATTTTGCAATAAGTTTTGATAGTTTGGTTTATGTAAACAGTAATTTCAGTAAAGTTACAAACCAGATGATTCATTGTTTGGTTATTATGCACCATGATGAAAGCGACACTAATCTGATGTTGAAATATTTTTCCCAGTGTATTTATCAGTTGTATTTATGCAGGCTTAATATGATTAAATCTATTCGGTATTGATTATAAAATATTAAGGATATCAAAATTATTATTTCAGTTCTATTTTCAGATTAAGGGCAGGTTGACCTAAATAATCTACTTGTATTAAAAAAAGAAATTAACTTCAAATATTGATCATTTTGATTGACAAGTGACATCTTGGTTGTCAACTTTGGATGGCAATATTAACCATTTTCTAACTTCTGAAATCTGAACATTAGACGTCAAATCAAAATTATTGGCAGTGCTGAGGTTATTGGCAGCATCAAAACACATTCATTAACAGGCAAAAACTACCTTCTGAACATAAGATCTCCAACTCAAATTATTGGCAGTGTTCAAGTTATTGGCAGCATCAAAACACATTCATGAACATTCATGAAACTATTGATTTACTCTCGTTTTGTCCTCTACGTAATGAAGCGTACGTGCTACAGTTGGAGATAAGACTTATGTTAGAATGTTGCCAATAACTTGAGTACTGGCAATCCTTTGGGTCTACAAATAAATAAAAGGAGGGAAACAAAGTTTCATTTCCATTCCAATTTTTTGCAAATATCATAATCCAAAAATGTAAAACATGGTGTGTTGAAATATTGAGTAATAACGTTAATTTATGTTTTTTTTTCCAGATTTTTCTTGGGAAGTTTCTACAGCAAGTATGACCAGTGGCACTTTGTGGTGAATGCCATCATGCTCCTTCTGTCCATCATCCCTAAGCTACCCATGTTGCACGGTGTGCGACTGTTTGGAATCAATAAATACTGACCGTTAGATGACTACGAGGAGACAGATTCTGACCAAGAGGACTATTTTACCACGTATTAGAGATCTCTGTGATAATTATAAGTTGGTGTTTTAACAGGTACAGCTGTCAGATTTCACCATTGATGTGGAAGATTAAAAAAAAAAAAGAAGTGACTATCATGCAATAACCATTTAATAACATTCATGTGCCGATCTATTATTGAATATAAATTCAATCATGGCTCCGATTTGCTGGGAAGAGGGTGTCAGGTGTGTACATTTACTTAAGAGTTTCATTAAGAGAGTTTAATTAAGACAGCTGTTTTTAACAGTTTTTCACCGAACCTTCATAGTATATGTTATGGTGATAGTAAAAATATTCTGTATGCTTGAAATGTGTGGGAATTTTTGTTTTGTTAAAGAATATTAATGAGTTGAATGGATTTTGTGTTCGAAATTAATGCATATTTATTCAAGACTTTATTAAAGCATATATCACTAACGCTGTTGTTATTGTGTTGTTTTTTGTTTTTAGACTATAAATGTTGCCAGTTTAGTCAGATTTAGAGTTATTATTGTTGTGACTAATATTCAAAACAAATACAGAAAAAAAATCTGTATACATGTACTAGGTAGTAATAAACTGTCTCTAATATTTTTTTATAGACTGCTACTACAGAATGGTAGACAAATGTCTGTTTTGTTATTCAAAACCTGCTTTCTGAAGATTAATACATTAGATTTGTTTAGTTATTTTTTTTCCTGATAGCAAAGGTGGACAATAACTGTGTTATAGAATGATGGAAATAAATCATTTTCTCCCTCTCTTAATTCGAAACCAGCATTCTTGAAATTAACACATTTTTTCGATAGTGATTTTTGTTTCTTTATAGCTGAGGTAGCTATTATAAAATGGTGAACATTAATTAATTTGTAACTTGTTTAAATTCAAATGTAGCGTTCTAGAATTTGATACATTTTTTGTTTTTTTCCTGATAGTCGTGGTGGACAATCACTGTCAACACAAAAAGCTCCTATGTGCCGCTGTCACAATTTTCTGCCCCTAATAACTATATACATGCTCATAGAAAAAGTTTGCTTGTCAATGTCGAACATGTTATCACCGAGAGGTTGAGTTTCTGATAATATCTGGTACACACCATGATATACTAAAATCAATCATAAACTGCTTAACAGATGCATTGCAAAGACAATATGTGCAATTCGCGATAAAAATAGGCAAAGATTTTGTACCAAATTTTGAAAGACAAATGATGCTAGATTCTGACATACTCAAGGCATGAACTAATAAACAGATTGCTAAGACAATAATTGTGATTCCCAATCAATATAGTTATAGATATAAAAAAAATTGAAAGATACTAGTAATGACATTGGCTTCTTTTAGAATCATTTCTATATTTTTTACATGTCATAAACAGGGTTATCCTTACTGGGTACTCTGAGGCTGCATACTTGTGGCCCGTATAAACAAGACCCATGACTCCTGAAGCAAAAGCACTCATTGCTCTAAAAGATTCACTATTTTATGACTTTTCATTACTAGTGGATACTGGTTTTGACAACCGTGTAGGTCATGTGATGCAAGTTGGTGACGGTTCTATCTCCCTGCCTGCGTCACGATTGAAGTCTGGCCTTTCGCGGTGGATGGGAGCCTTCTCCAACATGCATCACGTGATCTACATGGTCCTAGTCGTATAGGATACTAGAAGAACGCATGAACTGAGTTTAAACCGCCAGTAGAACTGTTGATGTTGTTGTGACAACAATGAAACGTCTGCAAATCCAGGTGAAAATATTACACGGTTCTGTGAAAGAAACTAACTTGATAACATTTTCCATGACGATACAAACATTGCCAGCCATGATCACTTTTAATGCCCAAGAAGCAACAAATGCGTGTTTCCGTGGCTGAATGGATTGGTAGTTGGACTAGTGACCGGAAGGTCGTGGGTTCGATTCCCAGTCGTGTCTGGTGGTGGGTGTTGAACAAACTTACCCCAAAAGTACACACTGCTCTGTGAAATAGGTGCAGCTCAGGTGAGTGAATGTTAATGTGGGTTATTAACATGTGTGCGCTTCAGCAGCAAACGCTGTATACAGCCAGTGTTGAATGCTCCTCAGGGGGTTGAGAAAGTAACATTTGAGTGCTAAAGACGCCAATGACCCAGCAGGTGTAAATGAGTCGACTGAGCAGTACTCCTGGATAGTAGGCTATAAACCCCAACATTTACATTTACCAGTAGTCGGCCGATACGGTGTTCCACCTACTATGCTCTCTGCCGGCCTAAGCCCGTGTGTTCCCGTCTTCCAGTTGGTCGTTTCACATACTCCATAACGCACTCTCGGAAACTTCAGCACATTTTTTAAGCATCTTCAGTGTATGCAATTTAGATTTTAGCTTCACGCCTGTCTCCATTAATTTTAAATGACCTTTTTAATTCCATGCCCATAAAACTTTCTTTCATACCATCAACAAGGGTGTTTGTTCCATCCAGCATTCCTAATTCACGTGAAACCTCACGCACTCTACCTGATACCTTATGCATCCTCTATGAAAGCTATTCTTTCCGCTCCATCCTTAATCTTTGTTTCAAGCCCACGGAGAATGCTCACCTTGGCATCACTTACAATGTATTTGCATGTCATCATCAAGATTATTACTGACCACCAGCCTGTAAAATAATACTAGGCTGTATCGAATTGTTATATTGCTTGAACTCAGTCGCGACAACTATCATTTTGGTCCTGTATTCCTGACACCTGTCATGAAGTAGTCTTCAGTGCAAGGTGCCCATGGGCTTGAGCCCAAGCAAAGGAGACACACTTGTTTGACTATGAGAAGAAACGCTGAGACCCATACTTATATCCTGATTACTATTAGGTACCTTATTAGGTGACTTATTATAAGGCATATCTTATAGTGACCACCCGGGAGTGACCAACAAACATTGTAGAATGCCCCACCGTCAGATTCATAGTGAGTTTCACAGCCTTATCATTCACACAGCCTTCAAAGTCCATGTTCATGGTATAATATATTATTTTAAACAAGTAATAAGCCCCGAATAGATAAAGATGCGTCAGATTGTACCTGCTAGTATTAGAATGAGGGGTCTAGAATAGCATGGGTGTAAAAAATAAATATATTTATATTTACACGGGACTCTGTGTGCTCATATCTTTTGTAATAGTTGACCATATTATCAACAGAATATACAATGTACATATAGACGTTTTGAACGTTCATTTGCATAACTGTTGAAATAATATAGCATTATTTTCCAAGGCTACTGAATAATGCAAACATGCAACGTTCTATCATTTTTTTATCAGTGAAGGTCACCACGAGACACCTTATAGTGAGTACCGGGCCTGTGAGGCGGTCAGTTGGTTATTCCTGTCACAGCGATATGGTAGGTCTCTGATAGACTTTGAATAGACCGTATGTCTAGTAGGTTTGATAACGTAAATTTTCATGTAATAAAAGTATAATTTAATAATATGAGTACCTCCATGATATGCATTAATGGGCTCACCGTTGAGATAGGCTTAATTGATATGGGAAAGAAGATAATCTAAAAATTGCAAAATGTAATTTTCTTCACACTAATTCCGTGCTAATAGCATAGGGGACAGGCAGGTAGGATATATCTAAACAGTACGTGGAGAATACACATTTAAAACTATTTGTTATCTTCCATGTGTTTACGTGATTGATTTAAGAGAGCAGCCTCGTTGACGTCTGTTCGATTCCCATAATACGGGATAACACAAAAAACATGAACACAAACAATTAAGCAAACAAACAAAGAATGCACACATGCATAGATTCTCAATGAGGATTCAAATTACATAAAACATGCGATTGCAGACGACGTAATGGTAACTTAGACTATAACAATATGAATGCAAATCCAAACAATTGAAAACTCCTTAGCATATAGAGTAGTATGTTTTACCTTACTCGCCGCCGCTACGTTTGTTTATATACACTCTTCGTCCACGCATTACCTTTTTCACAATGACTTGACATTATAAGTGGACACCAGCAGTATTTTATATTTAACATTTATCTTGGCTATCAGTGAAGGATGTGAGAAAAGGATATAGTAAACCTTCTAACCAGGGTACGTATCTTTTGTAAGTGCTTTTAATAACATTAACAAGAACATTAGTTTAAAAAAATCCGCTATCACAATCACTGTATAATTATAATGATAGTATACAGTGCGACGTAACGTTAATTTACGGTCATTAGAGAAACGGCATTTTGGACACAAGTTAGATATGGTGTATAAGACTAAACAAGGGGACGTTTCAATACGTCCCTATACACATACTGCTATATACTGTGCATGCCATTCTCAGCGAGTAGCCTACAGCACACGGAATGTGCAATCGAGATATTGGTTTTTGTATTTGTTTTATGTATCAATGAGACTTCCTTGTACTGTGTTTATGTTTCTTGATAGTTTGTTCATTTTAATATTCTATGGCTGCCTGTGGTCAGTATTCTTTATGGTCTCCACACACAGGTGACCAAATCATTGAAGCCTTTCACTCTGAAACAGAACACTAAGTCTTAATAAACATGAACCTATGTCACCAGAAACTAGAGCAGCCATATACACTATACACACTCGTTGTTTATCAGCAGGCCTCTGATCGTTTACCTTATCAAGATCTACTTGTAGATTTGCATCAATCTGTCAAGTGCAGTAGAATCTTTTTATTAAGAGCACCCTTGGGACCAGTGTTAGGTGATCTCAACAGAGAGGTGGCCTCTATACAGAGGTTTGTTTTGGTAGCATTATTAGAGGTTTGGGTCCGTAAAAAGTGGTCTCATTATAGAGGTGGTCTCAATAGAGAGGTGGTCTTAATTTGAGGTTCTACTGTACACAGAATAAAACCGAAAAATGATAAGGCAAATCCAGGTTGAAATTTCATTTTCATTTTTTTTGTAATCTAGCGAGCCTTTGTGAATTCGAACCCCATGAAATCCTGTGAGTAGAGTAACCCCCCACCCCTTACGAGACCTAAAATTATTGCAAAAGCTTATTAGTCTACAAATATAAAGTAAAGCTTATTAGATGGTCTAGTTAGTTCATTACAGCTCAAGTAAGCAGTAAAACCCGCTTACACTAGAGCGATCATGGGCGAACCCGTGCAACGCATCTGTACGTATATGTCACGTCGTCAACTTGGGCGTATTGTGGCGGCATTGAACGTAGTAAAAATGCATTGTACCACAAGTTACTGAGGCAAACGAAGTGTTACTTGTATGTGTGAATGTTCTGCGATCCCTAGACGCAGGATAACTATTTTTAACACCTAAACCAACCTACGTAAATTTGTCCATAAAATTTTGTTTCTCGAACATGTTTCAAAATTTTTTTGAGCAAATATTTTTTATTTTTATTTTCAACGGGCCTGATTTTTCCGTCCTTACGCTTATAAAAAAAATGAGGAGTGCGAATCACTTTTTATTTTTTATTTTTTCTTCCGCTCGAAATCTTTCAATTTGAATATTGGGCCATGAATGAACTGGTATTTTGATTTCTATGTGAACAATGTCTTTTATCAAATCATATTTTTTTTCTCAATCAAATCATAAAAAACATCACTTATAAAACAACTTTTATTATATTGAAAGTTGCAATAACAAAAATATTATAGTATAATATAGTTACTATATAATAATTAAAGAAGTATTATCTTCTCTACATAGATCAGCAAACTTGGGACGGGCCGTTTTGTCCAGCCAGGGAGGGAGGGCATTTTATTTTTTATCACTGGGGACGCAATAAAAATGCCGCCACAATAACATGCCCAAACTTTAAAAGCCCGCTTGACGACGTGCACTGGCGAACTGGCAAATTCGTCAGAACATGTTCAAAAAATTTTGAACGAACATTCAATTTGGTTCGCTTCAATGATGCGCGTCCCAAGATCCATCCGTAAATATAAGTAAAGCGGGTTTAAAGGCAATTTGGATATCAAAGCCTGAAAAGGTGCTGCGTACACAAGATTTACATTGGCAAGTCATTCTGATATAAATAGAATTGATTTCGGCAACACCCTATGGAAAATGCATTACTTCCTAGTTTATCACATGCACGTGGGATATGGTTTACAAATACACATTCATCTCAATCAACAATGCATTCCGCCCAATATAAATGAGCTAAAGCAGTATTGAAACTGCACTGTAACCCTTCTGCTGTAGCTACCATTGCTGAGCTAGGATGGCTTCCCATTGATGGGGAACTAGACATTAAAAGAATTGAGTACTTTTAGCGTTTAAAACAAATGGATGACACCAGAGTCACCAAAATGGTTTTTAATGAGCTGCAAGATCTGCTTCTCTCACACATTGACACTCCATTTAAGTATTTTAAAAGTATGAAAGTGATTTTTGAAAATATGGTTTAGATCAATGGATGCATATGGATATTTTTCCCATTAAAAGATTGAAGCATTTTG
This sequence comes from Streblospio benedicti, assembly GCA_019095985.1. Taxonomy (NCBI): domain Eukaryota; kingdom Metazoa; phylum Annelida; class Polychaeta; order Spionida; family Spionidae; genus Streblospio; species Streblospio benedicti. Next base: position 18,949,634 of record CM032659.1, read on the forward strand.
TATATGAGAAGTCTGTCCGTGAAAGGATGGATCATATATCTAAGAAACACTCTCTTAACAACTTTACAAAATTTGAAGAAGGGTGTTCATCCTACCTTCTTACCAAAGCCAGCTTCTCCTCCGTCCAACTGAAGTTTAAGCTGCGTACAAGTGTACCAGGCCTTGGCGAAGATATGGCCCAACAACACAGAGGAACAGGCTTGTGTCACCTATGCAGACTTTATGAGAATCCAAAACACTTTACACTACACTGCCCTTTATTTAATACAGAAAGAGAAGTCATGGTTAACAATATAAAAGAATGTACTAATGATGCTGTATTTGGGGAAATTATTAGCTCCCCCAACAATTTTATGCATTTACTTCTGGGGGAACATGATAATGTTTTTAACAGTGCCTTTATTAATTTTACATCCTTAGCTTGGAAAAAGAGACTTGATAGTTTTTAATTTAATGTTTCTATGTATTATTACCCTTATGAAAGGGTGTTTTGCATCTTATTGTACATAACGTTTTAATGTCAAAGAATGTGTATATAATAAATGCTATTGATTGATTGAGTGATTGATTGAAGCATGCACACTGAACAAACAAGGCAGTCATATCACTTAATTATTCTGTTATCATTGATAAATGGCACAGTACACTGGGTTGCGTATTCACTTTCAAAGATACGGTCTTAATTTATTGTAGTAAAGTGTTGCATGTCACCCATTGCATTGACTATTCCCCACAGATGTTGAGTCGGCACGTGACCCCAGACGCGGGGTAATGCGTGGCCATCCTCGCGGCCGGTGCCGGTGCCGGCATCCTGCACTCAGACTTCTACTCCACCAGGTGGGTGCATTGTGTTTTAAATCTTTATTTTTTAATTAGCTAATCTCACTGTAAAATGTCCATATTTAAGTTGTATACTTTTGTAATGAACAATGCCATTTATTTATTTGAGGCCGTCATTAGTTTTAGTGTTTGATAGAGAACAAATAAGGAACAACCAATAGCTATACCCAGACTTCTACTCTACGCTATGGGCGCATAGTATTGTAAAGGATTTTGATACACCTATTGAAGATGATATGCAATAATAATATGCATTAATAAGCAATTGCTTAAAGCCCAAACCCCTCATGTTATATTGTGTTCATGTGCACGCGACTCACGTTATTATTGGTATGACCAACGTTTTATAGATAAGTCAAGGGCACTGTGATTGTTACGTTATTTGGTAGAATTTCTATCTGAATCCTGGGTTAAGTTCATAGGCTACAGTCTTAACCAATCCCAATCTGGGCTTGGGTATAAACTAAAACAATGTGTCAAGTCGTAATGTGGCAATGTACTACCCCCCTCCCCCGCATCTTCAAGCAAGTTAAAACCATAGAGAGGCTAAAAATCAAATGACTGCTAAAATCAAACAAATGAAGCAAATTTCTATACGCATGATTTGTGGTTGAGTGAAGCAATTTGATATCAACAACAATTTGCTTGTGGATTCACGAGGATACATGACATTAATTCCCGAATCCAGTGGATACAAGCTATTTTGCGCAGTGTATACACCACACTACAACTGAAATCGCCATTCAAATCAAGTTGCTATGTTTGACTTTTATTCCCAGGTATTTGTAAATATGTTCACTTCCCTTTGTTTTCTGCCTGTCAGCGGAGTTTTCTATGTGGAGTATACAGAGCGTGTTCCTGGTGTCTCCAAGGCCACGGCAGCCTGGATCAGCGGGCTCAAGCTCATCATGATGAGTGTGGGATGTAAGTACACGTGCACTGGGCCAGCTGGTCCGTAGGTTTCTTAACAATTTACTTGATAGTAGTATAAAAAGTTCTTGGAGCTGTTCGTACAATATCATATGAAAACAGAATAGAGTTTGAGGTAAAAAGATACGAAAGTTTTATTAATCACAAATTTTGGCATCACCGTTTTAAAAAGTATTTGCAAAGCATTTATCTCATGTCAAGCTACACAGTCCGCACTGCCATGTTGCAGCCGTGCATAGCGTGCCAGTTGTAAAATCAGCGAACCGCCTGCTTGTAATTCTAACAAAATACCAATAAAACTTAAACTGTGTGTGGTGTCGCGGTTCTGTTCTTGTCCTTTAACATGTACATAGCATTTATCTCATGTTAAGTCTTACAGTCTGCACTATGTTTTCAACCTATTCTGTACACCCCATGTTGCAAAAAAAGAAAAAAAATCTCATGTTAAGCTACACAGTATGCACAGTTTTTTCTTCAAAAAAGTAAGCACAGTATGCATTACTCAGACCCCTTTGTTGCAAAATATTGCTCTCATGTCAAGCTACTCAGTGCGCACTGCCCTGTTGCAGCCGTGCTGCACGCGGCGCTGCTGCCGCGGCTCGGCGTGCGGCCGCTCGTGCTGCTGTGCACGGCCTTCACCGTGGTCGGCTACATCGTCACCATGTTCATCACCAACGTCTACTTGGTCATACTCTTCTACGGTGTCCTCCCAGGTACCTACTTGTTAAATCTACAAATTGTTTTTTTTTAAAGAAAACTTCATTGAATTTTCATGAAAGCTTGATTCTGAAAAAAAAGGTCTTAACAAAAAATGTTTTTTGAACAGAGGACATGTGTTCTTAATCGGAAGTTCTACGGTATCATGTATTATGTTAGATTTATCTCATTTATCACATGTATCACAGATATACATGTAGTATGATGCTATATAATCCACGCGATAAACAAGACATACACACAAAAAAAATATTACAGTGTAGTTTCCACAATGGACGTCAATGAGCATGGGAAAACAACTGACTGGACTACAGGTATAAAAGAACGTGAATACTCTACAGTAGAACCTCTATATTAGGACCAGCTTCGGGACCAGTGTTAGGTTGTCTCAATAGAGAGGTGGTCTCTATACAGATTTTGGTAGCTTTACGAAGGTTTGGGAGCGTTAAATGTGGTCTTATTATAGAAGTGGTCTCAATAGAGAGGTAGTCCTTATTGCATGTTCTACTGTACCTCCTCCTCCCCCCCCGGCAGGCCTGGGTCTGTGCACCAGCGCGGTGCTGTGGATGCAGATCATTGCCACATTCTTTGTGCGGCGCCGCGGCTTCGCCTTCGGTCTCATGGTGGGCTCCAACGCTGCCGGCTCCGCCGTCCTGCCAATACTGCTGCAGTACCTCTTCTCCGAGTACTCATGGAAAGGTGAGTGTACACTGCTTCAGTACCCTTTTCTGAGTACTTGTAGACAGTTGAGTACTTTTGAAAGGGTGATTTGATTGCTTCAGTACCTACATGTATGAGATGACGTCCTATACAAATGCCATAGCAACGATATAGATTTCCTGGAAGTTGAGCGGGAAGAAGGCACATAAACTGCCTAAATGCACCGCGCGCGCACACACACCGATACCGGCATGTTCCAAGACATGGTCACAATGATGAAGGGATGATCTTGAAAAAAAAGTCTCAAATCTCTACCTCGTCTAATTCCGGTTGCCACCACCAGGTGCACTGCTCATCAACGGCGGGCTGCACCTGCACATGCTGCTCGTGGCACTCATCGTCCCGCGGGACTTCGGCCGCTGCCCGCCCCCGCCCATCTCCCGGGAGGTGCCCGCTGGCCCGACCGACCCGGGAAGCGACGTGGTGTGCCGGGTGAGGGCCGACTCCTTCTCCGGCTCGGGTACGTACTTGATCGAAGTGCGGGCAACGATAGGAAAAAGCCCGATCTTTTACTATGTTCTTTTATTACAGTAGAGCCTCCATTTAGGACCACGTCTATAATGAGACTCATTTTCACGATCACAATCGTTCATAAAGCTACCAAAGTGAACCTCTGTAATAGAAACCATGTCTCCATTGAGACCACATAACACTAACCCCATAGGTGGTCCTAATAGAGTGTATTTTGTATAACGGTTGCTTCTATACACTAGAAGGTTCAGAGTTGTTCTTGGCATCAGGTAGTACCAGGAGTACTGAAAACAAGCAGCGTCAATTATACAGTATGCACATGAGCTAAAATCCCTCCACATTGTCTTCAATGCACCCGCATTGTTTCAACTGTTGCTAAAAATGGCCCATACGTAATATGTTACCATTAGTAATGAACACTGTCACATGGCGTGGTTATTTGCAGGCGTGTTGGAGAGGCCGGGGTCTGTAGAGTTCCTGGGCCCTGGGGCGCACGCCGGGGACAAATATGTGGAAAAGTACAGGTATGTGATGGCCAGTCATCTACTCAGGAATGAAACCATTGTATCACAATTCTATGAAAACTGGTTATTTTGTTGAATTAAATGCAGTAGGCCTACTAAATTCAGATCAATGACGTCACACATGTGTTACAAGCTGTTGTTTTATTCTGGAATCTTAAGTTTTTAAGACGTAAGAAAATTTCCTTTGAAAACAAAGTTAGGCCGTGCTCTTTTAGTGTAATGCCATACGAATATCAATGGAAAAACATTTTACATCATAATAAATGTTTTGTTAAACTGAACCTCTTTAAGCCATGTAAGTTCTATACCGCACTAAATGCACACACACCCTCCCCCATTGAAATCATGGACCTGCCCGTGTAACAAACGCAATTGATTTGCTCTCTCAGGTCGAACGCGACGCTTCCAGACATCCCAGAGAAGGCCCCCGGCGCCGTGTCGCCGCTCGATTCTTCCTTCAAGAGGCGGCGTGGGGCGGGGGCGGCGATGTCGGGCGGCGAGGAGCGGAGCCGGCAGCGCACGTACAGGTCAGAGGCCACGGTGGCTAAGTGTACGGAACGCTGTACCAATAGCATCGCTTACTATTTGTACAAGTAATGTCCATTTAGCCCCTTCCAGAAAACACCGGTAGTTGAGTGATGTTCTCAGAGATAATCATATTGATCAATACATTATAATGGAAACTTCAGAATCTAAATAGTCATGCTGGCGTTTAGTTTCACTGATGGTGTGTTGGTTTGCTACAAACTTGATTCTAATTTTGGATACACAAATTGTATAGTTGTCAGAATTAACGTAGCCTACATGTCACCCACATTTTCCAGCGAGCCTGTTGTCGCCTCTAGTGTTTGTCACCTTGCTACGACTGACACTGACCGGAGCCTGCACCAGCTGCCCACTGGTGACCACCACCACGCCGAGGTCGTCATCACCGACGACGTGCCACCGCCAGACGCAAGCCTCAGGCAAGATTCTGATTTTACCAAGGAGATTGGTTTAAAAAAGCTCATTTTTAATGGTATTAGCACTTGCAGATGAACATTTTCTAAAATAGTGTGGTAGGAATGCCATGAAATTTGCCGGCTTGGAATAGTGATGAGAATGTCGAAAGCACAACTAGGAGTCTAGGTTTTTGTCTTTCTTACATTTTTTGGGTGGGGGTGGGCTTAGTAGTTGTTGCTGGTGGCGTTGGGAGGAAAGTTGTGAGCTCTCTACGTATGCTCACTCTCTTGGATCTGCCAGTGCCATTTACGGCGTACATGCACATTGATTATTGTTTAAAGCTTGAGACACTAGAATACAAATTATTGATGGATTACTTGAAGATGTTACTCATATCTGTCTTCTCGGTTATCGCATACTGTATTGTAGACTCTCTATATGCTCAATAGCTCCTATTTGGAGCAGAGCAAATTGCTATTTTAGATAATAAGCATACTGGTATGTAGCTTTATTTTTTGTCTATTGCAGTACCCATACTCGTTGTGGAAAGCAGACTGTGTTAACACAATAAATTTGTTAACCAGTATCATTCAAAATGTAAGAGTCAACATAAAATAAAAATAAAAGTGCGAGTAGAGTGCCCATTCCACTTTGGTACCTATTGACTAAAGATAAAATCTACCACACTAAAATTTATTGCTAAAATGTATTCGGTAGATTGTGTGCAAAACTTAAAGAAAAACAAAAATTTTTTTACGGCCCCAAGCCTTCATAAAAGACCGCCGTGAACCTCACCAAAAAGACACCACATGTACTTTTAATTACGACAATTTAAGTTCAGTACGACGGATATTCATAATATAGGATTTCCACACCTATTCATCATTCACAGCGTTTTAGTATTCATTAGGTGTAGTTGGTGATCAAATTTGAAGTAATCAAAATCTAACACAGAGGAAATCAACTTAGTGAAAGCACAATCATTTGGATACTAGAGTCGCTTCTCAATGTCCTTCTTTGTGACAGAACCCCTGCCACAGTTACTAGTGCTACAACAACCAAGAGGGCTCCGATGCCTATATAGATATAAGTGTCATGCTGGGTTTCAATATTCCTAATAGCTTTATAGATTTGAGGGGCAGATGTGTTGGTCAAAACAGTTGTATTTTGATCTGAAGAATTTTGCTTCAGCAGCAAAATCTCCACTTCATTCTTACCGATACTGTTTTGTAACAAGCACTTATAGATCCCAAAGTGTCTGTCATGTGTAGGCATCACGCTGAGATGAGCCATGTACCTATCAGTGCCTATACTCTGCCACCTCTCACGCCTGTCAACATCCAATGCTGGTGGCGTCCAACTGTTTTCAGCCATTGGGTATGCATAAAACTCAACATTGAAGCGCACAAGCTCATTGACTCTTGCGTAGTAGACCTTGCTTTGCAGATTTGGGATTTTAGGAGCGTATCTAACATTCACCAACAGTTTGTCGATAGTAGTTCCACCTTCATTTGTTGCCAAACATATATACTCTCCCGAATCATTGTAGTTAAGATGAGAAATCATAATGTCTTGCCCATGAACCATGATTCTGTCTCCTTCGTACTTGGGAAGTACTCTCCAGATATAACTGTAGTGCTCCGGCATACCTCCACTGGCAGAGCAGTGCAGGTACAATGATGACATCTCTGAGATGTCCAAGCCATGTCGCGTGATTGTCACCTTGGCGGGTTTCACAGCCATCACCTCACAGAGTTCTCCTAGAAAACCTGCCGCACACGTACAATTGACAGCACTAGAGCCGTCGTAAGACATGATGCAGCTTCCCCCGTTTTGACATGGGTTGGCCATACACTGTTCACACCATGTGCCTGTCCAGCCTGGAGGACACGCAAAGCCGACCACAACCACGTCCACCAATGCCAAAGATGCGTAAGTCTTCACCATCATGATTTTCACATATCTGATGCTGTGCATGGCGTTTGCACAAGACACATACTCCACAATCCGTGCCTTCTCCCAGAAGGCACAGCGCACACCTTGGCCTGGGGTGGTTGATGGCGTGTAGTTTGAGAGCAATGCTAGTTCCACATTGCTGATGCCATTCCTCACAAATATCACTTTCACACGCACAAAGTCGTATTCATCCGCAAGGTCTACTAGCCACCATGACTGCCATTCTACCTCCGTATTTATTGCCTCAACTTCGCCACCTGTACTGGACTGCCAGGTCTTTTTCATGAATGCCAAGTTCCAAGAATAGCACAAAGACCACGAATCCGAGTGTTCCCACAGACCAGTATCTAGACACTGTATGGTATTAGTTGTGCTGTAGTTGTGAGGATTGATAGAGAATCCCTTCTGACAAGTTCCGGTGGCCAAGTCTCCAGGAGAGGTGCCCGTGGTGGTAACTTTAGGGCGGTGTACAGTCCAATTACAACAGGAACCAAAGTTGAACACTCCTGTATAGCCACTAAGTGTCACATCATGACCATTGTAATGACTCTTTACCGGATGTTGTGACTTTGGTTTCCATCCATAAACACTTCGGAACACTTCATCCGTCGTTGTAGGCCAAGTTTCCAGTGGTGGAGGATTACCACAGGACCGCTGTGACACGTTCACATTAGTGCACATGCCGATAATAATGAACAGTTTTAACAATGCTTTGGCTTTGTAATCACGCATGTTATCAGTTGCTATCTAAAGTTAATGCCTCCAAACGCTGGATTAAACGGGCCCATGGTTTGTTTTTATCTCATGAGCAGATTGTGAAGAACATACTGCATTCTAGTACTCTCATATTTAATCAATATTCTGTATTGATTTTTGTATGAGTCTATATCATACGCATAAAGAACGATCGACGTATAGTAGTCTAGATCTATGCATTCCAGAATCACTGCTCTCACATCACTGTGGATGTACAAGATGTCCAAATTATGACGGTTTAAATATATTTGATATTCGAGATATAGCACAGTAAAATTACATGTTATACGATGCCGGTCATTTTATAAACAGGCTTACTTTATGAATGTTTTTTTTTGCTGAAAAGAAATATAGACCAACATTCATGACCGTGCTTTTAAACAATTGTTGTGAAAGGTAAGAGGAATATGGGTGTATCATATGACAAAAAGCACTGAAGAAGAAGAAAAAAAAAACAAAAACAAAAAAAAAAAAAACTACCGCGCTACCTAAAAATCACAACTCATAAGAAGCGTTCCCTCTGCAGGTCGCTGCTGCGCCAGCGGAAGTTGCTGGTGTTCCTGCTCGCCACGCTGTGCACCGGGTACGGCCACATCACCACGTTCGCCTTCGTTCCGAGCCGCGCGCGCGAGGCGGGGCTGTCGCTGGGGCAGGCCTCCGCCATGGTGTCCGTCATGGCCGCCGTCAACATCGTGGGGAGGCCCGTCATGGGGTGAGAGGCCGTTTGGGGGTGGTGGTGGTGGTGGTGGTGGTGGTGGTGGTGGTGGGGTAGGGGGTAGGGGGGATGACAAAATATCTAAGACCCCCTATTTCTTGGCAGCCAAACCCCAAAGACTTCCTGATTTCTATAAATCTCATATATTTCATTGCCTTTTATCAATGATCAATATTTGTAATTGAATAGCATCCATTAGGCCAAATCATCAATCAGATTTTTGCCATATGATCCCCTGCCTATGCGTCCCCGCCCCGCAGCTGGCTGTCTGACCTGGCCCCGTGCGTGCCCCGCCGCGGCCTGGTGTTCGCGGTCTCGTGGGCGGCGTACGGCGCCCTGCTCGCCGCGCTCGCCTTCGCCGGCTCCTTCCAACTCTTCCTCGTCGTCATCCTCGCCATTGGCGTCGTCACGTGTAAGTCTCACAGCAGTCATGAACATGATTCGTGGAACGTACGTCGGTGGTATTTTGAATTTGAACATTTGCAGTTAATTTGAAGTTGATTCATGGAACCAATTAATGTAAGTTGTATGGCGAATTTCTACTTGCCACAGGTGTACAACCGTACGCCCTCGATTTTCTTTTGTTAAACGAACGAACGAACAAACAAACAAACAAACAAACAGACAAACAAATAAATATACAAACAAACAACGAGAGAAACTGACATTTTGGGACCTGACCCTTAAACATGATTGTCGATACAATAGAACCTCGTTATCACGATATCGCTTGTCTAAATTTTCAGTTTGCTCAGTCAGCAGGGCTGAACGCTAGCTAGTGCCCGGGTGTCCTGGGCACATAAAATCTAAGTCAGGGCACATCAAATCTTAGACTCCTGTGCCCTGATGGGCACACCATAAAAAAGTACCAGTTGTTATATTTTAGCTAAACTGGACCATCATATCCAGAATGTTGTATTCCCTATGGTGAAACATACAATGTATAAATGAAGTTTTCATGTTGATCTGATGGTTGAACTATTTTTTTTTTTTTTTTTTTTTTTTTAATTATTTTGCCGTCTGCGGTTTAGCTAAAAAATTTCAGGGCACATAAAAATCAGATCAGGGCACATGGATTTGGACTATCACGTGCCCTGCTGGGCATGCGAAAAAAAAGTTAGTGTTAAGCCCTGCGGTGTCCAAAATGCTGGATATTGTCTGTCTGATTGGTGAAAGCTGACACGTTTTCTGTAAAAAATATCAATTGATTTAAAGTAATAAACTGTATATTTGTGTATTGTATACCAGGATAGTAACACGTCGTCTGCCTCTCCTGCTACAGCGTTCGCGGTGGCCGTGGGGCCGTCCGTGCTGGTCGACCTGTCGGGGCCGCGCGCCGTGTCGCTCTTCCCGCCCGCCATCAGCGTGGGCATGCTCTCCGGCTCCGTGGCTGGAGGTAGGCAGCGCCCCAACTCTTCTCATTGTATATATGAGTTTCCCAATGCTTGCGAAATTCATTTTATACATTCTCTCTCACATCTTTCTACCACGATAGACAGGTTTTGCAACCCGCAGAATGTTGTCATCTGTAATAAATATGTTAATGATTTTAAAATGCTTGTATGTTTACTGGCTATGGAGCAGGAATGTGAGGGAAGCGGGTGCTTTGTACATCATTCCCCGGGGGTAAACCCACTGAGGTTGGGTGGATCTGTGCATATTTGTATATCATATCAATTGTAGATCTACTGTGTCAGTATAATAAACAAAATTTTGACTTTGACTTGACTTGATGATACTTCAAGTTATGATACTTGGCTTCAGTTTTTTTAAGTGTCACGATTGAAGGTGTTAGTTCAATTTCCTGCAATGTATGAAACTTTACTTCCTATTCCTTATCATTTTATAAGTGAAGCAGGATTAGGTCAAAAGTATTATTATTGTAGGTTATATTTAATATGCACATACCGATGATTGAGAGTATAGCCCTACTGCTTATTTAGCTTCAACTTTTGAATTAAATGAATTAAATGTGTCTGCGGGCTAGCTCATAGTCAAATAGTATAATGTAATGTACATTAATAGATGAAAATCACATATAAAGTACAAAGTTTGCCTTTCCCTTATGTGTTTTAGTTGAAAAAAATTAAAAAATTCAATTGAAATTCATGCACACCAAAACAACAAACAAACAATTCTTCAGATTGAAAGTTTTTTTCCATTTTAAGTTTGCCTTTTGAAAAGCACTAAAGTATTCTAAAGGTGAAATAACAAGCGTGTCTCTGAATAGCTAATGAACTGCCCTAACTTTAATTCACTATTTCCGGCAGGTCTGATCCTGGAGGTGACCGGAAGCTGCACCGTCGTCATGCTGGTGGCAGGCGCCACGCTCCTTGTCGCCAGCGCAATTCTGCTCGTCAACCACCTGCTATAGTACTCTGCACCAGACCTGCTGTAGTACTCAACAAATCATCATACACCTGATATACTACTCATTATTCATATCTGGTGTAGCACTGAACAGTCATCTGGTGAAGTACTCCACAACCACCTGCTGTAGTTCTCAACAACCACCTGTTTGTACTCATACAAGAAATGAACAGTGATCACACAGCTCCTATAAGTACTCAATAACTACATATATGGCTGTAACAGTGATCATCCATCGACAGTAGTACTCATATTTGCTATCTGTATGCCCGGATCTATTAGTGGCATTGGACCAAAGAGGATAGAATTTATTGTATCCTTGAGTGAATTCCCCGGGAGTGTTGGGCACGTTGACACACCTAGATCTTTTTCTCTCGCGCATTGCAGGAACGTACTAAATTTACATAAAATTGCATTTCTGCAAAATCATAAAATTCACCATTGTCTCTGTTTATGTGTATACAATCCATTTTCATATAACTGTCTGGAAATTAAGTGTTTTTTTTTTTCATAAGGCTTGATACGACTGCATGCAAATTAAAAAATTTATAAAAAAAATATTGTGAGATATAAGAACTATCTAAGACATTTGTATGGCCGTGGACACATGTATTATCATTGTCAAGTATTTATTAGTTACTTCATCTCATTTGATTTATTTTACAACTATTAAACTCATTTGAAATTCAGCAAAAGATAGACAGGGGACCGGGGGGGGGTCGAAATCAAGCACAGCTTTATCTTTTTGTAAGGTATTGTACCATATTAATATAGAATAATGCAAATATGTAGAAGAATAAAGTGCACATATAAAAATAAAGTTTGATACAAAACAAGAGTTTAGATTGCCACATTGATCTTTGTTACAATGCCATCTATATATTAAAGAATAACGTTAATAAAAAATAAGTTGTTTTATATTCAAATAAAGATATTGAGATGCTACATGATGTGCATATAGCATTTGGACACATACACACGTACACACAAATATAATTCTATAAGATATGCAGACGCTTTCTCTTTTGCAAACAATTCTAATTAGCATAAAGGTATAAAATACATTACAAGGAAAGTGTCTTATAACATACATGTACATGTTGTTAGTGGCCAACATGAATCAAAGTTTAGTCGTTGATAAGCGTTCTTTAGGTCACCAGGGACCTGTGTTTTACTGATGTCTCTGCAGCTGTAGCTGATAACGCTCGAGGGTTGATATATGCTATGGATAATTATGGATATGGACACATTAGGATATGGATTATTATTTTGATCATATGATTTTGGACAACAGATCCTGATGTGAGATGCCAGCTATTGGTGTCATAAACACTAATTGTGGACAGTCATTGTAACACGTTTCTAATTAGTTCATCTAGTTCTAAAAGACATTCAACATGTATATGGCACACGAGCAGATACATGACGGTGTTTTTGAATAATTGGGACCGCAGGTGAGTAAGAATACCGTACATGAGCGTAAAAGCACCAGCGGACGGTGTTTTTATGATGTTAAAAAAGTTTGGATAGACTTGGGACCTGGAAGTTTTCCAGGTGAAAGTTAGAATACCGGTGTGCTGAATGTCCATATGGAATGGAAGGTTAGTGCATCATGTGGAGAATCACTAACCTTTAGTCAAGGTCAAAGTGGAACGACGTCGACGGAATCGACGAATCCAGTTTATTTCGGGACCAGTCATTAATTAATGTGTAGAGGTAGATTTTTTTCCAGATGGTGGTGTTATGAAATTCTGATGTCAAGGGGTTTGCAAATGTAAAACAAGACACCCCTCCCCCCCCCCACATCAAAGTTCACCATTTGACCTTCTTCCCACAACACACTTCAAAATATGCTTCATTTATGAATTTCTACCTCTTGCCCCTGCCGACGTTGTTATTTTATTTTTTATTTGCCATCTGCCACCTGCCAACTTGTGTAAGTTAGAGTGTAAAACGGGGGTTTGCGGAAGTCACGAGGATTTGAGCTATTGGTGGAACACATGGGGCCAGGGGTCTGTCGGCTGCTTAAAAGGCTCCCAGCAGGTCCAGGGCAAAGCCCATCTTACCTCAAACTTGAAGCTTCTAAATGTATCATGTTTTTGTGACTGGACACTAAACCCCAAAAATGAAACATTAATTCCAATTACATTTCAAATTATTGTGTGTGTTTGTGTGTTACCCATAAACATCGCCCTTGACATTTTAGTAGTGAAAGTGTACTTTTAGCAAGTACCGCAACTTGCATAAAATTAGTGGACGTATGTATATCCAGACAACTTTTATGGTAGGAGCTTGCTTGCCATAGAAAGATGAGAGAAAGAGAGATAAGAATAAAATTGTAACAACGTTTATCATTCAAACACTTAAACCTTTGTTTGATACGTCAGATCCGAGCAAATGAATATTCAATTTAGATTTTTTTCCTATTTCTTTTTCTGTAGGCTATATAGATTTTGTACTTATATTGCATAAAAATCTTCAAGTATGTTTCAGTATCACACTGGGTTTATATATTTTAGATAATTTGGCCTACTGGACTATAATAATGTAGAGATGACACATTTAGTTTAGTATAATGGAATTAATTATTTTCATTAAAAGATATAACCTTTATATGAACAGAATTTCTCACCAAATAAAACAGGGTAACAGATTATACAAATACCGTGTGTTAAAAAACACTATTTCATTTTATTCTCTTGTAGATGCATTTCATTTTCCCATAAAGAATCTTAGAAACAGATAAGGCTTTCTATTGCTAATAGCTAGATTGGTACCATTTGTAAATCGGGTATATATATTTCATTTCCCTTCTCTCACATCTCACTAACAATGATATTTCTATTCTTAATATTAAGGTTGCATCACTTTGCAAAAATACTTTTATCATATTTGCCACAAATTGAATTAATAATATGTTTGTTATAGTCTCTGATTGCAATACTGTGATAACTACACATGTATATACAAAGTTCATTTTCAGAGCTCAATCATACAGCTTAGCTTGAAAGGTCATTGATAAAACAACACTGGATTGGACTACACATTAATGTAAAGTATTATGCTTTATGTGGAGTATTCATAAAAACTTTGTATAATCAGTCTTGACAATCAATGTTGTCAAGGGATGCAGGTGAAAGTTTTGTGGGACTATTGCAGAACTAATGCACTAATGCAGAAAGAAGATAAAAAGTATTAAGTATTTTATATATTTGAGCTAAAGCACTAGGTGTCATTATATATAGTGTATAGTTTTATTTTTCAGCTGTATTCTTGATAAAATGAAATTTTGTTTTAAAATATAAATTGTGACTTCATTCATAACGTTTTCGAACTCCCAAAGGCTCCTTTACAAATTAAAACACCGACAGAAATGAAATACAAGTAAAATATACAGTGCAAGATTATCAGTCTAACAATGTACATATAGTACATAATTAACAGATTAACATATATATAATAATTTGTAATAATAATTTGTTTCAAGACAAAAATTAAGTAGTAATCAAGAGAGAATATTCCCATTTTTTCTGAAGGTGCCTCTAACTGGTGTCTACAGCATGCTATGCAGCCTTCGGAATATCGGACCCCCACGAAAATTGTAGCAACCAGAACATTTGGTCCTACCATATATATAGTTAAAGTCTGTGACCCCAACAGCATGCATTTTAAAGCCTTAGACCCTCGGCATTCAAATTTAAACATAGGAACTCGGATCTCTCTACCCTTTCTGTAAAAAACCCGAATCTCATCGTAAATGATGATTTTGTCCGTAGCTTCTCACTGGCCTTGCAACCATAATGCAGATTATTGAAATAGAAACTGCGCATTGAATTATTGACTACAAATAAGCAACATACATGTACATGTTCCTATCATGCATTAGAGTCGCCCTGTCCTGAATATAGGATTTGAATTAATCATTGTCTTGGCACACTAGACGTGTGCCTCTATTGATGCTAGTTCCGCCAACCTAGTGCTCAATACATTATCAAAATGATTAAATATACTAAATTACACATTTTTACAGACAGAAAATACTTCAATTGACAATAATAACCGATCAGCTATCTAACTTTGTTTTCATTCTAGAAATGGACCGGGTGGACCCAGAAACGTACAAATTGCATCGAGCAGGTGCGTCAGGTAATGATGAGCGTCTCAAGGAACTGCTAGAGAACGGGGTCGACCCTGACGCTAGGGATGAGTTTAAGCGAACGCCACTCATGGGAGCGGCGGAAAATGGAGAGCTAAAATGCATGGATATTCTGCTCAGAGCAAATGTTAATGTCAATGCTAAGGACAAGTTTGGTCGATCTCCACTTATATTGGCGGCGAAAAATCTACATCTAAATTGTATGAAGATGCTACTGGAGGCAGGAGCGAATGTACATGCTGTGGACAATCGTGGGCACAATGCACTTGATTTTGTCCATCTGAAAATTCGACATAACAACGGAAGAGCGTGTGAAAAACTCCTGCTCCAGAATGGTGCAACTTTGCAGGAAGAGACGACCAATAGTAATGACGAGGAAACGGAAATCCGAGGTATAAGCAACAGTTGCGGGGGTAAGTAATGCTGCGTAACAGTGGCTCTTATGACAATATGCAGTACACTTATGTTTAAGTCAAGAGTAATACAACTAGTGCACTTATACCGGTAATAACAAGTCTGGGCATTCTGCACACACAAGATATACACATAATTAAACACATACCATGACTTAGAATTAGACGTGTGCAGTGAAAACAGTTTCATCAGCAACAAGAATAACATGTATAAGAAGAAAAAAAATAATAAACATGCCTGACCATGCTTGTGCCCGTTGTACCCTTCTATAATAGTAGTAAAGGGGTACGGTATAGGGTTGTAAATCAAAGTAGTTTAAAAATTTCATTTGCCATCTGCCTGCCAACTTGTGTAAGTTACAGTGTAAAGTGGGGGACTGCGGAAGTCACGAGGATTTGAGCTCTTGGTGGAACACATGGTACAAGTGGTCTGCCGGCTGCTTAAGCCTCCTAGGTCCAGGGTAAAGCCCATCATACCTCAACTTTGAAGCTTTTAAATGTATCATGTTTTGAGTTTCTTAAAAGACGTGCGAGACAAATGCTTCCATAATTATTAACCACGTTATAACCTTGGCTATGAACCAGGTGGGTTTTTGTGACTGCACGCCAAACCAAAGGATAAAACATTACAAACCAGGTGTGTGTGTGTGTGTGTGTGTGTGTGTGTGTGTGTGTGTGTGTGTGTGTGTGTGTGTGTGTGTGTGTGTGTGTGTGTGTGTGTGTGTGTGTGTGTGTGTGTGTGTGTGTGTGTGTGTGTGTGTGTGTGTGTGTGTGTGTGTGTGTGTGTGTGTGTGTGTGTGTGTGTGTGTGTGTGTGTGTGTGTGTGTGTGTGTGTGTGTGTGTGTGTGTGTGTGTGTGTGTGTTACCCATAAACATCGCCATTGCCATTTTAGTAGTGAAAGTGTACTATTAGCAGGTACCGCAACTTGCATGCAATTAATGGACGTATGTATAATGTATATCCAGACAACTTTTATGGTAGGAGCTTGCTTGCCATGGAAAGATGAGAGAAAGAGAGAGAAGAATAAAATTGTAACAGCTTTTATCATTCAAACACTTAAACCTTTGATTGATACGTCAGATCCGAGCAAATGAATATTTAATTTAGACACCTTGTATTTTCTAAAATATTACTGTAGGCTATATAGATTTTGTACTTATATTTCATAAAAATCTTCAAGTGTGTTTCAGTATCACACGGGGTTTATATATTTAAGATAATTTGGCCTACTGGACTGTAATAATGTAGAGATGACACATTTAGTTTAGTATAATGCAATGAATTATTTTCATTAAAAGATATAACATTTATATGAACAGAATTGAATTTCTCACTAAATCAAACAGGGTAACAGATTATACAAATACCGTTTGTTAAAAACACTATTTCATTTTATTCTCTTGTAGATGCATTTCATTTTCCCATAAAGAATCTTAGAAACAGATAAGGCTTTCTATTGCTAATAGCTAGATTGGTACCATTTGTAAATCGGGTATATATATTTCATTTCCCTTCTCTCACATCTCACTAACAATGATATTTCTATTCTTAATATTAAGGTTGCATCACTTTGCAAAAATACTTTTCTCATATTTCCCACAAATTAAATTAATAATATGTTTGTTATAGTCTCTGATTGCAATACTGTGATAACTACACATGTATATACAAAGTTCATTTTCAGAGCTCAATCATACAGCTTAGCTTGGAAAGGTCATTGATAAAACAACACTGGATTGGACTACACACTAATGTAAAGTATTATGCTTTATTATGGAGTATTCATAAACACTGTGTATAATCCGTCTTGATAATCAATGTTGTCAAGGGATGCAGGTGAAAGTTTTTTGGGGACTATTGCAGAAGTATTGCACAAATGCAGAAAGAAGATAAAAAGTATTAAATATTCTATATGTTTGAGCTAAAGCACTAGATCTCATTATATATAGTGTATAGTTTTTTTTTTCAGCTGTATTCTTGATAAAATGAAATTTTGTTTTAAAATATAAATTGTGACTTCATTCCTAATGTTTTCGAACTCCCAAAGGCTCCTTTACAAAATAAAAACACCGACAAAATGAAATACAAGTAAAATGTACAGTGCAAGATTATCAGTCTAACAATTTACATAATCAAATATGTAATAATTTGTTGCGATAATTTGTTTCAAGACACAAATTAAAGTAGTAATCAAGAGAGAATATTCCAATTTTTCTGATGGTGCCTCTAACTGGTGTCTACAGCATGCTATGCAACCTTCGGAATATCGGACCCCCACGAAAACCAGCAACCAGAACATTTGGTCCTACCATATATATAGTTAAAGTCTGTGACCCCAACAGCATGCATTTTAAAGCCTTTAGACCCGCTGCATTTAAATTTTAAACATTAGGAACTCAGGATCTCTACCCTTTCTTTAATATATATATATCCGCAAGCATTGGGAAACACATATATATCATTCAAAAGCACTAAAAATGCTAATAAGACCCTTCCCCCAAAATTTCGTCCTCAAGTGGGACGAACCCCCGGACCTCTGGGTTGGGAATGATAATTGACCAAGTATGTATGCTGGGGGGTACAGACATCGGTTCAGCCGAGTAACCTTTTAACAGCTTTGGGATGATGGTATCATTCTGGTCTCTCAGTCTAGGCCACTTTATATAGTTAAATGGAGAAAAACTTGGGGTTGTGCCTGTCTTCAGCTATATCTATCGTTGTTAGAAATATGCTTGCTAAAAAGACGTGTGTGAGAGAGAGTATAAAAATATATATATATATATCCGCAAGCATTGGGAAACACATATATATCATTCAAAAAGCACTAAAAATGCTAATAAGACCCTTCCCAAAATTTCGTCCTCAAGATTCGAACCCCGGACCTCTGGGTTGAGATGAAAATTGACCAAGTATGTATGCTGGGGGGTTACAGAGACATCGGTTCAAAGCCGAGTAACCTTTAACAGCTCGCTGCTTGGGATGATGGTATCATTCTGGTCTCACAACCTGGGGTCTACCCCGCCAGGCCACTTGATATAGTTAAATGGAAGCTTTAGGGTTGTGGGGCCTGTCTTCAGCTATATCTATCGTTGGTAGAAATATGCTTGCTAAAAAAAGACGTGTGTGTGAGAGAGAAGTATAAAAAAAAAGTATATATATATCCCAAAACACACATATATATATCATTCAAAAAGCACTAAAAATGCTAATAAGACCCTTCCCAAAAGAATTTCGTCCTCAAGTGGGATTCAACCCCGGACACTCTGGGTTGAGATATATCATTGTATGCTGGGGCCAAAACATCCAGTTCCAGCTGAGTAACCTTTTTAACAGCTCGCTGCTTGGGATGATGGTATTGTCATTCTGGCCCTCACCACCCTTTGGGGTCGTGAGTTCGGGCATATAGTTAAATGGAAGCTTAGGGTTGTGGGGCCTGTCTTCAACATCTATCGTTGGCAGAAATATGCTTGCTAAAAGACGTGCGTGTGAGAGAGAAGTATAAAAAAAAATATATATATATCCGCAAATTGGGAAACACATATATATCTTTAAACCCAAACATAAATGATTATTTTGTGGTCGTAGCTTCTCCCTGGCCTTGCAAACCATAAATGCAGATTTTTGAAATAGAAACTGCGCATTGTAGGAATTGACCACGAGATTGGAGTGAGGGTGAGGGTAAATCAGACGTCAGCATGCTCAATTTTGCGATTGACACGACAATCGAGTGGTCAATCACCATTCTATCATGACTAAAATCCATTTTATTTTAAAATAAATCATATTATAACATTCTCATTGCCAGTCAATTTCGTTTGTTTTGAGCGCGTTAGTCTAAAATCTGTTGCTCTCCGCTACACGGAACACGCCTTGCGTCGTCAACGGCTGTATTGATATTGTGAGGAGTTTAGAATAGCGCTGTGGGTTTTTTTTTTGAGCGTGTTTTCCATCGCAAAAATTGAGCACGCTGATTGACCAATCAGCGTGGGTTATTGGCGGTGATTTTTGCACGGAATGATAGAATGAATTATTGACTACAAATAAGCAACATACATGTACCTGTTCTTATCATGCATTAGAGTCGCCCTGTCCTGAATATAAGATTTGAATTAATCATTGTCTTGGCACACTAGACGTGTGCCTCTATTGATGCTAGTCCAGCCAACCTAGTGCTCAATACATTATCAAAATGATTAAATATACTAAATTGGCTTTTTTACTTCAATTGGCACAATAACCGATCAAATCTAACTTTGTTTTCATTCTAGAAATGGACCGGTGGACCCAGAAACGTACAAATTGCATCGAGCAGCTGCGTCAGGTGATGATGAGCGTCTCAAGGAACTGCTAGAGAACGGGGTCGACCCTGACGCTAGGGATGAGTTTAAGCGAACGCCACTCATGGGAGCTGCGGAAAATGGGGAGATAAAATGCATGGATATTCTGCTCAGAGCAAATGTTAATGTCAATGCTAAGGACAAGTTTGGTCGATCTCCACTTATATTGGCGGCGAAAAATCTACATCTAAATTGTATGAAGATGCTACTGGAGGCAGGAGCTAATGTACATGCTGTGGACAATCATGGGCACAATGCACTTGATTTTGTCCATCTGAAAATTCGACATAACAACGGAAGAGCGTGTGAAAAACTCCTGCTCCAGAATGGTGCAACTTTGCAGGAAGAGACGACCAATGGTAATGACGAGGAAACGGAAATCCCAGGTATAAGCAACAGTTGCGGGGGTAAGTAATGCTGCGTAACAGTGGCTCTTATGACAATATGCAGCACACTTATGTTTAAGTCAAGAGTAATACTACTAGTGCACTCATACCGGTAATAACAAGTCTGGGCATTCTGAACAAACAAGATATACACGTAATTAAACACATACCATGACTTAGAATTAGACGTGTGCAGTGAAAACAGTTTCATCAGCAATAAGAATAATATGTATAAGAAGAAAAAAAATATATAGATTAAGCCTAAAACGGATGCCCTGGATCCCATGGTCTCTGTGCCCCGTTGATTACCCTTCTATAAATAGTAGTAAGGTGTACGGTATAGTGTTTGTAAATCAAAGTAGTATACATACCACACACGCCATAACTCCCATACACATTTTGTCAAATTGGGAGGTCATGTTTAAAGACGTAATAAAACTATTGCAGAAAAACGCAAAATTTGACAGTAAATGACCCCTGGATTCACACTATTAGTTTTTAGTTTTGTTTGTTGCTTACAAAAGGCCATTATGACATCAGTGGACCGATACACTTCCACATGAAATAATGAGAAGCATTTGGTGAGTGTTGTAGCAGCCTGCAGTTACTGGGTTCTAGCCAGACCTCTTGTACTCAAATTGTCTATAATGACGTATTATGCACTTGTTGTAAAACAGTATTTCAGTCATCTCGTAATCTGCATGATGCTAAAATAGCTGGCGTATTGAGTCTGAGATAGGGAAAAATTATTGAGGTTTGACTGACCGTGTCATTTTGTTAGGCGTACTGTGGTCTTCATTTAATAACGTATCAAACATGTAATGCCGAAGTTGAGTGTGCACTTTAAATCAGCTATTTTTCTACAAGTTTTAAGTTTTGTCGCTTGTATATCATTGAAATACAAATTGAAATTTGTAACAAAAAGTTTACTTTTAGTACCAATTGACACATTCAAATACCACTCTTTGGTTTATCAAAGAACTAACTAAACATGAATCACCATAAAAATATCATTAACAGCTCCAGCACCACCAACGCCAACAGCAACGGCAACAGCACCAAGAATAAGAGTGGCAGCAACATCAGAAGAAGCTGTAGCAACAGTAGCAACAGCAGGAGCAGCAGGCGTAGCAGCAGCAGAACCACTACCACCGCCACCAATAACAACAGCAGCAGCAACAACATCAACAATAAGAGCAGCGGCAACAACTACTGCAGCGACAGCAACAGAAACAGCAGCACCACTTTCCAGGGGTGAATTTAGGTTATAATTTATTGCTGCAACAGCTCTTAGCTCTTAGTAAATATATTTTCTTTGTAATAGGTGAACATTTATCAAACCAACTGTCACGTGTATGACTTCTATACACTTTTATTACACTTCCTTTCTTCTCAGTCTTAAGTTTTATTGCGACATTATTATTGATTCATATATTAATAACTATTAAACTTAAGCTTATTTCTTTTAACCTTGTCAAAACTAAACCTTTAATTGGTAATACCTTAACTATTTATTATTGATCACCAAACAGCAGAAATGGCAACATTGTGATAGAATAACAATTTGAATTTAAATTGTATCACAAGTTCGACTTATCTATTTCTACATTGTTTTATTTCAGCACAAAAGCGAAAAGCAAGGACTGCGAAATACAAGGCCTCAAAAAAGCCAAAGCTAAGTATTCTTTATTTGATTTCATGTTAAATCACTGTACATTGATTTGATTGCAGTGTCAAGCAGGAATTATTATTGAATGATTTTGTGTTAACTTTAGAAGCTTTATTAAATTAAAATATTTAACTACATATGGCAGGCCAATTGAATAATATCTAAGTAAGGAAAAATATTCTATTTTCAGCTTTTAATATTTATTATACTTTAAACTATGAAGAACAACATGTTTTGAAATGAACCTTTTATCTTCAATAGTTTTCCCATTACAACGCATTTTGTAAAGACCAAGCTGGAGTGAAAAACAATGACTCATTCTTTGCAGGCTTATAAGGTTATATGGGCTAAAAATTAAATTTTTACATTTTCAATGTTTTGTATGCTATAAATGATAAAGAACAACATCTTTTTAAAATGAACCTTTTATCATCAATAGTTTTTCTTATATGATACATTTATAGACAGCAACTACTATCAATGTATATTGATAGGCCATGTTCAAACCCATTTTCTCAAAACTAAGTTTGCATAGTGGATGAATTTTCTTTTTATATTTCTCATAACCATGAAATCAAATTTTCACAAACGTGTATATATTTGAAGATATATGCATTCTGAAGAAAACCTTACTAGGGATTTTGATTTTTTTATTTCGTTGATGAATTATGAACGTTTTTGTATTGATTTGCAAGAAAATTCGGAAAATAAGGTGGTTTTAAAACTTAAAATGCATGTAAAATGATAAATAGGAAAAATATAAAAAAATTTGAGGCAAGGTTTTCTAGATAAATATACAAATTTTGTAACTGAATAGTGATTTTGGTCATTTCGATGTTTTACTATCAGTTATATATGCCATGAGCAAAATTGTCATTTTTCATTAATTGCTTTATAAAATTTTTTTCATCAATCTATACAATTCAAAACATGTTGTGTCATTAGATTGAATAATTATCTACAAAATAGATTAATCCAAATCTATCACATGTGCTTTGAAATTTAAGCTATCACAACCAGTTTATTTTTTTCTGATGAAAATAAAGCCAAATTTTTTGCTTTAAGGCAAGGCATTGGCGCGGCGTTGATGGAACAGATTTAATTTTTTCTTGAAGCGCGACAAATCTATCACATGTGCTTTGATGGTATTTAAGCTATTGGCGCGACATTGACGGAGCCAGTTTATTTTTTCTGATGAATATAAAAGCCAAATCTATTGCTCGTGCTTTAATGGCATTTAAGACATTGGCGCGACGTTGATGGAACTGGTTTATTTTTTTGGATGAAGAATAAAGCCAACTCTACTGCTCGTGCTTTGATGGCTATTGGCGCATATTTTAATTGCATTTAAGCTATTGGCGCGACATTGAAAGAACTGGTTTTCTTTCAGAATAAGAATGAAACCAAATCCATCGCTCGTACTTTGATTGCATTTAAGCTATTGGCGCGACATTGATGGAAGAGGTTTATTTTTTCTGATGAAGATTAAAGCCAAATCTATCACATGTGCTTTGATGATATTTAAGCTATTAGCGCAACATTGACGGAAACGGTTTATTTTTTCTGATGAATATAAAAGCCAAATCTATTGCTCGTGCTTTAATGGCATTTAAGACATTGGCGCGACGTTGATGGAACTGATTTATTTTTTCTGATGAAGATTAAAGCCAAATCTATCGCTCGTGCTTTAATGGCATTTAAGGCATTGGCGCGATGTTGATGGAACTGATTTATTTTTTCTGATGAAGAATAAAGCCAAATCTATCGCTCGTGCTTTGATGCCACTTAAGCTATTTGCGTGACGTTGATGGAACTGATTTATTTTTTCTGATGAAGATTTAATCCAAATCTATTGCTCGTGCTTTGATGGCATTTAAGCTATTGGCGCGACATTTATGGAATGTTTTTTTTCTGATGAAGATTAAAGCCAAATCTATCGCTCATGCTTTAATGGCATTTAAGGCATTGGTGCGACGTTGATGGAACTGGTTTATTTTTTCTGATGAAGAATAAAGCCAAACCTATCGCTCGTGCTTTGATGCCACTTAAGCTATTGGCGCTGAACCTGTTGATGGAACTGCTCGTTTATGGCATTTTTTTTGATGATGAAGATTTAAACCAAAAATCCAAATCTATCGCTCGTGCTTTGATGCCACTTAAGCTATTTGTGTGACGTTGATGGAACTGATTTATTTTTTCTGATGAAGATTTAATCCAAATCTATTGCTCGTGCTTTGATGGCATTTAAGCTATTGGCGCGACATTGATGGAACAGGTTTATTTTTTCTAATGAAGATTAAAGCCATCTCTATCACACGTGCTTTGATGCCACTTAAGCTGTTTGTGTGATGTTGATAGAACTGGTTTATTTTGTCTGATGACAATATAATCCAATTTTATCACGCGTGCTTTGATGGCTATTTGCGCGACATTGATGAAACCGATTTATTTTTTCTGATGAAGATTAAAACCAAATCTATCGATTGTGCTTTGATGGCATTTACGTTATAGGCACCATGTTGATGAGAGAGGCTTATTGTTTGTTGTTGATATTTACGAAAATCAGCCACAATTGTACTCCCCAGATTTCATTGCTTCTTATGTGTGTTATAAATAGAACAAATAATCATAGAAATGAATGATTTTCAGCAACACTTCAGGCCATATATCTAAAGGATCCAAGAAATCTATTATGATATAATATTTTATGAAATTCATGAATCTATCACATTTCCACTTCAGTTTTAAGAGAGAGAATATTTGTTTAGTAGGTCTTGTAAACATAAAATTTTAGCATAAGCAGTATTTCTTAGTAATGCTCACATAACATTTGTACCAAATGCAGTTTTATTTGCAATATTTTGATTATTTTGACTGATAGATAATATTTTCTCAATTGCATAAACAGGGTGCTGTATGGAATAAAAATATTTGATTAACTTGTACTAAGCAAATTGCAAATTCTATAAATGTTACGCATTTTTAAGTGCAACAGAGACTGAATTTGATTTTGGACAAAGTGCAGCTACACCAATACCAAATCAAAGTATATCATATTGGTAGAGTAACTCTTTATACGTTGTGAATTTATAAGCAATATTTTTGTGACAGCTATTCAACAATACATTTATTTCTATTTGATAAATACTCTGAAAATTAATATTTAAAAAAATCTTATTTAATATATATCAAAAATGACAATTCTTTATACCTTCTCTAATGTCCAAAGTGTCCTTATTTTTTTTTCAAAATGCATTAAGTTTTAAAGATGTAAAACTTTAAAACGTTAGGTATTTTGAAAAAAAAACACATTTAAAAAATAAATAAATAAATAAATAAATAAATAAATAAATAAATAAATAAATAAATATACAGAAATAAATAAAGAAAGAAATGATTAGATATAATGGTGATTTTATCTTTGAGGGCTGGATGCTTTCATGAGATTACAGTAAAGTGTAATTGAACTTATTTTTCTTAGTTTCAGTCACCACACTTTTACAGTTAAATTTCAGCAATTATTAATTGAAGGCTGAATGTACTGATAATGTATATCTTTGAAGGTGCTTTCATTTTGATATATTGAAATATTAATGAACCCTTTTTAACCTATTTTCATTCTGAAACTTTTGTAGATTAGCTCATTATTACTGCATCAATTTTGCACAAAATTTCAATTGATAAAAAATGTGTAAAAATTATATTAACAAATGTTCGTCGTATCATTGTTCTCTCCCATTGCATACAATTGATTTTATATTTTCAATGGCCTCATTTAATTTGTTTTTATTTGCAATAAAATGAATTTAGAATGAAAATATTATAAAACTAGATTTCTCATGTTACACAAAGATAATTTATTTGTAAAAAAATGTATTTTATTCTTTTCTAGATACCAGACATAATGTATGCTTGTAAAGACGATTATCCATAAATGTAAAGTTAATGACCATACAACGAAAGAC